>CM066343.1:84270006-84916256 GCA_033807585.1 Hydrophis major | reverse complement strand
GCCGCCTTAACACCAACCAGCTACCCACCCACACAAGCAGCGTGGCGCGCCCATTGCGTTCAAGGCATGGGAAAAGGGAGCGCCACGACGGCCCATTCAGTAGGGGAAAAAGCAAGGACAAGCGAGCAGAAAAGAAAGGCAAGAATTCCGGAAAAGGGAAAGCTCTTCCCAAAGCAAGGGCTCCGCCGTCGGCCTCCAAAGGCACTCCATGCACACTTGCCCTAGGCAGTCCAGTCCCCCTTCTTCCTCTAAAACTGCCCTGGGCTTAGAAGCGTCGTTCTCCCATTCCCCAGCCAAATGCTGAAAGACTCAGCAGGTCGCACCCGCCCAATTCTAGGCAGCCGCCAACTGATTGGTGTGGAAGAAAGCACATACTTATCTGCAAGGAATAGGTCAGGCCCACCTAAGGTAGAAAAAGGAAGCACGGGGCTTGTAGAGGCTGTCTCTGCTTCTCTTTTTAGCTCGAGACCCGCTAGGGTGAGACTGGGACCGCCGGATTAAAGGCGACACTGACCACAACCGCTTACTACCAGACGCGTCTCACCAGCCAGTCGGCTCCTCCTCCAAATGAGAAAGATAAGGGGGAAGGGAGGTGGGCGGGGCCTGAAATGGGTTTCACGTGTTTTCCGAAAGGAGAGGAAGAGGAGGATCAAGGGTGCGAATGTAGAAGGGCGTGGTGCTGAGCAAAGGCGACCAAGTGTTTTTTAAATTAAGAGGCCTTCATTGGTTATGCATCCTGAAGACATGGTGATGTCATTCTTTCTCGCTCATCTCTATGGTGAATGCCTTATACTGAACAGTGCAAGTGAAATTTCGGAACGAAGATTCTTCGAAGTGATTGTTCTCACTTGGGAATGACCCGAGTGAGAAATTCACAATACTCTCTAAGAAAGCGAGTAACTCCCCTCCCATCTTAAGAGAAAAATCACTAGCAACTAGTTCAATTTAATATTCATAAATATTTCGCTGTAGGCTCATTCTCACCGCTAACATCTCACGCCCCTGCTGTGTGACAACCAGTGGCAGACAGCACATCCACATGCCACCACTCGTAAGGTACAGCCACTCCCTGAACATTTTACTGGGAGTTTCAGGAATACTATTCTACCAATTTTCTGTCACAGTTTGACTTCTGCTGAAATTATACCATGAAAGCATCTTCTTTTCACTTTTATACCATATTTCTTTTTTCTGAGTTAATAATTTTTAATTTTAGAAAGTTATTGGGGAATTAGTGTATTCTTTGTAATTGAGTTATATAATGTCATTACCTAACCAAAGAATGCAATGAGAGCAATAATTCTAATGAGTCTAATGACCAGATACTGATTAAAAAAACAAAACTGTTTAGGAGCCCTCTGGTCAGGAAAAGCAGCTTCTACTTCTGTAAACAGCACCCACTCCTCTCCTAGAAGAATGAAATATTCTAGGAAATATTAAAAAGGCAGAATATTATATTTCCCTTGATGAGAAAAGGAAGAACATGTTTTAAAGACAACCTACCTTCCTGCAGCTCCCTACCCCCTCCTTCAGTGCCAGGGTGATGGGATTAAGACATGGCCCTCAGGAAATGATAGGATTACCCATCTCACCACATGGCACCTGGGAAGATTGCATCAGCCAGTACTCAGGTGAAGCCATGTGGTCCAGACAAAGTCTATAGAGTTAGTTAAGACCCCTGCCCCTGGGAGTCTGACAGCCAATGGGATATATTTCTTACACAGGAACAGGAAACACTAAGGTGGGGCCCAACAGAGGGTATAAAACCAAGGATTCTCAGTTTCTGTTCTTTTTTTCTGGCCAGGAGCTCCAAGGCATGTGGTCCTGTCCACCATTAAACCTTTCCAAGCAACTTCTATGAATCCAGTGTCTTTTTCCTCACTTGGAAATGAACCCAGAAGGATATTTCTTCCAATACTTCATACCATGGTTTTTTAAGGTACAGCATTTTCCTTTTCCCCAATGATGCAAAAGAAGGCGGTGGTATAAAAGTGAAAAAAAGATGCTTTCAGTGAGATAAAGGTTTCAGTTAAAAAAGGGTTTTTTTTGTAAGTTCTAAATTAAGGGAAATTTTTAGAACTAGAAACAAATTATAGAGTATCTGTCATGAATTGATTCTAATAAAGTGGCCTATAGGATTTTGATCACAGCTGTTCAAAATATTGCTGATACTTTACTATATACCACAACATACAGGAAATCAATGCAATTACAACTCCTCCACCTACTAGTGGCTGCTGCTTAAGGAGTAAAGCGTGCCATTAAGCAAGATAGATGTGTGTTTATTCTGCATTCACAATTTAGGGAAACAGAGCAGGACCATAATACACCAAAAAGGTGCTGGAGGAGTTTAACGTTTTCAGGATGGAGCAAAACTATGATCATTTTAAATTTGATGTAGCATCCAATAGCTATAATGATGTATATTCTGTATGTTAAAGGGTTGCAAATGTACAATGTATTACTTGGAGACTTGAAATTCATGCAAGGAAAAATATGTGGTTTCCAAACACTTTAACCTCAGACTGTCTACTGTTGACCTCACTCCATTCCTAAGAGGTCTGTAAGGGGCATGCATAAGCGCACCAAAGTACTTACTGTCCCTGTCTGAATGTCCCCTTTTATTCATATCTATTTCATATATTAATAATTATGTTTTACTTATATAATCAAATGCATGCTTGACAAAATAAATAAAATAAAAATATTAAAATATGTCAGGAATGGAGTGTAGACCATGTTATTTTTGAGGAATGATATATTTTGATTTCTCCTTCATAAGAAAAGTCTAGAAGTTTACAAGTCATTCTGAGCTTTTTGACTCTTGCTTATACTAAATAAAGGTGAGGGAATTCTCATGTAGTGTCCAAGATTTTCTTACTATGAAAGTCTCAGACTTTCAATTCCCTTACCAGAATTCTGTGCCACACAGTCAAGATTAAGTCTTGCAGTATCCTGATCACAACATGAAGTTATGGTGGCAGATCTTGATAAATGTATTAGAATTATTGTTTCTTGGGAGCTTCTACATGGAATCTAGCAATGAGTACTGTGGGAACTGACCAGGGGTGGGATTCAATTTTTTTAACAACCAGTTCTGTGGGGGTGGCTTAGTTGGTGGGGGTGGCTTGGTGGTCACGTGACTGAGTGGGTGTGGCCAACTTGATGTCACTCACATAAAGGGGCCCTTCTCCTTGCCTGGCCTCTCATGACAGTGGGGATGCTGCAATGGTCATAAGTGTGAAAAACGGTCATAAATCACTTTTTTCACTGTCATTGTAACTTTGGTTACTAAATGAATTGTCAAGGATTACTTGTACAAAAATACAAAAAGCTTCTTTGCTTGCAAAAAGCTGCCCTAAATACCAATCATTAAAAATACATGCAAGCCAGAGTTATAAATCAGGCAGGGTGCCAGAGCACCTTGAGGAATTAAAATAGTTAAAATGCAATGATAGCTATCAGCAGCCAACTCTTGCTCATAAAGTGAAACCCTTCAGCAGAGAGATCATTTAAGTTCTCCATAAAGAGCACATCCAGCAATCCATAGACCCATTTGTACCACTTAAAAATACCAGCTAGTCTCATTTACCTCAAAAAATATTCTAAGGAAACCATCCAGATTTAAAGAAAGGTCACATGCTCTCCAGAAAGGCAGTAAAAAAATCAGTGCAAAGCTTGCATCCTGCCTCTTGGAAGTACACCCCAAAAGGACAGTGCCAGATACCACTAAAGCAGTGAAGGAAGACCCCCTCCCCAGATAGAAAAAGAAATCATGAGGCAGGAAAAAATTCAAACACAATACAAATAATTAAATCACAACAGTAGCTGTTGCTTGTTGGAGCTGAATAGGGAAAATTATCCCATCAATAAATGGGATAAAACTCCAGGATTAAACTTCACCAAGCACAGAATTAACCTTCACCAAAAACCAGTTTTAGACCAAAACTCAGAAAGGGTATGTAAACTCATGTTTGAATGTCAATATTTATAGCTAGCCAAGAAGCCTTGCTAAATGCCACTCATCTTGGTTCCTTGTCATTAGAAAGCTTCTTTCCACAGCTCTGCTTTGTTATTCAATTATTTCTTCAAAGTGCTGATCATTGCATGCAGGCTGGAAGTATTTCCAGGGGAGTATTTCCTCCCAATAGCAATGTAAAAAGCTTAAAACAACCTTTCCCCTTTAAGAAAGTATCAGGAAAGAAAAAAACCCTTCTGAGACAGTAAGTCTAGACATACTGCCAAAAATGTAATAAGGGTGGAAAAAACAAAAGGAGATTTCTTCTAAATACCCATTCTCCGAACTACTTAGAAAGTTAACAAGAGGTTTTATAGAACCAGTCAGAACTGGTAGAATCCCATCCCTGGAACTGGCCAGTTTTGGGTACCTCTACTGTCATTATGAAGAAGCTGTTGTCAGCTTATAAGAGAAGTTGGGATATCTCGCTTAGTATCAAAGTTTTTTTTTCTTATGCTTGAGTTAATAATAAAGCTTAATCCTTTATTTACTAGAGTGTTTCTGGATTCAAAGGAATCAATTGCTTGGGCATCTGATCATTGTTGTGACATTTGGCAGAAATCATATGTATATAAATAGGAAAGGAATCATTCACTGTGATCAAATTTAGAGTCTTAAAAATCCCTAACCATAAAACATACTCCACAGCTTCTAACTCCCCAGTTAAATAATTGTCCATTCAAACCAGTCATAATGAACCTGCAGTGAACAGCTTGTACTACAGGGCATATAAAGTGCTGATACTTTTGCTTAGCAAAGTAGACATGCATTTCCATACCCCATAAAATTTGGAATATTAGAGATGCTATCAAATGATAAGGTATATGAATTGATTTATCTTAAAAGCTTATTATAAAAGCTTATTTGTATAGCTTGATTATCTTAGCGCTTGTTTTCTAAACTGGTCTTTTATAAGATTATATATCTTTTATAATATTAAAATAAAATCCCCATGGCAGAGAAACTTAATATGTTCAGCATGCTACAATGTTCTTTTGTAGGATAAATCCCATTGACTTTTGTAAGGTTTATTGAGAAATAAACCTTACAAAAGTCAATGGGATTTATCAACCAGTGATTGTGCTACTGGATTATGTAATTGACTTACATGGTATATTTTGAAAGTCTTTGTTTCCCATCTTACACTCCCACGGTGGTATTCAGCCAGTTTGGACCTTTTAACTAGTGGAAATTTTAACTAGTTCGGATAACTGGCAAATACCACCTCTGGTTGGCCCCACCCACCTGCCCACCTGGTTGCTGCTTGACCCTTCCCATCCACTCACCTAAGCTCGCTCGCCCCATTCTGCCCTACCCTCTCCCGCTCACCATTGCTGCCTGTTTTTGCCTGCCATGGCTACCTGTCTTTACCTGCCATGGCTGCCTATCTTTACCTGCCATGGCTGCCTGCCTTCGCCTGCTATGGCTGCCTGCCTTCGCTCACCATGACTGCCTGCCTTCGCCTGCCATAGCTGCCTGCCTTCACCCATCATGGCTGCCTGCCTTCTGCCATGGCCCTGATTTCCCTGGTTGAGTGAGCCTGCAAGCAAGCCTCAATCGACTTCCAGCCCGACCTACCTGTCTCTGCCACCATCAACTCAGGCTCATGAATGGTGACTCATGGTGGACACTATGAGGCTCAGCCGCCTTTCAAACCTGGCTCTCGCCATCCTTCTACTCGCATGCCATCTGCCCACTTGCCCTCCACCACGGGGCAGGGGCCACACCATTTCCTAGCTCTGGCCTTCCCTGATGTCTCCTCACATATGCTACCCACTTGCCCTCCAACTTGACCCTCAAAGTAGTGACACATCAGTCCCTGGCTCTGGCCTTCCCCAGGGCTTCCAGCTGCATACCACCTGCTCATCCTCTGCCTTGCTGAACTTCCAAAGGACTGCCTTGGTGGAGTGGGACACGGCGAGGCTCAACCGCCTTTCGCGAGAAGCCTCCAGTCACAGTAGTTTTCAGCACAAGAAGCTTCCAGGCACTGCCTCTTTTTCGGTGTGAGGAGAAGCCTGCAACTTGCCACCTTTTTTTCGATATGAGAAGTCTGCAGCCACCACCTGTTTTTCAGTGCGAGAAGCCTGCAACCGCCTCTTTTTCAGCACAAGAAGCCTCCAGTCACCGCTGCCACTCAGTTCCAGCTGGCAAAGAAGTGGCAGCTGGAGACTTATCATGAAAAAGAGGTGGCGGCTGCAGGCTTCTCGTACCAAAAAAGAGGCAGTGATTTCAGGCTTCAAAAAAGAGGCAGTGATTTCAGGCTTCAAAAAAGAGGCAGTGATTTCAGGCTTCAAAAAAGAGGCAGTGATTTCAGGCAGTGATTTCAGGCCAAGCCTCACCATCCCATTGCCTGCTGATGCCACTCACAGCCAGACCTGGCCAGGAGAATGGACTGCTGTACCAGAGGGACTTGCCCATGCACTTGCCCATGTCTCTTCATAGAAGGTCCCAGTGCCATGAGGTGTGTGCATCTTTGCTGTAACATGAGGCCGAGAAGGAGAAAAAGACTTGGCTGAACTTTTCTGCCTCCCTTTGCAGAGAAGCTGCTCGGAAGGCAGCCACTGCAATCTGTCTCTTTAAGGTACTTCGATGTGCGAAGGGGGTGGAAATCATAAAGGGACAGGCCACAGGAGCTGTCTTCTGAGCAGTTCTGCTGTGAAGGGAAGCAGAACAGTTCAGCCAAGTCTTCTTCTTCTCTGGCATATACACAGAGCTTGTACACATCTCATGGGACTAGGACTTTTGTGAGGAGATGGTGCGTGGCATGAGATGTGTGCCTGTTTGCTCTGTATGTTTGGGGCCGAGAAGGAGGAGAGAAGCAGCCAGGTTGAATGCTGCAGCAGAGAGAAGCAGCCAGGTTGAACGCTAGAAGACTTGACTGAACTTTTCTGCTGGTTCTGTGGGCATGGCTTGGTGGGCATGACTTGGTGGTGGTAGTGTCATATGACTGAGTGGATGTGGCCAACTTGCTGCCCCACCTTGCCTTGAGTGATGTTGAGTTGGCCATGCTCACTCAGTCATATGACCCCCACCAAGCACGCCCACAGAACTGCTAGTAAAATTTTTGAATCCCACCACTGATCCCCCTCCGCCCTACACAAACGTATGTGCAGACAGGAATAGCTAGATTTTTAAAAAGTGAAAAGAACACAAAGAACACAATACTGGGAGCATATAACTTTGAGGACCAAGTTCCTGTCATTGGAATGACAATTGGTTTCAGATCTTACATTTGCCTCAGAGAGGAAATGGCATGTGGTGTAATGGGTCATTCACTGCTAGGAAGAACAGAGTCAGCAATGGCAATCCAGATATGATATCTAGGAAAGTGTGTTGTTTCCAGGTGAAAAAATATTGGATACAATGCAGAGGATAATCCATCTTATCTAACTTATTCCTTTCTTCTCCATATTGGAACAAATGATACTAGCTAAGAAGCCTGGAAATATATTGAAAATAATGAGCAAAGCAAGAACACATTTCAGAGCATACGATGGTGCTTTTATTATACTTCCATCTGAAGGTTATAATATGAGGGAGGAACAAAGGTTTCTAGGGTATGAATAAAAATCTTAAAGGAAAAAACAATTCAGAATATGCTTGACATTGCAATGATCACATGGGATCAGGTTCAGAATGAGTTGAGATTTGCAACAAATGCCAAAAACAACACAAAACAGTTCTTGGGATATATGTGGAATAAGAAGAAAGTAAATAAAATAGTTGGCCAGCTGGTTGGAGAATTTGGCAAAATGGTGACAGAAAATGGAAAGCTAAATTTTTTATTTTCTATTTTTCAAAAATACTCCAATAAAAGCCAGTCCAATCTGCCAAAAACTGCACAGAAACAAATCCTGGAGAATTTGAACAGATATATTACTACAATTGGGGAATAAAAGCTTATTCCAGTGTGCAGCATTAAAACTGTAACCTGCCAGATGGCATCACAAACCCATTGAGCTATAAATCAGTACTATGTGCATTGTGCAGGTGTAGATAGCTGCAGTTCAGTAGTCTGCTTAGCTTGGTCAATCAATAGTCATCTACATAACCTATTATCTCCTCATGTTTGTGGACCAGGAGGCCTGTAGAAATCACCTATGATCCTTGAACTACAGGCCAGAGTTCTAATAGCCCTCTCTTCTTAGGTCCCACAAAGCACAATAGCATACTGAGGAGGAAGCAAGGTAACTACTGTCCAATAGGGTTACCATGTGGCCCAACTGCAAAATAAACCACATCACTTTCATCTCATCAAATCACTGCATACACAAATCCTAGAAGTCATGTGGTATATGAATTCCCAATCCCTAAAGCACCTTTAGAGTAAATACTGTCACGCTGACATGACTATGTTATGTGATAGAACACTTCATATAAAAGAGGCCACGGTAGTAACTACTCACTAATCTTCTGAAAGGGACTTTCATACACTACAATGGACAGCGCCTTGAAATTTGAAGTGAAGAATGGCATTTTGAGCAGGGACACTGAGCTTATATTTTGTATTGATACCAAGCAAACATACTGTATAGATAAGTAAAAAATCAGATGCCTTCTACTCCATCAGATACCAGAACCATATGATATATGGTTGAGTGGATTTGACCCAAGACTTTCTTCTCCACCCTGTTTTCTTTATACACATACAGAAACAATACAACAGGAATAACAAATGCCAGTTTTCTGTTAAAGCCAGAAGAGAAATGCATTAAATTTCCATGTAATTCCACATAGTTGAGTATCAGTAAAACGTCAGTGATAGAAAACTTAATGGAAATGTTGATTCAGTATACAGCTACTATAAAAATAAAAAGTCTTTGATCATTATAAAAAGAAGCATTATATAGACAAGAAAAAGCCCCACAATATCATAAAGCATTTATATAAATCTATAATGGTCTGTACTTTTTTTTATATATATGTTCAAATTACTACACCTCAGAAATATTAATTAACTAGTCATCTTGGTTAACATCCCAGCTACCCTTGTATTCAGATACCCTTTTTTCTAATAGTTGATGAAAAAAATACCCCAGGTTTTTGAAAGAAGGAGTATAAAAAATGTAATTGTTCAAAAGACAGATAGCAATACAGATGTTCTTAACTTGCTGCTATAAAACAGTAATCTACTGTTCAGTAGACTCAGGGTTTTGGTTAGTTATATTAACTTCTTGCTGAGGAAGGGAAAAGGCCCATAAACTGAAACAACTACAACATGTTCAAGAAAACATTATTATTCCATTCTCCTAGCTGAATGTAGGATAATTTGTTTCATTTATAACAAAGAGGAAACCATCTTAATAACAACATAAATCATATTAATTAGTAATAGCAATAAATTTCTCCAGGACTATAATGCAGTCATATTGATTTATAATAAGGAAGGTTACTGGATTTGGCCTTTTTCATAAAACAAAACTAATCAAAATGTTATATTAATATATAAATACAAATTAAGAAAAAAACCCAGACTTAATCCTTCATTAAAGGACTTCCAACAAAATTTATGAATTAGAGCAGAGTCCCCAACCCTGAGACTATGCCTCATTACTGGGTTGCAGTCAATTCAGAACTGGGATGTGGAAGTGGTGAGCAAGGTCAAGTGTGCATGCAGTAGGTGCGTGAGAACACATGCAGCTCCATTTGTGTGAACAGTGAGTGCATGTGTACCCATCACTTGTACAAATGGAGCTGTGTTCATGCTCTCGCCTACCACTCACTTAAAACTATTCTCTCTCTTCCCCAGCTGGTTAGAGACTCTGAATTAGACAGATGAAGTAGTATAATTTTACAAACATCATTAGATATACAGGACAGTCATTTATAATACAGTTTTACTACAGTCTTCGACTTATAACCATTTGTTTAAAGATCAGTCAAAGTTACAACAGCATTGAAAAAAGTGTCTTATATCAGCTCCACACTTAGGACTACTGCATATTCTCACAATCATGTAGAAGATTAGCACTCGCCTTTCTAGAAGAATGAAATATTCTATTAAAAAGGCAGAATATTTTACCTCCCTGGATGAGAAAAGGAGAAACATGCTCTTGGAAAGCAGCCCCCACCTTTCTTAATAGCTGTCAGCCTCCAAGAATCCTTCTTCTACTTATCTTTCCAGCTGCCATAGAAACGGAGGGAGAGAAGAATAAATAGAGTTAATGGGGGGGATTATTGGAGGTTTTAGTTGATGCAATGTAAAACTTGGGATCTTTCTTGACTATGCTTGCTTACTTACTTACTGTGCAGATGTAGCCCCTTATTTGCCTAAGCCAAAATCAACTGCATATCAGATGTCTGAAACACCACCTGAAGATGCCTCACATGACATTATACATATCTCAGATTGGATGGCCAGTTTGAACTATTGGGGGAACTACTGAGGTAACTTTTTATATATGATTTTTGCACCTATTGCTTCAGATCTTGTATTATTCTGATGCTACCATGTCAATTTTCAGTAAAAGTCCTTTTTTCTAAAACAATGGAGTCTAAGGTTTTCTTTCTTGGATTTTGAGTGGAGCCTCACCTGACGTATGTCAGATCTCAGTTTTACCAGCCCACCAGAAATTTATTTCTTTTATCTTCTGAGGTGGTCTGGAAACAGTGTCTAACTCAGCCAGGTATCAAGGAGATCTGGGGGCTGCTGGAAATACAACCACATTGCTTCTCGATGCTCAAGAGGAGGCTGAGCTGCTGGTAGGGCTGCAGATCGAAGGAAGCAGAGGGCGAGTACAAAGGAGAGAGGCAGTTTGAATTGCTTCCATTGTATTTCAAATTCCCAGAGGTTGCGGGAGGAGCTGCTGGCTGCTTGTGAAGGAAGCAGAGGATGAGTAGAAAGGAGAAAGATAGCTATAAATCAAGAATATCAATAAGACATTTAGGGTAAGTGCGCTTGAGATTGTGATTTTATTTTATTTCAAAATGACTGGCTTAGTTCAGTATAATACTTGTTTTACAGTTGTCTTTCACAGTACTCTTTTCAAACTTGGATACTGTCCTCTTTATAAAAAAAAATACCAGTCTACATGGACAGATTACCTATCTAGAATCTCTAATCTGTGGTCTCCAAGCAGAAAATAGGTGCCCAATCCAGCTATCTATTGAACTGCCATGCTACCAGCCCCCACTACCACAAAGATCCTTCAGGAAAAGGGCAGTATGGACAACCGTAGGATCTGGCAGGGTGAGAGCTGTGGACTATAAATGCAAAGCTTTTGCTATGTCCCAGCATAACAGATACAATGCCCTTGCTGACTTTAATAGGGACACTAAAATGACAGATCAAGGTAGTTGTGATAATGATAACTCAAGTAAGCTGGGGATCATGGTCCTAGAAGAAGAACTTACTTTGGAAAGGAGAAAGTGTGAATCAGGTATTATGCCCCAGTCACACAAGAAGAGCAAGACATCCAAAAAAAGAAGCCACCTTCTGGTTAAGGACTCAATTGTAAGGGATGTAAATTTAGGAAAGAATACTGAGGTTTTGAAAGAGGTCAGGTGTCTACCAGGTGCTACTGCCAGCAGAGACAAGAAGCGTATTCTTAAGATAGTCAAGAATGCCAGCAAGGCCTGTGATGTTGATGCTATTATATATCTTAGTACAAATGATCTGTCCCAGAAGGATGTACTTTGTGTTCAGAAAGACTTCCAGAGCTTGGGGTATGACCTTAGTAATATGATCTGTAGGGTTATCTTTTCAGAGGTTCTACCAATATTCAAGGAACAAAAAGGGAAAGGGCAGCGTGTAGCAGAGTTTAAAATGTGGCTAAAGGAGTGGTGTAAAAGGGAAGGCTTTGGTTTTGTTTTTTTTGAAAGAATTTTATTGATTTTCTACAGACAAACAAGACAAACAAAACATTAAAACATCAACTCTCATATGTACATCCAGCGTGTCGGTTAGTTCATCAGTTTTGTGCATTCATTTTGTAGTCTCAATTACAATTATATTACATAGCAACTCATATTGTCAATCCAAACTTATATATCCTAATATCGCTATAAAAAAAAAAACACTTTTGACTATACTTTTAATCATTCATGCTTTATGAGATAACAATACTTTAATTTATTCTGTAACAAATCATATAATCATACCAAATCAATCCTAAAAACACTTTATAAATATAGTATACTGTCTAACATTCTAAATATTCTATTATCGTATTTTATTATCTAGCCATTGATAAAAAAGATCCCAATTTCATAAAATTGTTTATCCTCTTGCTCTCTAATTTCAAATGTCAATCTACTCATCTCAGCACATTCCAATATTTTCTTAATAATTTCTTCCTGTAATGATATTTTCTCATTCTTCCAGTTTTTAGCAAATACAATCCTAGCCGCTGTTAATACATTTACAATCAGGTATTTCAAATCTTTATGTATCAGGTAAGATTCCCAATAAAAAGATCTCTGGTTTCAAGTCTATGTGTTTCTTTGTCATTTTTTCCAAACACATGCGAATTTTAGTCCAATATTTTCTAGCATCCTCACAAGTCCACCACATATGGTAATATGAGCCAGGTATCTGATGACATTTCCAGCATTTTTCAGATTTGTTATTAAACATTCTTGCTATTCTTGTCGCGGGAAAGTGCCACCTGTAAAACATCTTATACAAGTTTTCTTTATATGCTGTTGACATTGTCATTTTATAATTTTGAGACCACAATTTTTGCCATTTCACTAAATCAATCCCATATCCAAAATTCTTCCCCCAAATAATCATAGTTTCTTTAACTTGTTCTTCCTCTAATTTAATTCCCAGTAAATAAGCATATAATTTTTTAATCACCTTCTCATCAGTACCCATCAAGATCTTATCTAAGTCAGTCTGTTTATCATAGAATCCCTCTGTTTTAGAATCTTCATCATACCTTGAATGTATTTACGCACATGAAAACCAATTCATCCTTATACCTTGTTCCTCTAAGTTTTAGATCGATTTAAGTTCACCCTTTTCATCCAATAGTTCCCCATATCTAACTATTTGTTCCTTCTTATAAATTATAGGATAGGAAAATGCTTCAATAGTCGATAACCAAACTGGAATTTTCAAATAACATTGTCTTTTTATCTTCTCCCAGTTTAACCACAAAGACTCCCGTATATAATGCCTTCTAAAATAACCCTGTGTTTTAGTTCCCTTATACCATAAAAAAGCATACCAGCCCAACAGCAAATCATGACCTTCCAGTGTCAACAATCTAGCCTTTCTTAATGTTATCCATTCTTTGACCCACATCTAACTTGCAGCTTGATAATACAATTCCCAATTAGGCAGGCCGAAACCTCCTCTAATTCTAGCGTCTTGCAAAAGCTTTAGTTTTATTCTCGCTTTTTTACTTTGCCATATAACCTTCAACATGATTTTATTTAAATCTTCAAAATAGTATTTTCCAAGCCTAATTGGTATTGTCTGAAACAGAAATAGAATTCTGGGTAAAATATTCATCTTAATTGTTGAAATTCTCCCTATTAATGACAATTGCAAGTTTTCCCATTTCTTCAAGTCTGTAGCTATCTGTTGTTTAAGTTTAATATAATTATTCTCTTTTAATGTGCTACATCTTGCTGTCAAATATATCCCCAGATACTTAACCTTACTTGTAACTTGGATTTTCAAGATGTCTGCCAGTTCTTCTCTTTGTCTCAGTAACATGTTCTTTGTCAAAATCTTTGTTTTATCTTTATTTATTTTCAAACCAGCCATCTCACCATATGTCTCTATCTTTTCCAATAACTTTGGAGCTGTTTCTAGTGGATCTTCCAGAATAAAAGCTAAATCATCAGCAAAAGCTTGTAGTTTGAATTCTTCCTTTTTAATTTTCATTCCTTTTATGCTTTTATCATCCCTAATATTTCTATTCAACACTTCCAAAGTCAACACAAATAGCAAAGGAGATAGGGGACATCCTTGTCTTGTGCCTTTTCTTATATTAATAAAGTCTGTGAATTCTCCCTCCATCATTACCTTTACTGTCTGTTTATTGTATATGGCTTCTATTGCTTGAATAAATTTTCTGGCAAAACCCATCTGTTCCAATAGTAATAACATAAATCTCCAGTTCACGTTATCAAATGCCTTTTGAGCATCTAGGAATATCAAAGCCATTTGCTTTTCAGGATGAGCCTCATAGTATTCCAAAGTATCCAAAATTACTCTCATATTGTCTCTGATTTGTCTCTTTGGCAGAAATCCATTTTGATCAGGATGAATAAAATTATTTAAGTATTTTTTAAGTCTTTCTGCTAAAATTGAAGCAAAAATTTTATAGTCTGCATTCAATAAAGAAATAGGTCTATAGTTCTTAATTTGCAATGGGTCAGCCTCTTCTTTTGGAATAAGTGTAATATAAGCCTCTGACCATGTTTTGGGTATCATCTTCTTTGACATAACTTCATTCATAACTTCTAATAATAGGATGCTCAATAATTCTTCAAATGTTTTATAAAATTCTGCCGGAAGTCCATCTGGACCTGGTGCTTTCCCATTATTTTGTTTCTTAAGTGCTTCATTTAATTCCATCATTGTTATATTGCTTTCTAGCATTTCTTCAGTCTCTTTAGGTATCTTCGGTAAGTTAGCATTCTGTAGATACTGTTTGACTTTTTCCTCATCAATATTCTCTTGTTTATAGAGTTGCCCATAAAAATCTCGAATAATTTCCTTTTTCTCCTTATTACCATAACAAACTTGGCCTTGATCATCTATTAGCTTCAATATTTCTCTTGATTCCTTCTCCTTTCTCAATTTATATGCTAGCCATCTACCTGGTTTATTTGCATCTTCAAAGTAATTCTGTTGAGAATTTTTAATTTTCTGTGCCAGTTCTTCTTTCTTTATGAATTCCATTTTATGTTTAATTACATCCAGCTTCAATTTAATATCTTTTTTCTGTGGCATTTTCTGTAATTCTTTTTCAAGTCTTTTATAATCTTCCAAGGCCTTAGAAGCTTGCCTTTTCCTAATATTCTTTTTTCTTGTATAATCTATTATCAAACCTCTAGCATATGCCTTCATTGTATCCCAAACATTCTGCGTTGAAGTATCTTTTTTATTTTCTCTGAAGAAAAAAGCCAATTCCTTCTCCATCCGTTGTATAAAATCTTTTCCCTTTAAGATAGTATTATTTAATGTCCATCTCGATCTTTTTTTTTTTGTCCCTTCCATTTAATTGTCATTGGGCCATGATCTGCCCAAGTACTTGTTTCGATATTTGTTTCTTGAATGTTGGATATTAATTCTGTTGCGATCCAGATCATATCTAATCTGGACCATGATAAATGTCTATTTGAATAAAAAGTATATTGTTTAGCTTTAACATTTCTTTCTCTCCAAATATCTTTTAAAGTTAATTCATCTGTCATTTTAAAAAAGGATTTAGGGAGAGTCTTTCTATTTTGCTTTTTTGTTGTTGCTATATAGTCCAGTTTATTGTCCACAATTCCATTAAAGTCTGCCATCATAATTATATTAACATAGTCCAGTCCAATTATTTTCATGTGTAGCTTTTTATAAAACTCTTCTTGTTTATCATTCGGAGCATAAATTGCAATCAAGAGTATTTTTATATTATTGTCCATTATTTCCACCATTAATACTCTTCCGTCTTCATCTGTGCAGGTCAGTTTTGCTGGGATAGCCTCTTTAATGTATAGAACCATTCCTCTTTTCTTACATTGAGTCAAAGAAGTAAATATTTTCCCTAATTTTGGCTGTACTAATAATTGTTCATGTTGTTTTTTAATATGAACTTCTTGTAGACAACTTATATCAAATTTTAATTTCTCTAATTTATGAAAAGTTTTCCTTCTTTTAACAGCTGAATTAAGTCCATTTATATTCAGTGTAATCAGTTTTTTTTCTTCCATAATTATGCTTTATATTTAGGTCTAACAGCTCTCGTGGATCTCACTTCACGCTGTTCTTTACTATCCACCTGTCCACTACTGCTCCTTTCTCTTTTTCAGTCTCCAGTTGTTCCTCTTGAAACTCAATTAATGAGACCTCCTTCTCTGCCTCCTCTTCTCTTCTTCCAAAAAATTCTGCATGGAAAAGTTCTGCTTTCTCAATTGAATCAATTCTATGTCTCTGCTCTTACCACGTAAACATTAATCCTTCTGGAATCAGCCATCTATAATTCACTTCGTTTTCCAGTAGCATTTTGGTCAGAAATCGATATTCTCTTCTCATCTCTCTCACTCTTCTGGGTATTTGTTTTAAAACCACAATCTCTTTGCCTTTGTATTTCAATGTCTTCTCTCTTACCACTTGTAGTATTTGTGTTTTAATGGATTTTTTGGTAAATCTAATATGGACTTCCTTTGGTAATTTATTTCTCATTGCATATCTTGTATAAACTCAATATACCTCATCTACTCCATCCATCATCTTTTCCTCTGAAATTTCCAAAGCATCCGCCAAAATTTCTATCATTATCGCAGCCAAGTTTTGTCCTTTTTCTTCTTCTATATTTTGAAATCTGAGATAAAATTCTAACCTTTCCAACTCCCACCTCAACATCCCACTTTTATCTTGTTCAACCGTTGTTAATCTGGTATCAATATTTCCAATCTTCTCCTCTCTTTGTTTACCTTCTTCCTCAATTTTTTGGAATCTCCTCATATTTCACTATCATTTGTTTAATATTTTCCACTTTTTCATCAGTCTTCTCTGTTCTTTGTTCAATGTTTTCTATTCTTTGTTCAATGGTGTCTGATTTTGTCTTGAGATCTTGGATTCCTTGCATAATCATCTGTAAAGTTACTTTTTCTTGTTCTTTATCTTGCTTCAACATTGTCTGAATTAAACGTCCTCCAGCTGGTGGGGAGGCAGAGGTAGAGGTAGAAACGCCAGCTGATATTGGTTTCCTGCTCATTTAAATGCTTCCAAAGCTTCAAATTCTTTTTGACTTTTAATCCAACTGGTAGAGTAGCCAATTATAATCCAAAATGGAAAAATCCAATAGTAAAAGGCCCAAAACCAAAGAAGAAAAAAGAGAAAAAGAAGAAGAAAAAACTTCAGGTTCTTCTAGACCCTAATCCAATTACGAAGTAGTCCACCATAAAAAATGAAAAATAGAAAGAACCCCCCCCCCAAAATAATAATATTGATTAAGAAAAAAAAGAACAAAAATATTGAGAAGTCTCAATAATCAAAAAGAAAAAACAGAGTGCTCCAAAAACATGAATAGAAAAGGCAAAAGGATCCCAGTAAAAATAAGGAGAGAAAAAAGAAAAATAAAGAACAAGCTCTGAGGCTTTCCCTTTGAAATAAAAAGCAAAAATAAGAATATTACTAGAATTGGAATTTACAAAGCGGCTGGTGAGTAGGGGTATCACAAGTAATATATATATATATATATATATATAAGAAAGCACACTGCACTTTATTTAGTTGTCCAAGGCTCTTATTATGACTCTCTTCTCCAGCAGCTTCAAAGTCAAGCCTCAAGTGTTGAAATATTGATAAGAGTCCAGGAGAACACGTGTAATAATATTTTGCTATGCTCTCCCTCTATCTTATCACATTAAGATGTCCTTGAGAAGGAGTCTTCTTACAGTTCTCTCCAATTCAAATAGAATATTTTCAAGCCTCTAGTTGGCAGTGTTACAAAGTTTCTTAATACTCTTCCCCCCCCAGCAAGAAAAAAAGGATAATTTATACAAAAAAAAAAAAAAAAAGCCAAAGGGAGCCTCTATTCTAAAAGAAAATTAAATAATCAAAAGGAGCATAAAAATATATGTAAAAGAAAATTCAATCCGGTTACCTACAAAGTCATACTAAAGTCCCCCCAAAAAAAGTAAGAAAAAGAAAAAAAAATCCAAGCCTCAATTTGACATCACTTTAAAAAACGCCGGTCATACAGATTTTGTCAAAAGAAAAATCTCACAGGTTTCTTCTGTATTCAGGATGCCCTTTCAAATCTCAGCGAATTTACAACAAAAAAGAAGTTTCTCACCCAGCCGACACACTTTCACTTCCAGCCACTTTCTTTCCGGAGCTGTCCCGACTTCAGCAGCTATGGAGGCTGCCTCTCTGCTGCCAGCAAAAGGGCTTCTCCCGGATCAAACCAGAGATTTT
This sequence comes from Hydrophis major, assembly GCA_033807585.1. Taxonomy (NCBI): domain Eukaryota; kingdom Metazoa; phylum Chordata; class Lepidosauria; order Squamata; family Elapidae; genus Hydrophis; species Hydrophis major. Next base: position 84,898,146 of record CM066343.1, on the reverse strand, counting down.
GCGATATCTCTGGGATCCTGGGACTTGCCCTTCACAGTCACCATCTCTATGGGATGGTTGGGACTGACCAGGGGCGAAAATATCGGCTGCGATCTCAGAGCCCCGAGATTGCAGCTGTATCGCTGAAACGAAGCTCCGCCTTCCTCTGGAAGGCTTTGGTTTTGTTAGTTATGATGTCTGCAGCTGGTCCAATGCAAAACTGTGCAAAAGAGATTCTAGGAGGTTTTCATCTTTGGCTTCATGCATTTCTGTAGCAATATAGTGGTCCTTTACATATAGTGCAACTCCACCTCCTCTTTTATGGGGTCTGGTTTTTTTGAATAGTTTGTATCCTTCTACCAGTATGTTCCAGTCATAGGTTTCATCCCACCAAGTTTCTGTTATTTGAACTATATCATATTTACCTTCATGTATTCGTAGTTCGAGTTCATCCTGTTTGTTCCCACAGACTTTGTGCATTTGTATATAGGCACTTGAGATCTTTATGTCTGACACTGTTTTTACTGTGTACATAACCTGTGTTGTGCCTTCCTGTCCCTCCTTTGTTGCCACCTGTTTGATTAGTGCACATGGTATGGCACTCACTATTAAATGCTTGGTTTTGGTTGGCACAAAGTTGATAATCTTACCTGCACAAACATCTATTTTGCATTTACTAGTATCCTTATTAGTTTTAGGTTGCTGGGGACAGAAATGTTCTGAATCCATTAATTCTCTGTCCCCGCTGTTCAGTTTAAATGTTTATCCAGGAAATCTTTGAATTTAATGCCAAGTAACTCAGTCCCTTTCTTTAATAGATGCAAACCATCTCTTTTGACAGACTAGAACACTGAGCCATATCTAACAAAATGAAATTCAATATAGAGAAAAGTAAAGTCCAACACTTAGGCAAGAAAAACTAAAAGTACACATATAGACTGGATGAAACCAGGCTCAATAGCAGTAACTGTGAGAGGGATCTTGGAGTCTTCGTGGGCAACCAGCTAAATATGAGCCAGCAGTGTGCAGCAGCAATAAAAAAAAACTAATGCAATCCTAAGTTGTATTAACAGAGGGATACAATCAAGATCAAGGGAAGTACTAATACCACTCTATAAAGCCTTAGTAAGACCACACTTAGAGTACTGCATCCAGTTTTGGTCACAACATTATAAAAAAGATGTTGAGACTCTAGAAAAAGTATAGAGAAAACAACCAGGATCATTAGGGGACTGGAGTCTAAAACATACAACGAACGGTTGCAGGAACTGGGCTTGGCTAGTCTAGTAAAGAGAAGGACCAGGGGAGACATGATAGTGGTCTTCCAATATTTGAGGGGCTGCCACAGGGAGGAAGGGGTCAAGCTATTTATAAAGTGCCTGTAGGCCAGACAAGGAATAATGGATGGAAACTGAACAAGGAAAGATTTAACCTGGAAATAAGGAGAAACTTTCTGACAATGAGAACAATCAACCAATGGAACAGCTTGCCCTTGTAAGTTGTGGGAGTGCCATCAGTTGAGACTTTCAAGAAGAGATTGAAGTGCCATTTGTCAGAAATGGTGTAGGGTCTCCCGCTAGGGCGGCAGGGGGTTGAACTAGTTGACCTACAAGGTCTCTCCCAACTCTGATTATCTGTTATCTGAGAAACCAGTGGTCTGAGCCAAATGGTCCTTGTGAGTTGAATGGAAATTGCTGAAAGAAATCCCCTTGGGGGTGACTGCCAGATGGCATCAGGGTGAGAATGCATGGCAAGAGGAAAACTGAAAAGACCTTTGGCTAGCACAAGCTTTACATCTGTTTAATGAGTCCATGGGGGACGTAGACCTGAAGAAAGGTATGGATTGCTGACCCATGAAGAAACTGGGGGAGAGAGGAGGGAAGCAGAAGTAATGGGAGCTCAGCCAGCCATCCCAACTCAACCCGGGCCAGTTCAAATGGCTGCTGCCACCCAAGCCCCTCCCTGGCAGGGGGAGCAGTCCCACAGATGCATCAAATTCCAAAGGTTCCTCCACTGGAAGTAAAATATGGAGGAAATCCTAAGAAGTTAGGATTCTTCCTAGCCCAAGTTTGGAACCATATGGAGGAATATAGTGATGATTTTGCATCAGAGGCAGCTAAAGTGAGATGTGTCACCAGAGCTTTAGAGGGAACCACTGCAAAGTGGATGGTGAAATTGCATAATGATAATGCCCCTCTATTGATGAACTATGACCTATTTATGGCAGCCTTGCACACCAGTTTGAAGATCCTCTTGCTGAACACAAGGCTAGGATTAGTATGAAAACTATAAACCAGAGGTGGAGATCTGTGACTGAATACACCCAGGAATTTAGAGAGGTGGCATGCCATATTCGAGGGTGATCCCAAGAAGCCCTGATAGAAGCTTTCAAGGATGGGTGGAATGAAGATGTTTATCAAAGCTGTATCTTCAGAAGAGATCCTAGAGATCTGCAACTCTGGTACGTGTTAGCTGCAGATGTGGAAATCGATTTGACCAGAAACAAATGCAGTAGTGGTCCCAGCTGGAGCAAGCCCTCTCCTACAAATTCCCGAGAGGCCCCTAAAGCTCAAAAGGGTAGATCGTCTGTGAAACCCAAAACCACAGTGTGCTTCTGATGTGGAAAGGAAGGTCACTAGGCTGCAGATTGCCATACTAAGTTGAAGCCAAGGGGATGCCAGCAGGAAGAAAAAAATTTGAAAACACCTCAGGAAAGCCGTGCGAAACTGCCTTGAAAGTAGAGGTTGAAGAGTTTGCCCCTCTGGAAGGAGAGGGGCTGGGAACTCCAACCCCTTTTAGCGAGAGTTAATCTGACTCCAACGTGAAGTCGTGGAGAAACTGGGGTTGAGGCTAAGAACTTTAAAAACTTCCATAGAAGGAGAACTTCCATAGAAGGAGAAGTTTTCTTGGCTGAACCGGGACATTAAGTTACTTTTAAAACACCCTGGAAACCGGACTTGTGGATTGATACATTTGTTTCCAAAAGATTGTTACAACGGCAAAAGTGCTGGAGGAAAGTTCACTCCCCTTTTTTATGGAGAAAGCAAATGAGCACAGAAAAACCTGCTTCTTTAAGGTAAAAACAAGCTCTTTGTTATAAGTGGGAAGGAGAGGACTAAAAAAAAATCTTTAAAAATTTGTTGGAGGAGACACCTTGAAGATTATAAGACCAGCAACTAACTGTAATACGGCTTTAAAATATATTTGGGATTTTGGCCCAGGAGGAAAAATTGCAGAGAAGAGGAGGAAATAATTTTTGTCTGTTTGGATTGTTTGATAACTTTGACATTTGGAAATTACTTTAAAACTAAAAACATCTGGGTTGTTCTTAAAAATTTACAATGACACTTTCTGTGGAGGGATTAAAAATAGAATATTAAAAATTAAAAGAAAGAGAACAAAATGGCAAGGATTTTTTGGGAGCTGCCTTCCACTTTTTAGAAATGGCGGTTTCTACGTACCAGCAAATACTTGAGGAAGGAGAAGGAGAAGAAGAAGAAGAAGAGGAAGAAGCCATCTTTAATGGACAAAAAAGTTTGATTAAGAAAGAAAATAGGAAGAGAGGAAGGAAAAATGAGAATTTAAGATTCAATAAAACAACTAAGAAAAAGAAAAATAAGGTGAAAAAAAGGTACAATGTTAGAAAGCAATTGAAAAGAGAACTACAACGGAGAGGGGAAGTTAAAAAGGTGGAGGTTAGGAGAGGGGGGGGGGGCAAAAAGACCAGACTGGAGAAGAAAGGGAGGCAAAAAGGGAAAAAAAAGCCAGTCTGAAACAAGATGCCTAAAAGAAATTTTTTTTTTAGAGATAAAGGATAAAAGATAGTGTATAATTAAAGATTCTGCAAGAGTACATAAGATAGTATTGTAGTATTTGCATTTGAAATAGTCTATTGGAATATTATAAGATTTAACAAAATATTAAAATATTAAAATGTTTAATAATGATAGATCTCAACATTTAATAAAATATTAAAGAGAATGTGTAAAATGATTAATGCTTAGTTATTGTTTAATTTGTTATTGTTTTAATGTTATTATAAATTTACTATTTCATCTTCTTATTTTAAAATAATGTATTAATTAGAATTAGAACTAGAATGGAAATTATATACTTAACTATACTATAAGTTTATTATTATTTTATTTTAAAATGGAACATGTAGAATGTACTAAGCAGAATCAGGATGGAAATTATGTATTATTTTAAGTGTTACTTTAGGGGAAAGATAGAAAGGCGTCATACCTTAAAAGTGATTACAGAGGAAACTCTTTGCTAAAGAGAAGAGATAAATAGATGATTGGAAAAGAACGGACAAAAGATACAAGCATAATGATTTTGAAATAAGATGAAATAAACAAAATATAATTAAGAGAGTGAAAAGAAGGGAGAAGTTATATAGAAAATATAGAATGGTCAATAAGATATGAACGGTATATAAGGTGAACATGAATTTGATTTAGGTCTGTAAAAAAAGATATAACCCGGGGCTAAGCCACTTTTCAAAAGAAGTTTTATGTTTTATGTTTTGTGTTTTGGTTAGCTATGTTTGATTGTGAATTAATAAAACCTTGGAGGAATAAAACTAAAGGGAGAGAAATTTGGAAAAGGCATGTACAAATGATAATTAAGGAGGTTTTATCTTTTTATGTCTTGTTTTATGTTTTGTATTTTGTGTGTTTATGTTTGACTGAGAATTAATAAAACTTTGATAGAGAGAAATATAATTGAATAAAAGTGAAGAGAGAAATAATGAGAAACTTGGAAAAGATATATAGGTGTTTAAATGGAAATGTGACAATTTGGAACTATGCTGTATAAATGTCTATATTCAATTGAGAATTAATAAAACCTTGATAGAAAGAAATATAATTGAATAAAACTGAAGGGAGAAATAATGAGAAATTTGGAAAAGATATATATGTGTTTAAATGGAAATGTGACAATGTGGAACTATGCCTTAAAAATGATGTTCTATTTGCCTTGTTAAAACTTATAAGTAATTTTCAGAAAGGAAGTTTTATGCTTTTATGTCCTATGTTTTGTTTGTCTTCAAAAATTAATAAAATTGGTTTAAAAATAAAATAAATAAAAAAACTTCCATGGTCTTTTGCCAACTGGATGGATCAGTAGCTGGGGATGGCCCTGCACATTTCATAACAGAACCAGTGAAAATGTCAATGGGGCGTTTATTGTTTTATTGTTGCCCCTGGGATGGAGCGCCCATTATTACTTAGTTTGCCCTGGCTTAGGAAGAGGAATCCCCAAGTGGATTGGAGGAAACGGCTACTGTGTATACACATCGACCAACCACCAGAAGGGGAGGAGCTGTCTCTAATAAAACCTCAGAATTCCACGGAATTGGTGTCGATGGGCAGTGAAAGCATTGCGGGGGAGGAAAATATCCCTGAAGAGTATTGGGACTTAAGGGAGGTTTTAAGTGAAAAAGCGTCAGATGCGCTCCCCCCCCTCATTACCCTACAGATTGTAGCATTAAGATTCTGTGGGGGGTAAAGTTTCCTAAGCCTAAACTTTGTTCAATGACACCGTGGAAATTAGAAGAATTGCGGTTGTTTATCAACAAGAACCATGAGTGAAGTTTCATCCAACCTGCTAGGTCTTCAGTGGCGGCCCCAGCGTTGTTCTGAGAAAAGAAAGATGACTCTCTTCACTTATGTTTTGGCCTACATAATCTTAATGGAATTTGTGTAGAAAACATGTACCCACTCCCCTTAATGAAGGACATGTTGGCTCACCTTGCCAAGGGGAAATTTTTCACTAAACTTGATTTGAGAGAAGCGTACTACCAAGTTAGAATTAAGGAGGGAGATGAATGGAAAAATGCATTCAATTGCCCTTTGGGGTGTTTCCAATTCAACGTTCTCCCATTTGGCCTGCAAGGGCCCCTGCCATATTCATGCAGCTGATAAATGAGGTGCTGCATGAATATTTATACAAGGGGGTATTGGTTTACCTTGACAACATCCTTATCTACACAGAGACTTTGGAGCAGCACATGAAATTGGTGCAGTCAGTTTTGAAAAAACTTCAAGCGGCTGAACTGTATGCAAAATTATCCAAGTATGAATTTCACCAAGAGAAAATTGACTATTTTGGTTACCCCATATCGCATGAAGGCATAGAAATGTATTCAGAAAAAATCTGGGCCATTTTGGATTGGGCTGTCCCTTGCACCGGAAAACAATTGCAGAGTTTTCTAGGATTTGCTAATTTTTACCTCCAATTTATCCCAGCGTTTGCAAAGTTGACCATTAGAATGGTCCATGGAGTGCCAGGTGACTTTTGAGAAGTTAAAATGACTCTTTGCAGCTGAACCAATGCTAAAGCATCCAGAGATGGACACCCCTTTTGTGATCCAGGCCGATGCAAGTGTCGTGACAGTGGGACCGGTGTTGCTTCAACCTAATGAGAGTGGAACTTTACAACCTTGTGCTTACACCTCCTCAAAATTAACTGAGATAGAAAGAAGATGGGGTATTTGGGAAAAAGAAGCATTTGCTGTCTGATGGGCTTTATTAACTTGGAGGCATTTTCTTGAGGGGGCAAAACCCTCCTTTGAGGTGTGGACGGATCATAAAAACTTAGTGGCCCTAGAGATGCCTCAAAAATGATCTCCTAAGCAAATCCGCTGGGTGCAATACTTTAAGCGGTTTCATTGAATTACCTTGGGGGGTGGGGGTGGAATTTTATGGCAGATGCTTTATCTAGGTTGCTCTAAAATAACAGTGTCTGCCCAGAAATGATCCATCCTATTGTTTCTACAAGGCAACTGGCTGCCCCGATGGTCACCAGAGCACAGAACAAAGGGGATGTTACTCTTTCAAGTGATTTGACTGTACAGTTAAAAGTAGCTTTACAACTGATTAGTTCTTGATCCACTCAAATGACTGTACTATTTGAGATGGCTAGCATGGATGCGGGCCAAATTATATATACCAGCTAGCCTTAGGGGACCCATTTTAAAGCAAGCCCATGATTTGAAAGCCGCTGAACATTTTGGTTTTGTGAAAATCTTACATTTGGTCAAATGGCAATTTTGGTGGCTAACTTTAAAATACATAACTTATGTAGCTAGTTGTCCTAATTGTGCTTCAGCCAAATGGCCATCTAGAAAACCTGCCGGTCTACTACAACATGTAGCTAGGCTGACTGCTCCATAGAAGGAAATTTCCATGAACTTTATAGTAGAATTGCCTGAAAATGGGAGAAATAGTCATTTGAGTGGTTACTGACTTATTTTCCAAGCAGGTACATTTCATACCTTGTGCAAAAATCCCATCTGCAAAAATATTGGCTAAACTGTTTATTTTACATGTGTATAGACTATATGGTGTTCCTAAACTGATTATTTCAGATAGGGGGTCCAATTTACATCAAACTTTTGGAAGGAATTCCTATTGGGCTCTGCCAAGGACTTAAGCTCCATCCACCACCCACAATGGGACCTGTGAGAGAACTAACTCGGTATTGGAACAATACCTTAGGTGTTATATCAATTATCAACAGGATGATTGGTCTAATCTACTGCCTTTCGCAGAGGTGGCTTATAATAACTCTGTTCACTGTAGCACTGGTTTCACCCATTCAAGGTAGCTACAGGTCAGGACTTTGTACCCATACCAGAGCTTCCACAAGAGAAATCCAATGTTCCATCATTGACAGAGTGGATAACCCAATTCCAGCTTACTTGGCCGGTTACCCATAAAGCCTTAGATGATGCTCATTAAGCTCATAGAAAACAAAAAGACAAAAAGAGAGCTCCACAAAAACCATACCAAGTCAGTGATAAAGTCTTTTTGTCCACTAAGTATTTACAAACAACCAAGAAATCTAAAAAAATGGGTCCTAAATATGTGGGACCTTTCCCAATGATAAGAATTGTGAATCTTGTTGCAGTGCAATTACAATTGCCAAAGACACTTAGATGGATTCACCCTGTCTTTCATGTCAGTTTGTTAAAATCAGAACATATATCCGATTTGCAGATTTGCTGCCCCACCAGTTCCTCTTTTGATTGAGGGCGAGCAACTTTGTGAAATTAAAGAGATTTTGGATTCTAGGAAACAGAGAGGATGACTCCAATATTTAGTTGTTTGGTAGCATTTACCCCCTTCTCAGTCAGAATGGGTGAATGAATGTGATGTCAGAGCTCCTATGCTTATACAGGCATTTCGTTTGAAATTTCCTGACAAACCCCAACTTGTTTTAAATGTTTAATATTGTCTTTGAATTGTTTATTTTCCTATTGTTATATTTCTTTTTCTTTTCTAGGGCTAATGCCTCTTTTGCAGGAGGGCCGAATGTCAGCCTTCAAGAATCCTTCTTCTGCTTATCTTTCCAGCTGCCATAGAAACGGAGGGAGGGAAGAATAATTGGACTTCATGGCAGGGGGAGGGGAGAGTGCTGGAGCTTTTAGTTGATGAAATGTAAAACTTGGGATCTTTCTTGACTATGCTTACTTACTTACTGTGCAGATGTAGCCCTTATCTGCCTAAGCCAAGGTCAACCACCTTGGTATATCAGATGTCTGAAACACCACCTGAAGATGCCCTACATGATATTATACACATCTCAGATTGGATGGAGGTGGGAACTATTGGAGGTGGGAACCTGGGGTAACTATATGCAATTTTCACACCTGTCGCTTCAGATCTTCTTCTGATGCTACCATGTCAATTTTCAATAAAAGTCCTTTTTTCTAAAACAATGGAGTCTAAGGTTTTGTTTCTTGGATTTTGAATGGAGCCTCACCTGACATTACCTCCAGAAAGACTAGGCCATCCTATCTACAAGGCAAAAGACCTTCAGTTCCAGGGTGATAGGATTAGCCCTCACTCAAGATCCAAACCAGGACAAAGCCATGAAGCCATAATACGAATTGCCCAACACCCTTTCAGAACACAACCATTATATCATCACCTAGCAAAATTCAACCAAGCCTGGGACACAGACAGCCTACAAGGTTAGCCCGCATAGCCCCCTGGGAGTCTGACAACCAATAGGATTCATTTCTTGCAAGGTCCAAGAGAGGTCTAAATATATCTCACTTTCTACTCCATGTGTTCAACAGCATGTGCTTAATGGTTCTGTTCCATTAAACCATCCTTTCAGTCTCCATGTTTCCAGTGTCTTTCTCTCCACTTGGAATTGAATCCAGATGGACATTTCTTCCAACAGTCACATGATCAAATTTTGGGTGCTTATCAACCAGCATACATTATGATGACTGTAACATTCTGGAACTGTCATTCTTTCCAGGGAGCTTCTGACAGGCAAAGTAAATGGGGGAAGCCAGATTTGCTTAATGACCATACTTAATTGAAGTGATCTGCATGGAAAAAAAGTTGTAAAATAGAACACAACTGCCTTGCTATGAGCCCAGACCCTCTCCTTTTCTTTTTTTTCCTATAAATTTTATTTGAGTTTTCACAAAGAAAAAAAACAAAAAACAAATAAAACATCTTTTTTGAAAGCATAATTCCGGGTAACATTTTTTCATATTCGACTTCATGCTCATTTTTATATTCTATTCCATATCTAATTACTATTTTACATTTTCAGCATAGCTTCTCCCCTCTTAATTTTCTCAATTTTATTTTAATTATCTCATCTCAATTCAAATCATTATATTTATATTTTTTGTCTGTCCTGTTTCAATTATCTATTATCTTTTCTTATTAAACAAAATGATGCCTTTATATCTTATAAGTTTATCCATTTAACTCTTATTTAGGCTTCATTATATACCCTAAAGTTATAACATTCAATATAATACATAACTTTTATTCGGATTTTGCTTGGTACATTCTTAAAATACACACTATATTCTTAAAAAAAGAAAAAAAATATAAATTTATGTAATTAAAAAACACATTCCATTCCAATTCAATTCTATCATTAATATTAATATTCATTAAAATCTTAACTTCTTTACCATTACTTTTCAATTAAATATCATACTTCTATGGGAACAATTGTAAGCTTTCCATCATTAATTCCCCCCCTTCACTTATATTTTATAAAACATTAAGATGTTCCCATTCCTTCCTAATTCAATTTACCCATTTATTTTATTTCACTTATTTGATAAACAAACGTTTCACTAAATTACACTATTTTATCCCTCATTTTAATCATACATTGTTTCCAATTTTCTAAAGTTATTTCTATTACTAATATAACAATAAAATCTTATGTACCTTTACAGAATCCTTTTTCAGTTAAATTTTCACCCATTCAGTTAAATTTTCACCCATAAATAGGTCCTGTTTCTCTATATCTTGTTCCAGTCCTTTGTAACTTTTTTCCCTTTCCTTCTTCCCTCTCTTTTTCTCTCTCCCCTTTTTACCCCCTTGTCTCTCTACCTCTATTTCTCTCTTCTGTATTCCCCTTTTCTGTTGCTTTCCAGTATTATACTTATTTTTTGAATTATTTTTCTTTTCTTTGGTTGTCTTAAATTCTCCATTCTCTTTCCCTCCTTTCCTTTTTCTTCCCCACATAAAATTACTTGTTCATTAAAGATAGCTTCTTCTTTGTCCCAGTGTTCTTGTTTCTCATAGTTCCAAATCTCCATTTCTAAGAATTGAAAAACGAAGCCAAAAGAACCCTTCCCTTCTTGTGCATCTTCTTTGTACTTTTTAAGCTCCATTTTCAATTCATCTAGAAGTGATGCCATTGTATAAATTTTTAAACAACCACCCAATTAATTTTAGTCATTCAAATGTAATAACCAAGAATCCAATGATCCCCAAATAATCCAAATACATGCAGGCTGTTTCTTTTTGCTCTTTTTTTTACTTTCTCTTCCTGGGGTTACTGTTTAGCTACAAAGTTTCAGTCAAAGTTGATGTCAAAGCGGATTTTTCCGATTTCTAATTTAAGTCTCTTAGTTATCAGTATAGGGAAGGGAAGAGAAGAAAAAAAATCAAACCTTTCCCTTTTCACTTTCCTTCGCTGCTTCCGACTCTTCTTTGGGAGTGATGTTATTTTTTTGTAAGTTTAAATTCCAGGGTACCTTAGTTGTTGCTTTTACAATTTAATCCGGTCAGCCAAAACTTTTACTTCTTATTTTCCTCCTGCACATTCTTTTCTGGTTGAGTTCTTCTTTGTGGTGGCCATTTCTGACCACCGCTGCAACCGCCTTCGGGAAAGGGAGTAATAGCCAGCTGAGGAGGAGAGATGTGGCTCTCCTCGACCCTGCTGGCAGTCTCCTCCCTCTTCACCACCTCTACGGGGTGGCTCAGCTCCGAAACCAGCCGGCTTTGTCTGTCACCGAAGAGACTTCAAACTGGAAGTAGACCCTCTCCTTTTCAAATGATAAGAATGAACTTCTGAAAACTGGGTATTTCAAATGGAATTCTTTATTGTGAAAAGGAAGTTATCCAGGTACTAGTCAAAGCAGGGTCTAATATGCTTCCAGGCATACAGCATAGATAAAGGAAATTAGAACCCCTCCTCTTACTCTGATGTAAATTTCATCAATACAAAGAAGTAACATGTTAATTCCCCCCCCCTTTTCTATGAACATAGTTGAGAAAAGTTTCCCAGGAAGTTTCTTTCAGAGCTGGAATTTTTATGGCCCCTTCTCCTCTTGCTATCTCTCCAAGAAGTGACAAGTTTCCAGACATCTGGACTCCAATCCCCTATTGTATATCATGTGCAAGTTGTATGGATTTAATACAAGACTTAAGATATTCAGGCTACACCATTTCTAACAGATGGCTATTCAATCTCTTCTTGAAAGCTTCCAGTGATGAAGCTCCCACAACTTCTGAACTTCCTCCCCCTCCCTCCCTCTCTCTCATCTTTCTCTCATCTCTGTCTTTGTTAAATATTCATAAGGAGGGGAGTCTGACATCATTGGAGAAAGTTACTGGCAGGAAAGTCGAAGCAACATAAGTGACTGAACTGTTGGACAGCTCTGGCTTTAAAAAGCCAGATCTGGATGCAGTTCAAGGCTTTTTTATGGGATCTTCAATGTTGTCTTCCCTTTAATTTCAGGTGAGCAAAACAAGAAGCAGCCGTTTCAGAATTACTTCAACTCAAAAACAAACCCCCACAAAATAATGGCTGGAGTAAATTCCAATATACAGCAATAAATCCCCACTCTGTCCGGCAACCTTGGTGTGGCAGTAAATCTCAAGCCTCAGAGAGTTTGCTGCATGTCTTCACTCCCAATTAGTCACTTTGCTTCTGGTGAATTCCACCTTTTATTCACTTATGAAGCGTGCTAATTTCCCTAATTATTGACTAGCTCTAAGCTTTCTTTCTAACTGGGTTTGTCTTCTTAGCCTCCTTCTGTTTCTTATGCCTAACCATAAGTTTTCCAGATTCTCATCTCCACTAGAAAACTCTCTCCTGCCTTCCCTGTCAGCCATTCCCAGCTGCTGATCAGATAAAGAACCAGAGGAGGTCGAAGGTCCTGACAACTTTATTATTTCAGGTCTATCTTCCCTTGTTACACCCATCTCCTCATCCTGGTTACTATCCCAATCACTAAGCAATGCCGGCTCATATTTTGCTGCCATGTCCTCATCACTTGAACTCATATCTGCCACAGGAGCAGAATCCAAACCCGGAGCCACAACACTATCCCTCACCGCAGGGCCCTTCCCCCAGGTCTGACGATCCGGATGCTGTTTCGAAGGGAAACATTCATGAAAGTCTCGAATAATGTCTGGAGCATGAACTGCGGACGCATCTGTCCATGAAAAAACCTCCGAGTTATCCGCTCTCCTCTCGACTAAGTAATAGAAACAACCCTTTAGCCGACGCGAATCAGCAACGCTGACCATCATGTCATCAACATCAGCCTCCTCACGGGGCATTGATGGGGAAGTCGTACCAGCGGGAGCACGCAGAGGACACTCCAGGGAGTCAGAAACCAAAAGGGAACGATAGAAGACAGGGTGAATGCGCATGGAGCGCGGTAAGGTGAGTCAGTATGCCACAGGGTTGATGACCATCTCAATTGGGAATGGACCGATGAAACGATGGTCCAACTTCCTAATTGGGCGATCGACCCGAAGGTGTCTTGTGGATAACCATACCTTGTCTCCTACAGCTAACGGAGGCATTGCTCGACGTGATCGGTCCGCAAACCGTTTATAGTCTTCTTTCGCCCTTTCAAGTTGTTGCACTACTAAACGGTGAACCGCTTGTAATTCCTCCAGAAAATCTTGTGTCTCAGGAACCGGGGAATCCATCAAAGTTAATGGGAAGAAGCGCGGATGATAACCCACATTCGCGAAAAACGGCGTTACACGAGTGGAGGTGTGCTGAGAGTTATTAAAGGTGAATTCTGCCAATGGGAGGCCAATCGTTTTGTTGATGATTGACAAAACATCTCAAATATTGAGTGAGAATGCTAATAACCTTCTCAGTCCCACCATCAGTTTCCGGATGGTGTGCTGATGCTAAGCACACCTGAACTTATAACGCCATTAACTGTTTCCAAAACTGCACAGTAAACTGGACCCCACGATCCGAAACCACTCTATCCTGCAGTCCATGTAGATGAAAGATATGCTGTAAAAATAATTGGGCCGTAGTGCGGGACGATGGTAATCTCCGACAGGGAATGAAATGAGCCATTTTAGTCAGCATATCAACTACCACGAGCACCGTCGTGAAGCCCAACGAGGATGGTAAATGCATGAGAAAGTCCATGGAGATCGCTCCCCATGGTCTGCCCGGAGTCGGCAATGGTTGGAGGAGTCCAGGGGGTGCACACGATGCCGCTTTTGCTTGTCTACACTGTACACAAGAAGCAACATAAGGGAACACATCGTGTTGAACCAAAAAGTCCGGGTGACCAAATGCAAAGTTTTATAAAATCCAAAATGACCAGCAGCGGGGTTGTCATGACATTGCGTCATGATGAGAGCTCTGAGCAACCTGGTGGGTACATACGATAAACCCCCATGCCATAGCAAGCCCTCTTCAAAGGACCATGGGAAATCAGGTCCAACTTCCCCCTGTCTCTGCTGCGTCAACACGTCCAATCATTGCGCCTCCCATATGCGAGCCCGCAAACCTACTGGATCTTGAAGTACGGCCAAGGATTCTGGTGGCCACACTGTTTGTGGAGGAAGATGATCCTTGGGACCGATATATTTGGGTTTCCGAGACCACGCGTCTGCCCTCTGATTCTGTCCACTTGGAACATAAAAGTGACAGAAAAATTGAACCTTGCGAAAAACAACCGGATCTAGTGTTGGTTCAACTTCTTAGCGGTAGACAAATGTTCCAAGTTTCGGTGATCTGTCCGAACTTCCACCTTGTGCCGAGCCCCCTCCAGATAATATTGCCAGGTCTCAAATGCAGTCTTAATAGCCAACAACTTCTTTTCCCAGATGGTATAATTGCGCTCAGAAGCTGTGAGCTTCCTAGAATAGTATGCACAGGGGAAAAGAGGCGTGCCACCCTTCGGAGCTTGCAACAATACCACCCCAATAGCTACATTAGCTTCTATATCAGAAGCCAGCAGGAGAGAGAGAGAGACTATAAATGAGTTCGTGGCAGACCTAAAGAAGCTAGCCATGAACTGTTAGTTCCAAAATGTGGAAGAAATGATAGGGTATTGGCTAGTATTAGGCATGATAGTTAAACTTACAGAAGTGACTGTTATCCAGGAAGAATGGGCGTTGGTGCTTACCTGATAGACCCTTTCTCGTCGAGCTGCGTAGAGCATCCAGAATGGGAGGTGCTCCAGTCTTCACTCTTACAGGCTGAGCTATAATTGAGGAATGCTCCTCCTCCTCCACGTGACTCCTCCATGCGTTCCCCAATTTTACGAAGACGAGAAGACAGCAACTATCCTCTCATGTCAACTATTATATAAGTCTGAACTATAAACTATACACATCATTGGCTGATACAGGATTCTTCACCAGACGGACCAATTAGGGTGGGGCTGGATGCTCTACGCAGCTCGACGAGAAAGGGCGTATCAGGTAAGCACCAACACCCATTCTCCATAGAGCAGCTGCGAACATCCAGAATGGGACATACCAAAGCATGGCCTGTCCTACAGGAGGGACTCCATCTGGTCCGGAATCACCTCTGGGTCTCTTGCCACCTGTTGAAGGACTCGCCTGCCAAAGGATGCCTCAGCTGAGGCGTAAACATCAATTTTATAGTGCCGTATAAAGGGAGACAGAGACACCCAGGTGGCCGCTCAACAGATATCCTGAATCGACGCCTGAATAGCCCAGGCTGCCGAGGTGGCTGCACTCCTTGTAGAGTGAGTGGTTATCCCACTAGGAACAGGAAGGGCCTGAGCCAAATAGGCCTTGGATATGGTAGCTCTAATCCAGCGGCCAACGGTAGACCGTGTACGATAGATATAGATCCGGAGTGCCCTTCGGACATTGAGAGTGTCCACTGCCTTTCCCTTTCTCGAGAAGGCTTGGGACAAAAATTAGGTAGGACCAATTCCTGTGCCCTGTGAAATGCCAAGTTGATTTTAGGCATAAAGGCGGGGTCTGGTCACAGAACCACCTGATCAGTGTGGAAAACACATAGGTCCTTTCTCACGGATAGAGCTGCTATTTCAGATACCCTTCTCGCTGATGTTACTGCCA
Organism: Hydrophis major; assembly: GCA_033807585.1. Classification (NCBI taxonomy): domain Eukaryota; kingdom Metazoa; phylum Chordata; class Lepidosauria; order Squamata; family Elapidae; genus Hydrophis; species Hydrophis major. The sequence goes on along the minus strand of CM066343.1, from coordinate 84,882,562 downwards.
CAAGAAACACCACTTTGAATGTGAGAAACTGAAGTGGCGCCTCCCTGAGAGGCTCGAAGGGAGGTTTAGTCAATGCAATAACAACCTTATTAAGATCCCAGGTCGGGTATCTGTGAATCACTGGAGGGCGCAGATTGGAAGCCCCTCTAAGGAATGCCCTGATGCGAGGATGGTGAGAAAGTAAACCAGAAGAACTGCCAGCGACCACCGTTGATAGGGCTGCGACCTGCCTTCTCAGGGTGTTGGGGGAGAGACCCCTATCTAGCCCGTCTTGTAGGAAGGCTAGGATTTGTGCATTTGAAGGGAAGAGCAGGTTGATGGGAGGACTTATTGCACCACTTACAAAAGATGTTCCAGGTTGTGTTATAAATGCGGGTAGTCGAAGGCCGCCTTGCTGCCAGGATGGTATTGATGACCTGGACCGACAGGCCCTCATCTTTTAGCCTTTCCCGCTCAACCTCCAGACGGCTAACTGAAGCCACTGTGGGTCCGGATGCTGAAGAGGCCCTTGGGACAGTGAGATCCTATCTGGGGGAATCCTCCATGGTGGGGCCACTGACAGATTGCGAAGATCCGCAAACCACGGCCTCCTGGGTCAATATGGGGCTACCATGAGAACTTCCACCCTTTCGAGTATCAACTTCTGAATCATCTTGGGAATCAACAGGAGGGGAGGAAAGGCGTATAGAAGCCCCGTGGGCCAGGGGCAATGCAGGGCATCGTGGTTCTCTGTCCCGCTGGCGAGGTATCATGAGAAGAATCTCGGTGTCTGGGCGTTGAGTGGAGATGCGAACAGGTCCACCAGAGGTTGACCGAATATCGCTGCTACCTCCTTGAACAGGGAGGGGTGTAGGCGCCATTCCAATTGGTCCAGAGTGGCCCTGCTCAGCCAATCTGCCTGGACATTTGAGACCCCTGAGATGTGTTCTGCCCTGATGGATAGGAGATTCACTTCTGCCCACCGACAGAGCCGCTCGGCCTCCCTCATGAGGCGGATGGAATGAGTGCTCCCTTGACAGTTGATGTGGGCCTTGGTTGTAGTGTTGTCTGTCAAGACTAGTACGTGGCGCCCTCGCACCTGAGGGAGAAAGGCGCGCAAGGCCAGGTATACTGCATGAAGCTCCAGCCAGTTGATGCTGCAGCGTCGCTCGGTTGCTGACCAAGTACCCTGAGCTGAAAGTGACTGCATGTGGGCCCCCCATCCGAATAGGCTGGCGTCTGTTGTGAGAGTGACCCTTTGGGGCTCCTTGAAGAGATGTCCTTTGTTGGTAGTGGGTCTGGTCCACCAGAGGAGGGAGGCGAGAACCCTTGGAGGAACCTTCACCATGAGACCTGAATTGCTCCTTCCGGAACACTGATAAGGCAGGAGGAACCATTGCAGGGATCTGGAATGTAAGCGTGCCCTGGGGACAATAGATATGCATGAAACTAATTTTCCAAGCAACTTGGATAAGTCCAGTAATGGACTTTCTAGCTCGTCTAATAGCCCTGATAGTATTTTTGGATACTGCTGAACCTTTCGCGGAAAAGGAAGACCCTCCCTTCAACTGAATCAATCACTGCCCCTAAATGAGCTATTTGGGTGGAAGGACTAAGCTGGCTCTTCTCCCAGTTGACGAGGAAGCCATGATCCTGAAGCACTGAGAGGGTGGTTTTAGTGTCACTCTCGGCTTGATGACGGGAAGGGGATAGTATAAGAATGTCGTCAAGATAGCAGTGAATGCAGATAGGGAAGTGTCTGAGGTGAGCCGCCAGAGCTGCCAACACCTTGGTGAAGGTCCTCGGGGCCGAGATGAGACCAAAGGGAAGGGCCACGTATTGAAAATGCTGATTGTTGTAGCAAAATCTCAAATATTTGAAACATGAGGGGTGGATGGGGATATGAAGGTATGCCTCAGAGAGGTCAATGGATGTGAGCCAGTCTCACTTCAGATTGACTGAAGTGTTTGCATTTTAAACTTATGACGGACAATGTAGCGATTGAGCCTCTTCAGGTCTAAAATGGGCTTCCAACCTCCGGAGTGTTTAGGAACCAAGAAGAGAATGGGCGTTGGTTCTTACCTGATACGCCTCTTCTCGTGGAACTGCGTAGAGCATCCAGAGAGTGGGAGATGCTCCAGTCTTCACTTCTCACAGGCTGAGCTGAAATTGAGGAACGCCCTCCTCCTCCACGTGACTCCTCCATGCGTTCCCCCCAGTTTTATCGAAGACAAGAGGACAAAAACAACCCTCTACTCTTAAGTATTAAACAACATGAACTACAACATTAGAAATCATTGGCCGAAACAGGTTTTCCCCCTTTACAGACGGACCAACAGGGTGGGGCTGGATGCTCTACGCAGTTCCACGAGAAGAGGCGTATCAGGTAAGAACCAACGCCCATTCTCCGTAGAACTGCTGCGAGCATCCAGAGAGTGGGACATACCAAAGCCAGTGTGTCCTACGGGTGGGAGTCCGTCTGGATTGGAACTTCCCCAGGATCCCTAACCACTTGCTGCAAAACTCGCCTGCCAAAAGATGCTTCAGCTGAGGTGTAAACATCAATCTTATAATGTCTTATAAAGGGAGATGGGGAAGTCCAGGTGGCCGCCCGGCAAATATCAAGAATAGACGCCTGAGTAGCCCAGGCTGCCGAGGTAGCTGCACTTCTGGTGGAGTGAGCGGTAACCCCACTGGGAACTGGAATAGCTTGAACTAAATAGGCCTTGGATATGGTAGCCCCAATCCATCTGCCTACCGTGGACGGAGAAACTTTACAGCCTAGTGTCTTTGGCTGAAATGACAAAAATAGATACTCTGTCTTCCTGATGGACTGCGTGCGAGAAATGTAAATACACAAAGCCCTTCGAACATCAAGGGTGTGCCACTGCCTCTCTTGCTCGCGCAGAGGCTTCGGACAAAAATTAGGCAGGATCAACTCCTGTGCCCTGTGGAACGGTGAATTAATCTTCGGCATAAATGCTGGGTCTGGTCTCAGAACCACCCGATCTGAATGAAAAATGCACAGATCTTTTCTCATGGATAGAGCTGCAATTTCAGATATCCTTCAAGCCGAAGTAATAGCCAACAGAAAAACTGTTTTAAATGTATGAAATTGAAGTGACGCCTCCCTGAGAGGCTCAAAAGGAGATCTAGTCAAGGCCAGGAGAACTTTATTAAGGTTCCATGTCGGGTACCTGTGCACTACTGATGGGCGCAAAATTGAAGCCCCTTTAAGAAAAGCCTTGATTTGAGGATGGTGGGAAAGGGGACTGAAAGGACCGTCAACAACCACCGTTGAGAGCACCGCTACCTGCCTAGCGTGGGTCGATGAATGATTTGTGGCACCAGTTACCGAAACTTTTCCAGGTAGCCTCATAAATGTGAGTAGTAGAAGGCCTTCTAACCGCCAAAATGGTATTAATGACCTGGGCTGATAAGCCTTCCTCAATCATCCTTTCCTGCTCAACCTCCAAACAGCCAACTGTAGCCACTGTGGCTCTGGATGGAGCAGCAGGCCTTGCGACAGCGAAATCTGATCCAACGGAATCCTCCATGGCGGAGATACTGACAGATTGCGGAGGTCCGCAAACCATGGCCTCCTGGGCTAATAAGGTGCCACCATGAGGATCTCTGCTTTCTCGGCTATCAATTTTCGAATCACCCTGATGATCAATGGAAATGGAGGGAAGGCGCACAGTAGCCCGGGAGGCCACGGGCAACGCAAGGCATCGTGATTCTCTGCTCCGCTGGAGGGATAATGGGAGAAGAACCTCGGTGTTTGCGTGTTGAGCGGAGACGCAAAAAGGTCTACTAGGGACTGACCGAACTTGGCTGCTGCTTCTCCGAACAGATGTGGGTGCAGGCACCACTCTGCCTGATCCAGTGTTGCCCTGCTGAGCCAGTCCGCCTGGACGTTGGAGGCCCCGGAGATGTGCTCCGCTCTGATGGATAAGAGGTGCGCCTCTGCCCATTGACACAGTTGCTCGGCCTCTCTCATGAGAAGGAGGGAATGGGTGCCCCCTTGCCGATTGATGTGGGCCTTGGTTGTAGTATTGTCCGTTAGGACCAGGACATGGCGCCCCCTTACCCGATGAAGGAATGTTTGCAGAGCCAGGTACACTGCACGAAGCTCCAACCAGTTGATGCTCCGACTTCGCTCCGCATGAGTCCAAACTCCCTGTGCTGAGAGAGATTGCAGATGGGCCCCCCATCTGGAAAGACCTGCGTCTGTCGTGAGAACAACCCTTCGAGGTTCCTGGAATAACTGACCTCTGTTAACAGATGGTCGCATCCACCGCAGGAGGGAGGCGAGAACTCTCGGCGGGACCCCCACCATAAACCTTGACGTGCTCCTTCCTGAACGCTGATACGGCAGGAGGAACCATTGCAAAGATCTGGAATGCAAGCGAGCCCATGGAATATGGAAATACAGGAAACTAGCTTCCCTAGCAGTTTGGATAAATTGAGCAACGATGCTTTCCCGGTCCGCCGGATATCCTTGATAGTGGTGCGGATACTAATAAGTCTCTCCTGAGAGAGAAAGACCCTTCCTTCAACAGAGTCAATCACCCTTCAATCAGAGTATATCCCCTAGATGGGATATACTAGTGGAGGGGGTAAGCTGACTCTTCTCCCAGTTCACTAAGAATCCGTGGGACTGCAGTACTGAGAGGGTAGCGCTAGTATCGTTCTCGACTTGATGTTGGGAAGGGGATACAACCAGGATATCGTCAAGGTAACAGTGGATCCAGATGGGAATTTGTCTAAGGTGAGCTGCAATAGCCGCCAACACCCTAGTGAAAGATCTCGGAGCTGAGGCTAGACCAAAGGGGAGGGCTACATACTGGAAATGCTGATTATTATAACAAAATCTGAGATATTTAGAATACGAGGAATGAATGGGAATATGGAAATAAGCCTCGGAAAGGTCAATTGACGTAAGCCAGTCTCCTTCTCTGATGCCCTGTAAAATCGACTGCAGAGTCTGCATTTTGAATTTATGGCACACAATAAAAACGATTTAACCTCTTAAGATCTAAAATGGGTCTCCATCCCCCAGAATGTTTAGGCACCAAGAATAAAAGTGAATAGAAACCCCTCCCCTATTGGGATGGGGGTACAAGTTGAATAGCCCTAATATCAGAGAGATGTTTGATGGCAGAAGCCATAAGAGCCCGTTGAGTAGGATTCCTAGAAATGGGTGAAACCCTGAAATGTTCGGGGGGAGGAGAGAGAAACAGCAGGGTCAAGCCAAAGCGCACCGAATTTGCAACCCAGGTATCAGAGGTGGATTCCTCCCACTTGCCGGCAAAATGCCTGAGGCGGCCGCCTGTGGTAAGAAAAACCTGCTACCTGGGCCGGCGGGCCGCTCTACTCCTGGAACCCCTGAAGGGCCTTCTGTAGCTGCCCCCTCTCTTGCCTCTGTCTCCTGAGTCGCCCCGGTCCTGGTAGGATGGCCGGAATGAGGGGGAGCCCTGAAATCTAGAAGAGAATGATGACTGGAAGGAGGGACGAAAGGATCCCCTCCAAAAAGACCGGGAACTCTTGGCTTCCTGCCTTCGAAAAAGTGAAGGCAGAAACTTTTTCTTATTTTGGGTTTCCAGGAGCAATGGCTCCAGAGCGGGCCCGAATAATTTCCCTTTTACTATGGGGGCTGAAGCCAACTTAGACTTATTTTTAATATCAGCCTGCCAGTGTCGCAGCCAAAGCAATCGTCTGGCAGAAACATGGGAAGAAATAGCTTGGGATGAGAACTTAACCGAATAAAAGGTAGCGTCGGCTGCAAATTCCGCCGCTGCCGTGATCTTTGCAATATCTTGATGGGCTCTGGTATCAGCTGGGGAAATGTGTTGCTTCAGCTGTCTGAGCCACCTGATGGAGGATCGGGTGAAAAAGGAAGCGGCCGTGGCCGACTGGATAGCCCAGGCATCAGCGGTGTGAACCCGCCGGAGTGCCATCTTCGCTCGCTTATCCTCTGGCTTCAGTGCCTCTAGTGCATCGGTAGGATTGGAAGAGGAAGCAAGCCTTACAATCGGATCATCTACTTCTTGGGTGTCTAACATAGTTGAGAAATCCGAATCCAGGGTAAACAACTAGAAGGGGCCGGAGAAGGACCCACTGAGGCGAACTGCTTTGCAACCAGATCTGAGAAGATTGGAGGGGGGGGGGGCGGAAGAATGTCTGCTGCCACTGTCGGCTGTCTGAACATAAGGTCATCAGGACCTTCTGGACTCGATGGAGGGGGTTCAGAAGGAGGCTGAGAGGCTAGACCTGAAATGTTCTTTGCCTTAAATAGCAAGGACTTAAATAAATGGGGTTTAAAAAGACCCACAACAGCAGGTTGTTCAGGAGAAAGACCCTCATCTTCTGACATTTCTCCCTCCATTAGGTCCCCCTCCAGAAAGGGTTCCGAATACTGTAAGGAACCTCTATCAGAACCTTCGTACTCTCCGAACGGTTCAAGGCCCACTCCCTCTTCTTCTTGGGTATCCTTCCCCTCTGGGAATGGAACATCCACGTGAGGAGGTACCTGACCATGCTGTGACGCTGGTGCAGAAGGAGATCTCTCGCATAAAGACTCAGCCTCGGGAGTCCTCCCTCGGGAATCCGGTCTAGCGAGCTGCTGCATTCCTCCAGCTATGCCTTGATGGATGGCAGACTGCATCCATTACCTGATGTTCTCAGGTACAATGATTGGAGCTGGATCCTCGAGCGTAGGCCTGCAGCGGTTGGCGTAAAGGCCGCCTCTGGTACACGAGAGGGCTGGAGGCCTCGGGTGGAAGTACCGCCCCTAGAGGAAGAGGATTGGCTCGGCGGGGGGGGGTAGAAGGAAAAGGCAGGTGTTATAGAGTGTGACTCTTTAGCCTGCTTGCTAAACTCCCTTTCTAGGGCCTTATGACGTCGTAAGGCATCTCTTTGAGAAGCACTGGAAGAATCCTTGTCCCTTTTGCAAAGGTAGTGCGTCTTAGACTTGGCCTTCAGAGAAGAGCCAGTAGGATTAGCCTCTGCCATGGTATTGGAAGAAAAATGGCGGTTGGCACGCCAAGGAGTTCAGCCTACAAACGTAAGCCGGTTTTCCTAAAATTGGGTCACGTCCCCCTTTTTGAAGAAATTTTATTCTAGAGCTAGCTATTATCTATTCAAAAAAAAAAAATCTCCTTTCTTTTTTTTTTTTTGAACCCCTATGCAATAAAAAAACAGAAAAAAAATCCAGTAAGCTAAATTAAAAAAACCTGAATATATACATTGGCATTTAACTACAAAAAAAGGGGTCAGGTTCAAGTAAGGAAAACCAAATAGACCCAAGGAGGTACAGCAAAAACAATAATTTAATTCCAAATAGACCAAATGAACGCTGAGGCCAAGCAATTTGCAAAAAGCAAGACAAGAAAAAAGGGGCCTCTGTAGGCAGCCCCCCAACAACATGGAGAGTACATGCCTGCGCTTCTGAACTAGCTGCGGGCCAAGGAAAAAGCCAACAATATTAAATCTAAGAGAGACAACAGGGCACGGGGCCACAGTGCTCTCTCAGTAAAATCAAAGGCTCCATGCGGCCTGACGGTCCCGCTAAAGGGCCTACAAAGGCCTCACAGCTCACACTTAAATCCCAAAAGATAAGGCCTTACTTGATCAGTAAAACAAAATGGCGCCGGCCACGAGGCGCGCCCAAAATGGCCGCCCGGCTCAGAGCACACAGTTCAGAAGCGAACCAGCCCACCGCAACTTCAAGCAGGAGAAGAAAGGAGCTGGGAGAGGAAGCGCTGCCTCCTCTGAGGCGTTCTAGGGGGGAAGACGCAATTGCGCTTTTTAAAAGTACAGCGCAGAGCCAAGCGGCTGAGCCCAGCGCGCTTGGAATGGCAGAGTATAGAAGAGGGGGGGTGAAAGACTCCAAACCCCTCACTTCCCTCCTGGGAGCGCAATCACTCCAAAAACTAAATTTGGGACCGCACTACTCTTGCAGGGAGAGGAAAGGAAAAATCAAACCTGAATCATTATTAACGATACCTGAAACGGCCAAGTAACGAAGAAAGCTGCCTGTCTTCTCGAAGGCTGAGCTAAAACTGGGGGGAACGCATGGAGGAGTCACGTGGAGGAGGAGGGCGTTCCTCAATTTCAGCTCAGCCTGTGAGAAGTGAAGACTGGAGCACCTCCCGCTCTCTGGATGCTCGCAGCAGTTCTACGGAGAAGGGAATAAAACCCCTCTCCCTGCTGCGAAGGTGGCATGGGCTAGATAGCCTTGATATCAGAAAGGTGTTTGATAGCGGCTTCTATGAGAGCACGCTTAGTCAGGTCTCTGGAAAGGGGAGAAACCATGAAGTGCTCTGGAGGAGAGGACTGAAACTGAAGGGAGAGCCCCAATCTTACAGTGTCCCTAACCCAGGAATCCGAAGTGGATGAATCCCACCAGTCGGCAAAATACTTGAGGCAACTGCCAATGGGATAAGTGGTTGGAGGCCTATCTGGGATGGCGGGATGCCTTATTCCCAGCACCCCAGAAGGGCCTCCTGTAGCTGCCCCCCTTCTGTTCCTGTCTCCCGAGTTGCTCCGGTCCTGGTAGGCCAGCTGAAACGTCGGGAAACTCTGATACCTCGATGTGAAAGATGGTTGGAAGGAGGTGCGAAATGAGCCCCTCCGAAAGGGCTGGGACCCTCTGGACTCTTGCCTGTGAAAAAGTGATGGGAGGAGCTTCTTTTTATTCCGGCTCTCCATCAACAAAGGCTCTAGTGCCGGACCAAACAATTTGCCCCCCGATATGGGAGCTGAGGCCTATTTAGTTTTATTCTTAATGTCGGCCTGCCAGTGCCTAAGCCAAAGCAGCCTTCGGGCAGTAACGTGTGAGGAGATGGCCCGAGAAGAAAATTTCACAGAGTGAAAAGTGGCGTCGGCCACAAATTCTGCTGCGGCTGTGAATTTGGCAATGTCCTGATGGGCCCTGGTGTTTGACGGGGGGACATGCTGTTTCAATTGTCTGAGCCACCTGATGGAGGATCGAGTGAAAAATGACGCAGCCATAGCAGACCAAATGGCCCAAGCATTCGACTGGTATGCCCGCCGTAGCGCCATCTCTGCCCGCTTGTCCTCTGGCTTCAGCACTTCCAGAGCATCAGTGGGGTTAGAGGATGATGCTAGTCTAACTATAGGGTCATCCACCTCAGGAGTGTTTAACATGACAGAAAATTCCGGGTCGAGATTAAACATTCTCTTGTCCTGGCTGGAAGGGGCGGGAGGGGGGCCTGAAGAGGCCAATTGCCTCATGACCAAGACGGAGAAGATTGGAGGGGAAGGAATGACCTTGGTTTTGATGACCGGCTGCCTGAATATAGAGTCTTCTGGGCCCCCCGGGGTCACTGGAGATGGTTCAGAGGGTGACTGGGAAGTCAGGCCCGAAATATTTTTTGCCTTGAATAGAAAGGACTTAAACAAATGAGGCTTAAACAGACCTACAAGTACAGGTTGTTCAGGAGGTATGCCTTCGTCCTCTGACATCTCTTCCTCCATAGGAACTACTTCGAAAAGGGGTTCAGAATATTGTAGGGACCCCCTATCTGACCCTTCCTCTTCCCTGAAGGGTCAAAGCCCATTTCCTCCTCTCCCTGAGCCTCCTCCCCTTCCGGGAAAGGAGTCTCCATTTGGGAAGGTACCTGACTGTGTTGAGAAGCCGGTCTGGAGAGGGATCCTCCGGACATAGATTTGACCTCAGGCGCCATCATTTGGGAACCTGGTCTGGCCAGCTGTTGGATACCTTCTGCTATTCCTTGACGGATAGCCAGCTGCATCCACTCTCTAATACTGTCCAGAATGATGGTTGTGGATGGGTCTTCTGTGCGTAGGCCTGCAGCAGTTGGTGTGAATGTGGCTTCAGGTGCTTGAGAGGCCTGGCGGCTCCGGGTGGGTGAGCTGCACCTGGAAAGAGAAGTTGTTCTGACAGGGGAGGGGGTTGAGTAGAGATAGAGGGGGTAGTGAGAGCTACAGAATGCGAGTCTTTGGACTGTTTGTCAAACTCCTTCTCCAAGGCCTTATGGTGCCTTAAGGCATCCATCTGAGAGGCCTTGGATGAGTCCTTGTCCCGTTTGTGCAAATAGTGCATCTTTGACTTAGCCTTCAAAGAAGGACCGCTGGGATTGCCTTCTGCCATAACACCAAAGAAGCCAAGAGAGATATTAGACAAAAAAGGGCGGTTGGCACGCCTGGGAGCTCGATCTACAATGCAGGCCGGTTGTCCTAAAGTTGGACCGCATCCCCCTTTTCGAAGAAAATTTTTTGGTTTAATTTATTTATTTATTATTATGTTTTTTTTTAAAGGGAGGAACCCAAAGGTGCCAAACGAATTCAAGAAAAAAATTAAAAATAGACCATTTACCTTATCGTTTATTAATACTTTTCAAATAATACCTAAAAAAATTTTTTGGGGAGAGTAAATAACTCTAATCACCCAATAAGCCAAATGAATGCTGAGGCCAGGAAAGGAATAAATATCAAAAGAATCAAAAAAAACAGGAAAGAAAGGCCTCCTGAGGCAGCCTCCCAACAAAAATGGGAAGTAAGTGCCTGCGCCTCTGAGCGAGCTGCAGAAAAAAGGCCAACTAAAATTGAAAAGGGGGCAACAGGGCACAGAGCCACACTATCCTCTAAAAGACTAGGCTCCACACGGCCTGCCGGCCCCGCTATGGGCCTTCAGGAATGTCGTAGCCCGATCGTTCAAGTACAGTAAAATTCAAAATGGCGGCCGGCCACGAGGCGCGCCCAAAATGGCCGCCGGCCCCGGCGCGAATAGCTCAGAGATGACACACAAGCTCCTTAAATGATGAAAAAGCCAGCAGAATGCAGGCGAAAGCTATGGGGCTGCGGAAGAAGGCTCTCCTTCTTCCAAGGCATTCGTGGGGGGGAAGGTGCAACGTAGCACTATTTAGAGCGCAAACAGAAGCCGCTGCTTAGATGCAGCACAGCTTGAAAGGCAGCAGAGGAAAAGGAAAGGGGGTGGGTGGGGCGAAAGGCTCCAAATCCCCCTATTTCCCCCCTAAGGGGCGAAAAAATTGCTCCTTCACTAAATTTGGGACGAACCAAAAGTGCAGGGATCAAGGAGAAGGAGAGAGTCAAACCCGAATCTGAAAATAGAAGAAAAAACCTGGATCGGCCAAGGAGTAATCATTAAAACTGCCTGTCTCTAGCAAGGCTGAGCTAAAACTGGGGAACGCATGGAGGAGGAGCGTGGAGGAGGAGGAGCGTTCCTCAATTATAGCTCAGCCTGTAAGAGTGAAGACTGGAGCACCTCCCATTCTGGATGCTTGCAGCAGCTCTATGGAGAAAGTTCTGTTTAAACATGCCATCAAGGAAATCCGGGCATCTGAAACATTTGAGCATTCTGCTGCCAGAATCAGAGGCTCAAGCAGAGCCCATTCCACAATAGCAGAGGTCACAGCACAATCAAGACTGTCGGACAAAGAGGTTAGCAATGAGGAGGAGGAAGACATCTATGTAATAAGGTCCAACAATATGGTAGGACCACCAGAAAGGGTACTGAGAAATCCAATGTATGGCGGGTATGGAGGAAATCACCCTACAGGGGTTTGTAGATTTAAAGAGACCATCTGCCGGCACTGTGATCACAAAGATCACATAGCCGAGGCTTGCCAGCCCATACATTGCCACCAAACGAAGACATGGCCACAGAACTACCAGGCTGGTGCTAGGAATGCACCAATCTCCAAATTTAAATGGAGGAAAGACAGATGAAAGGAAGACACCTATCAAACCACAGTGGGGTATGCCCAAACCATAGTGGGGCACTCTGACATATCAATCAAATAAAATACTAGTCCCCGTACTCTTAGATGGAAGCCCCTGTGAGATGGAGGTAAATTCAGGGGCATACATATCAATGGTATCCTGGGCCACCATAAAAGAGAATCCTGAGCATCAAAAGGCAGCAACTAAAGCCATCAAAATTATTTTGAAAGATTACCAGCGATACCAAATTCCAGTATTGGGAAGAACATTTGTCCAAGTCAAATTTGAAGAGTTCACCAGCTTTCTGCCACTGACTATAGAAGATTGGAATCTACCCAGCCTGCTAGAAAGAATGGTTCAAAGCACTAGGAATAGAGGTCTCCTGCATCCACGCAACCCAGAACATCAACATGACCCAGAAAGACAACCTAGCAATGCTGGAACGAGAATTCAAAGACATCTTCGAAGAAACTTAGGCAAATACACGGGGACCCCATATCTTTCAATTTAGACCCCCAACTGCCCATCAGACTGAAACCAAGAAGAGTCCCTTTTGCGCTTCAGCCCAAGGAAGATGAGCAATTAGATAAATTAATCACTCAAGGGATCTTGGAGCCAGTAGACCACACTAGGTGGGAGACACCCATTGTCACCCCAGTCAATCCAGATAAGTCTGTCTGCATCTGCGCACACAACAAATTCACCATCAATAAGGCACTGCAACAGAGTGCCTATCATGTACAGGTAGTGCAGCACTTGTTACATTCCTTAGGAAAAGGGAAAACATTCGCAAAGCTTGACTTAGCTCAAGCATATCAACAGCTGCCCATGGATGAGGAAACGGCAGAGGCACAGATGATCATAACCCATAAGGATTTAAATTCCACAGATTGCAGTAAGAGTAAATATGGCCCTGGGACTGTTCCAAAGCTTAAAGGAACACCTTTTACATAATATTCTGGGAGTGGTGCCATATTTTGACGATGGTTATTGTGTCTGCAACTGACAATGAACAGTTCACCCAACAATTGAGAACAGTCCTGCCTTGTTTCCAGAAAGCAGGACTCAAAGTAAAAAGGGGAAAGTGCCAAATAGCTGTGCCCCAGGTCGAATTCTTGGGATTCTTAATTGACGGATCGGACATTCATCCTATCAATGGCAAACTTAAGGCAATAAAAGAAGCCCTGACCTCAAAGAACAAAACTGAAGTATAGGCATTCCTAAGCCTGCTTAACTTCTATAGCATTTTTCTGCCACAGAAGGCGACTGTCGCGGAGCCATTCCAGCGTTTACTGGATAGGAAGGCAGAATGGACCTGAGGCCACAAGGAAGAAACTGCATTTATAGAAATAAAAAAATCTTTAATGTCCAATAGTTTGCTCATGCAATACAATGAGACCCTGCCACTTGGGTGCTGGCACAAATAGTAGAAATCACTGTTCCCCAATTTTACCAAGTAGAATTAGAGGACAGTGAGATTTGGAGTAGGCACATAGACCAACACCAAGGATGGCTGAGCCACACCAGAACAGGACAAGAAAACATTACACTAGACCCTGACACAGAAACACAATACCAGCCTGACAATTAGAGACATTAAAAACCAAACTGAACAAACCTTGTTAGGGATAACATTGTTTACCCTAACTGGTTTAGGTAAAATAATAAATATGTTATCATGGTTTATAAGTTAAAGTGTCTGCAACTTTAAATATAGGAATGTAATTAAGGGAGTGGTTGTAAAAAGCACCATAAAAGAAGCAAGGAACGTCAGCTTGCTCTCTCTGGCTTTGATGATCCCTAATTACTGCATGGACTCAAGACTGCGTTACTCGAATGGGAGAGATAAACAAAGGACTGATTTGTAAATGAACTGACATAGGATATTCTACACGGACTTTGCTAACTGAATATCCTTGAATGGACTGACTAAATGATACATGACTAATGGACTGTTATTTTGACTATGCTATAAACTCTAAATGGAATAAACTATATTTTGATAGCACAAGCGTATCTGTTATTTTTGCTGTATGTTAACAAACATACAAGCTTATCTCACTCATTTATCTGTGTGCCTATCTGACTAACGCTGCACATTCTGTTTAGCTTGTCTCCTTAATCCTGGTTGGGGAACCCAGGCTTAACAAACCTCATGGCTAGTTTTAAACTGAGCAGTTCACAAAATAACTTAGTTTTGGAAGTAGGAGTCCTGTGGAGTACTTCTGAGGCCTCAGGGTTGGAGGAGCCAACTACACCTCAGAAGAACTTCAAGGCATTTCCACAGCTGGCTCAGGAGCAGCAGCAGACCTGACCACTCAGGCCACTGTTGGGATGAATGAACTTTGCAGGTCCAGTTGTGCCCATCAAAGCCCGGTCTACTCATAGGACTACACACTGATTGGATAAGTCCCATCCAAGAGGGGAGAGGTGTTAAATATTCATAAGGAGTGGAATCTGATGTCAAACTCCACTCATTGGAGGAGATTACCTGTGGGAAAATTGAAGCCACATCTGTGGTTGAACTGTTGAAAACTGAACTGGATGCAGTTCGAGGCCTTTTTACGCGATCTTCAATAAAGACTGATTACTACTCCTGAGTGTCCTGCATCTTCAATTTACCTGCCTATCTAACAGACTTTTTCTTTTTCTCTCTATTACCCTATCATTCTCTCTCTCTCTCCCTCCTATCCCTCTTTCTCAGTTTTGGGATATTTCAATAATATATATATTTGTTTTCTGAGGTTTTCACAGGTATTTGTATGTGGATCTTTGCTTATTCCAAAGTATTATTATCCACCAACATCCTCTGCACCAGCAAACCACCCAAAAGCAACTTATCCAAAGAAGAACAAACTGCACTACTTAACCTGAAAGAAGACACCAGCATAATAATCCTACCAGCAGACAAGGACAACGCGACAGTGATTATGAACTCATCTGGCTACCAAACCAAGTTAACCAACCTGCTCCCAGACCCCACATACAAACCCCTAAACACAGACCCCACCACCTACCTAGAAAAAAACCACCAGATCCAAAATAAAAGCCTCCCCCATCAGTGAAGAAATCCAGCAAAGAATCATACCCAGAGAGAAATCATCCAGATGCCCTAAGCTTTATGGTCTCCCCAAGATACACAAAGAAGGAACCCCACTTAGACCAATAGTCAGCTCCATAGACTCACCTCTACAAAACCTAGCCAAATTTCTTGCCAAACAACTACAGCCCTATGCAGAATCCATCAACTCACACGTAAGAAACTCATTCCAGTTCATTGAGATCATAAAGAAACAAAACTTACAGCCCAGCGACCTACTAGTGAGCTTCGATGTCATATTCCTCTTCACCCAAGTGCCTATAAAAAAAGCCTTGACAGCCATCCAAAACAAATACAACCCCCCCAAGCACATCCTAGATTTGACCAACCACTGCCTATCCAATACATACTTCACCTACAATGGACAAAAATACAAACAAATAGAAGGAACACCCATGGGATCACCTCTCTCACCTGTCATTGCAAACCTCTACATGGAACACTTTGAAACACAAGCTCTAGTAAAATATGATCACAAACCCAAACTCTGGCTCAGATATGTAGATGACACCTTCATAATCTGGCCACACAGGAAAGAAAAACAACTTCCTCACACACCTCAACAGCCTACACCCCAAAATACAATTCACCATGGAAACAGAAGCTAACAATTAACTTCCCTTCCTAGATGTCTTAATATACAAAAAATCCAATGGCTCCCTAGGACACACCATCTACCAGAAGAACACACATACAAACCGCTATCTACATGTACTCTTATACCATCACCCAGCACAGATCAATTCTGCAGCCAAGACACTCATCTCCAGAACAAAATGCTTTGCCAACAAACAACACCTAAAAACCAAACTACACACTCTCACTAACATACTAACGGCCAATGGATTCCAAAGAAAGAAGATTACCCATCTAATCCAAAAACAAACCCCAACCAAAATCCAAGACAGAGAACAAGAGAATGGCAAAGCTCTCCTCCCATATATAAAAGGCACTACCGACAAAATCAGCAAGATCCTCCAAAAACACAACATTAAGACAGCATTCTGCACAAACAGAAAAATATCCACCATCCAAAGAAACCCTAAAGACAGAATTGAGTTAGAAAACCAAGGAGTATACGAAATCCCATGCACTGCCTGCCCCAACACATACATCGGACAAACCAACAGAAGAATTAGCACATGCATTAAAGAACACAAGAACTCAATCAAAAAAGAAGAACCGACCTCTTCTCTGGTCCAGCACCTCAAAGCCACAGGACATGAGATTGACTTTAAAAATAGCAGAACTTTCGCCAAAACTGAACACTTCAACAACAGAATAATCAGAGAAGCCATAGAGATAGAAAAACGCCCACACAACATGAATAAATGAGATGATACCTCCCGCCTACCAGCCATTTGGAAACCTGCCCTCATTAACAAACGAGTACCTAACATGAAGAATGACACCAGACCCACACCCACGAGGGACACACAAGATGCTACCACCACACTTCCACGGAGAAAGCAGATTCACACCCACACAGATGATGAGACACAACCACAGACCAGAAGCTGTACCGCAGCTGCATACACTACCTGCTTCAAACCCCTCCGACCCATACATGAAGCGAACTGATGCCCAACTTGAAGATGTGGCACAACCACGAATGCGAAGCCAAACAACAGGATCACAGCTCACCAGCTCAAATCCCCTGACAACTAAGACTAACCTGAGCACAGCTAAACCCCACCTGAACAGAACACACCCCCAGCCAATCAGAACACAGCCAACCCCCCACCCAATCAGAACACAGCCAACCCCCCACCAAGTCAAATTGCACTCCCACTGGCAGTTAAAAGGAAGAAGCAGCTGCAGGCTCACATTACTCCAAGAAGCACAAAGCTGAAGACACAAGCCTGAAGATGATGAACGAGATTTTGTCGAAACGTTGCCAAAATACTTCCAATTTTACATGGGAGAAAACCCGAATAACCAAAGATACACACACACACATGTATGGTATTCAGCTTTGTTCAGGTATTTTCCCACGTCATTGTAGTTGTGCTTTTAAAGTTGTAGCAACGTTTCGGCAGAATTCATCTGCCATCATCAGGCTTCTGTATTGTGTTCGTCATATGGAACCCTGATGATGGCAGATGAGATTCTGCCGAAACGTTGCTACAACTTTAAAAGCACAACTACAATGACGTGGGAAAATACCTGAACAAAGCTAAATACCATACATGTAAGTACCCGCGAAAACTGAAGAAAACACATACACACACACACATGTATATGTATATGTATATGTGGACCTCTTAAAGACAAATCAAATCTAGTTTTAATTTCTCTAATTTATTAAAAAAATCATTTTTCCATAGGTGAATTCAATCCATTTATATTAATTGATAATAGTTTTAGTTTCTTCTTACATAGTTTACTTATAGATAGGTTTTGTTGTTCTAGTTGTTTTTACTTCTCTCTGTTCTTTTGCTCTTGTTGCTTCCTGTTCCCTTCTTTCCTTTTGCTCTGTTTCAGTTTCTTCTTGTTGTGTGCTTCCCTCTTCTAACAATTCCTGTTTTTTGTCATCTATTTTCTCTCTTCTCCCTTCTTCCTCATATGATGCAAAATACTGGTAGTAGAATTGTTCTGCTTTATCTATTGCAGGGGTCATCAACCTTTTGGATCTCAGGGACCATCAAACTCATACTTTTAAATCCTGAGGACTACTAATATTATTTTTTTAAAAAAAGCTAATATATTTAATATATATTTTTATGTTAAATGTAAATTTTACATACATACATACATATACATATACACATATATACACACACATATATACATGATACACACACACACACACTTATTTAATTATAACAAAAATGTAAATAGTTAATGATAACAAAATAAAATGTTCCAGGCTGGAAGCCTCCCCCCACCTGGCACCTTCCAAAGAGACAGAAGAACAGGTGGTGTGTGTGTGTGTATCTGAGCTAAGGGGCCTCAGGGCAACTGCCGCTGGGAGAAGCAGAGGCAGAAAGGGGGCTTTGCTCTCCTTGGAGGGCAGCACCCCTTGGCTGCCACTCCAGGGGCTTCTCAGCAGTCCTTCTGCCTGCAGGACTGCTGCTCTTGGTGATTCATTGTGGGAGGGGAAGGGGAGAAAGTGGGAGCTCCTTTCAGATCCCTGGTGGAGGATTGAGAGGCTCAGATTTGCAGCTGAGGAAAAGCTGGGGGGGGGCCTCTTCCAACATCACATGGAGACAGGCAAGGAAAGGTGTCCCTGGGGGCACTTCGCTCACTTTGCTGCCAAACACAGCCACAGACAGTGATTATTTGGGGGTAGGGGGGAGAGCGAAAGCATCTTTTGCATTACCAGGGGAGGAAAGGAGACAAAACAAAGCTCACTCTTTCACTGGGACCTACAAAACGCCAATCTACCATGTTCCAGGAGTTCTTCGAAAATCATCAAACACTCCTACTTGCAGTTCCTGTGCCTCCCAGCTCAGGTCCTGAGATGCATGCTCACACACACGGCGGCAGTGGCAACAACAGTCCCTTCCCCCCAGTGCCCACTATCAGCTCTCCCCATTAGTTTTCTAGCTTTGAATTGCTCCTGGCTCTCTCTTTCCTGTGCCCACGTGTGCGGTATCTGCCATCCCGCATCTGATGGGCGGCTCATGAAAGGGAGCGAAGGGAAGAGAAACGACAGGAAGCGAAGTTTCCTCTTGATGATGAGCGCGCCCCGAATGTCTTGGCACACGCTCTTTTATTGTGCTTTTTTACAAGAAAATGATTTAATTAAAAAGCTCAAGTCAAACATGTTAATCTCATCAGGATGTGCATGTTTACAAAGCTGCATACCTGGACAGATTATTTACAAAGTGGATAAGCCTATTTAACAAACGTCTATCTCCTTGTCTTCTCGTACGTGCCTTGCAAAGGTCACTGAAGAGACAGAAGTTCATGATTACACGTGAATGATACAATGTTGCAATTGCTTGAATGATACATAGTTGCAATGATACATAGTTGCAATCACATGAATGATACATAGTTACCACACACGTGCAGGCAGGAAAGGAAAGGGAGCCGGAGCTGTGCACAGCTCTCCCCTTTTCCAGCTCTTGCGGCCTCTCCCAACATCGAAGCCTCGGAAACGCAGGGAAAGCCACCACAGCAGTAGCACCCTGAGTTGCTTGCTTCTCCAATACTGCCTCCTCCTCCTTCAGAACCCCTTCCTTCTCTGGGTAGGGTGATTTTTAACTAACCGAGCATGCTAAGGCAAATCAGCTTTGCCTGTGTTTCCGAGGCTTCAATGTTGGGAGAGGCAGAAAGGGCTGGAAACGGGGAGAGCTGTGCACGGCTCCATCTCCCTTTTCTTTCCTGTCTGCATGTGGGTGGGGGGGGAGGAAAGAGAGAGAGCTGGGAGCAATTCAAAGCTAGAGAACTAGTGGGGAAGAGTTGACAGCAGGCGCTGAAGGAGGGGACTGCTGTTGCCGCTGCCGCCTGTGTAGGAGCTGGTTGGCACGTGCATTTCAGAGGCCTGACTCCAGGGTCCCTCAGAGAGCCAGGAGGCACAAGAACTGCATGGCCCAGATTAATTGCTTTTGGGGGCCATTTCTTCTGTGGCCCACCAAAATTTTTCCACAGCCCACCAGTTGGCGACCGTTGATCTATTGTATCCAATCTGTCTCTTTTTCCATCCAGATCACCAATATTCCCTTAGGTATCAGCCGTCTGAAGTTTATTTCAAACTTAATTAATTGTCTTGTCAAGAATTGATGCTGTTTCCTTGTGTCCTTTACTCTTCTGTGTAAGTGTTTCAAGACTACTATTTCTCTCCCTTTGTATTGCAATAGGTCACCTCTTTGAAGTATTTCCATTCTTACTGTCTTCTTTGAGAATTTCACATGCACCTCTCTGGAGAGTTTGTTCCTTCTTGTGTAGCTTGTGTGTATTCTAAATATTTCATCTATTCCAGTGAGGATTGCCTATTGCTCACCTCCAGCGCATCTGCTAGCAATTCTGCCACTTTTTTCAGCAAAATCTTCCCCTTTTTCCTCCTCAATATTCTGAAATCTCAAAAATATTCTGCTCTATCCATCTCCAGAATAATTATGGAATGTTCAAGGTCATTATCTGCCTTGTCAATCTGTAGTCCATTTCTTCCACTTTCTTAACTGTTTGTTCTGTCTTCTCTTCTACTTTCTGAACCTGTTGTTCATTTTTAGTTATCCATTTTATCCTCCATCTTTTGCATTATTTCTGTTATGACATAATTCTTAGTTATAGCTTCTTATAATTGTTGAAACATTCATTTCATTTCTGCCTGGAAAGTGTTCATGTTTTTCATGCTGTAGCATGCTATTTAATGAGTGTTGACTCGCTGGACGATGCTGCTGCTGCTGGCACAGATGTGTTTTTTCTCCCTATTTTACTTAAATTTGTATTGCTTGTCATTTTGATTATTTTAAATAATAAGCTATTTTAAGAAACAATCAATCAACACTCAAACAATCAATAATAAATCAAATAATACTTTAAAGAATACACAATAAACAATCCACCACAAGAAAACAAAGTTTTCTTTCTTGTTCCCAGTTCTTGTTTTCAGTCCTCAGGTCACTTCACACTTTTAACTATTATGATTCACAAAGCCAAAATATCTATAGTCCAGAGTTCTCTTCAAAAAGGTTATTCTCTTGATAAATTTGTAATCCACAAAGGCCCATCAAAACCCAAAATTGTGTCAAATAGATTTGTAAGGCAGGCTGCAGGCCAAATAAATTACTTTGGCCCAGGGAGGCATAGTTTGAGGCCAGAGGGGGGTGGGGGCATGTGGGTGGGGGCCCAGGGCAAGGCTGGAGCTGGGGAATGGCGTATTGCTCAAAGTGGCCAAGGCAGGTGGAGGCTCCGTAGTAAAGCCGGGAATAGCATGTTCCCCGACCTGGCTGAGTTAATGGCAAGCAGGCGGAGGCCCAGGGCAAGGCCGAATGACACATTCCCCAGTGAAGGAAGGTGGAGACTCTGGGGCAAGGCCAGAGCTGGGAAATGGTGTGTTGGCAAGCTGGAGGCAGGGGACAGGGGGGCAGCTTGCTAGGCCACAAGCATGACCCATGTGGGATGGAGCTGTGGTGGTGAAGCAATCCAGGGAAGCTGGAGGCCGGGGATGATGGGGAGGCAGCTTGCTAGGCTGAGTGCTGTGGCCCATGTGGGATGAAGCAGCAGCAGTGAAGCAAGCCAAGCAAGCTGGCAGCTGGGGACAGGGTGGGGGATATCTCGACTCACAGGCTTACTTACTCGGGCAGGCATATCAGGGTCACTCAATTGAACTGCAGGCACCATGTCCGCATGGGAAGGCAGGCAAGCTGCAGAGATTGTGTGGTCAATGCAAACAAGGAGCCACACCATGTGCAATGCTGTGGAGGTAAGGAGTGACTGGGTGGGGTGGGCTGAGCCAGTGGGCAGGGACGACTAGCGAACAGATGGGTAGGGGTGGGTCAGCCAGAGGTGGTATTTGCCAATTCTCCGAACTACTCAAAATTTAGGCTATCAGTAAGCCAGAACTGGTCCAAATCAGCTGAATACCACCTCTGGTGTATAGGTATCTGAGTCCTTTATGGCTGATCCTGGATATACATTCAAATCTCCTGTTTTATATCCCATTGTTTCTTACCTCATTTTAGGTTACTTGAGGAATTGTCTCACCCCATAGGATAGGTCCACCCCACCCATGCCAACAAAAGAAGCATGCTGTGGATCCCATCAGACAAGGAATTCTGACTGAAAGGGTCCAGAATTCTGCCATGACCTGAATTCTTCTTTCCCCAAAATAAGATTGGCTCCCATCTGATCTTCCTCAAGAGCTTGAAGACCTGGTTTTTCCAATTTTCTTGGGCCCCAGTGGGGGAGTATCACATTGGAGATGGTTGATTAATAGTAGCTCCCACCCCAGATTTTTCTCTCTTGTTCCCCATCTTTTAATTATAACCTGTATTTTTATAGTGAGTATGTATGTATGTAGTTTTATTTTGATGTGTGTCATGTGCCTCAGCATATAATTATGCCAAAAATAAGTAAACAAGTCAATGAGTAAATCAATATTTAAACCCTTCTCTCAGATTGTTGTGAGCTTGAGTTGCAGTTTTTGCTTTGTTGTTCTGAGAATGGACCTAATTTTTATCTCCAACAAAGTCATCATCTTTACTGTCTATATCATGTGAGCCCAGGAAAAGATGCAGCTTTTTCATGAAGACACCACTTATACCAAATCACTTTTGGATTCAAAACATTGATTATTCCTAACTACCATTCTTTATAGTAGCATGGTTTATAAACTAACACTTTTATGAAATTGTTTTCAATGTTAATCATAAATCCTACAACTGTCAACTGGATAGCTAATAAGGAGGAAGTAGTAGAAATAGTGGAAAATATTTGTAGCTTGGGTGGGAAATAGTAGAAATAGTAATATTTGTAGCTTGGAAAGTAGTAGAAAGCAGTGCTTATCTGCAAACATCTTGCATTGTTTATCTGCAAACATAGTGAGTGCATTAATTGGGTGAGATTTCTGTCAATAGGCAAGTAGCAATAAATATAGTGTTCTTATCAGCTCTTTCTGCTGTCCTGGTTTCTTCTGCCTGACAGAAAATCATTGACTGGTTAAGATTGTTTACTGGGAAAGCCTTAAGGTGAATATAGTTTGTCCTCATTTAGCAACAATTTATTTAGTGACAATGAGTTATAATAGCTTTGAATATGGAGACTTATGGCAGTTGCAGCACCTCCATAATCATGATTTTTGTAACCTTTATTGCCAGCTTTGTTAAGAAAAGGCAATTGGAAGTGAGTCTAAATTGTGATCATATAACTTCATGCTTAACAATCATGCTGTTCACTTAATAACTGCAACCAGAATAAGGGAACTGTTTCTGTAAATCAGCATAGTCAAAGAATTTTTTGCTTTACAATTGTATTACTTAGTAACAGAGTGCTCAGTCCCAATTACAGTAGCTGACTGAGGACCACCTGTATGCACATGAAAATATTCATGTTGTTTGAAATTTTGCATTGATCAAACATGATGCTCCCTCTAAGTATTCCTTATTTACTTGATACTGGTTTCTATTTAAGGTTTTGTGCTCCAATATCCCACTCCTAAATCTGTGTGTAGAAAAAAAAGCCCAGTGAATTCTGCACATCTTCCTTTCTATGAAGTATGTTCAGAATTGCACCTTATATAGATACACACAGGTATTCCTTGATTTACAATTCATTTAGTGACCATTCTAAGTTACAATGGCCCTGAAAAAAGTGAGCTATGATTGATTTTTCACATTTACAACTGTCACAGCATCCCCATTGTCACACAATCAAAATTCATACACTTGGCAACTAACTCATTTTTATGATGGCTGCAGTGTCCTGGATCATGCGATCACCTTTAGCACCTTCTGACAAGCAAAGTCAATGGGAAAACCAGATTCACTTAATAACTTAATAATTGCAGTGATTCACTTAACAGCTGTGGCAAGAAAGGTAAAACTCATTTAATAACTAATAAATTTTGGGCTCAATTGTGGTTTTAAGTCAAGGACTATCTGTATAGGCAAAAAAAAAATCAATCTTCAGGAAGCCAAAATGTTTTCTACATTAAGAAAAAACAAAGCATATGCAACTTTATGTAAAAGTAATTACCCTCTTTGGTTTTTTAAATGCTATTTAATATGTATTGATTTTACCGACTGTAAAGGGAGTTTAAGTGAACACATAGTATTAACACTGAAAGCTAATACATTGCATGTTCGTTGGCTTACTTTATGAAATGAGTAAACCAAGCAAGCATCAAGCTTTCCTTGTACAACACTGAAAACGAGAGCCACAAAAGCCAGGTAAGTGTGCAAACAACTGGCCGACGATGCTGAAAAAAAAAACCCTAAGAAAAGTTACTAACTTGACACTGACAAATTTACATTCCTACCTACGAGCGATTTCCATGAACCCCACCGCACCAAACTATAGTACTTCTGTCCGATCCAATCTACAAAACGTACAATAGCATCATCTAATAGCATGCCCAATGCCCAATTCCCAATTCAAGATAAACAAAGGCGAATCAATGCGCAGGCGCAACTTCCATACCTCTGCCCTCCCATCCTCCACCAACTGCTCCGGAACTAATTCTTAGGTTTCCTTACTTCCCGTGTAACTTGAAACAGTCTTCCGCAACTGATTTTCAGCCTGTCCGTCGAGAGAAACAGCTTTGTAAAAATGACGGCGACTTTCTGGGGGTGGTGTCAATGGTTGAGCAGATGATTAGCGGCAGCGTTCCTTCTTATTGAGAAGGCGGCTCCTATTTTCTAAAAATAAATAAATATGTATGTATTAATTAGACCTAGTTTTCCTTGCTTACAAGCGCCAGGAATTACTTTTCTGGGATTTCCTTCCCCCACCTCCGATTTAGAAAATTTTTTGACAGATTTTTTTTTCCAAAATACTTTCAGTGTATTTGTTCTTTCAAAGTGTTCTTGAAGTTACTGAAGATGAGTGGTGGATTTATTCCTTGTTCAATAATAACCTTAGCAAAATAATTGGTTTTACGTGAGGTGGAAGATCCTAATATTATTTTGGGAGGTCAAGCAATTACAAATTTTGAGAACTTCTGAAACAAGGAACTGGGACATTGTGTACATGATTATGGTAGAAAATTATTTGGGCAATTATTTGTGATAATATTATTCCATGACTGTTGGACACTTATGCAACTTTTCAAGAAAAATGAATCGAAAAATGAATCGTCGTCTTGTTAAAAATGTAATGCTCCAAAGACAGGTTGAATACAAGAAACTTTTTCTACTATGGCTCCTTCCAAAATTATTTTATACATTAAATTTGTTCTTGATGATCCTTGTGTATCATATCTTGAATTAATACTGATCTAGTCAGATCTATAGTTATAGCTGCACATATACATAAATAGATTTATTTATCAAATTTATGTGGGTTGAAAGTTGACAAGACTAAAGGATATTGTATGCTGTTATGATAGAATATTTGATCCTATACGTTTGGAAAAATACATATAATATTAATGATACAGTCTGAAATTCTTACATTTCTATATTTCAGTAAGTAATTTATTGCTGGGAATTCATAATGGAGGATAGCTGAGACCCAAGTATCCATTCATGAATTATACATGATTTTTTTAAGATTTATGAACATACATGATTTTTTTTGTACCTTTGAGTCTATGCGGACAACTATCTGACCAGTCCTTTTAATTTAGTATAGATTCTGACTTCCTCACATGACATGGCTCCAAACTGACCTATGTTCTGAACTGCCTACTATTGAATTATAAAATAAAAATATGATATGCCAATTATGCTGATTACGGCTTTCAAAGTTCATATCCAAGTGAATTGAATTACAATTCCCATAATTCTGGATCACCAGCCATACTGGTGGGATTTAATGAGGGTTTAAATCCACAATACTTAATAAGTATCAAGTTTGCTTGTCCCTATCACATTTAAAAGTTTTTTTCACAGCAAGCATTATTAAATGGCTATGGAGGGATTTGTTTCATTCAGACTATTAAAAATCTGATTTCTCACCAGAGATACTGCCCAAGACTGGTTTTATTACTAAATTTTGGGAGATACTTTGAACTAAGATCACATGTATATGGCCTATTCTTGTTTTATAGTATGAATTTATTAATACTGATCTAGTCAGATCTATAGTTATAGCTCTACATACACATATGTAGATTTATTTATCAAATTTACAAAGCAGCCATCTCATAAGTAACTCTGGAAGATGTATGGCAAAAAACATAAAATGGATCAACATGTTAAACATAGTCATTAAAAAAAAGCATGAGGTTTGATTAGCAACACAGTGACCTCAAGATCACACTGATCCCTGAAACCCCCATGCCGGATGACAAAGCCAGGCAGGGCTTGAGGGACTTCTGAAAAATGAGAGATTGAAGTGATATCACTTTAAAAAAAAATATTCCAAAAGGTAGGTTCCATGGCAGAGAAAGCCTGCTTCCTTGGGCCTATCAAATACACTCAATTCCCTGAGAAATGGGATCCATAGAATGCCTTTTTTGCATGATCCAATGAGACAAGCAGATATAATTGGGGAGAGGTGATCTCAAATAATCTGGCTCCATGCAATGAAAAACTTTAAAGGTCAAAAACAGCACTTTGAATTGAACTCAAAAGCAGACTGGCAACCAATGCAGTTCACAGAGCAAAGGCATAACATACTCTTAAAAGGACACATAATTGAACATCTGCATTTTGCAAATCTGCATTTTGCAAAGCTTTCAGATGCTGTTCAAGGGGACCCCCATATAGAGTGCATTATGGTAATCCAGTCAGGAAGTGACTAGAGCAATTGGACAGATATAAAATTAAATAACTTGGATCCATCTTGTGTTGCCATTTCAGAATACATTTTCACAATATGGAAAATATTACAATGCTTAAGGAAGCCTGATAAATGTTAATTAAACGATAAATGTTAATTAAAATGTTCTATGTATATTGTTTAAGATTCTGAAATAGAAAAAATATTGAGCCAAATAATTTTGAATTATGCCTATTTAATCACATATTTCTTGGTTTGTATGAATATCATAATTAGAATTCCAAATTTAGAATATGAAAGTGATTGAAAGCTGGAATAATGTTTTATGTTGTTGCTGGCAAGTAAAGTCTGTGACAGATTTGTAACAGAAGTTGAATCTTGAAAACAATCCAAGGTTTGCTGTAAATTAATAAACTGCAAATAATTTATGAGAAATGCTTCTCAAAAATATGATTTGATATTTAGTATATTTAGCAGAGGAATGTAAAAAGTAATACTTTCTAATTAATGTTAATTTTAACACCAGTTTTGGTAAAGGACTAGCTCAATGATTTAGCAAATTAATGGTCTGCATCCTTCTGTACCATTTTTTAAGCAATAAAACTATTTCCAATATTCCAGTGTCAACATTATCATTTTATGACATCCATATTAACTGGATTACAAAGAATTACTGGATATTGAAAATGGACGAAATGTGCTTTAATAAAAAGGAACTATGGAATCAAAATATGTAAGAAAGCCACATTTCCATACTTAACAAGATCAACATGTTTTCACTTCTTTTTCCAAAAGAAAATTCAGCAATTGTGAATAGCTTCTATGCACATAACCCTTGAAGACTTGTAATTGGCCTTAACTCCTCTTTGCGTGCAGAAGTTTTACCATAGGTAGTCTTTGCTTAATGACAGTTGATACTAACCATGATCAAAATTTGAACAGTTGGCAGCCTGCCTCCACTTACAACTTGCCACAGGGGCACTATAACTCAATTCACCTTCAGGTATTGTCTAAAGGCATTGTCTATAGATGCTGGGGAAGTTCCAAGGGCACAATAAATCAACTACCACCCCCTTCTGTGAAGGGCTGAACAGCTGGGAGGCTTCCACAATAGGGCACAAAGCAGTTGCCCTGTTGAAAGTTCCACAAATCCAGGAAACTCCAAGGTCAACCATATCAGCTAATCTTCATTTAGCCTAATGCATGATGCTAACCGCAGTGGATAGTAAAATCTGATGTATGACCTAGTGTAATATTTGAATTCAGTTATTGTATATAAAAACCAATAAGAAAATATTAGCCTTGTCAACATTATACGCCATAAATTGCTGGATTTTGGGCAAAGAATATCTCATTATCTAAACACTAGAATTTAAGCAGAGATGCCACTTGGGAATGAACATATCTGTCAATCAGGCCCACTGTGCTCTGATTAGCAAATGATTTATTTTTTAAAAAATTAGAATATATTATATAAACCCCCTAAAAACTATTGTTTTGGATTGATGACTATTTTATTTCTAAATAATTTTAGATTTACGTCTAAAGTTCACAACTAGCTTGAAAATAACAATTCTAATCCTATTAGTGGAATTCTAACTCAGTCCTATACTTTTATTAAAAAGTTACTTTTTATAATATACACTCATTGTCCATTAAATTTAGTAATTTACTAAGCATCCATATGGTTGGGCTGAAAGTCTGATTCCTAATTTTGAAAACAAAATTCTTTGTGAGATTTTGGATCACGAAATTTATTTTGCTCAAGTATTTGTAGGTCCAGTTCCTCTTTATATGTCACCTTTCATTCAGGAATTCAAGAAAGAAAAGACAGCATTCTTTCCTGTCTTTCCTACAGCAATGTTGGGTTTAAAAAGAATGGGCAGTCACCCATTGAGATTTGTGACTAAATTTCTGTTAAGCAACACCAGTTCTACCCAAACATACGTTATTTTCTCATACTCATCTGGACAACTTATCTAGATGAGTATGAGAAAGAAACAAAGGATAACTTAAAAATGTAAGTCCTTCCTCCACAGCTTCCTGGCCAATTTCAGAACACACACACACTCTGTAAATTAACACTTTTTTTTTTAGAGAATAACAATTTAATTGAAACATGCTTTTCTGGAGAGGATAATAAATAAGCTGCATTTACTCCACACAAGTGGAATATGCAGAGGAGACATAAACAATAGGGCTGAAATGATAAAAACAACAACTGTCATTAATTTGGGCCCATTCCCATCAACCTAACTATTTGTCAATTGAGAATGACAGCACATTCATTCTGCGAAAATCTTTACATGGTAGCCGGTCAAGGGTGGCATACTGTTAACTTTAACTTTTGAAAATCCTGCAGGAAGGCAAATTTCAAAGGGTTTCTCTGCTGTTTCCCAGAAAGGTATGTGGATATACTCATAATCAGCTGGGAACCTAACTGGATCCCACGGAGTATTTATACAGTTTGCCATCGGCAGTTATGGTCTCCTCTTCAACATTCAACAGCTGAACATTTGCTAGCCTGACACTGACAACTTCAGAGTTTTAAATACAGCGATTTCAGGAGCGGGCAATTTTTCCTTGTTCACAACACCTCTCAATCCGACCGCACCGCATTCCCGACCTTCGAACTCAATATGATGTGGTCATTGCGCAGGCGCAAGCTTCCATTTCTGCCACGGATGTCTCCTTCTCTCTGCTTCTTCTGCGACCCCGGAAGCACTAGGGACTTTGGATTGTTGTCTGGCGAGAGGGCAGGATGGAGTGTGGAAGATTGATAAAGGAATAGAGGTGAGTTTGATTTCGGATCTGTTCATGGTTGAAGGGGAGGAGGGAAAAATGCGTTATATGTCATTTAGGGAGAAGCTCATCTTTTTTTTTTTGCAGAACAAACACACCTCCGATTTGTTTTGCCTTCCTCATTCGCTAGTTGCTAGGAGAGAACTTAATACGATTTTCTTTCTGATTCGACTCATTTTGTAATAGAGTTTACTGTCTTCAATGCTTCTCAAACCATTCTTGATTCTCTTCAGGTTTAGCCCATTCGCCCGGCTATGCTCGATTTCAGGTGCATCACTTGAGACTTTCAAGAAGAGATTGGACTGCCATTTGTCAGAAATGGGGTTGGACTAGATGACCTATAAGATCCCTTCCAACTCTGATTATCTGTTATCTGCTTTGATTCTTAGCCTCTTGGATCAGCACTATAAACAAAATGTCATGGCTACAGTCTGCAATTAGTCAGTGCTATGAAGATGTATTTGATGAAAATGCAGATGAGATGGACATAGCCCAGAAAGAATGGAAGAGTGCAATGGAGAAACGAATCAAGGTAAAAGTAATGAATCTATAATATTGATTGATGTTATTACTTCTTCTCTTTCCTTTTGTATTGATTTGAATGCAAATAGAATGCTGGCATAATTATTGATAGGAATCAGAAGAGTCAATCTTGTTCTCTCTTTAGAGGGATTCTTAAAAATTAGATGCCAGCTGGATAGAATTTACCTCAGAATTGAATTTTGGAGATGACCTTATAGAACAAAGCTGATCTTTTAATTAGCAAGAATACTTATATGATATTCTTTAAAATAAAAGTGCTGTGAATCAGGCTTTGAAATTAAATTTCATTTGTTCTCTTCTTTTTGATAATCATTTGGAAGGATACTTTTTTAGCTTTTTTGTTTTACTTATTTTAATTGGTGTTATATTTAAATAATACAAATGCTAACAAATTGTATTTTATTTCTTTTGCTTAAAGGAGGGCTGTAGGGAAGGTGTTGAGGCTGGGAAAGTGGTAACACTTCAACAAGGCTTCAATCAGGGTTACAAAGAAGCAGTAAGGGTGATGTTTGAATGTAGCCAGCTCAAAGGAACCATAAGGTATGTTGTAAAAATAAAGATACCCTCCCCCCAGAGACCAACCTTTATGATGGGTTTTATTAAATGTATAACTGTCATCTTTTTCATAGCCTGAATAACTTAGAATTAATCTTTGGCAACTCTATATTTTGCAAGGCGAGAGGTGGAAAATGTGATAAATTGGAACCACTGAATGACACTTAAGGATTTCCATGCCATAATAAACACTCAAACTTTTGTTCAAATCTCTCATTTTCTGGAAAGTAGAATCCATTTGTAATGTTTGTTTGATACAGTGGTGATTTCTAGATTCCCAGTTTATTTTAGCATTTTAAAAGTAAACATTGTTTTGTTGTTTCAAATATCTACATTATAGTGCTCTTCTGTCTTGGTATCATCACAATAAACACAGCCCTGCAATGCTGAACGAGATGACTGATCTGCTGAATCAATTAAGAATATACGAGGAACTTATGCTTAAGAATTTAAATTGTATAAACCCACAACCGAGTGTTGGATATTTGCTACATACTCTTAATGACATGGATCTTGATCATGAATACTGCGCTGTTGAACAACATAGTATAACATGTGCTGAACTTACTAAAAATAGTTGCAGAAATAATGGAACAGATTCATTTCAAAATGAATGCTGTGGCAGCACAGAAGATCACAAAGGTTCTAAAAGAGCATCCCTTTCCTGGCTTAAAGAAAGAACTGCCAGTATCATGGAACAATTTGGTTTATCTTCAGACACAGTTAAACACACATAGCTCTTGGCAAAATAATGTCTAATTTTAAATTATATTTATTTCTTTTAATCCTTTTTGACAATCACATGATCACAGGACACTGACAATCATAAATACAAGAATTGAACACAAAGTTGAGATTATCTTAATTTCAAGCTGTCATTTCACAAGGCAGTTGGCAAGACTACCTGTATGGTTTCAACAGATTATGGTAATTATATTTAATCTTTATTATTTTTATAAATAATCCTGTGGCTGTCTTTCATGGTATTAGAGGCTGGGCCCTGGATAGGGAACAACAGGCTTCACCTGAACTCTGATAAGGGAGTACTTATGGATATATGGAGCCTCTGGAGTTTTATCTTTAGTTCTAGTTGGGGTTGTACTACTCCAGACAGGCCCAATGCACAACTTCCGGATTCTCTTAGATTTCAACTGCTGCTCAAAGTGCAAGTGGCAGTCATGACTAAGAGCATTTCTGCAGCTTTGTGTGCACAAACTGATCTTTTCTGTATTGTGAAGCCCTGCCCCCAATCACTCATGCCCTGTCATCTCTTATTTGCTTATTGTAGCATACTTGACATAGGGCTATTTTTGAAGAGTATTCAGAAGGTACAATTGGCCCAGAATGCATTGGCATGGGTGACATATATAGAATAACTTATGCAAAATGTACTGGCTGCCAGTCTACTTCTGGGTCCAGTTCAAACTGTTGGTTAATATCTTTAAAGCCCCCAGGATATCTGAGGAACTGCCTTGCCCCAATGGGACAGAAATGGCCTAAAGCCCCCAGGATATCTGAGGAACTGCCCTGCCCCATTTGCAGAAATGGCCTATTGCAGACCCTACTAGCCATACAAATTTTCTGGTGGAGTCTAGGAAAAGACCCTTTTCTGCCATGTCCCTTGCCCTTGGAGCAACTTACCACTGGAGGAGAGATCTGCCCCCATCCTCCTGAAAACCAGATTCTGCTGGATGCCATGAAGCCCTGATGGAGAATCTGTAGGCGATATTGCACCATCCACATTCTATTACTTTGAGCCAGTCTTTTGTCTATTTAATCTTTTGTATTTTTAATTTGTTTTATTTTTAGAATTGTTTTGTATCCATATTTTTGTAAACTGCCCAGAGTCGCCTTGGACAGCAAGATGAATGGAATATAAATTTAATAAATAAATTCAAATAAATAACTCAATGACATATCTTATCACCTTTCTCCTCCTATTTACCTCCAGCCACAGTCCTGTGAGGTGGGTTGGGCAGAGAGACAGTGACTGTTTCAAGGTCACCTAGGTAGCTTTCATGACTAAAGCAGGACTATAACTCACAATCTCCTAGTTTCTAGCTTGATGCCTTAAACCAGTGGTGGGCAAACTTTTTGGCTCGGGGGCCACAATGACTTTTAAAATTTGACAGAGCGCCAGGTCAGCACAAGATTTTTTGGGAATCGCCCCCCCACCCTTTCCCCTCCTCCTCTTCTCCTCCTTCCCCTCCCCTCGGAGACCCCCTGAATCAGGAGTTGCTACCGCCGGCGTGGTTCCGCGTGGCTCCAGTCCCGCGTTGCCTCGGGAAGGGAAAGGCAAAAAGGAAGAGCTGCGGTGGTGCTTTGCAACAGCAGCAGCGGCACCTGAGGCTCAGGCTCAGCGGCTCCTGGTTTTGCCTTTTCCTTCCCAAGGCAATATGGGACTGCAGCCTTGCGGAGCTGCGCCGGCGGTAGCAACTCCTGACAGCCCCAGCCGGATACCTGAGTGGAGCCCGGGCAGAACTGCCTGTTGCTGCTGCTGGAACACCGCTGGGTCGCCTCCTCCAAGCAGCCCATCCACCTGCCGGGCTTCCCCTCTGCCGCGTTGCTCAGGGCCAGGTGCGAGCGCCCACAAGTTAAAAGGAAGCCGAAAGTTGCTGTGAAGTTGCTCGGGTTTCCGGGGCTTTCCAGGCTTAAATTTTGTACAGGCAAAGTTTGCAGGCAGGAGCGTTTTCCCGCCGAGGAGCGGGAAGGGTTCTGCCCGGCGGGTGGGCAGGCTGTTTGGATGAGGCGATCCGGCGGTGCTCCGGGTTTCCCCTCCGCCGCACGGCTCGGGGCCAGGTGCAAGCACCTGCAAGGAAAAAGGAAGCTGCAAGTTGCTGGGAAGTTGCTCGGGTGCTGGGAGCAGGCTTTTAAAGTGCTGCCGGAGCAGGACTGCCGAGCCGGGAAACGGGGCACCAAGGCAGGGCAAGGCTCCACCAGCAGCGGCCTAGCTTTAGATGGCTCCAAGCAGCCCGCCCGCCCACTGGGCGGAACCCTTCCCGCTCCTCGGCCGGAAGACGCTCCCACCTGCAAACTTTGCCTTTGCAAAGTTTAAGCCTAGAAGCCCCGGAAAAAAAAGGGGGATCGGCGGGGACTCACCTTTGGAGTGGTCGTACTCGAAAGTGATTTCGAACTCTCAGTCGAGGCCTTTGCAAAGTTCTTCTTTTCTTTCCTACCCCGAGAGCGCTCCGTACTGTTTTGCAGCTTTGGGGGCCATGCGGCACAGGGCAATACGCCACGCCCAGCTATTTTTTTTCAGCGGCGGGCCGGATTGGACAGACCAACGGGCTGGATGTGGCTCACGGGCCGTAGTTTGCCCACCCCTGTCTTAAACACTAGATCAATTAGTGTTTTGACTACTAGACCATTTAGAGCCCCCCTCCCATTTCTGATATATCTCTTGAAAGGTTCAACAAATACAGAATCACAAAGATGGCATATTTCCCCCTTTGCTAAACCAGGAAGGAGTGGGTCCAGCACGTGATGCATCCAGCCCATGGGCTGCAAGTTTGACACCCCTGGTATAAGGGAAAGAAAATGAAATAATAAATATAAAAAATACAGTATTAGCAGTTGTCAATGTATTAGTCAATGTATTGTCTTGATAGCTGAATTGGCAGGAAATAGTAGTATGCATTTCTCATATTTAATGAGTCTATGAGCATAATTCACTTTAAAAATATGTTAAATATTTTAGTATTCTTTTAAGTTAAGACTTAAACTTTCTTCTTAAATACTGATGCTTCTATTTCTATTTAGTTTTTTTATTAAATTGGCAAGATAAATACGAAGAAGCATGTAATATTTAATATTTTTGGTTCTTGGTTTGATTTGTAAAAATGGAATTTGATGCATTTAGTGCAGAGGCTTTATTAAAAAGGAACATGTTAAATTAGTCTTCTATCATCCTTCTCATGAAAATTTCATTTTAGTGTGTACTTTACTCTTGTGTTAATTTATCGTGCATATGTTCTTGAGACTCCTGACATGGATTGTCATTTCTAGAATTATTTTCCATCCTTCCTAATCATCAAAACCACAAATCACAAGTTCATTTTTTCATTTTTATGCAAAAAGCATATAAGGATTTAGAACTCCATTCCCTGAAGTGCAGACTCCTTAAGAAAATATTCCTTCATATTGGAAGCTTTTTAACTAGAGATTTCCTAAGTTGTAGCTTCTATTGAATTTTTACAAAAATAAATGTAAACACTTTTATACTGCTATGTGAACTTGCGATTATACTGCATTTGTTATTATTGCAAATTAAGCTATCAGTATAGTTCTTGAATTACTATGTAGTTATGCCACAAATGCAAAAGATCATGGCTAAAATTGATTTCTACATACAGTTTATTTTTTTATTTTTTTTATTTGTCAATTGCTTACAAGATAATAGGTATAAGTAAAAACATAGTTATGAATACATGGATACATATAAGAAAAAAATATATAAAAGAAACAATAGGAAAGGAACAGTAGGCACGTTGGTGTGCTTATGCACGCCCCCTACAGACTTCTTAGGAAAGGGGTGAGTCTATAGTAGACAGTCTAAGGTTAAAGTTTTTGGGGTTTGGGGGAAAAAAAACCACAGAGTCAGGTAGAGTATTCCAGACATTGACCACTCTGTTGCTGAAGTCGTATTTCCTGCAATCAAGTTTGGTGCAGTTTACCTTGAGTTTGTATCTATTGTTTGCTCTTGTGTTGTTATGGTTGAAGCTGAAGTTGACTGGTAGGACATTGCAATATATGATTTCATATACTATACTGAGATAGGACCGAAGGCAGCATAGTTCTAGGCTTTCTAGGTCTAGAATTTCAAGTCTGGTGGCATAAGGTATTCTGCAATGAGTAGAGGAGTGGAGAACTCTTGTGAAATATTTCTGGACTTTCTCAACTGTGTTAATATCAGATAATTAATGTGGGTTCGAGACTGATGAGCTGTATTCAAGTATTGGTCTAGCAAATGTTTTGTATGCTCTAGTTAGTAGTATTGACAAGTACAGAATTTGATAGGATGCTCCCAATTTTGACCATTTGTTGTCTGTTTGACAGGAATGCTTCTATCCAGTTATGCAGGTGTCCAGAGATACCGTAAGATTTTAGTTTTAGGAGTAGTTTGTCGTGTACCACTGAATCAAAGGCTTTACAGAATTCTATGTAGATTGCGTCTATTGCTTTGCCCTGATCGAGTTGTGTAGTCCATATGTTTTTGCAGTGTAAGAGTTGAAGATTACATGATAGTTTTTTCCTAAAACCAAATTGTTTATTAGAGAGTAGGTTTTTGTTTCTAAGTGGAGGATGATGGATTGGTTAATAATTGATTCCATGACTTTGCAAGTGACACAGCATAAAGAGATTGGTCTGTAATTTTAAACTTGGCTGGGGTCTCCCTTTTTGAAGATGGGGATGAGCGTGGCTTGTGACCATAGTTTTGGCAAGGAGCTGGTCCTGAAAGATTTTTCAAAGATTATGCTTAGAGGTTTGGCTGTGACAGTGGATAGCATTTTTAAGAAGTAGGCATATATTCCGTCCAGTCTAATAGATAGAGATGGTTTTAGATTGCATAGTGCTTTTTCAACATTGTCTTCTGTAAAATCGATATGTATTGGATCATTGTATTGTCTGTGGTTCGACTAGGAAATACTGGGCATGATCCATTGCTGTTTACAAATACTGAGCCAAAGAATGTGTTAAAGAGGTTGGCTTTAATAGTGTCGTCATTGCAGTCTTTACCATTAGGTTCTTTCAGGGGTGGGATGGACCTTGAGTCTCTTACTTTGTTGTTTATAAAATTGTAGAAAGCATGGGTGGAATTGGTGTGTAGAAGGTTTTCTTCTTGTTTAATGTGATAATTGGTGCATTCAGTTTTTATCTGGTGGCATAAATTTTTGTATCGGCTTTTGAAGTTGGCAACGTGACCAGATTTGTTTTTCCGCCAAAGTGATTTCTTTTTGGATTGAAGCTTCCTTATTGTTTTGGGTAATTTGTTTTTTCTGGTTTTGGGAGTTGTTAATGGTACATATAGTTCGATGACTCTTTTGACTTCAAGTAAAAATGTCTTTTACAGTATTGCATCCAGAGAATAGAAATTTCTAATCAAGGGATGAGAGATCGTTGTTTATAAGATCATAGTTGTCTTTTTTGAAGTTATAATTGGGGATTCCATCAGTGTGATAATTTTTTTTGCGGGCGTATGTTGAGACAAAAGTCAATCATGTTGTGGTCACTGTTAGAAAAGGGTTCTTTAATTTGTATTGCATAAATTGAATTCAAACTATTGCAGAAGATGAAATCGAGGCAGTTGTTAAGTCTAGTGTTATTGGTTACCAGTTGTTCTAGTCCCAGATTTATTACTGCATTGTAGAAGGTTGCATGTGTGGGTTCAGTTGTACATTTGTTAAGGGTCCAATTAATATGAGGTAGATTGAGGTCAACAAGAAAGATAAAAGCATATGGGCAGGATGCTGCCCATGTTAGTAGTGTATTTAGCTTGTTTGCATGTTTGATGTCATAATCAGGGGCTCTGTGACATAGTAAGAACCGAAATGTGATATTTAAGGACAGTTCACCGACAATGGTCTCAGGAATAGCAAGCTCCTGGTTAACTTGGATGATTTTTAGATGTAGGGACTTTTTATAGAAGATAGCAACACCACCTCCTCTATGGATTTTACGATGTGATTGGTAAACATGATAGTCTCTTACTATAGTAATGGAGTCAGGGAGAGATGCATTGAGCCATGTTTCACAGACAAATATGTTGAATTTAGCCGTATTTAGTAAGAGGAGAAATTCATGTATTTTATTTACAAGGCTTCTTACATTGAGAAGGTTGCATTTAAGGCCAGTTGTGGTTGGAATAATGGTATTAGGGGCAGGCATGCCTAGTTTTGAGTGATGTTGGATTGGATGGGGTGGGGTTGGATGCGGAGTTGTGGGTTGATGCAGTCAGCTCTATAGTCAATCTATAGGTCCTTTTCTCCGTTGTCTAGATGGTTTTTGAGTTCTGCGCGGAGTTCACGGGAGCGGATTCTTTGCAGTATGGATAAGTCTGGTCTTGAGCAAAGTTTTTTGTGGTTGGGATTGGTTTTTGCAATGGCATTTATTATATGAATGAATATGCGTTTGCTGGACTCATTTTTGCATTCAACTCTACAAAATCTTGGGGCCACAGAACCGTCATTGTATTTGTACCCATGGTCATCTCTGGTTATTTCAATGATATCTTCAAGAGAGATGTTTGTTGTATTTGAGTTGCTTATGATATCATGAACTTTGATGATTCATCTGATTCGTTGGTGTCTTCGAGATCAAATAAGATGGCATTTGGACGTTTCTGTTCACGTTCCATGGTGTCTCTGATGAGTAAGGAGATATTATTTGTGGAATTATTTGAAGGGATAGTAATTGTTGATGGCTGTGGTTTGGTGGTTAATTTTGGTTGTAGTTGTGATTGTAGTTGAGGTAGTGGTTGTGGTTGTTGTGGGATTTGAATTTGAGCTGATAGGTACTTATCTGTGTTGTATTTTTTTTCCCAAGAGAAATTAGGCTTGCTTGTATAGTTGTTTCAAAACGTGTTGTTAAGCATTCTTCTATTGAGTGAATGAGTGATTCTATGCTTTCAACTTTGTCAGGTAGGGTACTCAGTTTGTTTAGCTTAGGAGAGCATGATGGACATAGAAAAAAGAATGTATCTGAATTTTTACCGTATCAGCTATGTTTAAGTAGGCACGGTGGGCTAGATTATTGCCTAGGCGGCATTTGATGTAAATTTCACTTTCATTGATGGTTTCAAGACATTTGAAATATGTGCAGGAGTCTGGGAGGTCATTGGTAGAGATTGGTAGAGATGGTTAGTGTATGGCTGAAGCCATTTATTATCAATCAACTATGTTTATTCTTTTTAAGTCATAATGACAGCAGAAACTACCCAAATTACTCTGATCAAAAGTTTACATACCCTGGTGATTTTGGCCTGATAACATACACACAGGTTGGCACAAAGGGGTTTAAATGGCTATTAAAGGAAACTATCCTCACCTGTGATCTGTTTGTTTGCAATTAGTGTGTGTGTATAAAATGTCAGTGAGTTCCTGAACTCCTGACAGACCCTTGCATCATTCATCCAGTGCTGCACTGACATTTCTGCTTCTGAGTCATGGGGAAAGCAAAAGAATTGTCAAAGGATCTATGGGAGAAGGTGGTTGAGCTGTATAAAACAGGAAAGGGATATAAAAAGATATCCAAGGAACTGAGAATGCCAATCAGCAGCGTTCAAACATTGATCAAAAAGTGGAAAATGAGGGGTTCTGATGAAACCAAACCATGCTCAGGTAGACCAATTAAAATTTCAGCCACAACTGCCAGGAAAATTGTTCAGGATGCAAAGAAAAACCCACAAATAACTTCAGGTGAAATACAGACTCTCTGAAAACATGTGGTGTGACTGTTCAAGATGCACAATAAGGAGGCACTGGAGGAAAGATGCGCTGCATGGTCAAGTCACCAGAAGAAAGCCATTACTATGCAAATGCCACAAACTATCCCACTTAAAAAACGCCAAACAGCACAGAGACAAGCCTCAAACCTTCTGGCACAAAGTCATTTGGAGTGATGAGACCAAAATGCACCTCTATAACTGTGGTTTGGTTCTGCAACCCAACAGGACAGACACAGACTTCAGAGGATAATTAGGACTGCAGAGAGACTTCCGGTTGCAAGGCTTTGGCGGCGGCAGGAATCCGCTTCTCTACGGATCCCTGCTGCACTCACCACTGAGGTACCCCCGATCCAACTGGATTTGGGGGTTGTCACTACCCTGAAGGGGCAGCGTAAGACAGAGGAGATCCGGGCAGGGGTCTGGGGATATTGCACCCCTTTCCCCAGCCAGCTAGATTCCTATTTCCTGAGGCAGTGGAGCAGCTGTCAGAAATGACAGCCACAAAGGAATCTTCAACCGGATAAGTCTGTGCAGGAGGAAGAACCAGAAGGAGAAGTTTTCTTGGCTGAACCGGGACATTAAGTTACTTTTAAAACACCCTGTAAACCTGACTTTCGGATTGATACATTTGTTTCCAAAAAAAGTTGCTACAGCGGCGAAAGTGCTGAAGGAAAGTTCACTCCCCTTCCTTACGGAGAAAGCAAATAAGCACAGAAAAACCTGCTTCTTTAAGGTAAAAATAAGCTCTTTGTTATAAGTGGGAAGGAGAGGACTAAAAAAAAACTTTAAAAATTTGTTGGAGGAGACGCCTTGAAGATTATAAGACCAGCAGCTAACTGTAATACAGCTTTAAAATATATTTGGGATTTTGCCCTAGGAGGAAAAACTGCAAAGAGAAGAAGAGGAAATAATTTCTGTCTATTTGGATTGTTTGGTAACTTTGACATTTGGAAATTACTTTAAGATTAAAAACATCTGGGTTGTTCTTAAAAATTTACAATGGCACCATCTGTGGATGAACTAAAAATGGAATATGAAAAATTAAAAGAAAGAGAACAAAATGGCAAGGATTCATTGGGAGCTGTCTTCCACTTTTTAGAAATGGCGGTTTCTACGTACTAGCAAATACTTGAGGAAGAAGGAGAAGGAGAAGAAGAAGAAGAAAAGGAAGAAGTCATTTTTAATGGACAAAAAAGTTCGATTAAGAAAGAAAGTAGGAAGAGAGGAAGGAAAAATGAGAATTTAAGATTTAATAAAATAACCAAGAAAAAGAAAAATAAGGTGAAAAAAAGATACAATGTTAGAAAGCAATTGAAAAGAGAATTACAACAGAGAGGGGAAGTTTAAAAGGTGGAGGTTAGGAGAGTGGGGGGGGAGGGGGGCAAAAAGACCAGGCTGGAGAAGAAAGGGAGAGAAAAAGG
Source organism: Hydrophis major (assembly GCA_033807585.1). Taxonomy (NCBI): domain Eukaryota; kingdom Metazoa; phylum Chordata; class Lepidosauria; order Squamata; family Elapidae; genus Hydrophis; species Hydrophis major. The sequence goes on along the minus strand of CM066343.1, from coordinate 84,842,655 downwards.
AAAAAAAAGCAACGGTCTGAAACAAGATGCCAAAAAGCAGATTTTTTTTTAGAGATAAAGGATAGTGTATAATTAAAGAAAGATTCTGCAAGAGTACATAAGATAGTATTGTAATATTTGCATTTGAAATAGTTTATTGGAATATTATAAGATTTAACAAAATATTAAAATATTAAAATGTTTAATAATGATAGATTTCAATATTTAATAAAATATTGAGAATGTGTAAAATGATTAATGCTTAGTTATAGTTTAATTGGTTATTGTCTTAATGTTATTATAAATTTACTATTTCATTTTCTTATTTTAAAATAATGTATTAATTAGAATTAGAACTAGAATGGAAATTATATATTTAATTATAAGTTTATTATTCTTTTATTTTAAAATGCAACATGTAGAATGTACTAAGCAGAATCAGGATGGAAATTATGTATTATTTTAAGTGTTACTTTAGGGGAAAGATAGAAAGGCGTCATGCTTTAAAAGTGATTACAGGGGAAATTCTTTGCTAAAGAGAAAAGATAAATAGATGATTGGAAAAGAACGGACAAAAGATACAAACATAATGATTTTGAAATAAGATGAAATAAACAAAATATAATTAAGAGAGCAAAAAGAAGGGAGAAGTTATATAGAAAATATAGAATGGTTAATAAGATATGAACGGTATATAAGGTGAGCATGAATTTGATTTAGGTCTGTAAAAAAAGATGTAACCCAGGGCTAAGCCACTTTTCAAAAGAAGTTTTATGTTTTATGTTTTGTGTTTTGGTTAGCTATGTTTTCATTGTGAATTAATAAAACCTTGGAGGAATAAAATTAAAGGGAGAGAAATTTGGAAAAGACATGTATATCTTTTTATGTCTTGTATTTTATGTTTTGTATTTTGTGTGTTTATGCTTGATTGAGAATTAATAAAACCTTGATAGAAAGAAATATAATTGAATAAAAGTGAAGGGAGAAACAATGAGAAATTTGGAAAAGATATATATGTGTTTAAATGGAAATGTGATAATGTGGAAGTATGCCTTAAAAAATAATGTTTTATTTGCCTTGTTAAAACTTATAAGTAATTTTTAGAAAGGAGGTTTTATACTTTTATGTCCTATGTTTTGTTTGTCTTTAAAAAAATCAATAAAACTTGTTTTTTTTTTAAAAAAAAAGGACTGCAGAAAAAACAATTATTACCAACTTGCCTCCAGTTGAGGACCTGTGTTAGGAATAACCATAGTTACCTAACATTGTTTGGGTAAATAATATATAAACCATGATAGCAAAGTTTAAATGTGTTTTCACTTTAAACTCTAAATGATATAATTTGGGTGCGGTTGAGAAACTGCCATAAGAGGGAGCTAGAGAACCTGGATTGCTACTGGATTGATGTTTGATTGTTCTGCATGTTCCCTGTTGCTGATGTCGAAGGAGAAAAGAGTTTTGAATGCTGGATATCTAATCTACTGTGAGAAGATATTTACTGGACTGATTTATGGATTGACATTGTAAGTTAACTGACCTTTTTTTTTTGACACTGGATTTTTGCAATTGAACAGTCTCTGGACTGAACTGACTGAACATTATTGAATGATATTTGGACTGTTTGACCCTGCTAAACTCTTAATGGAATAAACTATTCAACTAAGACAGTGTATCCGTTTTTACTGAGTATGTAAACTAAAAAACACTTTCTCTCATATTCACCTGACTGCCTGACTGCTGTGCACATTCTGCTAGGGTATATCCCTAACACTCTGTATACTGCACGAGTCAAAAAGAGGCTGTGAAAATATTTACAGACCCCTCACATCCCAGATATAAACTGTTTCAACTCCTTCCCTCAAAACGACACTATAGAGCACTGCATATAAGAACAACTAGACACAAGAACAGTTTTTTCCTGAAAGCCATCACTGCTAAACAAATATTTCCCTTAAAGCTGTTCAACTATTTACAAAGTCTGCACTACTATTACTGTTAATCTTCCCATCGCTCCTTATCACCCATCCCCTCCTAAGTCATCCCCAAAGGTGACTTGTACCTTTGTCACTTGTATCCTTATGATTTATATTGACTGTTTCCTAGTATGATTTGATTGCTTATTGTACCCTATGACTATCATTAAGTGTTGTAACGTATGATTCTTTTTTTTGAAACAAATTTTTATTAATTTTAAAGATAAAACAACACATCATTAACCATTAAATACATAAACACATAAAACCTCTTAACATTGTAAATCCTTACAAGTCAAACAAAACATTATTTTTATACAGCATAATTCCAATTTATCCCATCTCCATATGGACACACAAATATCTTCCAGCAAATTTCTCATTATTTCTCTTTACTCCTATTCAATTTCATTTCTCTTCCATATTTATCCATTTTATAGTCATCATATTCTTTTCTTTCTTGCTTGTTTAAATTATTCTCGTCTAACATTCCTCCAAGGTTTTATTGATTCTTTTTTCCTTTTTTTTTTATAAAAAACAAATTTTGTTAGTTTTACCATAAACACAATACACAAACATACAAACACAAAACATAAACAAAACTAAAAGATCTTTTCTGAAGGTTGTCTGTTCCCGGGTTAAAACTCTTTACACAGACACAAATTCAAACATCATATTCAACCCATATCTCCTTCCATATCTTATTATCATTTTCTTTTTTATATATATATATAAAAACCATTTTTATCAGTTTTATAAGAACAATGCACAAAGAATCAAGGCATAACAGCTTATAAATTCTTTTCTAAGAAAAAATAATAATAAAAGACCAATAAGGCATAACATTTCCAGATTATAATATCAATATTTCATATAATATTAACTTCATATCTTGTCCCTACTTCTCTTTTCCATCCAAATTATTTATTAATTAAAATTTTATTGCCTTTTATCAATATACAAAATCCAAAAAAAAAAAAAAAGCATATATATCCTTCCATATCTTATTACCATTTTCAACAACATTCTTTGTCTGTTTTATTTCCAATTATCCATTCATCTTTTTTTTTCTTTTACTATACTTCTCCTGTACACCAATTGGAGTAACATCTATAACTCATTACCCTAACTTAGAAATACTACATATTACAATCTTTCTTGGGATTCTGTTTAAAAGATTCTAAAATTACATAAAAACACAATCTTATATACCCTCCAGAATCCCTCTTTTAATCTAAATTAAATTCACCCATTGTCTCTAAATAAACTTTTTTTCTTTAGGTCTTGCTTCCCCCCATTAAGGCTTCTCCTCCCCCCCTTTCTCTCTTGCTTATTCTTCTCCTTGCCCTTTCTACCCCTTTGCTTTTTCCCATCGCTTTTCTTACTCCTTTTCCTTTGCTTTCTAACCTTGCCTCCACCTTTTCGCTCATTTTTCTCTCTTTTGGTTGTTTTTATAATTCTTAAAATCCCCTTTTTCTTATCCTTTTTCTCCTCCTCTCCGGAAGGGACCCATTGTTCATCAAAGATGGCTTCTTCTTCCTCTTCTTCCTTGTCCCATTCCTTCTGCTGCGTAATCAACTTTTCAACAGAACATAACGCCATTTCTAAGAATTGAAACAAAGTGCCCAAAGTATCTTCTTTTTTATATTTTTGATATTCAATCTCTAGTTCATCCACAAACAATGCCATTATAAAAAGGGAAACTTTTTCCAAAACAACCACAAGTATTTTTAATCAAAGATAATCAAAAGCAATTAAAAAAAAAAATTCCAAAAGTTAATACTTTTCTTCCTTCTTCTCTTTCTCTTTCTGGATTAATTTTTAATCAAAGAGGTCCAATTACCATATATCTTTTTTTGGGATCCACAAAGACGTTCTAGACTATCTCCTCCTTTTTCAGCTTCTGCTCCAATTTTTTTTTCTCCCTTCCCACTTGCAATGACAATTTTAAATAATCAAAAATCCATACCTCCAGCAGAGATTTTCCAATTTCTTAAATTTTTCAATGTCCAAAAATCCCTTTGTCTCTTAGCTTCAGCTTTCAAAGCAATCCACTTTCAGTGTCTAATATATCCAAATATTTCTGCTTTTTCCGTGGGGTGGGAGAGTAAAAAAAAAAAGAGTTCCCTTTAACAGCTTCTCCGCCGCTTTTCGCTCTTCTTAGGGATACAATGTATCCTCCAGCAATTCAAGCAGCTCAATTCCAGGCAGTTTAAAAGGTGTTTAAAACGTATGATTCTTGACTGATGAATGTATCCTTTCTTTTATGTATACTGAGAGCATTTGCACCAAGACAAATTCCTTGTGTGTCCAATTGCATTTGGCCAATAAAGAATAAATAATTCTATAGCTGAAATAGGTAAAGGGGAGGAGGAGGAGATTTCACATTTAATCTTCTTATTCTGAGAGAGAAAAAGCTAATGAAAACTGAGGTTTTTTAATGAACAAAAAAAATTTTTTTTTTAAATGAGCTTTTTGGCTACAACCATAAATGCTACATTTGGACAGGAGTCAACAAGGCCTATGATGAAAAGTACACCATTCCTACTGTGAAACATGGAGGCGGATCGCTGATGTTTAGGGGTTGTGTGAACTATAAAGACACAAGAAAGTTGGTCAGAATTGATGGGAAGAGGAATGTAGTATGTTATTAAAAGATACTGGAGGAAAATTTGCATTCATCAGCCCAGAAGCTGCGCATGGGACGTATTTGGAAATTCCAACTTGACAATGATCCTCAACGCAAGCCAAGTCATTGGCTATAGTAGAATAAAGTGAAGGTTCTGGAGTGGCCATCTCAGTCTCCTGACCTCAGTATCATTGAGCCACTCTGGGGAGATCTCAAATGTGCAGTTCATGCAAGACAGCCCAAGAATTTACAGGAACTGGAGGCTTTTTGCCAGAAAGAATGGGCAGCTTTGCCATCTGAGAAGATAAAGAGCCTCATTCACACATATTACAAAAGACTTCAAGCTGTCATTGATATTAAAGGGGACAATACACCATTTTAAGGACTGGGATATATAAACTTTTGATCAGGGTCAATTGGGGAGTTTCTGTTGTCATGATATAAAAAGAGTAAACACAGTTGATTGATAATAAATGGCTTCAGCCAACCACTAACCATGAGTGAAAGAAAAGTTTTTGTGTTATCATTCATATTCTCTGAAAAATGGTCAAAAAATCATAAATTCTGCCAGGTATGTAAACTTTTTTTTTTTTTTTGTAAAAGTTTTATTGATTTTAACAACAGACAAAAAACATATAAGACATAACACATGACATAAAAAAAATAAAAAAAATAAAAATTAAAACATTCTTTATAAATTTACAGTGTATCGGTTGGTTTACCACTCCCTTTTGTGCATCCATTTCATAGTCATCAGAATAATTATATTACATAATAACTCACATTATCAATCATCAATAAACTATCCCAATATCATTATTAAACAATCATTTGACTATAATTTTACTAATTCATACTTAAGCGAGATAACTATAATTAGGTTAAATTATTTTATGACAAATCATTAAATCATATCAAATCTATCATAATAAAATATTCTTAAGAATTATCAAAACCAAGAAAAATTATATATTCATTATTTCCTAAATTTCTAAATATTCTATTATCATATTGTATGATTTAACCATTGATAAAAAAGATCCCAAACTTCATAAAATTGTTTATCTTCTTGTTCTCTAATTTCAAATGTCAATCTACTCATTTCAGCACATTCCAATATTTTCTTAATAATTTCTTCCTCTATTGGTATTTTCTCACTCTTCCAATGTTTAGCAAATACAATCCTAGCTGCTGTTAATACATTACAATCAAATATTTTAAAATTTTATTATATATATCAGGTACGATTCCCAATAAAAAAATCTCTGGTTTCAAATCTATGTGTTTCTTTATCATTTTTTCCAGCCATATGCGAATTCTAGTCCAATATGAATATTGAAACAAGTACGTGGGCAGACCATAATCCAATGACAATTAAATGGAAAGGACAAAAAAGAAGATCTAGATGGACATTAAATAATACTATTTTAAAGGAAAAAAGATTTTACACAATGGATGGAAAAAGAATTGGCTTTCTTCTTCAATGAAAACAAAAAAGAAGATACTTCAATACAGAATGTTTGGGATACAATGAAGGCATATGCAAGAGGATTAATAATGGACTATATAAAGAAAAAGAACATTAGGAAGAGGCAAATGATTAAAGCTCTAGAAGATGACCATAAAAAACTGGAAAAAGAATTACAGAAGATGCCACAGAAAAAAGATATCAAACTTAAAATGGACATAATTAAACACAAAATGGATCAAGCAGAGAAAGAAGAATTGGCACAAAAAATTAGAAGTGCTAAACAGAACTATTTTGAAGATGCAAATAGGCCAGGTAGATGGTTAGCATATAAGCTGAGAAAAGAGAAAGAATCAAGGAAAATATCACAGTTAATAGATGATCATGGTCAAATTTGTTATGGTAATAAGGAGAAAAAGGCAATCATTCGAGATTTTTATGGACAATTATATAAACAAGAGGATCTTGATGAGGGAAAAATTAAACAGTATTTACAAAATGCTAACCTACCTAAGATACCTGATGAAACTCAGAAAATGTTAGAAAGTGCTATAACAATGATGGAATTAACTGAAGCACTTAACAGACAGAACAATGGGAAAGCACCAGGACCAGATGGTTTCCCGGCAGAATTTTATAAAATACTACAAGAATCGCTGAGCATTCCACTGTTAGAAGTCATGAATGAAGTTATGATAAATAAGAAAATACCTGAAACATGGTCAGAAGCTTATATTACACTTATTCCAAAAGAAGGGGTTGACCCATTACAAATTAAGAACTATAGACTTATTTCTTTATTGAATGCAGACTATAAAATCTTTGCTTCAATCTTGGCAGAAAGGCTTAAAAAATACCTAAATAATTTTATTCACTCTGATCAGAATGGATTTTTACCAAAGAGACAGATTAAAGACAATATGAGGGTAATCCTGGACACATTGGAATATTATGAGGCGCACTCAGAAAAACAAATGGCTTTGATATTTTTAGATGCCCAAAAGGCATTTGATAATGTGAACTGGAGATTTATGTTATTATTATTGGAACAGATGGGCTTTGCTAGAAAATTTATCCAAGCAATAGAAGCCGTATATTATAAGCAAACGGCAAAAGTAATGATAGATGGAGAATTCACAGACTCTATTAATATTAAAAAAGGTACAAGACAAGGACGCCCATTATCTCCTTTGTTATTTGTATTGACCTTGGAAGTCTTAAATAGAAATATTAGGATATAAACATAAAAGGAATGAAAGTCAAAAAAGAGGAATTCAAATTGCAAGCCTTTGCGGATGACTTGGTCTTTATTTTGGAAGATCCTTTAGAGACAGCTTTAAAACTATTGGAAAAGATAGAGACGTATGGTGAGATGGCTGGTTTAAAAATAAATAAAGACAAAACAAAGTTTTTGACAAAGAACATGTTATTAAGGCAAAGAGAAGAGCTGGCAGATTTATTGAAAATTCAAGTTACGAATAAAGTTAAATATTTGGGGATATATTTGACGTCAAGGTGTACTACATTGAAAGAGAATAATTATATTAAGCTTAAACAGCAGATAGCATCCGACCTGAAAAAATGGGAAAATCTACAATTGTCATTGATAGGTAGAATTTCAACAATCAAGATGAATATTTTACCCAGAATTTTATATTTATTTCAAACAATACCAATTAGGTTAAGTAAGGATTACTTCGAAGAACTAAATAAAATTGTGTTGAAGTATATATGGCAAGGCAAGAAAGCGAGAATAAAATTAAAACTTTTACAGGATGCTAGAATTAGAGGAGGATTTGGCCTTCCTAATTGGGAGTTGTATTATCAAGCTGCAAACTTAATGTGGGTTAAAGAATGGATAACGTTAAGAAAGACTAGATTGTTGACATTAGAAGGTCATGATTTATTATTGGGTTGGCATGCTTTTTTATGGTATAAGGGAACTAAATCACAGGGTTATTTCAGAAAGCATTATATACGGGAATCGTTATGGTTGAATTGGGAGAAAATTAAGAAACAATGTTATTTGAAAATTCCAGTTTGGTTATCAACTATTGAAGCTTTTTCGTATCCTATAACTTATAAGAAGGAACAAACAGTTAGATATGAGGAAATATTGGATGAAAAGGGTGAACTTAAAACAATGCAAAATTTAGAAGAACAAGGTATAAAGATGAATTGGTTTTCATATGCGCAAATACATGCAAGGTATCTTAAAGATTCTAAAATAGAAGGATTTTATGATAAATTGACTGACTTAGATAGGATTTTGACAGGTACTGATGAAAAAGTGATTAAAAAATTATATAGTTATTTGTTGGAAATTAAATTAGAGAAAGAACAAGTTAAAGAAATAATGATTGCTTGGGGGAAGAATTTTGGATATGGGATTGATTTAGAGAAATGGCAAAAACTGTGGTCACAAAATTATAAAATGACAATGTCAACAGCATATAAAGAAAATTTGTATAAGATGTTTTACAGGTGGCACTTTCCCCCGACAAGAATAGCAAGAATGTTCAAGAATAAATCTGAAAAGTGCTGGAAATGTCATCAGATACCTGGCTCATATTACCATATGTGGTGGACTTGTGAGGAGGCCAGAGTATGTAAACTTATGAGCGCAACTATATCAGGCCATATAATTCATGGATTATTAAAATTTCTTCTTGAAATCTTTTTTTGTCTGATTTACTTCTGTTTTACTATGAATTCTTAATCTATATGCCACTTTCAAGAGTTGTGGTTTGTAAAGCTGTTGTAAACAAGCTCAACATTCTCTGTATCCTTTCAGGAGCTATGAGAGATCTTAGAAAGTTATTAATTTAAAAAACAAATCAATGCTATTTTTAGTTCACTTCTCCAATAAACACGAACAAGGTTTTCCATGCATAAAAACAATAAAATTTATAAAAACACAATAAAACAGAGTTAATTATTTTGAACTAGTATATGTCTGCAATAACTGATTATCACAAGATTACAGGGTTAATGAATACAGTCTATACATCCTTGCAATCAGGACACATTATTTTCACTGTGATGAGAAATCTATGCAGAAGCAATATCTCGTTTTTTAAAACAAACTTTATTAATTTTACAATTAAAATAAACAACACATATACAAATGTAGAAAAGAAGAAAAGAAACAGACGAGAAGTAAAAGGAAAGAGAAAAAGAAGTAAGTGGAAGAAAAATAAAAAAGTGATGAAAAACAATTTCATCTTCGACAGTTTGTGGGTCACTATTTCTATCCTTATTTTATGCCATATTTACAAATACTCCTTTATGCGAATATATAATTACCACTACGATTGTAACTTATCCTCTTTTACAATATTATATAGCCCATCTTTTATCTAACCATTCATACCAGCTATTCCAGCTCTCATAGTATATTGATGTTTCTTTCTCTTTTAATGCTAGGGTTAATTTATCTATTTCTGCACAATTTAATATTTTTTGAATAATCATTTCCTATGGTGGAGTATGAGGCTGTTTCCAACATTGTGCAAAGGCCAATCTAGCTGCTGTCAATATATGCAATATTGTATACTTTACTTTTTTTTGGAAATTGTTTGTTAAAGATCCCTAATACGAAGAATTCTGGTTTGAATTCCATCTGTTCTGTCGTCATTTCCTCCAACCATGTTTTAATTTTCTGCCAGTATCTTTATGCTACAGAAGCAATATTTAATTGTCAACTATCTTAGTTTACTGATGTATGCATCCCATTGCTCTACATACATATAATTTCTTTTGTGTTATCTAAATTTTAAGATTAGTTACATGTTATTTTTTGACTTCTAATAAATAAGAGCAAATAAGCAAATAAGAGATTGTTCTGAATTACTCAAGAGGTTTCTAACAAAGCTTGCATGTTTTATAAAAACAAAGTTATTCTCATCTTGTACGTCTTTAGCATTAATCAAAGAGTATGTTTAGTTTTAGTTGCACCTCATACAATGAAATTAAATGCCATCTTCATTATACATTATAACTATAAAAATAAAACACGAACACACATCCTGTGTTTTCTCAATTGCTCCATTAACTTGTTTTGTTGTTTTTCTGTATATTGAGAATTGACTTGGAGAGATTAGATATATAATTTACTAAAATGTACTTGTGATTTTGAGCATTTACTACCAATTTTAAATAAACTAAACTGGTATTCAAAGTGTCATGTGCATTTTTAAACAATATTCAAGATTCTGTGGTGGTGGGTGGGACTGATAGCAGGTGAGACGACAGGTGATTCGGGGTCTCCTGGAAAGCCGTTGATACCCTGACAGCTGGTCGGTCCACTTGTATCTAAATCATCCCATAGAGACAATGAATAAGGGGAGCTCACTCTGTTGATCCCAGGGACATTGCAAAGTCCCTGGTTGATTCAGAGAAAACTCCCTAAGCCAGTTGTGGTGGAAAGTGGCCATTAAAGCTGCTAAAAAGGCTGGAACAGCCCTGATCAGAAGAAGGAATGGAAAGAAAGTGTGTTGGACTGGGTGAGAAACTTTGTTTTTTTTACTTAATTAATGAAAGAACACTTTAAAAAAAGCAATTATAAGAAGACTTGAAGATAAAAATGAGTGGGATTAATCCCCCTCCAGAAGCGGAATACATACATAGTCAATTAATTTAAATCAATCAATTGATTGAAATTAATTTCACAGTTATAGTTTAATTGTGAAATGGGATGCAAAAATCCTAAAAATTAAATATTCAAAGAAAGTAAACAAACAGAGAGCAGCAGTATGCCACTAAAAAGCCATTTTTAATCAGTGAACTTGGGTAAATAGCAAAAAGAATTGATTATGATCTTTGTCCAAAAGTCTTCTTTTGAATCATTATGGTGACATTGGACCAGTTTTTTTTATATTAATTATTACTTTTAGATTTGTTTTGGCTGCTTCTGGTGTCACAATAGAAACTATGCTAGAATGGAATGGTATTAACTGGTCCCTATTAGAAATGAACTCTTGAGGAAATTTGTGAGGGAAATTTCTCCACCTCCTCACCAATACTTTATAGCTCTTGCCACAGACAGAGGGGATTCAGCTAGTTTGGACCAGTTCAGGCAAAGTGGTTGTTACAATTCTGCACAGTTCGGCGAGCCAGCAAATCCCACCACTGGCTGTCCCCGTCCACCCCATCCCTCACTGCCCCGCCCATCCCATCTTTTACAGCTACTCCTTTTCTTACCTCATCTGCTTTGGCTGCTCACTTGCCTTGCTTACCTAGGCCCTAGACTACGTGCTGCCCATGGCCCAACTGCTCTCCGGTTCCCTTGCCCACTTTCCTGGCTCCCTGATCTCCTGAGACACTGGCCCGACTCAGCTGCTTCTCTCTCTTTGAAATGTTTCAAGAAAGCCAGTTTTCTTTCCTAAATTTAATTTTCATTATTCAAAGAAAATATATTTAACCTGATAATGTTCTTTTGATTTTGCTTTATGAAGATGCATGTCTCCACGCTCAAGCAAGACTTTCCACATGGTGTTTGACTTGGTTTGTTCTACCATTTCAGAAACAGAATGGTTTTGTATAGAAAGATGAATCTTTGCAAAGGAAAGAGAGGACGGAGGGAGGGTGGCAACTGGCAATCATGAACAATTTTAGGAAACCTGATATTTTATGCATAAACTGCATAAACAACAAATTTTGCTTCCTGGCTAGAAATGTTGAAAGAGTAAAACATTAAAAGAATAAAATATCAGTCATCATTTACCCATAACTGATTCCCAGGTTATTTGGTAGCTTTCTATTTTTGCGAATAAGTTATTTTTAGGAATAAAGTTTTCAGAAGCATTTGGCTCTTATGCTGGGAGATGCCCCAATTCAGCTGGAATGTTGATGGAGCACAATAAGAAATCTCCCTTTCCCAAGTATAAAATTTAAATAAATAAATGGTTCCAGTTTTTCCTTTCAAACGGGATCAGGTTTTCTTCTGCATCATGCTTGGAGGAAAAGAAATCTGATGGCCTTTTAATCATTTCAATAAGGGCAACAAAATAATGATTTGAAAAAAAATTAAGCTGCATCAGTTTATCCTGACTAATTCCTGAATAATTTCAGAGAGATTTAGGCCATGCAGCCCAATAAAATATCTATTCAGATACTTATAAATGGCATTTTTCGGCCAAATGAACAGTTGTAGTAGAATTATAAAAACAACTGTGAATGCAAAGATACCAATACCACAAATCTGAACATAAATTTCACACAGGGCCCACAATATCTACCCAGCAATTCTGAAAAAAAAACTAGGTTGGAGTCACAAAAGCTGCATAGCTGAAATGTCAGGAATTAGTCAGGATAAACCTGATGGACCTTCCGGGCGTCATTGGTGATGGCGTGGCCGATGGTGACCGTCTGATGGGTCTCCTCTCTTCGCCGGTTATTGCCGCCTCGCAGGGATCGTCCGTTCCGGTCCCATCTGTTGTCTGAGGGGCGATCTCTGGTCCGGGGTGGTGTGCTCTCTCTCCTTCGGTCGCTCTGGTCCCATCGTGCCGGGCTGCGATTCTTCTTTAGGCGTCAGACACGGGCGATGTGTCCCTTCTTGTCGCAATGCCGGCAGATCGATTCGAAAAACCGGCATTCCGACCTGGGGTGGTCGCTGCCGCAACCGGCACAGTTGGTCCTCGACTTACGACCCCGCCGGTTCCGTGGGTTGCAGCCTGTCTGGAGGCGATGGATGTCCTCCTCGTCCTCGGAAGTGCCCGATGCCGAGTGGAAGTCGCCCTGGTGGGTGGTCGTCTCAGGTTGGGCCTCGGTCGACCTCACCGGGTTGTTGTTTCCGCTGCGGTCCCCAGTGTTCAGTCTGCGCATGCGGTCGGCGGAAGTTCGGGTTGCTTCGGCGGCTGCGGCTGCAGTGAGGGTGTCTGCTAGGCTGATGTTGCCCTTGGCCATCAGCCGGCTCTGGAGGACGGGGTCCCACAAGCCGAGCACGATTCGGTCTCGCAGGGCATCGTTCAGGTTGTCGAATTCGCAGAGCCCCCCTAGGCGCCGCAGCTCGGCGACGAAGGCGCTGAAACTCACACCCGACCGTTGGTCCCGACGGTAGAATTCGTTGCGTCGGATCAGGATGGGTACCTCTGGAGCGTAGTGCCGCCGAAGTATGGGTTCGAGGACGTCCCAGTCCATCGCGGTCGCATCGGCGGGTTTGGCAAGCACCTTGGCCATCTTGAAGACCTCGGTCCCACAGTGGGTCAAGAAGACGGCGCGCTTCATGGGGCCGGTGGCGTCCTTCAGGTTGCTGCACTCGAGGAACATGCGGAATCAGTTGGAGTACGATTCCCAGTCCTCGGTGGCGGGGTTGAAGGGTGCGGGGGGTGCGATTTTCACCATCGCGGTGGTTTGTCTGGCTTCCGTCGGACACATGGTTCGGTTCAGGGCCTGGATCCCATCCTCGTCGCCAGTGTTGTGTCCGCGAAATGATGCCAGGAGTCGGTGACTTCAAATCATGCTCTTTATTTGAGGTTGGAACCGAACTGGGCCAAAGGGAAAAAGATCGCGGCTTTTATTCTTTTAGCCGCGGCGGCCGCGGCCAATGGCACCGCTTTGAATCTCCCGCGATCCGAATGGACCAATCGCGAGAGATTCTTAGCGAGCCAATCGGCGCGGCTCGCCTGACCAATCAGAGTGCCCCGCGCTTTGGCCAATCAAAGCGCGGGGATCTCAAGAATGCTAATTAAGGACAGAACAACCTCCATTCTCTCCACACTCACAGCCAATTTTGCCTCCTCATCAGCAATCCGATTACCTATGTTCTCAAATGATGTTCCTTTTCTGTGTGCATTCACATGTGTTACTGCTATTTTTCTAGGTTTTTGTAAGGAACTCATTATTTCCTTTATCAGAATTTAATGGAGTAGTTCCTTTCCCTTGCTGTTTATAATTCCTCTTTCCACCCATATTTTGCCAAAAGTATGCACTATCCCAAACACATATCTGAATCTGTGTCCTTCCAAAATACATAGAGCTTGATTTAGTGCAGAGGTGTCCAACCGTGGCAACTTTAAGACTTGTGGACTTCAACTCCCAGAGTTCCTCAGCCAGCTGGCTGAAGAACTCTGGGAGTTGAAGTCCACAAGTCTTAAAGTTGCCAAGGTTGGACACCCCTGATTTAGTGCATACAATCCACAAGCGTGAACAGACCAGCTTGGAGGCAGAGCTGCCCCACTGCTTCCAGGTTTTCTTTGGTATATTTTTCTGTGCTCCTCCCTCCACCCTAGAAGAACCATCTATAAAAATTGCCTCTCTTTTCTGAAGGGCATGTTCCCCCAAATCAGGTCTTATTTTAGTTTGTAAGTCTATTACTTCAGAACAATGATGTTCTAATCCATATTGATCCACTGATCTAGTGCTGGCTAAGAAATGTCCTGGATTCAAATTATGCTCTGTAGTTAAAACCAAATCTGTCTGCTTACATCTCCCTGCTTTTTGCTGGAGAATGGTTCTGACCAGGGGTGGGATTCAAATTCCTTAACAACCGGTTCTGAGGGTGTGGCTTAATTTGTGGGTGTGGCTTGCTGGACATAGCTTGGTGGTCACATGACTGGCTGGTGTGGCTTGGTGGTCATGTGACTGTGAGGGTGTGACCAACTCAATGTCACTCACGTCAAAGGGTGCCTCGCCTGGCCCTTCCCCTCCCAGCCATTTCTTGTCACACCCAGCCTCAACTTTATAGTTCTGTAAAAATGTTCACCATTTTTTGACTTTATTATCGACGTACCATAGATGTACTTTCATGGACCACTGAAAGGAGGAAATGCCTCACATGTTTTGCTCAAGAGTGTGATAGGCAACAGGCTTTTAAAGGGCTGCCAGAAAGATTGGGGGGAGGGAGGGAACACAATGTATTTTCCAAAGCACCAGAAGACAAACAAGAGGCAATGGATGGAAACTGAACAAAGAGAGAAGCAAACTAAGACTGAGGAGAAACTTCCAGACAGTGAGAACAATTAACCAGTGGAACTGTTTGTTAACCAGTGGAACTACCAGCAGAAGTTCAATTAACCAGTGGAACTGCCAGCAGAAGTTCTGGGTGCTCCAACACTGGAGGTTTTTAAGAAAAGATTGAACAGCCATTTCTCTGAAATGTTATAGGGTTCTCCCCGAGGTCCCTTCTAAGTGTTACTCTGTTATTCTGACACCTTTCCCAGGACCTCTACTCAGAGTTTGACATCCTCAGTTTTCCTGCCTGAGCAGGGGGTTGGACTAGAAGACCTCCAAGGTCCCTTTCAACTCTGTTAACACACATGCATTTATGCTCTGGACAAAAGACATGCAACCCCTGAAAAATATCTGGACAAAAGAAGGCAGTAAAATCACTCTAGGTGTAGGGACAGTGTAAAATA
This sequence comes from Hydrophis major, assembly GCA_033807585.1. NCBI lineage: Eukaryota > Metazoa > Chordata > Lepidosauria > Squamata > Elapidae > Hydrophis > Hydrophis major. Next base: position 84,827,250 of record CM066343.1, on the reverse strand, counting down.
TTAATATATGATAAATAATGGAACAATTAAAAATAATAGTACAGAGTTCCCCCCTTCCTTCCTATTTCTTTTTTTCTTCCTATTTCTTTCTTTCTCTTTCTCTCCCTTTCTTTCTCTTTCTCTCCCTCTTTCTTTCTTGCTATCTTTCTTTCTCTCCCTCTTCCTTTCTTGCACGCTCTCCCTCTCTGTCTCTCTCACACACACACTCACACACAGAGACAGGCATCCTTCTAACCCTGCTATTCTATAATTCTGTAAGGATCTGCTGGAGAAGGGGGTTGAACTAGAAGATGACCTCTGAGATCCCTTCCAGCCCTAGTTTGCCATGCTTGTTTCAGAGTCTTCTGAAGCCAGGGTTTGTGTCCTTCCTTCCTCTCCTTTTTTTCTCTCTTCCTCCCTCCCTCTCTCCATCCATATATCTCATTCACTTTCTCCTCCCTCCCTCTCTTTTTCTTTCTTTGTCCCTTCCTTTAATCTCTCCCTTTCTTTGTCTATCCTTTTTCTTCCTTTTGCTTCCTTTCTCTTTTTCTCTTTTTCTTGCCCCTCTCTCTCTTTCCCTCTCTCATCCCCTCTTTTTCTCTCTTTCCCTATGGCTCTCCCCCCCCTCTGTATCTATGTGTGTCTCTCTGCCCTTCTCCCTATCCTCCACTCTCTCCCCCTCTTTCTGACCCCCCCCCTCTGTGTGTGTGTATCTCAAAGGCAACTGGGCCAAGCCAGCAAGCTCTCCTTGGCCCTCTTCACTACTTCTTTCATTTCTTCATTTTGGAATCCAAAATGAATTGTTCTGGTTAAACAATGATCATCAGCTGCGGTGAAAGTGTCCCTTTGGGTGACCCTTCTCCTCCACCCTCCCCTCCTCCTCCTCTTATGCCCGGCAGCTGTGGCGGGGCCAGGAGTGTGTGCGGGGAGACCATTCTCAAGCAAGCAGCTGCCTGGCCTGCGCCTAGTTTTGCTGTGCTTTGGCACTCACTTGAGGAGCATCTCCCCACATGTGTTCACCCTCCCCGCCTCACCACAGCTACTGGTCATGAGAAGAGGAGGAGGAAGAGGAGGAGGAGGAGGAGAAGGGATGCTTCCACACGGCTAGTGATCATTGTTCAGCCAGTCTGGATTTCACAGAGAAGAAATGAAAGAAGTAGTGAAGAGCGCCAAGGAGAGCTTGCTGGCTTGGCCCAGCTGCAGATTAGAGAGAGAGAGACAGAGAGAGAGAGAGAGAGAGACAGACACAGAGAGGGGGGGGAGAGAGGGAGGAAGATAGGGACTTGGCCACTTTGCTATCCCCCCATTGCCTATACCTTCTCAGGCCAGGTGAGGGAAGGGAGGATGTGGGGCAGAACCAGCTGTTTCAGGCAAGGTGAAGACGCGACGACCAAGCACAGACAAGTAGAAGCCTGGGAACAGCGGTTCCCAGTTCAGCCCGAGGGGCTTTGAGGTCAGATGGCCTGGAGTGGCTGAGATCCGAACAAGCATTGCACTGCAGGTTCACCTGAATGCCCACTTCTTTGGTGTTGGCTTTACGGAGCTGTGGGGTGAGGCCTGGGCTGATGTGCAACAGCAGTACCTTTAGCTGCACTCACTTGTAAGTGTCCAAATAATCTGGTGAAGACACTGGAGGAGTCGCTCAGGTAGACCTCTTCCCTCCCAAGTCCTCCTGCAGAAAATAGCCATTCCCTGAGCTAAGAAGGCAAGGACTGAAGCTCGACTCACCCAATTCCTAGGACTACCCCAAATGGTCCCGATTCAGCATGGAGAGGGCGGCTCCCCCTGGCAATCTCCCTTTCCCTTGGTACTCTGACTTCCTGTGGCCTGCCTTCCTGAATGCTGGGTCAGACCACTAGAAGGCCACTTCCCTGCTTCACAGCAGCGCTCCTGGGCCAGCCGCTGCAGGACCCTCCACTTCCTTCCCCAACTTCTCTCTCAACTTCAAAATGACAATGGCTGTTGCCAACATGGATGCGACCAGGCAGGCATGGAGGGGCCAACCAGAGGTGATTGTTCCAGGTCCTACAAAGGGGCTGCGGGTAGGAGAGGAAAGGGGTGGCAGGCAAAGGGGCATCCAGGTGGCAAAGCGGTTGCCTAGGTTAGGGCGGTGGTGGCAAAAGACAAGTGAGGAGGAGGGGAAGGTGACTGGCAGTGGCAGGTAGGCTAGCTTGCAGAGCCTCACTCACCCAGGGAGATCAGGCAGGGCCACAGTGGAAGGCTGGCAGCAATAGCTGGCCTGACGGGTGGGCAAAAGCAGGCTGCAGGTGATGCTCTGCATGTGCAACAAGGACCGAGTGGGCAAGGGGAGGGGAGGGGAGGGGCAGAGGGAGATGGCTGGGGCCAGCCAGTGGTGCAATTTACCAGTTCTCCAAACTGTATAGAATCATAACAGCCGGTTCTATAGAACTGGACAGAACTGGTAAAATCCCATCCCTGGATCTGACTTGATGTGGGGTGCTCACAATGAGGGCTCCCCCAAAGGTCAATTTTCCATTATTTTTGACAGGAATGCCACAGGCTTCCATTCTGCCTGGTCCTGAGCCAACACATCTTGCGCAAGTCCATTCTCTGTATTTACGGTCAGATGGAATGGCTTTTCCAAATTTGGCAAACTTAAGATGGGAGCCTTGGTTAAGGCTTATTTCAAATTTTCAAAACTTCCTCTTTCATTTCTCTCCCACAACATATTCCAAGGTTCAGATTCAATTAACTTTGCATACAGGGATTTGGTAGGATAGTCTGCATTATCCCACCAAGCTTAAGAATTTCCTGAGTTCTTGCTTGTTTATAGGTAAGGGTTGGGATGCCACCCCTTCTATTCTTCTATAGAAATTGTGTTGTGTATGTACCATAGTTAATAAAGTATGAGCTTGAGGTAAAGTGCAGGGTTCTGGCCCTGCACTTCTGATTGGATGTTAGGTGGCCAGATCGGATTGGTTAGTTCTGAGGAATCCGATTGGCCCTTAACAGAGAATTCTTATTGGTTAAAAAAGCTAGCGTTCATAGCTCGTTATTGGACAATTATGACAAGGGTTGCCTATATAAGGCAGAGTTCACTGTTGTTGTTTTAGAAGTCACTATGCAAATAAAGAGCTGAATGTTCACTATTCAGAGGCTGTCTCCATTTACTCCGACCCATGTTCAGTACTTAACACTGGCGACGAGGATGGGATGTGGAGACGTCTGAACCGAAGAAGCCAGGAAGCAATGCCGAGCCGTGATAGATGACGCCAACAACGGAACCATGTCTGGCGGCATCGTACCACCTGCTCCGTTCGATCTGAACCAAGAGGATTGGGAATCCTACATGGATCGCTTCCAAATGTTTCTTGAAACGAATAACTTGAAGGACACCACACCAGCAAAGAAAAGGGCGCTGTTCCTGACGCATTGCGGCCCAGCCGTATTTAAGATGGCTAAAGCACTTGCCAAACCTTGAGAAGTGAAGGCCATGAGCTGGGACGACCTCGAACCCATCCTAAGAGACCATTACGCGCCAACTGTGCCTACTCTCGTGAGATGCCACGAGTTTTATCAGAGGAACCAACGAAAAGGGGAAAGCATGGCTGATTTCATGGCGGACCTCCGAAATTTAGGGGGCCTCTGCGGGTTCGCCGATTTAGAAGAGGCACTGAGAGATCGAATAGTTCTGGGATTAGATGCACTAGGCGTGCAAAGCAAGCTGATGGTGAAAGGCAACATCAGCCTTGCTGATGCCATCGTCGAAGCCACGGCTGCGGAGGTGACCAAAAAGTCGGCTGCACAACTACGGCGAAGCCGCACTCCAGTACCACCACCGGCCAGCGAAATCTCACCTAGCACAGAAGGGCAGCTATCAACAACGCACCACGAGGATCTCTCTTCGTCATCAGACAGCGACGAAGAAGGGGTCCATCGACTGCAGTCCGACCGGGACCCTCACCCGAAGCCCTTATGCCCTTGCGCTGGCTGTGGAGCCAACCATGCCAGGGCCGAATGCAAATTCCACGACGCACTCTGCCATGAGTGCGGGAAACAAGGCCACATCGGCCAGGTCTGCCGCAGTTTACCAGGACTCAGCCAGGCCTCAAAAGGGGCCAACTATCACCAATCGACAGGAAACCGTCCTGTAAGGTGAGAGCCAGTAAACCACTCCTACAGAAATCGAGCTTTGCAAAGAGAAGAGGCTCACCATACTATCACTATCGGTCAAGCCTCAGCTTTGGACACTAAGAAAATCCAGGTCACAATAGCCATCGAGAACCAGCCTTGCCACATGGAGGTCGACTCGGGATCGTCCCTCTCGATGGTGTCTTGGAAGACACTCAAGCAACTCATCCCCACAATTCAACACCAAGACCTCCAATTTCAATGCCTCATCCTCAAGGACTACTAAGGAAATCGAATCCCCGTTGTCTGGTCCTGCCGACTCCAAGTCTCCTTCAAGAAGCATACAGCATACTTACCTCTAACGGTCATCGATAGAGATAGGCCGAGCCTACTAGGCCTCCAATGGTTCACGCCACTCGGCATTGAAGTGGCCGGCGTGAACTGAGTCGGTGGTTGTGATTGGGAGGAAGACCTTATCTCTGAGTTCAGCGACGTCTTCGTGGACAGCTAAGGCGAGTATAAGGGGACCCCAATCTCATTCAGTCTAGATCCAAAAGTAGCTCCCATTCGCTTGAAGCCCCGTCGAGTTCTGTTCACTCTTAAAGCAAAAATCGACGAACAACTCGACAAGTTAATTGCTCAAGGGGTGTTGAAGCCCATCGATCACTCTCCATGGGAAACCCCTATTGTAACACCCATTAAGCCAGACGGGTCAATCCGAATTTGTGAGGACTACCGGGCCACTTTGAACCACGCCCTACAGCAGAATGCGTATCCAGTTCCGGTGGTGCAGCACCTCCTCCATTCCTTGGGGGGCGGTAAGGTTTTCGCTAAATTAGATTAGCCCAAGCTTATCAACAATTACCAGTGGATGAAAAAACCGCTCAAGCCCAAACAATTGTAACGCACAGGGGTGCCTTTAAATGTACCCAATTGCAATTCGGAGTTAGTGTAGCCCCGAGGATCTTCCAGAGCCTTATGGAAAGGTTATAACAAGGAATCAAAGGCGTGGTCCTTATTTTGATGACGTATTAATTGCAGCCCCTACCCAAAAAGTCTTACAGGACCGTTTGAAATGTGTTCTAAAAAAATTCCAAGAGGCCGGACTTAAGGTGAAAAAAAATATATGTCAATTGTATACTGACAATGTTGAGTTTCTAGGATACCGGATTGTTAGCCAGGGCATTCATCCTACCGAGAGTAAATTAAAAGCGATCAAAAACGCTCCCAGGCCACGCAACAAGGCCGATCTCCAGGTGTTCTTAGGCCTCATTAATTTCTATAATGTATTTTTACCTCACAAGGCAACTGTCGCTGAACCGTTACACCGATTATTAGATAAGAAAGCATTGTGGGTATGGGGTTACCGGGAAGAGCAAGCATTCCGGAATGTTAAAAAACTGCTCACATCTGACTCTGTACTTATGCAGTATAACGAGACTTTGCCGTTAGTTATAACCTGCGATGCATCGCCTTTCGGGGTGGGCGCCATTTTGAGTCATGTACTGCCTAATGGGAACGAAGCCCCTGTTGCATACTTTTCGAAGACTCTTTCACAAGCAGAGCGGAACTATGGACAAATTGATAAAGAAGCCCTTGCAATCGTTTCAGCTGTAAAAAAAATTCATGAATATGTGTACGGAAGGACATTTACCATTATAACTGACCACAAACCGTTGCTAGGGATAATTGCCGGGGACAAGCCAACCCTCTACATATTATCCCCTAGAATGACCCGATGGTCAGAATTCCTAGCTGCTTATAGTTATCACCTGCAATATCGCCCGGGGAAAGCCATTCCCCACATCAACGCATTAAGCCGAGCACCACTTCCAGAGACTCTCGATGATCCGGCACCAATGGCAACCACGTTGCAGATCGAAACACTCAACTCACCGCCTATGACCGCCCGAGACATTGCGAGAGAAACCAAACGAGACCACATCCTAGCTCGAGTCCTAGGCTGGGTAGAACGTGGATGGCCATTGGACCAAGTACCAGATGACTTCGCACCATTCAAATCTCGACAGACTGAACTTTTTTCCCAAAAAGGCTGTATCATCTGGGGCGATAGAGTCGTTGTCCCAGAGCGACTCCGGAAGACGCTGCTGCGAATTCTGCATGAGAGCCACCCCGGCATCGTGCGAATGAAGGCGCTTGCATGAAGCTACGCATGGTGACCGGACATGGACCGGCAAATCGAGCAGTGGGTTAAAGCGTGTTCCAATTGCCAACAAGTCAGCAACACCCCACCAAAAGCCATGCCTACTGAATGGGAGATGCCACATGGACCCTGGTCCAGAATCCACCTGGATTTCGCGGGGCCAACCAAGGGCTATACCTTCCTGCTGATAGTCGACGCATACTCCAATTGGTTAGAAATTCATCGTATGACGGCTACGACCTCTGAGGCGGTAATCAAGATTCTAAACAGACTCTTTGCAACCCACGGATTGCCAGATGTCCTGGTGTCCAATAACAGGCCACAGTTTACGGCACTAATGTTCGAGTACACTAATGTTCGAGTTTACGGCACTAATGTTCGCGGCCGCTGTCGCACCAATGTTCGCGGCCGCTGTCGCACCTTCCAGGTAGGAGACCTCGTTTACGCACGAAACTTATCGGGCGACCCGTTATGGATAGAGGCGACAGTAGTACGAGTGACCGGCCCTAAATCCTATGTAGTGATATGCTGTGACAATAAACTGTGGAAACGGCATATCGACCAATTACGGTCACGACTCACAACGGCCAGTCAACAACTCCCCCATGACCAAACCGAGGGGGGGGAGGTACGGAAGAAGATGAAGTTCCAGGGAATCTGCTCGAAGGGAGCGATGAACTAAGTGATACTCAGGAAATGGAGCAGGAAGGAGAAACGTTTGCACCGCAAGAAATGGCAGCTGAGCAAGAAGCAGAACCACTGCCAAACAACAATCTACCTCAACAGGATTGCAACCAACCAATCCAACGAAAATCCGAAAGGGTTAAAAGACAACCTTCCTATCTAAGGGACTATATAACTACACCGTAATTAAGAAGCCAGGAGGAAGGGGTGTTGTGTATGTACCATAGTTAATAAAGTATGAGCTTGAAGTAAAGTGCAGGGTTCTGGCCCTGCACTTCTAATTGGCTGTTAGGCGGCCAGATTGGATTGGTTAGTTCTGAGGAATCCGATTGGCCCTTAACAGAGAATTCTTATTGGTTAAAAGAGCTAGCGTTCATAGCTTGTTATTGGACAATTATGACAAGGGTTGCCTATATAAGGCAGAGTTCACTGTTGTTTTAGAAGTCACTATGCAAATAAAGAGCTGAACATTCACTATTCAGAGGCTGTCTCCATTTACTCCGACCCATGTTCAGTACTTAACAAATTGAGTACTGCTTTTGCCTAACTACTTCGTAGCAACACTGATTGACAATCAATTTCACATGCTGTTGTGCCAATGGAATAGATAACAGGTAGAAAGCATAAGCAGTTAGCAAGACATCTCCAATAAAGGAGTGGTTCTGCAGGTGGTGACCACAGACCACTTCTCATTTCCTATGCTCTCTGGCTGATGGTTTGGTCATTTTTGAATGCTGGCGGTGCTTTCACACAAGTGGCTCAGGTAGTGCAGCTCATCTAGGATGGCACATCAATGCGAGCTGTAACAAGAAGGTTTGCTGTGTCTGTCAGCGTAGTGTCCAGAGCATGGAGGTGCTACCAGGAGACAGGCCTGGAGACGTGGAGGAGGCCATAGGAGGGCAACAACCCAGCATCAGGACCCCTACCTCCACCTTTGTGCAGGGAGGGACAGGAGGAGCAGTGCCAGAGCCCTGCAAAATGGCCTCCAGTGGGCCACAAATGTGCATGTGGCTGCTCAAACGGTCAGAAACAGACTCCATGAAGGTGGTATGAGGGCCCGACGTCCACAAGTAGGGGTTGCACTTACAGCCCAAGACTGCAGGACATTTGGCATTTGTCAGAGAACACCAAGATTGGCAAATTTGCCACTGGCGCCCTGTGCTCTTCACAAATGAAGCAGGTTCACATTGAGCACATGTGACAGACATGACAGGGTCTGGAGACGCCATGGAGAACATTCTGCTGCCTGCAACATCTTCCAACATGACTGGTTTGACAGTGGGTCAGTATGGGGTGACATTTCTTTAGGGGGCTGCACAGCCCTCCATGTGCTCGCCAGAGGTAACCTGACTGCCATTAGGTACCGAGCTGGGATCCTCAGACCCCTTGTGAGACCATATGCTGGTGCGGTTGGCCCTGGGTTCCTCCTAATGCAAGACAATGCTAGACCTCATGTGGCTGGAGTGTGTCAGCAGTCTTGCAAGACGAAGGCATTGATGCTATGGACTGGCACTCCCCTTCCCCAGACCTGAATCCAATTGAGCACATCTGGGACATCATGTCTCACTCCATCCACCATTACCATGTTGCACCACAGACTGTCCAGGAGTTGGGGGATGCTTTAGTCTAGGTGTGGGAGGAGATCCCTCAGGAGACCATCCGCCACCTCATCAGGAGCATGCCCAGGCATTGTAGGGAGGCCATACAGGCACATGGAGGTCACACACACTACTGAACCTCATTTTGACTTGTTTTAAAGACATTACATCAAAGTTGGATCAGCCTGTAGTGTTTTTTTCCACTTTAATTTTGAGTGTAACTCCAAATCCAGACCTCCATGGGTTGCTAAATTTGATTTCCATTGATAATTTTTGTGTGATTTTGTTGTCAGCACATTCAACTATGTAATGAATGAAATATTAATAAGAATATTTCATTCATTCAGATCTAGGATGTCTTATTTTTGTGTTCCCTTTATTTTTTTGAGCAGTGTATTATACACTTGTGCCTCCCTTCTTTGGATCAGGCAGTCTTTCCTGAAATGTCTAAGCTGGCCATACCCAAAACATCTCTTCACTCTGTCCTCCCTGCCTGTATCACTATGTCCTCTTTCCCTTATTACTTGGTTCCACCCTCTCATTCCTTCATTTCTATTGTCCTCACTTTCTCTATCTCATTCTTCTCCTACCACTGGCATCATGGCTTTCAAGTCAGCACAAATCTATGCAAATAACTTTCTAGCTAGCTGGACCAAAAAACCATCTCTTCCTTCTATTACTTTCACATAGCTACCCCAACACAATAATGTTCAAGATCCAATCCTCCCTACAAATCTCCTTTTATCCTTGACAGATAGGGTCTAGCATTTTAGACAAAAATGCCACTGGCTGTTTAAAAGCCATTCCCTTATCTGTGTAACACTAGGCTTTTTTTCTAGTAATTTTGCATACGCATCTTTCACTACCTACAACAGGGGTCTCAAACTCACGGCCCGCGAGCCAATTGTGGCCCGCAGGACGATATCCTGTAGCCCCCACCATGATATGAAAGTATAATATTAGTGTGGCCCGCAGGGGGAATGGACCTCTGAAGGAAGTCCTGCCCGCCATTCCTCATCATGGCTGACATTTGGTGCTAGGCTAAGCTACACCGACTTCATGCACACTATGCTTGTAACAACAGTGTGGCGGATGACGAACAGTCCGGTAGCAGTTGCCTTTTTTTGCGGTCGCCATTCCGGTACTTTCTACCATCAACAAATGCCATGATGAAACGCAGAGAAAAGCGACTGCTACGGGGCTGTTTGTCATCCGCCGCACTGTTGTGACAAGTAGAAGTGGAAATGACGTCACGCATCGAGACATTCTCCATGCGTCGCTAGCTGGCTAAACACTTCTATGAAACATGGAACAAGAGCGACACCAAGTGGAATAAACTAAACTTTGTCACACCCTCATCATGTCTTTGTCAAAGCCTGCAGTGAAGAGAAAGATAGGTGACGAGCACAGACAATTTCAGCAAAGGTGGGAGACGCAGTATTTCTTGGTTGAGCACAGGGGCATCCCAACATGCCTTTATTTGCGCTGAAAAAGTTGCAATGCACAAGGAATACAACCTGAAACATCATGCAAGTACTACCCAAATATTTCTCAGTCATCCTCTCCAGTCCTTTGCTTATCACATACTGCTCACATTGCTTCAACTTCTCTGTTGTGAGCTTTAGATGAGAAATGTTCCTTGAATTTCTGAGAGAAGCTTGCTGCATTTCTTTACTCTTCCCTGATGGTTCAATTTGGAAATTCTTCCATTCCTTTGTTCCATGGATACCTTTCTCCTTTGGTCGAAATTTCAGATCTTCTGCAATGCTTGCAACCTATTTTTTTCTGGGAAACTTCCAGTCCATCATATTTTCCTTAAAATTGTTGTACTGTTGCAGTATCCAGCAGTCAGGAAGATTCCTTTCAATGTCTGACTCAGTGTAGATGATGTGCTGCTGCTGCTGCTTTCCCCAGGTTGCAGTGTGGATGATGTACTGGTGCTGCTTTCCCCAGACTCCAATGGTTGTGGTTGTGACACTTTCGGATCTCCTTTTGTTTTCTTGCTGAAGAAAGCAGCTAAACTCATTTGCCTTTTCATCTTGGTAATGTACTGCAAAAAAAAAATCAACAATGTAGTGGTTTGGACTTGATTGTTGTTGTAAGCTGAGAGGTGAAAGCAGTGGCAAGCGAAGAAAGCAGGTGAGGAATGGAGATCAGTAATATTCAGTTACTTTTAAGCGTCTCTGACACTATAGCTAGTTAGTATTTAAAAGATGTGGAAGAGGAACAAGTTTCACCAGACAAAATTGAGATGGAACTGAAAGTGGATTTGAAAATGACAGTCCATAAAAAAGATATTGCACTGTGTATATAAAACAATGGCTGATATTTTAATAATTACAATTCATTAATTGAAAAAGAAACACTTAAAATGGAAATACTATTAACAAACCAAGGGAGTTCGTTATTTTGTGCAAGTAGTGGCATAAAAATTTTCTTAGCCAAGACTACTAATTTGAACCAACAGTCCCTAATGGAATGCTTTCTCTATAGTAGAGAAAGAAAGAGAGAAGCCAGGGGAAGCCATGTTTGGTTACCTAAACTCTTTAGAATACAGTTTAAAAATGTACTGAAGCTTTTTACAGCCTTATGCAGACATACAAAAAAAGATAATAGTACAAAATCATCTAAGAAGTTAGATTAAGAATGGAATTGATAGGCACATCCACAGAGCAATACTGAATTCTTTTTCTGAAATTTATTATTTAGTTTAAAAAACTGGAATATATGAATTAGCATTGGGTTCTGCTAGTACTCAAACAGCTATTCAAGAGGATGTAGTGTCAAGGTTAGCAAAAATGGTAAAGCAACATATAGATTTAAATTTTAAAACCAGAAATATTTTTGTTGGTACCCACATAAACAAAGGGAATACAATACATATTTAATTTTACATGTGTTCATAGCAGTAGAATTATGTTTGCACAACAGTGGAAAAATGAAGAGATCCCTATAGATGAAAATGCAATTTAAAAATTACAATGTGCAGAAATGGATAGAGATAAGAGGTAGAAATTAGGTGGAGAACTATCATTTTTGTTACACTACTCTTATTGTTACATATTGATACTTATATTTCTCCTTTTCTTTTTGCTTTTAGGAAAAAGCAAAGGAGAAACAAACAGAAATATCAATATGTAACAATAATAGTAAAACAATTTTTATTTATACATTTCTTTATTTTTTTAGTATCTGTTTTGTTTTTATGATTAATAAAAACCAAAACAGATACTAAAAAAATAAAGAAATACATAAAGAAATTTAAAAAAGCAACTTACCAAACATTAGGCAGGCAACTTGGCTAACCAGCTATGCTGGGGTCCTCCTCAGTCTTCTTGGAGCTTGCTATTGCGAGGATGACTGGCCGGCTGGCCCGGGAGTCAGCACTTGACTAGGGCAGCAGCAGCAGCAGCAGCAGGAGGCTGCAACCGGCAGGCCTTGTTGCCTTTGCCTCCTCATTCACCAATTGGTGGTGGAAGGCCAGGCAGCAACAACAGCCATTGGCAGGAGAAGATGGTGCCAGCTGAGCAAAGATGGAGGCCAGCCAAAGATGGTGGCTGCTGGCTAAGCAAGGCAGGTAGCGAGGGTGGCTGGGCGGCCCGGGAGTCAGCACTCGACCAGGGCTGGGAGCGGCAGGGCTTGCTGCCTTTGCCTCCTCACTCACCAATCAGTGGTGGAAGGCAAGGCAGCAACAATGGAGGGCCGCAGGAGAGAGAAGATGGTGGCGGGTGAGGCAGGCAGCATCGGCAAGGGCAGCTATATTCCGGGAGTCACGTCTTTGGTAACGTCGGCCAGGGGAGGCAGTTCAAGTGAAGCAGGCAGTCTGGACAAGGGAGACAGGTAGGCCTGGGAGGCAGTTTGGGCAAACTGGGACAAGGGAGACAGGTAGGCCTGGGAGACAGTCCGGACAAGGCAGACAGGCAGGCAGGCCTGGGGAGGCTGGCTGGGCAAGGCAGTCTGGGTGGGCAAGGATGGCTAGTGGCAGTGGCGACCAGGGCTTGCTTTCACTCACCCAGATCAAGCAGAGTGACAGAAGGTAGGCACGATGGTTGACTGGCTGGCTGCCTGCCTGCCTGCCTGCCTGCCTGGAGCTTCTGCTGGTGCTGAGAGCGATGGCAGCTGGCAGGAAAATGTGGGAAGCATAGTGCACATGTGCTATAAGTAGAGACTGGGTGGGGCAGAATGGAGCAGGAGGGGAGAATGCCGTCAGTGATTATTACGCATGTGCACAATGTCGCACATGCACAATCATAACTGACTGAGCTGGGAAAGGAGGACCGGGCGGAGAGGGGCGGGGCCAGGCAGGGGCCCATTTTACTGATTCTCTGAACTACTGAGGCCTGTAACAACTGGTTCTATAGAACCGGACTGAACCAGTAGAATCCCACCCCTGGCCCAACCCATCTCATAGGGTTATTGCTATAAGGAGAATAAGAGGAAGAGGTTTTAGTATGTTTGCTACTTTGAATTATTTATAAAAATAATACAAGTGGGATAAAAATTAACTAATAAAGTTTACAGTATTTAATATTCTAAAAATAATACAGGTAATCCTTTACTCACAACAGTTTGTTCATGATCATTCAAAATACAACGGCACTGATCTTTCTTCATGTTTATGGCTGTTGCAGCATTCCCACAGTCATGTGAACAAAATTCAGAGACTTGGCAATTGACTCATAATTATATTGGTTGCAATGTCCCAGAGTTGGGTGATACTCTTTGGTGAACTTCTGACAAGCAAAATCAATGGGGAAGCCAGATTCACTTAACAAACCATGTGGCTAATTAAAAGTGCAGGGATTCCAATTAAGTGTGGCAAGAAAGGTTGTAAAAAGGCAAAAACTCACTTAACTGCCTCGCTTAGTAACATAAACTTTAGGCTCAATTGAGATAGTAAGTCAAGGACTATCTGTACATTAAAGATGATTATTTAAACTGAATTGTTACAGAACAAATTAATTTATATTAATTTATATTGCAAGAACTATTCCAACTCCCCCTCCCCCAATTTATACAGAAATAGTTGCTTTGTTTACAGTGAAAGATTGGATATATATTTCAAGTAGATTCACATCTATCCACTCAGGGCACATTGTGTCTTTACCAAAAGCCCATGAATTATTTAATGAATTGACACTCACAGAATGCTTTAGTTTAGTGTATCTCAGCATATTCTATCAAAGTTTTTGGATCCCACAGTAATAGAAACAAATCCCTATTTTGTTAAGGACAGCTACATTCAGGGGTGGAATTCTACCGATTCTGACTTTTGATTTTTTTTCCTGCCTCGTGATTTCTTTTTCTATCTGTGGAGGGGGTCTTCCTTCACTGCTTTAGTGGTATCTGACACTGTCCTTTTGGGGTGCACTTCCAAGAGGCAAGATGCAAGCTTGGTATTGTTTTTTCTTTACTGCCTATCTGTGGGCCTGTGATCTTTCCTTAAATTTGGATGATTTCCTTAGGATATCTTGTGAGATGAGTGAGACCAGCTGGTAACTTCAAGTGGTGCAAATGGATCTAAGGATTGCTTTTCCTGTGTGTGCTCTTTATGGAGAGCTTAAATGATATCTCTGCTAAAGGGTTCACTTTATGAGCAAGAGTTGGCTGCTGATAGCTATCATTTCATTTTAACTATTTTCATTCCTCAAGGTGCTCTGGCACCCTGCCTGATTTGTAACTCCGGCTTGTAGGTAGTTTTAATCTAATGATTGATATTTAGGGCAGCTTTTTGCAAGCAAAGAATCTTTTTGTATTTTTATACAGGTAATCCTTGACTTACAACAATTCATTTAGTGACTATTCAAAGTTACAATGGCATTGAAAAAAGTGACTTATGACCGTTTTTCACACTTACGACCATTGCAGCATCCCTACTGTCAAGAGAGGCCAGGCAAGGAGAAGGGCCCCTTGATATGAGTGACATCGATTTGGCCATGCCCACCCAGTCACAAAACCACCAAGCCACACCCACCAACTAAGTCATGTCCACAGAATGGGTTGTTAAAAAATTTGAATACTACCCCTGGCTACATTCACAGGTATTCTTATGATAAGGTAAGAAGAAAATGTTAATTAATTATGTGGTGACCTAGCTAAATTACATTTGAGTCCCTCATGGACAACCATTGGTACACATAAACAAGTTAAAACTTAAGTTAATTACACAACTTTCTTCTTTGGAAATGTAAAGTCTGGCAAAATGCTTAATCCCACAATGAGCCAAAATAAGGTCTTAAATGAAGACTTGAAAAATAAAAACCAGACTTTATTTTGATCAAAGCAAAGATTTTGGGTAAACCATTCCAAATATACACAAGAGACATGAGCAAAAGGCTACACTTAAGAGAAGATGTGGCTTTCTTTTTATACTTTTAAATCATCATTATCTTATTTCCTAATCCCAGCCTCCTAACTTAGATTTGCATTTTTCTCATGCTCCTACCTTCCCATCAGTGTTATCTTATCTTTGGGGCATTCCTTTGTTCTCCCAATTAGCCACTTAGCCCCCTGTTGTTACACAGAACACAGATCAAAGGTGTAAGTTAGAGTTGATGTGTGAATTTCCCTGATGATGTACTTAGCTCTGGTTTGAGATACATGCCAGTTTCTAGATGACACAAGGGTAAGATTTATGATGGATTCAGATAGCAGGAACATATGTTTGATATGCCTTAATGCAGGAAGAATACAGAAAGTTAAAGGAAATACTTTTACAGAGGCATAATATAGCACATATGTGTTACAGAGAACAAATGTTTACAGAATAACAAGTTTTTGTTACTGCTATTACATTATATCCTTATTACAATTCCCCTTCAGAAGCCCAGAAAGTTCTTGTCTGAAGGAGAGAAAAGCATGAATGATTAGCCAATCTCATTGTTTTTCCTCTCTCTCTGCAATTTTCTAATACATCACCTAAACCAGTGGTGGCAAACCTATGGCGTGCATGCCAGAGGGGGCACTCAAGAGTCCTCTCTATGGGCATACTAGCCATTAGGTTATCTCCTTTGCCTTCCTGCAAGACAAAGAAAATTAGGTCTTGATGCTGGAATCCTCGGCCAGGATTACGAGGAAAACTTCCTCACTTTCTTCTTAAAAGTGGAACCTTACAATAGAGATGTGGTGTCAGAGGGGGAAGGTATTGAGCATCGGCCCAACGCCCAAGTGATGCTTGCCAGGAACTGCCATTTCCTCCATTCTTCTAGAGGAATTTGGTGCTCTGTTCTCCCCACTCTTCTCCAGTGCACGCCTTTACATGCCTGGTCCTTTCCATCACCCTGGTGTGGAGGAGGAAGTGGCACCTGAAAGCTTTCCTCCTCCGTGCTGCTGCTTGCAACCTTTAGGAGCAGCTGGGAAGCCCCGAAAGCTTTGGAAGAAAGAGGGTGAATTCACCATTTCATCTCTTGTTTTTTGGGGGGAAGGAGTAATAAAATAACAACCACTCCCAGTCTCTTCATGTGCCCAGCTTGGCTCTTGTCTTATTTAATAGGGTTGTGTGGAGGAGTCCTGGTTATTGGTTAGCTGAAATACCCTCCTGATCAGTAACTTGATTTTCCCCGTCTGCTCATAAGTCCATCCTAAAAGTTATCTGCAAAGCCTGATTTAAAACTGTTCATAGCTTGTCTCCAAAAGTCTGTGTTTTCTTATATACACCACTCCTAAAACCCAGAAACCTTAACTCTTTTAACTTTCTCAAGTTCAAAGCATGCTAAATGCAAATTTTTACCTTTCAATAAAAATTTTTTTGTATCATTGAAAGCTCTGTTATTATGTTTTTATTTTAAGACAACAGATTTTAATATTTGAGTTGTTTTTTCTAAACGAAAACCTCAGTATTCAGGTTAAATTGACAGGTTGGCATTTTGTGATAAATAAGTGAGTTTTGGGTTGCAGTTTGAGCACTCGGTCTCTAAAAGGTTCGCCATCACTGCCTTATGACAATATAGACTGTACCTCCTTCCTTGCTTTCATTAGAGGAAGTTCCATTAACTAACTTTTTTTATTGGAGAATTGTGCCTTTTCCTCCTGGAACTAGCTTCTGCAATATCTCATGCATGTATCACTTCGCAATCTTGAGATAGGCAATCAAAATCCCATATACCAATATTTCTCAAATTTTGCATCACTTTAGTGCTCTATAAATAAATGAATTTGTATCCACCCCACAGGAATAAAACAAATGGTTCCATTGGTGTTAAAATTACATAAGAAATATACTGTTTTGTTCTGGTTGCGGCGCCGTGGCAGCTCGCTCTTCTCTCTCATCCTCAATCTGCGTGCCTGGAGGCCCCTATGAGGGGCACACAGATCCTGGAAGGGTAGGGAAAGATGTGGGGAAGCCAGAGAAGAAGTTTGATGGTGGCAACTGTTGGCAGCTTCAAGGGAAACCTCATTTGCACCAGCGTGTGAGAGATCTGCCACTTCGATGGCAGACCAAAGCCGCAGCGCTCTCACTCAATGAGGAAGATATGAGAATATGAACGGCACTTTTGGCATCAGACAGCAGATCGGATCAGATCGGAGTGTGAAGAAGGCGGAGAGTGAAAGTGGAAGAGAAGAAGTGGTGGATAGGAGATGGTTGAACTGTGAGTCTTAATATAGTGAACGGAGGTCTGAATGAGGAATGATGATCCGGCGGTGAAAGCAAGGAGTTTTAAGATAGGGAATTGGAGCTAATCTATTTGGTTACTTGAGATTGACTGACACTATTTAGACTTGATTAAAATAGAGTATTTAAGAAATTTGGAGCATAACTAGATGGATTTGTGATTTGAAAGTGAAGAAGTATGCTGGAAGAAAGACATAATAAAGGATTAGATCTAGGAATGGAAGTGACCATCTTAACCTGTACAGATGAGAAGAAAGAAGAGAAGCTGATGCAATAGACTGTGACTAAATAGAATGCGAAAGAAAAGTGAATGAACAGTGTTTGACTGATGGATTGATCATATTTATGTAAATAACCAATGAAATAATATTCTGATTAAGGTTTGATTGAAACTATTAGAAATTTAAAAGCTTAAATGATATGAAAGTGTGAAAAGATTGATGAATTATTATTCTGATTATTATTGATGGAATGTTATTGTCCAATGAATAAGTAAGGTTTAGTGATAAGAATTTAATTTTATCTGTCTTTATATTTTAACTCATCTTTTGCTTAAAACAAATTAAATATTTATATTTAAGAATTAAATAATTATATACAATATTGTTGATCAAAGATAACTTAAAAGGTATTAATTTTAGGAGTAAGTAAAATAGGAAGTACAATGTTGTTTGCATTGTTTGCATGTTGACAGTACTGCTTGCTTTTTCCATACTCAGCATTCCCTCTATTGTTTTTTGGCTCGCTGGAGATGCAATAGACACTAATAAGCCTGAGATTGTTTTTTTTTCCTTTTCAGAGTCATCGTGATGCTGGTCATGTTCTTAACTTTATTATATATAAAAATATTATACTCACTATCTGTATTATTCTGTCTCATTTTCTTCATAGCTTTTTTAGTGATTTATTTAAGCCTTAACTTTAATATAAGTTAGAATATAATAAAATATAACTAAAGTATTGAGAAATGTAAAATAATTGTAAGAATTATTAATGGCTTAAATTGAAACTTTGAAGCAATAGTAACTGATATAGTAACTGATATAGATACAGTATTATAGATTAGATACGTGAAGAGATATATATTAAGGAGAGCTATTAAATAGAACTGATGAAGAAAAGACCAAATAGTGAATGGTAAAGTGGGAAAAATATATATAATAAAGTTAAGAACATGACCAGCATCACGATGATTTTGAAAAGGAAAAAAAACAAAAACAAATCTCAGGCTTATTAGTGTCTATTGTATCTCCAGCGAGCCAAAAAACAATAGAGGGAATGCTGAGTATGGAAAAAGCAAGCAGTACTGTCAACATGCAAACAATGCAAACAACATTGTTAGCCATCCAGGAAACAATGCTTAAAATGCAGGAGACAATGCTAAATAATCACACAGATCTGAAGACAGAGATGGGAGAAATGAAAGGTAATATTCAAAAACTGGATGAAAAGATAGGAACGATTCAACAGACAATGGAGAAGAATGAGCAAAAAATAAAAAAAAATATAGAAATTAAAGTGGAACAAACAGACAAGAGATTGGAAGAGATGGACAGAAACAGTAACAGAAATGAATAGAGATTTGGAAGATCGATAATCGATTTGGAAATGGAATGCACAGCATTTTATCTGAGGTTCCAAAATGTACCAGAATCTAAGGACGAAGACCTAGGAGCTATAATGTTCCAATTAATAGCAGAAGCATTGCAGAGGAATCAACAAGAGATTGTAAAAGAACTTGATGAGGTTTACCGAATCCATACAAATTACATGAGGCAAAACAAACTGCCAAGGGAGATTCACATTAGGTTTGCAAGAAAAAATGTGAGAGATATCATAAATAAAATTACAAAGGACGAGCCGATGGTTTTCAAAGAAAAAGAAATTGTGACCTTAAAACAGATCCCAAGATGGGTGAGAGAGTTAAGGAAAGATTACAGATCTTTGGCAGCACTTCTGAACAAACAAAATATATGGTTCTGATGGCTGGTGCCAGAAGAAAGGCTGGTGACATGGCAAGAAAAAAGAATAAAAATTAATAACATCAACAAGTCGCAAGAATTCTATGATCAGCAGGCAGAAATAGAAGAAGGGAGTAGTAAGGAAGAGCTGGAAAGTAAAAGTCAGGAAGACCAACAACAGGAAATACGAGAAATGGAACAAGAAGAAAAAAGTAAAGAAGAGAGAGAACAACCAAGAAAAGAAGGACTAAGAACAAGACCACAAAGAGAAGCAAGATTTAACAGAAGATTGAGACAGACGTACAACCGATAAGAAATTAAATTACTTTCAATAAATATTAATGGATTGAATTTCCAGATTAAGAGAAAACAAATATTGGCCAAATTAACAAAACAAATTGTTGATATTATATGTCTACAAGAAGTACATATCCAAAAGCAATATAGAAAATGTTTAGATTACTCCAAATTAGGTGTACTATTTACAGCATTGGCAGATCAAAAAAAGGGGGGACAGCAATTTATGTTAGAAAAGGGATAAATGCAAAACAAATTTACGAACAGGACAAACAGGGTAGAACTCTAATGGTACAAATTAATATTCATCAAAAACAAATATTAGTGGTGGGGATATATGCCCCTAACAATAATCAAAAGGAGTTCTATAAGAAATTATATGATAAAATAATTTATATAAATCAAGAAAATATTTGCTTAATAGGGGACTTCAATGCCGTTGTAGATATAGAAAAAGACTATGTTAGTAAGGAACAAATTAGGAAGAGGAAAAAGAAAACTTTACCAAAGGCATTTTTTGAATTAATAAAGGAAACTAATTTAGAAGATATATGGCGAAAAAGAAACCCAAACGAGAAGGATTATACATTTTACTCTAGTCCACAAAAATCTTGGTTGAGAATTGACATGGTGTGGGTGAATGGAGCAATTGATAAAGATATTATTTCAGTAGAAATAATGCCCAATATATGGGCCGATTATAATCCTGTGAAAATTACTTGGAGAGGGCAGAAGAAAAGAAAAAGGAGATGGACATTAAATTTATAAAAAATAAAAGAAAAAGATTATAGTCAGAGAATTAAAGATGAATTAGAAATATTTTTTAAGATCAATTTAAAACAACATATGCATTTACAGAATTTATGGGATACTACAAAGGCCTATGTGAGAGGTATATCAATAGCATATATATAGCCAAGAAAAACGAAGAAAAATAGAAGAAACAGAATGAATTACAAAAAAGGATTAAAAAATAAGAGTGTGAACTCCAAAAAGATCCAAAAAATGTGGAAGGGAAGAAAGATAACAGATAACAGATAATCAGAGTTGGAAGGACCCTTGTAGGTCATCTAGTCCAACCCTCCATCCAAGTGGGAGACCCTACACCATTTCTGACAAATGGTATCACTTGAAAGTGTCAAGTGATGGCGCTCCCACAACTTCTGAGGGCAAGGTGTTCCATTGGTTGATTGTTCTCATTGTCAGAAAGTTTCTCCTTATTTCCAGGTTAAATCTCTCCTTGTTCAGTTTCCATCCATTATTCCTGTCTGGCCTACAGGTGCTTTAGAAAATAGATTGACCCCTTCCTCTCTGTGGCAGCCCCTCAAATATTGGAAGACGGTTATCATATCAAGAAATAGTGATGGCTAGACATAAGTTAAATTTGATATTTACAGAGAAAAGTGCATGTAATTTAAAATTTATTAGACAAAATTTTTTGAATCAGCAAATAATAATCTGTCAGATGGTTATCCCATAAATTAAAGATAGAGAAAGAAGGAAGGCTAATTCAGCATCTTAAAGATGAGGAAGGGAATATATACTACCAGATGGAGGAGAAAAAGAAAATTGTGCAAAGCTATTTTGGCGAGCTTTATAAACAAGAAGAAATTATGGAAGAAAACATTAGACATTACCTCAAGGAAAATGGTCTGAGTCCAATTTTGGAAGAAAAAACAGAAATACTTAATAAAGAAATAACATTGGCAGAGCTTCAAAAAGTGATACAAAAGCAGAAAAATAATAAAACTCTAGGCCCAGATGGTCTATTTTATATAAAAACTTGCACAAAATATTTGAACCAATACTATTAGAACTATATAATAAGGCATTATTAGAAGCTAGACTTCCGAGGTCCTGGTCTGAGGCATACATCACCTTAATTTCAAAAGATGCTTTGGTGATAGATGCAGGCAAAGGTAGCATCCTCGGAGCTGCGCTGCTGGAGCAATGCTGGCGCTTCGGGGACAAGCCACCTCCCCCCATCATCCATATTAGCGAGGTGCAACAACATTTTGCTCCCCTTTGCTACAGGAGTTCGGCCAAGCTATCCGCAAAATCATCTCTCTTGAGGAATGCTTGACAGTTTGCAGATATCTTGGCTGCCTGTTAGTGGAGAGAAGTGGCTGGAATCACTCTCATCTTTTGAGAGCCCAGCCAAAGTTTCCCACACTTGCGCTTTAGCGCTTTGACTCCCAGGAGCAGAGTTCAGCCAAGATACCTGCAAAATCCCACCCTTGAATTGTGCCCTATAAGAGGGTCACCTCCAGTGCCTCCTAGCTTAGCACGGGTTCACTTCACCTTGCCAGCCCCCTTGCTTCTTAATGCCCCCCTAAGGCATCCCCCCCCAGGGGTGGTACCTCCCACTTTGGGAATCACTGCTATAGACCAATCTCATTTCTGAATACAGATTATAAAATATTTATGACAATATTGGCAGAGAGAATGAAACCAATTCTGAGTGAAATTATACATCCAGACCCGAACTGTTTCGTACCAAGCAGACAAATTAAAAATAATATTAGAACAGTGTTAAATTCAATTGAATACTATGAAGCACACCCAGAAAAACAAGCAGCTTTAATTTTTTTGGATGCGCAAAAGGCATTCGATAATCTTTTTTTTAAAACAAATGTTATTGAT
The DNA here is from genome assembly GCA_033807585.1 of Hydrophis major. Classification (NCBI taxonomy): domain Eukaryota; kingdom Metazoa; phylum Chordata; class Lepidosauria; order Squamata; family Elapidae; genus Hydrophis; species Hydrophis major. The sequence continues at coordinate 84,805,221 of CM066343.1, read as the reverse complement.
TTTCAAAGACAATACACAAACAAACAAAACATAAAACATAAAAACATAAAACATCTTTTCTGAAAGCAGCTTGATCCTGGGTTACATCTCTTCGCACAGACACAAATTCAAATTCATGTTCATTTTATATACCATTCCATATCTTATTACTATTTTACATTTTCTATATAGCTTCTCCCTTCTTTTAACTTTCTTAGTTTTATTTTATTCATCTCATCTCTGTTCAGATCATTATACTTATTATTCTTTGTCTGTCCTGTTTCCAGCTATCTATTATATTTTCTCTTTAAACAAAATTTCTCCTGTACACTAATTAGAGTATGATGCCTTTAACTCTTTCCTCTAGATTTATAACATTTAGTATAGTACATAACTTCCATTTGGATTCTGCTTAGTACATTCTAAAGTTACACACTATATTTTAAAGAAAGAAAAAAATTATAAGTATGAAATATAATTAAAACAACAATCCATACCAATTCAAATCTATCATTAATAATGATATTCATTTGAGTCTTAAACATTTTACACATTACTTTTCTGTTGAATATCATACTTTTATAGGAACACTTATAAACTTTCCATAATTATTTCTCCCCACTTCACATCGCTTGTATTTTAAAACATTGTATCATTAAAATGTTCCCATTCCTTCCTACTTCAATTCTCTTATTTATTTCATTGCCTTCCTTTTATTCACAAAAATTTCACTAAATTACACTGAATATTTTATCCCACTTTTCAATCACATGTTTTCAATTTTCTTAGATTATATCTAATTACAAATATAACAATACAATCTTATGTACCTTTGCAGAATCCCTATTCCAATTAAGTTTTTACCCATTATCTCTAAATAAATCCTGTTTCTTTACATCTTGCTCCACACCATTGAAACTTCTCATCCCTCCCTCCCTCCCTTGCTTCTTCTTCTCCCTGCCCTTTTTACCCCCTTGTCTCTCCACCTCTATTTCCCTCTTCTGTATTCCCCCTTTTTGTTGTTTTCTAACATTATATCCACTTTTCACCTTATTTTTCCCTTTTTTGGTTGTTTTTTTAAGTCTTAAAGTCTCCATTTTCTTTTCCTCCTTTTCAATTTCTTCCCCAAATAAAGTTACTTGTTCATCAAAGATGACTTCTTCTTTGTCCCAATCCTCTTGTTGCACAGTCAGTTTCTTATAGGTACAAATCACCATTTCTAAAAATTGAAAAGGAGAGCCAAAGGAGCCTTTCCCTTCTTGTTCCTTTTCTTTGTATTTTTTAAATTCAATTTTCAATTCATCCACAAGTGATGCCATTGTAAAAAGAGAAATTTTTTTCCAAACAACCACCCAAGTGTTTTTAGTCCTTCAAGGATAATTTCCAAAAGTTCCAAAGTCAGCAAACAATCCAAATAAATTATTTCTTTTAAACACTTTCTTCTTTCTTCACTTTCTCTTTCTGGGGGTTACAGTTTAGTTACAAAATTCCAATTAAAATGTATCTTTTAGAAGTCTTGTTAATATTTAATGATACTTTAAAATTCTAGGCAATCTCCTCCTTGCTTCCAAATCCTGCTCCAATTCTTTTCCTCTCCCTTCCCACTTACAGCAAAAAATTTTTTTTAAAAGTGTTCAGAAATCCTTATTATCCCCTTGACATTTAATTATCCAGTTTAGTTACCTATTATTGTCAAAGCGGGTTTTTCCAATTTCTCATTCTTTCTGTTTGCTGTCAACATTAGGAAGAACTTTGCCTTTTAACTTTCATTTGCTGCTTATGAGTCTCTGGGAAAGATGTATCTTTTGCAGATTTTAAATTCCAGGGTACCTTCGATGTTGCTTTTGTCCCAGTCATCAAAACATTTTTTTTCACTTCTTAACTTCCTCCTGTACTTTCTTTCCTGGCTGAGCGCTTCTTTGTGGCAGCCATTTCTGACCGCCACTCTACCACCTTCGGAGAAAGGAGTTTGGCTGGCTAGGGAAGAGAGGTGCAATTTCTCTCAACCCTGCCAGATCCCCTTCACCATCTTCTATGGGGCGGCTTAGCCCTGAAGCCGGGTGGCTCAGGGCACTCCAGCAGCAAGTGCAGGCAGAAACCACGCACGATCACGGATTCCTGCCTGCTCCGAAGCACTGCAAACCAGAACTGTCCAAAAGGCACTTGATAATCTTATGCTGCACCAAATAAAAAAATTGAATTTCGGTAGTAATATAGAAAAAAACATTACAAGAAATATATTCAAGCCAAAAAGCAAGTGTATTGATAAATGGAGCCCACTGAGATGATTTTGGAATTACGAAAGGAGTGAGATAAGGGTGTCCATTATCACCTCTGCTATTTATTTTATCTTTTTTTTTAAAAAAAAACAAGTTTTATTGGTTTTTAAAGACAAACAAAAACAAACAAAACATAAAAACATCCAACTTTCTTTCATAAGTGTACAAGCAGTGTGTTGGTTGGTTTACAAATTTTTTGTGCCTCCATTTCATAGTCTCAATTACAATTACATTGCATAATAACTCATATTATCAATCAAAAATTGAATACCTTAGTATCACTATTAAACAATCATTTGACTATAATTTTGTTCATTCATACTTTGTGAGATCACTATAAATTACTTATTTTATTTTATAACAATTCATATAATCCTCTCAAATCTATCTTAAAAACATTTTATAGATATGATAACAACAACAACAAAAAAAGAAATACATCTTTATATATTCATTATTTTCTAAAATTCTAGATATTCTATTATTATATTTTATTATCTAACCATTGATAGAAAAGGTCCCAAATTTTATAAAATTGTTTATCCTCTTGTTCTCTAATTTCAAATGTCAATCTACTCATTTCAGCACATTCCAATATTTTCCTAATAATTTCCTCCTGTAATGGTATTTTTCCAATTTTTAGCAAATACAATCCTAGCTGCTGTTAATACATTTACAATCAAATATTTTAAATCTTTACTGTATATATCTGGTAAAATTCCCAATAAAAATATCTCTGGTTTCAAGTCGATATGTTTCTTTGTCATTTTTTCCAACCACAAGCGGATTTTAGTTCAGTATTTTCTAGCATCCTCACAAGTCCACCATATATGGTAGTATGAGCCGGTATCTGATGATATTTCCAACATTTTTCGGATTTATTCTTGAACATTCTTGCTATTCTTGTCAGGGGGAAATGCCACCTGTAAAACATCTTATACAAATTTTCTTTATATGCTGTTGACATTGTCATTTTATAATTTTGAAACCACAATTTTTGCCATTTCTCTAAATCAATTCCATATGCAAAATTCTTCCCTCAAGCAATCATAGTTTCTTTAACTTGTTCTTCTTCTACTTTAGTTTCCAATAAATAACCATACAATTTTTTAATCACCTTTTCATCAGTACCCATCAAAATCTTATCTAAGTCAGTCAATTTGTCATAAAATCCTTCTGTTTTGAGATCTTCATCATATCTTGAATGTATTTGCGCATTGTATTTGCGTATTTGCGTATTTGCTCCCTTTTCCAAAGTTGGTGGAGCGGCGGTCAGCAATGGCTGCCATGAAGAACCTTTCAGCCGGACAAGTTTGTGCAGGAAGAAGTTGAGAAAGTGAAAGTTTTTGGCACAACAAGTAACATCTGAATACCCTGGATAGTTAGCTCTTTAAAGTATACATTGTTTCCCAAGAAGATCATAAAAAGCTGCAGATGAAAGTGGAAAGGGAAAGTTTTTTTCTTCCACTCTCCTTCCCTATGGAGATAGCAGATGGAAATCGGAAATACCCACTTTGGCAACAGGAGGTAACTAATTTTGAAAATTAAAGCCAAGGGGATATTAAAGATTTCTGAACATTGATATTTAAAAATCAAAATCTTTTTGCTATAAGTGGGAAGGGAGAGGTAAATGATTTATACTAAGATTTTGCTGGAGGAGACTTCTTGGAGTTTATAAGATCAGACACTAAACTGCAATAAAACTTCTAAAAAATCATTTTGGAATTGTGTGATTGAACTCTACCCCAGGAAGAGAAAGTATAAAAAGAAGAAAATGCTAAATGAAACAGTTTGTGCTGATTTTGATTCCTGGATGACTTTGGGACTTTTGCAAACTATCTTTTGACTAAAAACATTTGGATTGTTTAAAAAAACCCACCTCACAATGGCATTATCTGTGGAAGAATTGAAAATGGAATTTAAAAAGCTAAAAGCAGAACAAGAAGGCAAGGGTTCTTCTGGATCTGTTTTTCACTTCTTAGAAATGGTGATTTCTACTTATCAGGAAATACAGCAACAAGAAAGCTGGGATGACAAAGAAGAAGCCATCTTTAATGGACAAACAACTTTAGTTGAGGAAGAAAAGGGAAGGGAAAGAAAATGGAGAATTCAAAATTTAAAAAAACGATCAAGAAAGGAAAAAATAAGGTGAAAAATCGATATAATGTCAGAAAGCAACAGAAAAGAGGAATACAACAGAGAGGGGAGACTAAGAGGGTGGAGATTGAGAGATGGGGGGGTAAAAAGACAAGAAAGGAGGGGGAAAAGAGAAAAGTTATAAAGGCTTAAAACAAGATGTTAAAAAACAGGGTTTTTTTTTTAGAGATAAAGGGTAAAATATAATTTAAAAAGAGATTCTGCAAAAGTACATAAGATTGTATTGTATTTGTATTTGAAACAGAGTTAGAAAATTGGAATATTTTATGTGTTAATAGAATATTGTAGGGAATGTGTAAAATGTCTAAGATTTAATAATAGAGTTTAATTAATTAATTTGTTATGGAACATTGTTTTTACTATATTATAAGCTTATTACGTTTTTTATTTTAAAATGTTACGTAGAATGTACTAAGCAGAATCATAATGGAAATTATGTCTTATTTTAAGTGTTAAATTTGGGGGAAAGATAGAAAGGCATCATACTTCAACCAGTGATTACAGGAAAATTTTGTATTAAAGAGAAAAGATAAATAGATAATTGAAAAAGAACGGACAAAAGATACAAGTATAATGATTTAAATTGAGATGAAGTAAATAAAATAGAATTAAGAGAGTGAAAAGAGGGAAGAAGACATATAGAAAATATAGAATGTTAAATAAGATATGAAATAGTATATAAGGTGAGCATGAATTTGATTTACGTCTGTACATAAAGATGTAACCCGGGGATAAGCCACTTTCTAAAAAGAAGTTTTATGTTTTGTTTGTTAATGTTTGTTTATTGAGAATTAAGAATGTTGGATGAGAACATATGAAATTGTAAATAAGACAGATGAAAGTATAAGTTTCATGAATAAAATTGAATAGAAGTAAAGGGAAAAATAGTGAGAACTTGGAAAAATAGTAATAAGATATGAAGTTGAATACACAAGATGCATATTAAATTGTGTTTGTATGGAAATGTGATAATTTGGAACTATGCTGTACTTAAACAAGAAGTTTTATTTGTTTTGTTAAAACTTAATAAGCAGTTTTTAGAAAAGATGTTTTATGTTCTTACATTTTATGTTTTGTTTGTTTGTGTATTGTCTTTGAAAATTAATAAAATTTGTTTAAAAAAAGAAAAGAAAATGCTTCAATAGTCGATAACCAGACTGGAATTTTCAAATAACATTGTCTTTTAATCTTCTCCCAATTTAACCACAGAGACTCCCATATATGATGTCTTCTAAACTAGCCCTATGTTTTGGTTCCCTTATACCACAGAAAAGCATGCCACCCCAACAACAGATCATGTCCTTCTAATGTCAACAATCGAGTATTTCTTAATGTTATCCATTCCTTAGCCCACATCAAGTTTGTAGCTTGGTAGTACAACTCCCAATTAAGCAAACCAAATCCTCCTCTAATTCTAGCATCTTGCAAAAGTTTTAACTTTATTCTCGCTTTCTTACCTTGCCAAATATATTTCAACACAATTTTATTTAAATCTTCAAAATAGTCCTTTCCAAGCCAAATTGGTATTGTTTGAAACAGGTATAACATTCTGGGTAGGATATTCATCTTGATTGTTGAGATTCTCCCTATTAATGACAATTGTAGATTTTCCCATTTCGTCAAATCTAACACTATCTGTTGTTTAAGTTTAATATAATTGTTCGCTTTTAATGTACTGCATCTTGCTGTCAAGTATATCCCCAAATACTTAATCTTGTTCGTGACTTGGATTTTCAATAGGTCTGCCAGTTCTTCTTTTTGTCTTAGTAGCATATTCTTTGTCAAGATCTTTGTTTTATCTTTATTTATTTTCAAACCAGCCACCTTACCATATGTCTCTATCTTTTCCAATAATTTTGGTGCTGTTTCTAAAGGGTCTTCCAAAATAAAGGCCAAATCATCTGCAAAAGCTTGCAATTTAAATTCTTCCTTTTTAATTTTCATTCCTTTTATACTCTTATCGTCTCTAATATTTCTATTTAACACTTCCAAAATTAATACAAATAGCAAAGGTGATAGTGGGCATCCTTGTCTTGTACCTTTTCTTATATTGATGGGATCTGTTAATTCTCCCTCTATCATTACCTTTGCCATTTGCTTATGGTATATGGCTTCTATTGCTTGAATGAATTTTCTGGCGAAACCCATCTGTTCCAATAATAATAGCATGAATCTCCAATTCACTTTATCAAATGCCTTTTGTGCATCTAAAAATATCAAAGCCATTTGCTTTTCGGGGTGTGCCTCATAATATTCCAAAGTATCTAAAATTACTCTCATATTATCTTTAATTTGCCTCTTTGGCAGAAATCCATTTTGATCAGGATGAATAAAATTATTTAAGTATTTTTTAAGTCTTTCTGCCAAAATTGAAGCAAAAATTTTATAGTCTGCATTTAGTAAAGAAATAGGTCTATAATTCTTGATTTGCAGTGGATCAGCCTTTTCTTTTGGAATAAGTGTAATATAAGCTTCTGACCATGTTTTAGGTATCTTCTTCTTTGACATAACTTCGTTCATGACTTCTAGCAATGGAAGGCTCAACGATTCTTGTAATGTTTTATAAAATTCTGCCGGAAGCCCATCTGGACCTGGTGCCTTTCCATTATTTTGCTTCTTAAGTGCTTCAGTTAATTCCATCATTGTTATATTGCTTTCTAACATTTTTTCAGTCTCTTTAGGTATCTTAGGTACATTAGCATTCTGTAAATACTGTTTGACTCTTTCCTCATCAATATTCTCTTGCTTATATAGTTGTCCATAAAAGTCTCGAATAATTTCCTTTTTCTCTTTATTGCCGTAGCAAACTTGACCTTGATCATCTATTAACTGCAATATTTTCCTTGACTCTTTCTCCTTCCTCAATTTGTATACTAACCATCTACCTGGTTTGTTTGCATCTTCAAAGTAGTTCTGTTTAGCACTTCTAATTTTCTGTGCTAGTTCTTCTTTCTCTATTTGACCCATTTTATGTTTAACTATATCCATTCTTAGCTTGATGTCCTTTTTCTGTGGCATTTTCTGTAGTTCTTTTTCAAGTCTTTTATTCTCGTCTTCTAAAACTTTAGTGGCTTGCCTTTTCCTGATATTCCTTTTCCTTGTATAGTCTATTATCAAGCCTCTGGCATATGCCTTCATTGTGTCCCAAACATTCTGAGTTGAAGTATCTTCTTTTTTATTTTCTCTAAAGAAAAAGGCCAGATCTTTCTCCATCCACTATGTGAAGTCTTTTTCCTTTAAAATAGTATTATTTAACGTCCATCTCGATCTTCTTTTTTGTCCTTTCCATTTGATTGTCACTGGATTATGGTCTGCCCAAGTACTTGTTTCAATATTTGTTTCTTGAATATTAGATACTAGTTCTGTTGAAATCCAAATCATATCTATTCTGGACCATGATAAGTGTCCATTTGAGTAAAAAGTATATTGTTTGGTTTTAGCATTTCTTTCTCTCCATATATCTTTTAGGTTTATTTCATCTGTCATTTTAAAAAAGGATTTAGGGAAAGTCTTTCTGTTTTGCTTTGTTATTGTTGGTGTATAGTCCAATTTGACATCTACAATTCCATTGAAATCTCCCATCATAACTATATTAACGTAGTCCAGTTCAATTATTTTCATGTGTAGTTTTTTATAAAATTCTCCTTGTTTATCATTTGGAGCATAAATTGCAATCAGGAGTGTTTTCATATTATTGTCCATTATTTCCATTGTCCATTAATACTCTTCCATCTTCATCAGTATGGATCAATTTTGCTGAGATAGTCTCTTTAATATATAGAACCACTCCTCTTTTCTTACACTGAGTCAAAGAAGTAAATATTTTCCCTAATTTTGGCTGCACCAACAATTGTTCACATTGTTTTTTAATATGTACTTCTTGTAGACAAATTATATCAAATTTTAATTTCTCTAATTTGTGAAAAATTTTCCTTCTTTTAACAGCTGAATTAAGTCCATTTATATTCATTGTAATCAGTTTTTTGTCTTTGATGATTATTCTTTGTAGTTAGGTTTGATAGCTCTCGTAGATCTTGGTTCATGTTCTTCTTTGATTTCCACCTGTCCACCTACTGCACCTTCTTCTTTTTCAGTCTCCATTTGATCCTCTTGAAATTCAATTAGTGAGACCTCTTTTTCTGCCTCTTCCTCTCTCCTTCCAAAAAATTCTGCATAGAATAATTCTGCTTTTTCAATTGAATCAATTCTGTGTCTCTGTTCTTGCCATGTAAACATTAATTCCTTCCGGAATTAGCCATCTATAATTCACCTCTTTTTTCAGTAACATTTTAGTCAAGAATCGATATTTTCTTCTTATTTCTCTCACTTTTCTGGATATTTGTTTTAAGACCACAATCTCCTTGCCCTTGTATTTCAGTGTTTTCTCTCTTGCCACTTGCAATATTTGTGTTTTAATAGTTTTTTTTTGTAAATCTGTTATGGACTTCTCTTGGTAGATTATTTCTCATGGCATATCTTGTAAAAACTTGATATACTGCATCTACTCCATCCATCATCTTCTCTTCTGCTATTTCCAAAGCTTCAGCCAATATTTCTATCATTATCTCAGCTAGATTTTGTCCTTTTTCTTCCGCTATGTTTTGAAATCTGAGATAAAATTCTGATTTATCCATCTCCCATTACAGCATCCCACTTTTATCTTATTCAACCACTGTTAATCTGATATCAATGTCTCCAATCTTTTTGTCTCTTTGTTTATCTTCTTCTTCAATTTTTTGGAATCTCTCATCATACTTCACCATCATTTGTTGAATATTCTCCACTTTTTCATCAGTTTTCTCTCTTCTTTGCTCAATATTCTATGTTCTTTGCTATTTATTTTATCTTTAGAAGTGCTTCTAGCCACAACCAGACAAAACCCAGAGATAAAAGGGATTAAAATTAGAAATGAAGAGTATAAAGTTCAGGTGTTTGTGGACAATTTGGCATTTATAGTGGAAGATCCAATGGATACAAGACAAACACTACTACAGCAAATAGAAAAATTTGGGGAAGTAGCAGGACTTAAAATAAATAGAAACAAAACCAAGATGATAGTTAAAATTGTACTATAAAACAGAAAATAGAACTGAAAAATAAATGGGACTGCAGAGTGTAAAAAAGGTGAAGTATTTGGGAATTTGGCTATCTTCTAGATGCTCGTCAATAAAAAAATGATAACTACATAAAATTGGTAAAGAAAATTAGAAAAGAATTGGAATCATGGGCAAAACACAAATTGTCTTTATTAGGAAGAATAGTGGTATTGAAAATGAATACTTTACTTTATTAGAAAGAATAGTGGTATTGAAAATGAATACTTTACTGAAACTAGTATATCTATTTCAAATAATCCCAACAAAATTAGGAAAACCCTCTTTTACAGAATTAAACAAAAGGATATCTAAATTTGTCTGGTTGGTCAATAAGCCATGCATTAAAATGAAATTATTGCAATATCGTAGGAGCAGAGGTGGTCTTGGACTACCAGTGTGGGAGCTCTACTACCAAGCAGCGGTGTTAAATTGGGTTAAAGATTGAGTCAAGTTAAGAGACAAGAGAATTTTGACACTAGAAGGTCATGACCTCCAGATATGTTGGCATGCATTTTTGTAAGAGAAAAAAAGCAATATACATACTTACTTTAATCACCATCTAATAAGAGATTCACTTATTACAACATAGAGGAAAATTAAAAATAAACATTATATGAAGATACCATGTTGGCTGTCAACCATGGAGGCCATGATCCACCCAAATAGATTAAAGGAAAATAGTAAGCTATGATGAATTATTAGATAATCAAGGGAAATTAAAATCAAATCAAGAATTAAATGAAAATGGAATTATAATTGATTGGTGGCCATATTTGCAAATCCAAAATAAATATAAAAAAGATCTGGAAAGTTTTGGATTTCATAAAGGGCAAAACCAATTAGACAAAATTTTAACGGGAGAAGAACAAAAATTTATATCAAAAATATGCAAATATTTATTAGATTTCAAAATGGAAGAAGGGACGGTAAAGGGTACAATGATAGTTTGGGGAGTTTGATAGTTTGCAGAATTTTGGATATAGCATAGAGTTAGACAAATGGGAGAAAATATGGAATGTAAACTATAAGCTGACAATATCTTTAGCATATAAAGAGAATCTGTACAAAACATTTTACAGATGGTATCTGGCCTCAATGAGATTGGCAAAAATATACCCCAATGTAAGTCCAAAATGTTGGAAATGCAAAAAAGTGATGGTACATTTTACCATATGTGGTGGCTATGCCCTGAGACCAGGACATTCTGGATCCAAATTAAAAATTGGCTACAGGAGATCACCGGCTATCAAACTGAACTCAGACCAGAAACCTTTCTCTTAGGAATGATTAAAGACTGAATTTAAAAAAAAATAATGTTACATGTTCTGTCTCATCTTATTTCTTTCCCAAAAGATGAAAGAGTACAAACTCACACAAACACAGGCAGGCAGGCTGGCTCGGACTTCACAGAGTTAATTCTTTGGAACTGATAATGTCCTTGACATTCCAACACGCTCTGCCTGCCAAGTCCGAACTGATAACAAGTAAAAAGCTACTTACAGAAAATTACAAGGCAGACCACAAATATCATTCCCAAAGAAAACCTGAAGTAAGATCAAACTTTGTCGAAATGTTTAAATTCTACATACACAACAATACCTCCTAAAAGCATCTTAGGTATAAGTATTATATTTCATCAAATGTAGGGCTTCTTTGAGCAATAATGATTTCATAATGGAAATTTCATTGCTAACATGGAGAATTGGCCATTATTAAAGTAATTGCTTTGCTATTGCATCTTTTATAAGTCCACAAACATTGTCAAACAAATAATTATGGGACAAAAAGCATTGTTAAGGCCTTCTCATCAATGGATATTTATTTAAAATTTTTCCTAAGCTTAATGATGTCTCCAAAATATTTATTTGGACAGAATTTTAACCCCATAGTTCTCAGACATTTGGTTGCCTTGATCATCTCACATTTTATTGGTTAACAACATCATGACTTCCTCTTTCTGTTACTTTCTTCATATGAGTTCTTGTAGGAGTCTAAAAGAATAACAGAGTTGGAAGGAACCTTGGAGGTCTTATATTCCAACTTCCTTCTCATGCAGGAAAACCTATACCATTTCAGACAGATCCAACCTTTTCTTTAAAATTTCCCATGTTGGAGTACCTACTGTCATAGATTCAGGCATGGGTAGAATGAATGGAGACAGTCTTAGTTGGTGAACTTTCAACTCTTTATTGCATAGTGACTTTTAACTTGTATAACAACAACTCTGTTTTATATAGGCAATGCTAATGTGAAATAACCAATAGGAGCTGTGAAACGCTAGCTCCAGAACCAATAAGAGTCCTTCGTTAAGGGCCAATCAGATTCTCAGAACCCAACCAATCCGATCCAGCCGCTTAACACCCAATCAGAAGTGCAGGGCCAGAACCCTGCACTTTACCCCAAGCTTGCCTTTATTCAACTATTTACATACATAACACCTACAACTTCTGAAGGCAAGTCATTTCATTGATTAATTGTTCAACTGTTTGGAAATTAGGTCTTGCTTCTCTCCTTTAATTCCCATCCATTGCTTCTTGTTCTGCCTTCAGGTGCTTTGGAAAATAGGTTGATCCTCTCTTTTTTGTGGTAACTCCCTTAGATATTAGGACACTGTTATCATGTTAGTTCTAGTGTTCCCCCCCCCCAATTAAACTAGACATACTAATTTCTGCAACTGTTCTTCATGTTTTAGCCTGCAGTCCCCTAATCATGCTTGTTACTGTTCTCTGTACTCTTTCAAGAATCTCAACATCTTTTTTATATCATGGAACCAAAACTGGATGCAGTATTCCTAGTGTGGTCTTACCAAAGCATTATAAAGTGGTATTAACACTTCATGTGATCTTGATTCTATCCCTCTGTTAATGCAGCCTAGGATTGCATTGTTGGCTCATATTTAAGTGATTGTCCACTCATAGTTCCAAGGTCCTTCTCACATTTACTACCATTGTCAGGTACCATACCTGTGAATTTGGTTTTCCTTGTCTAAATATAGTCTTACTTTTTTCACCATTGAAATTCATTTTGTTAGTTAGGACCCAAGTTCAAGCCTGTTAAGAACCTTCTGTATCTTCAGTCTATCTTCAGGGATTTTGGCTATTCCTGACAGCTTGACATTATATGCAAATTTGATGACTTTCCCTTTTGTCTCCTCATCTAAATCATTGGTGATGATATTAAAGAGTACTGGGCTCAAGACAGAGTGTTGGGGTACCCCACAGCATACTTTTCTTCATTTAGATGTAGTTCCATTAAGGACAATACATTGAGTGTGGTTGTTCACCAGTTACAAATCCATCTGGTTGTGATGGTGTCTAACCCACATTTTTCTATTTTATTAAGTAGTATGTTGTGGTCTACTTTATCAAATATGTTACTGACGTCCAAGTAAATTGTCTCTGGAGAGTTTCTGCTTTTGCTGTTACCATGGCAGAAATTGCATATGGTAAATATTGGTATACTAGAGAAATTGGGGCCCAGTTGAATTTTAACATTATGGGAAAGAAAGATTGTATTTTAAACTATTCACATTATGGTATTTATGACTTTACGTAACGGGGGCTAGTTATAGCAACTATCAATGAGATAAGTCACTGTTGAAAGAAACAAGAACAGTTAGCTGTATATCCTAGAAAGTGGTTAAGCTCAAGATTTCTTACCTTTTTCTAGGCAAGCAGAGTCACTTCTGGTCTGCCTGCTTGTGCTAACAAAGAAGAAAAAGTGGAATGAATTACATCTACAAAACTTTTCCAGTGTATGTTTTGCTAAACAAAGCTTTCAATGGCTGGATTGTTTTGAAATTTTAGTAAATAGTTGAATTTTTTAATAAAAGCATTACATGTTTTTAAAAACCCTAGATAATTTCCAATGGATCAATTCATAAGTGAAATTCTTACGTTGCCCTAATTCAATAAGCCATAAATTATAATTTATAAAATTACAGTATTGGGTTCACAGCCTTAATTCCAGGAATAAGCATAGCCGCCTTTATATTGGGAGTTCCTGCTTTAACAATTCATGATAACATTGAGGAAGAACTGAGTGGAATCAAGAAGTCTAAAGCTATTTTAGATTGCAACCAAGCAGAGATAGAAGCAGATACATATTTGTATTTGGAATTTGGAATCCGATCTAAAAGATGTACATTAAACTAGACTGGTCATCTATAAAGCCAGAAAGGAATGGCGAACAGGAAGTCAGCCCTCCTAGCAGATAGTTCTTCCTATCTGCTGTCTTCCTATATATGGAAACTAACCAAAGTGCGAAGCAGACTAGAACTAAGGAAATTTTTTTCCTAACGATGAGAGCAATCAAACAATGGAACAACTTGCCTTCAAAAGTTTTGAGTGCTCCAGTACTGGAGGCTTTCAAAAAGAGACTGGGAATCATTTATCTGAAATGGCATAGAGTCTCCTGCTCAAGCAGGGGGTTGGACTAGAAGACCTACAAGATCCCTTCCAATTCTATTATTCTATGTTCTGTGCGGTGGTAGGATTCAAATAGTTTAATTGGTTCATCCAGCGTCAGGTTGACTGTTGTGGGAGGCATGGTCCATCCCCATCCTCCACCTCTGTCGCATATATGGGATGAGCCTCCCAGGATGACCAACCTGACCTTGGACAAACCAGTTGTTAAATTACCCCCTATGCTATCATAGTGGATCCTGGGAACTGTACTGTGATGGAGAAATGGGAAATGGAGTGGGCGGCATGAGGGAAGGAGGCCGCTTTCCCTCTTTCTTCTCCTTGCTCCTCCTCTCTTCCCTGGTTGCTCTATTGCCCATTTCTCCATTGCAGCACTGTGTCATGCCACAGAGCTTGCCCCACCCACCATCACCCAGAAGCCTTCACTTCCCCCAAGAAAGGTGGTTAAAGAGAGATGATTCCACCATATGCTGTTGCCATAATTAAACCATGGCTTCCTAAGATGCTATCTCTGTCACTGGATAAAGCGAGGAGGGCGACTCAAGGTAGTGAGCACCTCCAGCCCCAACAAAGTGAAAGTAGAAGAAATGCAAAAAGAACACCTGTCTATGTCTCTTTCCTATCCCCAAATAGTACATTTCTCCTAAAGGCCTCTGGTTTCATGTGTCTGTCTGCTCTGCCTCTTTCTGCAGTGCCCCTCCCATGCCCGTGTTCGGAGAGGGAGCGAGTGATGGAAGAGATGGCCATATTGGGCTCCCTCACCAGGATGGCGTATGTGCAAGTGCAAGGAGGAGAGAGAGAGAGAGGGAGAGAGGGAGAGGGAGGGAGGGAGGGAGGGAGATATGAATGGGTGTATGGCTGACAATTGGCTTCCTGTGCTGGAGAGGGTGGGGAAGGGAAGCAGCCAGGCTACTGCTATCTTTCATTGGGGCACATGGAATGAGATGGGGTTCCATCTTGCCATTTTTTCTCCTCCCCTTGGCAGGCATGGCAGGGCTTCCTTCCCCTAACTTAGCCACCTGCTCCCCTTTATCAATGCAATTTGGGGGTGGCAGGTGGGAAGGGGGACAAAAGTTATTTAACCAGTTTGCCAAACTCCACAATAATGTAGCTACAAGTTCTACTGAACTGATGTGAATCAGCTGAATCCGACCACTGGTTCTATGGTTTATCTTTCTGGTTGTTGAACTTTTGAAGCTATTTAATCAAAACTCATTTTCTTTATAAAATACAATGAATAATATCTCATAGATTTAAACTGAATTCATTATATCCCAAACATGATTTTTAGAACCATGCCAAAGCAAGTAGACCTTATTTCTAAAAAATATTTATTTATTTATTTAGTGTATGGCATATGTTAGCTGAGGTGGCTGGCTGCCTCTGTGAAAGGAACTTTTTCAGGGATGTTATTTTTACCCATGGGGACGCCTGAATGCCAGTAGGCAGTTGGGGGAGGCTCCTTTCTTGTCCCTCCATGGTTTATTTGCTCATGGGAATTGAGCCACCAAGCTGTCAACCTTGGTAGTGCACAGGCCCAGCATCTTACCACATGAGCCACCACGGACCCATTTCTGAAAAATGTGCTTGTAAAATATAGTTTTGTAGTTTGTTTGAATCCCACATTTAATTTCTAGCTTCCATCACAATTTATGGTTTCAACATAGTAATTCAATTTATTTTGCAGACTATGCAGATATTTTGGTTTGAATTCATGGTGCAAGTAGTTCGGAAAATGTATAAAAAAGCACATATGTCTATATGTTGCAGATAAAATGCAAAAATTTTCTTCCTGGCTTTTAACTTTCTAACTGAAAAAAGATCTTGGTTGTGAACACCAGATGGTGCTGCAAGACCTTTGACTATTTTACAGAATTTATAATCCTAATAGCAACTCCTTTCAATAACAGAAAATGTACAATCTTCATTTCAGATAGTGGAAAAAAAAAAGAATTTCTTGACTTGTTTTGCTCTATTTTAGTGAACCCCTATCCTCAGTCAGAAATAAATGATTTCAACATAGTAATTCAATTTATTTTGCAGACTATGCAAATATTTTGGTTTGAATTCATGGTGCAAGTAGTATTTAAATTATAACATTATGATCTGGACAGTGACATCCACTGGGGGAGGGCAAGCACTATGGCAAGCACTATGTTGCAATCAAAGCCTTTTTTTATGCACATACAAAAAGAGTAGGGCTTTGATCACATGTGGTGCTTCCCATTTTGCAAATTTTGACACCTACTGTGGATGCTACAACAAAGAACATTCTTATAGTCATTATTTGAAGAAAGTTGTCAGAATATGTAAGAAGAACGGTTAGGGTTAGAGAAGAAGGGTTAGCTATCCACAGTCCTAATATTTGGCATAAAAGTTTTTATTGCAACTTTAGTTTTCAGCAAGAGTGTTAAAGTTGCAATAAATGAAGAGGAACTGAAAAGGAAAGCAATACATACTTCCCCCCCCCCTTCTTTGAAGCATTTGTGTATATAACTGTTGAGCCTTCCTCCAAATTAAATAAAAGAAATACAGTTACGGTGATGTTACTTCTTTACAATATTGTTATTCACTATTCAAGTTCATGCTTTTTTCTTTGGAAAACAAGGTGACTGTCAAATATCTGATTAACATATATAACTAGGCCTCTTGATGGATCATTAGCTGCATGGGTCACTAAATTGTAAGTCTAGTTGTGGCCTGCACATTAATTGCAGGTCACAAGTAATCATTCATCTTTTTTTTTTTGTCTTCACATAATATATTGGATCATAAAATGACCAAATGATTGGATTTGTTCAACATCTATACCCCACCACACAAATAAAAATGTTGGCTAGGGAATTCTGGGAATTGATGTTTATACATCTTACTGTTGCCAAGGTTGAGAAATAGCATGCTAGGGAACTAATTCTAGGAAAATATCTGAAAGCACTATTAAACTCCAGGCTATATGGAAAATTGAAGCTGGCAATTTCCAAGCTACCTACAAGCTCAAAGCCAAGTAATACCAAAACATAAAGAAGCAGGCCAACCCTGGAGCCACCCTGTTTCTCATATATCATTCTGATTGGAACTTATGTTGTAATAAAAGAGAACAAGCAATTATTTGGGGCATTTTCTTGATTTTTTTTAATGATTTAACATTTTATTGTAAATTTATTAGAATAATGAATAATAGAAAATTTATTATAAATTGTTTCCAATAAGATCAATGATCTAATGTGTGTTGTGTTGATTATACCATAATAAAATATTTTCTATGATGATACACTTTAGGCTACTGTTGTTGTTCACTAATATCATTCCTACTTAAATTTCTAACTATAAATTGGTTGTTTTGTTATAAGTCAGTTTGAAAGTTATAGTATGGAAAATCATTATGAAAAAAAACTAATAAAAGTTATGTCCTGAAATAA
This sequence comes from Hydrophis major, assembly GCA_033807585.1. Taxonomy (NCBI): domain Eukaryota; kingdom Metazoa; phylum Chordata; class Lepidosauria; order Squamata; family Elapidae; genus Hydrophis; species Hydrophis major. The sequence continues at coordinate 84,787,867 of CM066343.1, read as the reverse complement.
GGATAAATGCCAGATCCGTGTATCTGTCATTTCTTTAATGGAAGAAGAAAATGAGGGGGAGACTGATAAAGATATCCTTCTTGATGTAACCTGAATATATTTAATCTTATATTGAATTTGCATAACCTACACATGATACAATGGAAAGATGAAACCCAGATGGCTGGAACCTATCACCTCTGAGAGAGACAGCCAGGAGATGAAGAGACCATAAAAATTCCACAGTGAGATGTGTGCTGGGAAACTCTGAAAAAGACCATTCTAAAAAGGAGGTTGGGGGAATTAACATGTTGGCTCTTTGTTTTACTAAATACACATCAGGATAAGGGGAGGGGTTTTAAACTCCCTTATCTATCTCTGCATGCCTGAGAGACCTTAAATGCTGCTTTTGACCCCCACATGAATTGTCTCATCTCAATAAAGGATTCCTTTTGATACATTTTGATACATTTTCAGAAGGTCATTCTAGTTGATTTAATGGGAAAAGTTATGCAGCCTGACATAAAGCAACATCTGCAATAGAGGTCAGCCTGGAGAGGAATTTTTTTTAAAAAAATCTTCACTCTATTGAGGGGACCCTGCAAAAAAGGAAAATGTCTGAGTACAGCAAGGACCAAGGGGAAGCCGAATGCTTGGGAGAAATGTTGTTGGTTACCCAACCAGATGCTGACTCGGTGCACCCCATCGAAGATAGCAAGCCCCGGTGGTCTATAGGCATAGGAAAGAGAGACAGCTGGGATGGAAGAACCAGGGGAGTAACCCTCACCCCGGGATAATTGTAAACCCAGGTGGAAATTGGAGCTGGAGGCCCTATCGGATCAGAAAGAAGGGAACAAGGAGCCACCGGCTGACAACCTACTGAAAAGGTACATAAATCACCTTGTGAGGGAAGCCCTGGAGAGCCTCGAGGTGAGGGATGCACCAGGACGCCAATGCAGGAGAGCGAGGGAACCAGAAAATGAGAGAACCTGAGCTGCCACCCCGGATTCAGCTGAGAATGATCAGGCAAGCTGAAGAACCAGTAGCTATACCAGGTACCCGACCCCTAAATGCCCCAGAACAGGGAATTAACCCTGGCCAACCCAGAGACATACAACTGCAGAGGAAGGTCCTACCCCTGGAAGTAAAATTCGATGGGGACCCCAGAAACTGGGATTTTTCCTGGTGCAAGTCCTCACCTACATGCAAGAATCCAGGCAAAATTTCCCAACCCAGGGATCCTGAGTATGAGTCGTTACTCTGGCTCTTGAAGGGGCAGCAGCCAGATGGATGGTGACGCTCTACAATGTCAATGCCTCAGAATTAAGGAACTTCGACTGCTTCATGATGGCCCTACGCCACCGTTTCAAAGACCCTCTCACTGATAGAAAAGCCCAAGACTGCATCAGAGTTGTAAAGCAAGGCCGTCGCCTGGTAGCTGAATACACCGAGGAATTTCGTGACCTGGCTGGCTGAGTCAACTGGCCAGATAATATCCTAGTCTGTTGGTTCAAAGATGGACTAAATGACGACTTATACGCTACCTGCCTTGCCTGTGGGGCCCCAAACGTCCTGCATGAATAATACATGATGGCAGAGGAGGCAGAGATAGACATGACTCGTAACCGGTACCGCAGTGGCAAATTTTGGAAAAGATCCCCATCCCAGGGGAAACAGGAAGTTTTCAAACCCCAAACCACCATGACTCCAAGAACATCTGGTTGCTTTAAGTGTGGAAAGGAGGGACATTGCGCAGCAGAATGCCATTCGAAAATCCCTGCCAAAAAGCCAGACCGCCCATCAGGAGGGAAACCTGGAACATCCAGCCCTCGAGGAAAGGAGACTAGCCTGAGAAGCTGAGTAGCTGTGGGATTCCGATCCCCCACAACCCAGAGGAAGAACCCCCAATGCTCCGAGGGGACCTGAGCCAGTCTAAAAGCAATGCGGAAGACGACCTGCTGGTAAACAACCCAATTGAACCAATCATTCTATCCTAAAGACTGTTTATCCCCAGCCGAGGGAAGGGGGAGGAAGTTGCAGCATTGCTGGATTTGTGATGTAACCGATGCCTTATAAATCCCTCGCTTGCAGAGAAATTGGGGATCCAACTGAAAGAAATGGAAAATCCTGCTTTCTGCCAATTAGATGGAACTAAAGCAGAGTGGGGGGGGGGGAGCCATCTAGGTTTACCATAGAACCATTGAAAATAAGACGAAGGAACCATAGTGAGATGCTCACATTCATTGTAGCCCCAGGAATGGAAGAGCCACTAGTTCTAGGTCTCACATGGCTGCAGAAATGGAATCCAAAAATAAATTGGAGGAGAGGAACCTTACAATTCCAGAGAGATGTAGTACTTGCAAATAGCTCAGAGGAAAGGATAAAGAAAGGAACAGAAAACAGAGAGTCAGCCACGACTGGACAGTCGGCTGAACACATTAACATCCCCAATGAGTACCAGGATCTGGCCCAAGTATTTAGTGAGGAAGCTTGTGATGAACTCCCACCCATCGCGCCACAGACTGCTCTATTGAAATCCTACCAGGGGCTAAACTCCCAAAACCACAAATGTACTGCATGTTTCTCAGAGAACTAAAAGAACTCAGAGCATTTATCGATAAAAATTTAAAAGGGGGTTTCATCGAACCCACCCAACCAAAAATAGCTGCCCCAGTGTTATTCCATGAACAGAAGGATGGCTCCGTATGCTTGTGTGTTAATTACAAAAAATTAAACCCAATTTGTATAGAGAATATGTATCCACTCCCCCTCATGAAGGACATGTTATGCCACCTCTCGAAAGGAACAATTTTTTCAAAGTTAGACTTATGAGAGGCATATTACCACATAAGAATAAAGGAAGGGGATGAGTGGAAGACAGCTTTTAACATACCATTGGGATGATACCAATTTAAAGTGCTCCCCTGTGGACTGCAAGGAGCACCTGCCATGCTTATACAATTGATCAATGAAACCCTTCATGAATTTTTATATAAAAGGGGTTCTAGTGTATCTTGATGATATTTTAATGTACATGGAAATGATGGAAGAACACATGAAGCTACTCCGTGCAGTCCTCAGAAAATACTTAGACGCTAAACTATATGCAAAACTCTCTTGCGAATTCCACCAAGAAAAAATTGACTATTTGAGGTATAGAATATCCCATGAGGGAATAGAGATGGACCTACAGAAAATAAAAGTGATCATGGACTGGGACTCACCTCATACGCGCAAGCAACTGCAAAGCTTCCTGGGGTTTGTGAACTTTTATTGCCAGTTCATTCCAGCTTTTGCAAACATCGCCCTCCCTGTCACGAACTTGCTAAAAATGAAGGGGGGGGGGAGAAACCCAAACCAAGGCAACCCCTTATCTGGACAATGGAATGCCAAGCATCATTTGAAAAACTCAAACGTCTATTCTCAGCAGAACCAGTCCTTAAGCACCCAGATCCTGAACAACCTTTTGTCATCCAAGCAGATGCTAGTGATGTTGCAGTTGGAGCAGTCCTCCTCCAAAAGAATCGAAATGGACAATTACAACCATGCACTTATACATCCAAGAAACTGACGGAAACCGAGCAAAGATGGGCCATATGGGAGAAAGAGACATATGCTGTACGGTAGGCAATGCTCACATGGAGACATTTCCTGGAAGGAAACCAAATCCCCTTTGAAGTATGGACTGATCACAAAAAGAAAAATCCACAGAAACTCTCCAAAAAACAAGCAAGGTGGGCTCAATATTTTGAACAGTTTAATTTTACTCTCAAATATTTTCCTGGGAGAAAAAACTTCTTAGCAGATGCACTGTCCAGAAAACCCCAATACAACAGCAAAAAGATTGAGGTTATAAAACCAATGATCCAACCGACCCAACTAGCAGCCAAAGTAATCACCCAGGCACAAGAGAAAAGAAAATCGTCACTGACTGAAGGCACAATGACATCAATATTTAAGGAGGCACTACTTAAGGACGACTGGCTCCAGGCTAACAAAAACACTTGTTTAATCAAAGATGGACTGACCTGGGTAGAAAACAAACTTTAAGTCCCTACAAACCAGAGAATGGACCTCATGAAATGCTGCCATGACTCCAAAATAGCAGGACACTTTGGATTTGTAAAAACCCTGCACCTCATCAAAAGACAATTTTGGTGGCCATCTCTCAAAAAGGACATTGAAAACTATGTTGCGAGCTGCCCCACCTGTGCTCTTCAAAGAGAAGACAAGGAAAATTTCCTGGATTTTTACAAACAGTAGCAGACTCTTCTGCACCCTGGAAAGAGATTTCTGTGGATTTTATAGTGGAGCTTCCCGGAAGTGCTGGAAACACTATCATTTGGGTTGTAACTAATCTTTTTTCCAAACAGGTTCACTTTATTCCATGCCAAAAGATCCCAACTGCTCCCCAATGGATTATCTCAGATAGGGGTGTTCAGTTCACATCTAAATTTTGGTGGGCATTTTTAAACCTATTAGGGTTTACCCAGGGGTTATCATTATCAAACCACCCCCAGGCAAATGGGTTCTGAACATTTGAACAGTGTATTAGAACAATTGGACTGACCTTCCTTTTGCAGAAGTAGCATACAATAACTCAGTCAATAGCAGCACGGGGTTCACCCCATTCCAGGTAGCCATGGCCCAAGAATTCAACCCCATGCCGGAATACCCGCCAAAGAACCTGAAATCCCCTCCCTTAAGGTGTGGATAAATAACTTGCAAGCTGTTGTGTCCGCGAAATGATGCCAGGAGTCGGTGACTTCAAATCATGCTCTTTTATTAAAGTAGGAATCGAACTGGCTCTTTGCAAAAGGTTCTCGGCTTTTATTCTTTCAGCCGCGGCGGCCGCGGCCAATGGCACCGCTTTGAATCTCCCGCGATTCGAATGGACCAATCGCGGGAGATTCTTAGCGAGCCAATCGGCGCGGCTCGCCTGACCAATCAGAGTGCCCCGCGCTTTGGCCAATCAAAGTGCGGGGATCTCAAGAATGCTAATTAGGGACAGAACACCCCTCCCCTCTTGGTTCAGTCCTTACGTCGTGTAGTCACGTAGGTAGGCGGGGCTCCGTCTGAGCCTACTGGACCTGCGCAGCCCAGTCGTAGGTTGGATCCCGGCCGGTTCGGTCAGGATCTCTGCTGCTCCTGATGCCGTCGTGGGAACCGGCTGGTCGGTCGGGCCAGGCCGCTCTCCGTAGCTCCCTCCTGGGCCTCCCGGATTGGTTGAGCTGCGGGTTTCGCTGCTCCCGCTCGGTCTTTCCGGGTTGGTCGAGCTGGCCTGGTTGTCTCTTCCTGGCGAGGGGTCGTGATGGCTGCTTTCTGGTAAGTATGGCTGGTTTATTCTTCTTTGGTTTTGGTCCCCTGGGTATTCCCTCCCCCCTTGGTTTGTGTTGTGGGGGTTGGTTTCGCCTGTTTGTGCGTCGGTGGTCTCTTGGTTGGCAGTCCTCGACCTTAATTGGTCAATGTGGCGTTTCCACGCTCGTCCGTCTGCTGTTTGTAGCCGGTACGAGTGTGGGCCTGTTATTTGTGTGATGACGGCCGGTATCCATAGTGGGTCTCCCGTCAGGTTTCTTGCATATACGGGGTCGCCTGGTGCGAAAGTTCGGTGTTTGCTGTTTGAGTCTGGGGGCTTCTCCGGGTTATACGTGGAGTGTAACCTGTCAAGTGGGGACCTTAATTTCCTCCCCATTAATAGTTCGGCTGGGCTCTTATTCGTTGTGGTGTTTGGGGTTATGTGTTGGGTGAAGAGTAGTTTGTTTATTTTCTCCTAGATCTCCCCGTGGTCTATTTTCCGGATGGTTTTCTTAGTGAATTGCACCATCCGTTCCGCCCTACCGTTTGCCGCTGGGTGCGCTGGTGCTGTCAGCGCGTGGCGGATGCCCCTTTCCGCTAGGAATTTTTCAAATTCCAGCGAGGTGAATTGGGGCCCATTGTCGGAAACGACGATGTCTGGGAGGCCGTGTGTTGCAAAGAGTTTGCAGAGCTCCTTGATCACGGCCTCCGTGGTTGTCATCTTCATGTTGCTTACCTCCAGCCAGTTGGAGTAAACGTCTACTGTAATAAGGAAGGTGTGTCCTTTTGTGGGCCCGGCGAAGTCTATGTGAATCCTAGACCAAGGTCCCCTTGGGGTTTCCCACTCTAGGACGGGTGCTGTGGGTGGGCTTGGCCTAGTTTCCTGGCATCGTTGGCACCTTGCTACCCAGGTCTCAATTTGTTTGTCCATTCCTGGCCACCAAGCGTAACTTCTGGCCAGGGCTTTAGTCCTAACGATGCCAGGGTGCCCCTCGTGTAGCAGTTCCAGAACCTTCCCTTGTAGCTTTTCTGGAATGACCACCCTATCCCCCCATAGTATGCACCTTTTTAATAACGAGAGTTCCGTTTGGCGGTTTCGGAATGTTTTGATGGACTCGTCGTTGTCCCTTTCCTGCCACCCTTTCTCTACCCAATGCAACACCTGCACCAGACGTTTGTCTTTATTAGTCTCTCGGGCAATGTCTGACGCGGTTATGGGCAGGTTGGGTAGAGTCTCTATGATGAGGGTGGTCGTCGTGGGTGCTGGGTCGGTGTCAGGTTCCGGTAGCGGCGAGCGGCTTAAGGCTTCTGCATGGGAGATCGTCTTACCCGGTCTGTGTATGAGTCCCTAGTTGTAGGCTGCCAGGAACTCAGACCACCTTGTCATTCGGGGAGACAGAATGTTCGGGGTGGCCCGGTTTCCTGCAAGGATTCCCAGCAGCGGCTTGTGGTCGGTTATGATGGTGAATGTCCGGCCGTAGAGATACTTGTGGAATCTTTTTACGGCGGCAACGATAGCCAGAGCCTCTTTGTCCAGCTGGCTATAGTTCCGCTCTGATTTGGTGAGGGTCCTTGAAAAGAACGCGATGGGCGCTTCTTTTCCATCGGGGAGGGTATGGCTGAGGACAGCGCCGACGCCGAAAGGTGATGAGTCGCATGTGACGGCCAGAGGTAGGGTCTCATTATACTGTATAAGGACGGCGTCCGAAGTGAGGAGGTCCTTTGTTCTTTGGAAGGCGGCTTGCTCGCGTTTCCCCCAAGTCCAGGTCGCCGCCTTGTCCAGGAACCTATGCAAGGGCTCCGCCACCGTCGCCTTTTGGGGCAGGAACACATTGTAAAAGTTAAGTAGCCCCAGGAATGCCTGTAGTTCTGTCTTCGACTTGGGTGTGGGGGCTTCTTTGATGGCCTTGATTTTTTGGTTTGTGGGGAGAATGCCGTGACGGTCTAGGAGGTATCCTAGGAATTCTACCCGTTCCGTTTGTAATTGGCATTTCTCCCTCTTGACTTTGAGCCCAGTCTCTTTGAATTTGGTTAGGACCTCCCTTAGGCGACCCTCTAGTTCGGCTTGGTTGGTTGCCGACACTAGGACGTCGTTGAAGTAAGGTACCACCCCCTTGATGCCTTGCAATAGTCTTTCCATTAGGCTTTGGAATATTCCCGGTGCCACGCTGACTCCGAATTGGAGTCGGTTGCATTTAAATGCTCCCCGGTGGGTGACTATGGTTTGCGCTTCTGCCGTTTGCTCATCGACTGGCAACTGTTGGTATGCCTGGGCGAGGTCGAGCTTGGTGAAAACCTTGCCCCCTCCCAGTGAGTGCAGTAGGTGTTGCACTACTGGGATGGGGTAGGCGCTTTGTTGCAATGTGCCATTTAGGGTGGCCTTATAGTCCCCACAGATCCTCACGGACCCATCAGGCTTGATCGGGGTGACTATGGGGGTCTCCCACCGGGCGTGGTCTATGGGCTGTAGGACCCCTTGCTTGACGAGCTTGTCAATTTGCTCGTCTATCTTGGGTTTAAGTGTGAATGGCACCCGCTTTGGTTTCAGGCGTTTTGGGGGGACGTTTGGGTTTAGGCTGAATGATATAAGGGGCCCTCGGTACTTGCCTAGGTTTCTGTCAAAGACCTCTTGGAATTCCCGGGCCAGTTGCTGCTCCCAGCTGTCGTCGGTGATGTGGTCGACTCCCGTGACTGTGATGCCGAGCGGGGCGAACCATTGCAGTCCCAGTAGGCTTGGGCGGTTGTGGTCGACGATTGTCAGGGGAAGCCTTTCGGTGTGCCCTTTATATGTGATGTTGAAGTGTTTGGTTCCGACTACCAGGATGCGGTTTCCCTGGTAGTCCCTTACGATGAGTCTCTGGCTGTCTAGGTTCCTCCTTTGGATGGTAGGCACCAAGTGCTTTATTTCATGCCATGCTATCATGGAGAGGTAGGACCCGTAGTCCACCTCCATTTTGCATGGCTGGCCCTCGATGCCTACCTCCACGTGGACCTTCCGGGCATCATTGGTTATGGCGTGGCCGATGGTGACCATCTGATGGGTCTCCTCTCTGCCGGTTATCGCCGCCTCGCAGGGATCGTCCATTCCGGTCCCATCTGTTGTCCGAGGGGTGATCTCTGGTCCGGGGTGGTGTGCTCTCTCTCCTCCGGTCGCTCTGGTCCCATCGTGCCGGGCTGCGGTTCTTTTTTAGGTGGCAGAGACGGGCGATGTGTCCCTTCTTGTCGCAATGCCGGCAGATCGATTCGAAAAACCGGCATTCTGACCTGGGGTGGTCGCCCCGCAACCGGCACAGTTGGTCCTCGACTTACGACCCTGCCGGTTCCATGGGTCGCGGCCTGTCTGGAGGCGATGGATGTCCTCCTTGTCATCGGAAGTGCCCGATGCCGAGTGGAAGTCGCCCTGGTGGGTGGTCGTCTCGGGTTGGGCCTCGGCCGACCTCGCAGGGTTGTTGTTTCCGCTGCGGTCCCCAGCGTTCGGTCTGCGCATGCGGTCGGCAGAGGTTCGGGTTGCTTTGGCGGCTGCGGTTGCGGTGAGGGTGTCTGCTAGGCTGATGTTGCCCTTGGCCATCAGCCGGCTCTGGAGGACGGGGTTCCACAAACCGAGCACGATTCTGTCTCGCAGGGCGTCGTTCAGGTTGTCGAATTCGCACAGCCCCCCTAGGCGCCGTAGCTCGGCGACGAAGTCGCTGAAGCTCTCACCCGACCGTTGGTCCCGACGGTAAAATTCGTTTCGTCGGATCAGGATGGGTACCTCTGGAGCGTAGTGCCGCTGAAGTATTGGCTCGAGGACGTCCCAGTCCATCGCGGTCGCATCAGCGGGTTTGGCAAGCGCCTTGGCCATCTTGAATACCTCGGTCCCGCAGTGGGTCAGGAATATGGCACACTTCATGGGGCCGGTGGCATCCTTCAGGTCGCTGCACTCGAGGAACATGCAGAATCGGTCGGAGTACGATTCCCAGTCCTCGGTGGCAGGGTTGAAGGGTGCGGGGGGTGCAATTTTCGCCATCATGGTGGTTCCTCTGGCTTCCGTCGGACACGTGGTTCGGTTCAGGGTCTGGATCCCACCTTCGTCACCAGTGTTGTGTCCGCGAAATGATGCCAGGAGTCGGTGACTTCAAATCATGCTCTTTTATTAAAGTAGGAACCAAACTGGCTCTTCGCAAAAGGTTCGCAGCTTTTATTCTTTCAGCTGCGGCGGCCGCGGCCAATTGCACCGCTTTGAATCTCCCGCGATTCGAATGGACCAATCACGGGAGATTCTTAGCGAGCCAATCGGCGCGGCTCGCCTGACCAATCAGAGTGCCCCGCGCTTTGGCCAATCAAAGCGCGGGGATCTCAAGAATGCTAATTAGGGACAGAACACAAGCCATGTGGCCAGTGGTAAGATTTGTGTTACAGGAAGCTAGAGCAGCTTTTAAAGTTCAAGCGGACTGTTAAGTTCTGCGCATGCGTGCAAGGAACGGAGACGAGACGGTGAAAAGTGAACTTCAAACTCTTTATTAAACATTCTGAACAGAGTAAAACCCTAGGGCAACAGCAACCCTTTTATAGGCAAGCTGCTGCTCTAGTAACCAATAGGAAACGTAGAGTGTTAACCCCTTAACCAATGAGAGTGGCTCGTTAACAGCCAATCAGATTCTCCTGAATGGACCAATCCGATATCGCTATTATCAGCCAATCAGAAGTGCAGGGCTAGAACCCTGTTATTTTCTAAAGCTTTTGATAAACTTTATTTAAGTGTTTTATTAGTTCATAACATGGACAAAAAACACTGCAATCCTAAACCTTTCAAGATTGGGGACCGTGTATATTTGTCCACAAAATTCTTAAAATCATTACAACCCTCTTAAGAAACTAGGCCCAGAATTCATTGGTCCATTCTCCATCTCCAAAATTATTAACCCCTTGATGGTAGAGCTTCTACTCCCCAAAAGATTAATCCAGTATTTCACTGTAGCTTGCTCAAACCGGAGATCAGTTCAAACCTCAGACCCCCCCCCATCCCACACCTCCAACTCCCATCATGGTACATGGGAAACAACATTTTGAAATTAAAGATATCCTTGATTCGCGCACTCACCGTGGATTCACACAATATTTAGTAGCTTGGAAACACCTTCCTTCCTCAGAAAATGAGTGGATAGCCAAACGATATGTAAAAGCACCCACATTACTACGAAAGCTCCACCTAAAATACCCTGATAAACCATCCTAAATTGCAAATGTAACACACAATTTTGTTTTTTCCAGGTAGACCTATCTGTTTTTGATGTCAGATATGTGTACCTGTCATTCGTTCAATGGAAGAAGAAAAGTGGCGGGGGTGGGGAGACTGATAAAGATATCTTTCTTGATGTAACCTGAATATATTTAATCTTATATCAAATTTGTATAACCAACACGTAATACAATGGAAAGATGAAACCCAGATGGCCAGAACCTATCACCTCTGAGAGAGACAGCCAAGAGATGAAGAGACCATAAAAATTCCACAGTGAGATGTGTGCTGGGAAACTCTGAAAAAGACCATTCTAAAAAGGGGGTGGGGGGAATTAAGATGTTGGCTCTTTGTTTTACTAAATACACATCAGGATAAGGGGAGGGATTTTAAACTCCCTTATCTATCTCTGCATGCCTGAGAGACCTTAGATGCTGCTTTTGACCTCTACATGAATTGTCTCATCTCAATAAAGGATTCCTTTTGATACATTTCCAAGTTTTCAGAAGGTCATTCTAATAGATTTAATGGGAAAAGTTATATAGTTTTATATAGATATAGTTATATATAATTATATATTTATAGGTATATATTATATATATAGTTTTATATATATAGTTTTATATATATATATATACATATACATATATACAGTAATATGATTAAATAAATATTGTATTATAATTGTAGTGATAACATAACAAAAAGTAAGGATTTAAGAAATAAGTTATAGATTTACTTGTAACAAATGACTTTAATTGACATTAATAGAAATCTACATTACTTATGACAACATTGCAAAACTGTGAGAACATGTTTCTCTTTTTTTAAAATATATTCTTTTTTTTTTTGAAACTTGCAATAAACATTGTTAAAAAATTTTTTTTAAAAAAGTTATGTCCACTATCCAGTCAAAGCTAAGTACTTTTTAATACAATCATATTAATATTTTACTCAGAATTTCTGGTAAACCTATATTTTAACAATACAGTCCCTCTGATTTTAGCTAAGGAACCATAATCTTAGTTTCATTGCAATTAATTTTTTTTAAGCCAGAATAAATTTTGTTTTACTTTCATTAAAATGAATGACTTCTCATACAAATTACCTGAGAATATAACAGTCAGGACGTCTAGCTGAATGGGGGGTAAATTGTGTAAGGTGCTTCCATACAAACATTAGTGAGCCTCTTGTCTATTTTAGACAATTTTTGATTAACAGGAATTCCTAACTTTCAGTATTACATTGGCAGCAGAGGACAGATGGTTCAACTTGTACAAAGAGTATATAGCATAATGAGCTGAATTAAGCTGATCCAAAGCCAAATGAAGCCAACTCAAATTTATAAATGAAACTTGCATGACTAGTGACCCATGAAATGAAATAAAATCATATATCAGCTATACCAACCATGTACAGTATGGCAATCCACTAAAGGCTCTGTCTTTCCAGAACTTCGGATAGTATTCTGTGGCATTGCCTGAATTGCATTTATGCAGTTATTGAACTTAATGAAGCTAAATATAAAATGCTATTCGATGTTAAACATAAAATACCTTTCTTGATTTAGGATTTTACTAGGCAAAGGAAAGAACAATGAAATGGAAGTGAAATAAATTAGTTATCTTATGAAATAGTTAGAATTACTGGGCACTACTGCGATTTTTAAAAATTGCTTCTGCTTTATGCAGTCAACAACAATATAACCAAAGTCATACCAATACTGTCACAGTTTTACAAAACAGTGAGTTAGTATTACAATATGCTGAACTCTGTTAAGTGGGAAGGTGGTGTGCATATATTTGTGAGTGGGCTATGTACCCATTATACTTTTACCAAGAAAGAACAATAGAGGAACTCATCTAATTGCAAATTGTTTCAAACCCATAATGGTTAGATCCACAGAGGTCTTTTTGCACACTCTGGTATAGTCAGTGCATCAGTTAATCTTGAGTTGTTTAACTTCACCTCTGGTGTCCGCTGCTCCCTCCTGTTATAATACATGTAGACTGCTGTGACTCTATTAGTTGTTCTGCTTGGTATTTCACTATGAAATGTTTGCTCAGACAAGGAATATGTGTTGTACAAGGTAAAGGGAGAATTCAATGTGAATGATCATGCTGTGAAGATTTCATAAGCTGCTCACAAAGAGCATTCTCAGAATTTATTTTTTCCAATATCACAGCTATATAGTCGGGTTTGGATGTTCATAAATTCCAGACTGTAATGAGAATAAAGCAAGAACTGTAAGATTTACAGAACAGGGTACAGGCAAGGTTTCTATACTACAAATGAATGCAAACTAAATTAATACTTATAGTGATAGACCAGCATAAGAAAGTTGGGTACAGTCATAAAAAAGAAGCACATAATATCTCTAACTCTCTGTAAGTCAAAAAAGTAAACATCTAAATGGAGTGATAAAAAACTAGAAAATCCAGTACTAAAAATGTGTTGGAATTCAGATATTAGCCATTGAGACTTGAATATTTTCGAAAGCTGTATATTTTGTTCTCAAATCCCAGTTACACTTTAATCTTCTATTTGTCAAGGAAAAATGTGTTTTCTCTGTCCACCGCACATATGATATTTTGTTATGGTTATGATTGCTACATATATTTCATAGATTTCTGTTAAGCCTGTGTTCCCCAACCAGGGTTAAGGAGACAAGCTAAACAGAATGTGCAGCGTTAGTCAGATAGGCACACAGATAAATGAGTGAGATATGCTTGTACGTTTGTTAACATACAGTAAAAATAACAGATACGCTTGTGCTATCAAAAATATAGTTTATTCCATTTATAGCATAGTCAAAATAACAGTCCATTAGTCATGCATCATTTAGTCAGTCCATTCAAGGATATTCAGTTAGCAAAGTCCGTGTAGAATATCCTATGTCAGTTCACTTACAAATCAGTCCTTTGTCTCTCTCCCGTTCGAGTAACGCAGTCTTGAGTCCATGCAGTAATTAGGGATCATCAAAGCCAGAGAGAGAGCAAGCTGTCGTCTTGCTTCTTTTAAAGTGCTTTCACAACCACTCCCTTAATTACAGTCCTACAGTTAAAGTTGCAGACACTTTAACTAACAAACTATGATTACATATTTATTATTTTACCTAAACCAGTTAGGGTAAACAATGTTATCCCTAACAGTCTCCCCTTTTAGGAAAATAATAATACTATAACTATTTACATCTTTAAATCATATTTGTTACAACTTTCTTTAAACTTAATTACTCCTTGAGCTTTTGTAAATTGGTCTGCAATGTTTTCTTCCATCATGCAGTATTCCAATTTAATTAGCCCATTTTTTACAGATTCTCTAACATTTAAGTATCTTAAATCAGTATGCTTTGATCTAGTTTTTACAGCAATATTAGTAGCTAACTTTATGGCTGCTTGGTTGTCCTCATACACAATAATGGAATCTTTAACAGTTATACCCATGTCTAATAATAACTGTTTGTACAGAATTAAGTAAGTGCATAGTAATGACAGACATGAAAATTCCGCTTCCATTGTGGACAAGCTAATATGCTGTTGTCTGATTGACCTCCACCCTATTAGTGTCTTACCAAATGATATAGCCATCCCAGATGTTGATTTTCTAGTGTTTATATCAGTTGCAAAACTTGCATCTGCATAGGCACTAAGACTCAGATCACCCTTTGGTTCTATATACAATGCATGGTTCATTGTTCCTTTAAGATATCTTAAAATTCTCTTTAATGATTGCCAATGACATTGATGTGGATCCGAATTAAAACGTGCCAGCTGATTAACACTATAAGCTATATTTGGCCTTGACCAATTGCTTATATATGATAAGCTACCAATCAAAGATTGATATATGGACTTATCAAATTTGGGACTTTGATTCTAAGGAATGTGTTCTTGGACTGTTCTTGCAAACATTGGTTTCCTAGAACTCCAGAGGTATTCCTAGGATTTGTTTTCACAAGAAAAAATAAATAAATTCTTGCTGTACTATAAAAAGAATGTGTGCACAAATATTTTACCCATCCCAATTTGATGTCCTTTTAGAAATATTTTAAAATTAGGTCAGAAAAGCATCTGTATATCTCTTTTATGATCCCATTTCTCTTCAAACAGCTGATAACCAGCTCTGGCCAAGAAGCAGGTAGAGAGCCAAAGTAAAATAGACCTGCTGTAAAAATGTCACATGGGTGGATGATTTCTACTAGATGTGCATTTTATGCCTATATGTTATTCAAACATTTTTGAAAGAATACATATGTCTCTCCCATCTGGTCAAGCCAACCCCAAAAGGTATAATTATATTACTGAACAGGAATAGAAAATCTAAAAAATCCTGAAACATTAGTAATTATTGTCTCAGTAATTCCCACTGAATTTACATAAACATAACTGTTCTGTACCTTCATTTGAATTCTTGAGATCCCTGCGTGTTGATTGGCCAAAGCGTGGGGCGATCGGATTGGCTAGGCGAGCCGCGCCGATTGGCTCACTGAGAATCTCCCGCGATTGGTAGATTTGAATCGCGGGAGATTCAAAGCGGTGCCATTGGCTGTGGCCGCGGCGGCTTGGGAATAAAAACCCGCAAAGTTTTTCTAAGAGCCAGTTCGGTTCCTGACTGCAATAAAGAGCTTGATACAAAGTCACCGACTCCTGGCTTCCTTCCACGCGGACATAACAATAACCCCAGCTAATGTTGCTGTCAAAATGAAAGGTAAAAAAAAAATTAATTTGCTTACACTAATATCATCAAACCCACAAATCCCAAGACTTGGATTATCCATAATTATCTAAAATGAAGTTAAATATTTTTATAATGAATATAACATTTAAGGCAGCAAAGTTTTTTCTATGGAATGGGGGACAGGGAACAGCTGAAAATAAGGGTGAAAATTGAATAAAACTTTGGACAGTGTAAGAAATATATTTAATTAACTTTCCATGATCACTTTGCTGTCTTTCTGAT
The DNA here is from genome assembly GCA_033807585.1 of Hydrophis major. Classification (NCBI taxonomy): domain Eukaryota; kingdom Metazoa; phylum Chordata; class Lepidosauria; order Squamata; family Elapidae; genus Hydrophis; species Hydrophis major. The sequence goes on along the minus strand of CM066343.1, from coordinate 84,772,413 downwards.
TGTTATTTTCATTATGAATGAAGTAAGGTATCAGATAATGAAAATAATGTGATTAGAATCATATAAAAAGTTCAGAAAAGTGAGTTACATTTTATGAGCTGTGGAGAAATAATTAGTATTTAGATATATCTCGCATTTCTGGAGCATGTGAGAGCCCAGTTCATGCTTTCTCATCTAAATAGACAATTTAATAGATATAACTATTATGTTACAATTTTTCATTTTACATATTTTTAAAACCTAGGGTTAAATAATTTAGCTATTATAGTGAGCAAGCAAAAATATTACCAGAATAATAAATTTTATATTAAAATGGGGAAAAGTTATTTAAAATAAGAATTCTGGGTATGAAATGTCCTGTGTCCTGCTTGATCAAAAAAAAAAAAAGGAAAAGGAAAGATCCAAGCATTTAAAAAAAAAAAAAAAACCACCAGCTAATAATAGCACATTCTTCAAGATATCTCTACAATTAAGTATTTTTTTTCAATTATTTAGTAAGTGCCTAATTTGCTACTGGAAAGAAAATGACATGGTTGCTTCTAAGTTATAAAACATGGTTGCTTCTAAATTATTTTGATGGCATTGACAGAACAAACAAAGAAATATTGACTAGAGACATCACGCCGTGGATAAATTCTTTGACCCTGTCCTTTTTTGTAAAATTGGAGAAAAATAATCAACAACTTATAAGCTAGCTACACACCATGGTGGAGAGATCCTAAAGATAGAAATAAAAATGTCCACATTTGTCCAAAGATATCAGCACCTTACTTGAAAAACATGGGTGCAAAGACAGTTTGGATGAAAACAAATCCAGTACATACATCATTTGTGTTGATGGATCTGTCCTTAAAATCCTGCAACAATTGTACCATCATTCAGAAAAGCTGTAATACTTGTTTTCCTCTTAAAAGCATTTTAGAAGGATATACATGCACATCCACACTCACAAATTTGTAAGCCAAGATATAGGCCAGCAGATATAGCATTACTTTATATCATTAATATTGCAAACCCTCTTTTATTTTTCTTCCTTCCTCTGCAAATGCCTCCCTCTTTGGTTTTAAGATTTTTCTGTGTGTTTTTTTCTGAGATTCAGAAAACACAAGAGAGTCAGGCCTTCCAAACAAATGCATTTATCTTGACTGAATGCATCTTCAGTTGTTTCATGACAATGGTCTAGAGAATACTTGCACTTAACATTGCAGTTATTTTTAATATATATTAATTACTGCTTGGGAAATGGACTGAGTGCACAAGCCTAATTTTTGGTTACCATACCTACTTTTTCTATCCAGGGAGCAAAAGAATGAATGGATCAATCACCTGACATATTTCCATCCAATTTCAAGAGTAGAATGTGTTCATTTTCTGACTAATGGCATGTCATTTTGCAAAAGCTTTTGCTTGTGAATTAATCCTGGAATCAAAACAGATTTTCTGGGGAGCAATCTTCCATCAAGTATTGATTTTTTTTACACTCATTGAGTCTGTACTCTCTAATTTAACCTGACAGTGATTGTGCACAATGGTCTGGGAGCACCTTGGCAACTCACAGGAGAGAGTTTTATTGTTCTGTCTGTTTTTAACTTGGGAGGAAGGGGGAAAACAATAGGAAGAAATGGTGTAGTTGCTCACAGGTGGTGGAAGCATTTTTCAACTTCCTTCCACTGATGCTGATTAAAGCAGAGAGAAAGAATAGATACCTGATTCCATATATCTGTCTTTTCAGGGCTATTGCTCCAAACAGATGCTTAGCCTGCTTGTGTGAATAAGCCAACAGAGTCCATTTGCATGCATCCTTGTGCAAGGAATTGACAAGATAGATAGTGTTAAGTTTTGAGCATGGGCGAGAAAGAATGGAGACAAGCCTCTGAACGGTGAACTTCAGCTCTTTATTTACATTGTGACTTCTTCAATTCAACAGCAGTAAAACCCGCCTTATATAGGCAAACCCTGTAATGTTTAACCAATAACGAGCTAGGAACGCTAGCTCTTATAACCAATAAGAACTCTCTTAAGGGCCAATCGGATTCCCCGGAATGGGCCAATCTGGTCCAGCCGCTTAACAGCCAATCAGAAGTGCAGGGCCAGAACCCTGCACTTACTCCAAGCTCACACTTTATTAATCTTATTGCATACACAGCACCCCTTCCCCCTGGCTTCTTATTTCAGGGCGCAGTTACATAGTCCCTTAGGTAGGACAGTTGTCTTTTTAGTTTCTCTGATTTTCGTTGTATCGGCTGGTTGCAATCATGCTGAGGTAGATCGTTGTTTGGCAGTGGGGCTGTTTCTGGTTCAGAGTTCACTTCTACGTTGTTGCCCACATTTTCTGCAATTCCCTGAGGTGCAACCGTTTCTCGCTCCGGCTCCGCTTCCTGAGTTTCTATTAAACTGTCGTTTCCTTCGAACTGGTTTCCTAGGAATTCATCTTCTTCCGTACCTTCCCCCCCTCAGTTTGGTCAAAGGGGATTTGCGGACTGGCCGCTGAAAGCCACGATCATAATTGGTTGATATGCTGTTTACACAGTTTATTATCAAGGCATTGCACAAGGTAGGATCTGGGGCCGGTTACACTTACTACTGTCGCTTCCACCCACAACGGGTCGCCCAATAGGTTTTTTGCATAAACCAGGTCTCTTACCTGGAAGGTGCGACAGCGGCTGCTGGATCCTAGTGGTTTCTCCGGTTCATAAGCCGGGTGCAACCGGTCGAGGTGGGAGCAGAGCTTTCGTCCCATTAGCAGTTCAGCAGGAGTTTTGTTGGTGACGCTATGTGGGGTAATGTGTTGCAAGAAAAGGATTTGATTGACCTTGTTGTCAATGTTGTCGTAGTCTACATTTTGCAAGGTTTTCTTCACAAATTGGACCATGCGTTCTGCTCAGCCATTGGTTGCAGGGTGCACAGGCGAGGTGAGCGAATGGTGGATGCCGCGGTCAGCGAGGTACTGCTCGAACGCTAGTGCAGTAAATTGTGGGCCATTATCAGATACCAGGACATCTGGTAATCCGTGGGTTGCAAAGAGTCTGTTTAAAATTTTGATAACCGCCTCGGAGGTTGTAGTCATCATGCGATGAATTTCGAGCCAATTCGAGTAGGTGTCAACGGTAAGCAGGAAAGTGTGGCCTTTGGTTGGCCCCGCGAAGTCCAGGTGAATTCGGGACCAGGGTCCACATGGGTCTCCCATTCAGTAGGCATGGCTTTTGGTGGGGCATTGCTGACTTCTTGGCATTTGGGACAAGCTTTAACCCACTGTTCGATTTGCTTGTCAATGCCCGGCCACCATGCCTAGCTTCGCGCAAGGGCTTTCATTCGCATGATGCTGGGGTGGCCATCGTGCAAAGTTCTCAGTAGCACTTTTCAGAGCCGTTCTGGGATAACGACTCTATCGCCCCAGATGACACAGCCTTTCTGGGAGAAAAGCTAGGTCTGTTGAGACTTGAATGGTGTGAAGTCATCTGATAACTGATCCAATGGCCATCCGCGTTCTACCCAGCCTAGGACTAGTGCTAGGGTGTGGTCCCGTTTGATTTCTCTCACAATATCTCGGGCGGTCAGTGCTGGCGAGTTGAGTGCCTCGATTTGCAAAGTGGTTACCGTTGGTGCCGGATTGTCGAGAGTCTCTGGAAGCGGTGCTCGGCTCAATGCGTCAGCATGGGGAATGGCTTTCCCCGGGCGGTATTGCAGCTGATAGTTATAAGCAGCTAAGAATTCTGACCATCGGGTCCTCCTAGGGGATAATATGTAGGGAGTCGGCTTATCTCCAGCTATTATCCCTAACAAAGATTTGTGTTCAGTCACAATAGTAAAAACCCTACCATACACATATTCGTGAAATCTTTTCACAGCTGAGACAATTGCGAGGGCTTCTTTATCAATTTGTCCATAATTCCGCTCCGTTTTTGACAGAGTCTTTGAAAAATATGCAACAGGGGCTTCGTTCCCATTAGGCAGTACGTGGCTCAAAATGGCGCCCACCCCGAAAGGCGATGCATCACAGGTTACAACTAACGGCAAAGTCTCGTTATACTGCATGAGTACAGAGTCAGAAGTGAGCAGTTTTTTAACATTTCGGAATGCCTGTTCTTCACGGTAACCCCATAACCAATTTGCTTTTTTATCTAACAATCGGTGTAACGGTTTAGCGACAGTTGCTTTGTGCGGTAAAAATACATTATAAAAATTGATGAGGCCTAGGAACGCCTGGAGATTGGCCTTGTTTCGTGGCCTGGGAGCGTTTTTGATCGCTTTTAATTTACTTTCGGTAGGGTGAATGCCCTGGCTATCAATCAGGTACCCTAAAAACTCAACACTGTCAGTACACAATTTACATTTGTTTTTTTTAACCTTAAGACTGGCCTCTTGGAATTTTTTTAGGACTAATTTTAACCGGTCCTGTAAGATTTTTTTTTGTAGGGGCTGCAATTAATACATCGTCAAAATAGGGGACCACGCCCTCAATCCCTTGCAATAACCTTTCCATAAGGCTCTGAAAAATCCCCTCTGAATTTAAGCCGGATGCATTTAAAGGCACCTCGGTGCATCACAATAGTTTGGGCCTGTGCCGTTTTTTCATCTACTGGTAATTGCTGATATGCCTGAGCTAAATCCAATTTAGTGAAAACTTTCCCGCCCCCCAGGGAATGGAGGAGGTGCTGCACCACCGGAACTGGATATGCGTTCTGCTGCAGGGCGTAGTTCAAAGTGGCCCGGTAGTCCCCACAAATTCGGATTGACCCGTCTGGCTTAATGGGTGTTACAATAGGGGTTTCCCACGGGGAGTGATCGATGGGCTCCAACACCCCCTGAGCTATCAGTTTGTCGAGTTGTTCGTCGATTTTCGATTTTAAGGCAAACGGAACTCGACGGGGCTTTAGGCGAATGGAAGCTATTTTTGGATCTAAGCTGAATGAGATTGGGATCCCCTTGTACTCGCCTAAGCTGTCCGTGAAGACATCCCTGAACTCATAGATAAGGTCTTCCTCCCAGTCACAGCCACCAACTTGGTTTACACCGGCCACTTCAATGCCGAGTGGCGCGAACCATTGGAGGCCCAGTAGGCTAGGCCTATCTCTATCGATGACCGTTAAAGGTAAGTACGCTATGTGCTTCTTGAAGGAGACTCGGACTCTGCAGTACCCGACGACGGGAATTTGATTCCCCTGGTAGTCCTTGAGGATGAGGCGTTGGAAACGGAGATCTTGGTGTTGAATTGTGGGGATGAGTTGCTTGAGTGTCTTCCAAGACACCATCGAGAGGGACGATCCCAAGTCAACCTCCATGTGGCAAGGCTGGTTCTCAATGGCTACCATGACTCGGATTTTCTTAGTGTCCAAGGCTGAGGCGTGACCGATAGTGATAGTATGGTGAGCCTCTTCTCTCTGCAAAGCTCGATTTCTATAGGAGTGGTTTACTGGCTCTCGCCTTACAGGACGGTTTTCTGTCGATTGGTGATAGTAAGCCCCTTTTGAGGCCTGGCTGGGTCCTGGCAAGCTGCGGCAGACCTGTCCGATGTGGCCTCGTTTCCCGCATTCATGGCAGAGTGCGTCGTGGAATTTGCATTCGGACCTGGCATGGTTGGCTCCACAGCCAGCGCAAGGGTGTAAGGGCTTCGGGTGAGTGTCCCGGTCGGACTGCAGTCGATGGACCCCTTCTTTGTCACTGCCTGACGACGAAGAGAGGTCCTCGTGGTGCGTTGTTGCGAGCTGCCCTTCTGAACTAGGTGAGATTTCGCTGGCCGGTGGTGGTACCGGAGTGCGGTTTCAGAGTAGTTGTGCAGCCGACTTCCTGGTTGCTTCTGCTGCAGTAGCATCAGCAATGGTGTCGGCAAGGCTGATGTTGCCTTTCGCCATCAGCTTGCTTTGGATGCCTGGCGCATCTAATCCCAGAACTATGCGATCTCTTAGTGCTTTTTCTAGATCGGTGAATCCGCAGAGGCCTCCCAAATTTCGGAGGTCTGCTATGAAGTCGGCCACGCTTTCTACCTTTCGCTGGCTTCTTTGATAAAACTCGTGGCGTCTCACGAGCGTAGGCACGGTCGGGGTGTAGTGATTTCGCAGAATAGGTTCGAGGTCGTCCCAATCCATGGCCTTCACTTCTCGGGGTTTGGCTAGTGTTTTAGCCATCTTAAATACGGTTGGACCACAATGCGTTAGGAACACCTCCCGTTTCTTCCCGGCTGTGGCGTCCTTTAAGTTGTTCGTCTCTAGGAACATTTGGAAACGATCCATGTAAGACTCCCAGTCTTCTTGTGTTGGATCGAATGGAGCGGGTGGTACGATGCCGCCAGACATGGTTCCATTGTTGGCGTCGTCTGTCACGTGCTCAGTGTTCTTTGAAGGTTCAGATATCTCCATATCCCATCCTCGTCGCCAGTGTTAAGTTTTGAGCATGGGTGAGAAAGAATGGAGACAAGCCTCTGAACGGTGAACTTCAGCTCTTTATTTACATTGTGACTTCTTCAATTCAACAGCACTAAAACCCGCCTTATATAGGCAAACCCTGTAACGTTTAACCAATAACGAGCTAGGAACGCTAGCTCTTATAACCAATAAGAACTCTCTGTTAAGGGCCAATCGGATTCCCCGGAACGGGCCAATCCGGTCTGGCTCTTAACACCCAATCAGAAGTGCAGGGCCAGAACCCTGCATTTACTCCAAGCTCACACTTTATTAATCTTATTGCATACACAACAGATAGATAGATAGATAGATAGATAGATAGATAGATAGATAGATAGATAGATAGATAGATAGTCAGTCTTTCCTATAGTCTTTCCCATTAGGACTTTTTAGGTATAGGATGGTTTTTGAGTCTTTCAGTTTTTTGTTTACAAAATTATAGAAGGCACGGGTGGATTTTGTGTGTAAAAGATTGCAGTGGTAATTGGTGCATTCTGCCTTTACCTGTCAGCATAAGGTGTTATATCGGTTTTTAAAGTTAGTGACGTATTTAGTTTTGTTTTTACGCCATAAGGATTTTTTTTTTTAAAGATTAAAATTTTCTTATTATTTTGGGTAAATTGGGTTTTTTTTTTTGAGTTACTAATGAAACATACAGTTTACTGACTCTTTCAAATTCAAGCAAGAAAGCGTTATAATGTTCTCCTGTATTGTTATAGCCAAGTCGGCAACTATGAGTTCATAATTGGCTTTTATAAAATTGTATTTTGGAGATCCATCATTATGATCCTCTTTGAGAGGGTGTAAATTTAGACAAAAGTCAATCATGCTATGGTCACTGTTTGAAAATAGTTCCCGTATTTGTAAGCCATAAATTGAGTTTGAGCTGTTGCAGGATGAGGTTGAGGCAGTTGTTTAGTCTGGTGTTGTTGTATGCTAACTGATTCAGTCCCAGAGTGGTAACGGCATTGTACAAGGTTGTATGAATGAGTTCAGAATGTACATTCATTTAGTGTCCAATTTATAAGAGGTAAGTTGAGGTCACCAAGAAAAATAAGAGGGTGTGGGCAAGAGGCAGCCCATGTCAGTAGTGAAGTTAGCTTATTTGCATGACTTATATCATAATCAGGGGCTCGATAGCATAGTAAGAAGTGGATTGAGGTATTTAAGGATGGTTCACAGACGATGATCTCAGGAAGAGCAAGCTCTTGTATAATTCAAATCTGCTTTAGATTTAGAGTCTTTTTGTAGAATATAGCAACTCCACCTCCTCTACGGATTTCGGGATCAGTCCGATAAACTTGATATTCTCTTACAGTGGTAATGGAATCTGGAGAAGATGCATTCAACCATGTCTCACAGACAAATGTAATGTCAAATATGCCTGTGCTTAATAAGATGAGGAATTCATGCATTTTATTTGCGAGGCTCCTTGCATTGAGTAGTTTGCATTTAAGATATGAAGTAGTAGGTCTGGAGAAAGTAAGGAGCATGCATCCTTAATGTTGGATGTTTGGGTGATGGTTATTGTGATGTGGATTGTGGCTCTTGCTTTTGATCTAAAATAATAAGCAAAATAATGGAAAGGCACCAGGCCCAGATGGACTTCTGGCAGAATTTTTTAAAACATTACAAGAATTGTTGAACCTTCCATTGCTAGAAATTATGAATGAAGTTATGTTAAAGAAGAAGATACCTAAATCATGGTCAGAAGCCTATATTAGACTTATTCCAAAAGAGGAGGCCAACCCATTACAAATTAAGAACTATAGACCCATTTCTCTACTAAATGCAGATTATAAAATCTTTGCTTCAATATTGGCAGAAAGACTAAAAAATATTTAAATAATTTTATCCATCCTGATCAAAATGGATTTCTGCCAAAGAGACAAATTAAAGACAATATGAGAGTAATCTTGGACACCTTGGAATACTATGAGGCACAACCTGAAAAACAAATGGTTCTGATATTTCTAGATGCACAGAAGACATTTGATAATGTGAATTGGCGATTCATGTTATTACTGTTGGAACAGATGGGTTTTGCTAGAAAATTTATTCAAGCAATAGAAGCTATATACTATAAGCAAACAGCAAAGGTAATGATAGAGGGAGAACTGACAGACTCTATCAATATAAGAAAAGGAACAAGACAAGGGTGCCCACTATCACCTTTGTTGTTTGTGTTAACTTTGAAAGTGCTAAACAGAGATGAAAAGAATATAAGGAATGAAAATCAAAAAGGAAGAATTTAAGCTGCAAGCATTTGCGGATGATCTGGTTTTCATCTTAGAAGAGCCTTTAGAAATAGCATCAAAATTGATAGAAAAGATAGAGACTTATGGAAAGGTGGCTGGTTTGAAAATAAATAAAGATAAGACAAAGATTTTGACAAAGAATATGCTAAGGCAAAAGGAAGAACTGGCAGACCTATTGAAAATTCAGGTCATGAATAAGATTAAGTGCTTGGGGATATATTTGACAGCAAGATGTTGTACATTAAAAGAGAATAATTATGTTAAACTTAAACAGCAAATAGTGCTAGATTTGGCAAAATGGGAAAATTTACAACTGTCACTAATAGGATAAGATAGATTTGGGATGATAATATGAACTGTTATAAAATAAACTAAGCAATGATTATCTTGTATCCAAGATGATTTAGGTCAATTTAGACCACTGGCTGTCAGGATTTCAATGTAGTCCCCAGGAGCCTCTGGGGATTCCGTCATATCATCATAACGTCATCTCCCGAATGCAGCATCTTTAAGTAGCTGAAATGTCTGGCAGGTTTCAAATTGTGGCTTTTCTGGAGTACTTGAAGTTGCAGATTAATGGGCATGTACATTTTGGACCCTTTCTAGGTCAGACTGTCTCTGATGGTTAGTGTTATCATTGTACCAGGGGTCAGGTGGTAACCCATCATTGAGGTTTTGGGTCATTGCTCCCTCTCAGCTGTTTGTTGTTGCTTGACTTGGGTCATAGTGGTAATTTGCTCTGCCTTCTGGGAGGGGGGAATTATGGCGTGGATTACTTCCTCTCACTTTCTGTTGAACTGCGGTTTTCTGGATAAAACATCCACCAATAGGTTCCCTCCCCTCCCCTGGATGTATTTCAGCTCCAAAATTGAATCTTTTGAAGTACTGTGCCCAGCAAACTTGCTTGGGGGAGAGTTTTCAAGGTTTTTTTTTTGTGCCTATAGATTTTTGTGGTTAGTCCATACTACAAGTGGCACCTGACTGCCCTCAAAGAAGTGCCTCCAAATTAATAATGCCCATAGGACTGCACAAGCTTTCTTCTCTCACATGGCCCACCTTAGGTGTCCATGAGTTTTTTGAGATTTAGGCGCATGGCTGCAAGTTACTGTTTGCATTCTGTTGGAGGAGGACTGTGCTGATTGCCACATCTCTGGTATCTTCTTGTAGCACAAAGGGCTGGTTTGGGTTGGGGTATTTGAGGATTGACTGCTTGGCAAAAAGTCTCTTCAGCATCTCAAAAAGGGGATGCGAGGCAAGTGAAAGTGAAAGGGCTTGGCAGACAGAAGAGAGAGAAAGGACAATAACAAGTAAAAAGGGAAGTTCACAAGGTTGGGAGACTTGAATGAATAGTGAAACCATGTCAAAACTTACAAGCAGATCTTCTTGCTCCACGTATAGATCTTTGATCATTTCCAAGAAGTGGTATGAGTTTTGTACATGAGAAGCTGCTGTTTCAGCATGGGGCTGTAGCTCTTTTGCTAGGTGTTTGCTAGATGTGGTTTCACTATTCACTCAAGTCCCGATAAAAGAGACCCTCGAAATCATCAAAAATAAATACCAACCAGCTAAACACCTCATGGAACTAACAGAACACTGCTTAACCAACACATATTTCATATACAAAGGACAAAGATACAAACAAATTGAAGGAGCCCCCATGGGATTACCACTGTCACCTGTCATTGCAAACCTGTTCATGGAAGAATTCGAATCCAGAGCCCTGGCTAATGCCACACTCAAACCCAAACTATGGTTAAGATATATCGATGACACATTCGTGATTTGGCCCCATGGACAAGAAAACCTAAACAACTTCCTAAAACACCTAAACAGTGCACACCCCAAAATCAACTTCACCATGGAAACAGAAACAAACAAACAACTACCATTCCTAGATGTATTAATCTACAAGAAAACAGATGGCACACTAGGACACACCATATACCAGAAGAAAACACACACCAACCGCTACCTCAATGCCCAATCCCACCACCAACCAGCACAGATAAACTCCGTGGCTAAAACACTAAATACTAGAACCAAACGCCTGGCAGACAAGACACACATCAAGACTGAACTATGCACCCTGACTAAAGTATTGACAGCCAACGGCTTCCACAAAAGCAAAATCACCAACTTGATCCACAAAAACACACTGAGACATAATAGAGACCCAGAAGATGAACAGACCTATGGAACAGCTGTCCTGCCCTACATAAGAGGCACTACAGACAAAATTAGTAAGATTCTATACAGACACCACATCAAGACTGCCTTCAAAACAGACAGAAAAATAGCAGCCATCCTCAGGAACCCCAAAGACAAAATTGACCTGGAAAACCAAGGCATATATGAAGTCCCCTGTGCATCATGCCCGGCCACATACATTGGACAGACCAATAGAAGAATAAGCACCTGCCTGGATGAACACAAAAATGCAGTCAAAAAGCTGGAACACACTTCCTCACTCGTCCAACACATGGAAGCCACAGGTCATAACATCAACTTCAATGGCACCAAAACCCTAGCCACCATAGAAAATCCCAGCCACAGAATCATCAGAGAAGCCATAGAGATTGAAAAAAGACCAGAAAGCATGAACAGAAGAGATGATTCCATCAGGCTCTCAATCATTTGGAAGCCTGCACTCACAAACAAGAAAATCTCCACACCACAAGCTAGGCAAACACCTGGGCACAAACAAATCCCCCCTGATACCTCCAGCTCAAACACACCCCAACCAGGCACTCAGATGAAACCCAGCTTCCTAACTAATGATAGCCGTCCATTTACCCGAAGCCAAGCTGCACTAAAGGCCTCCAATAAAGTAACACAATGTTGCCAGCCAATCAAGATACAAAAAGAGCCCCCCCCCAAAAAACAGACAGAAGATATTAGTAGTAGAACACAGCAAACTCCAAGACCAATAAACACAGACCAAGACTTTCAACCAATCAGGAGGAAGAAAAAACCATTCTGACACAGCAATAGGCTGCCCCAAATTTAAATCTGAAACTACTGTAAAAGTTTGACTCACAGACAAACACCATACAGAAGCCTGATGATGGCAGATGAGATTCTGCTGAAACGTTGCTACAACTTTAAAAGCACCACGTGGGAAAAAACCCGAACAAAGCTGAATGCCAGACATATATATATATATATATATATGTATATATGTATTATATATATTTGTTTTCTCAAGTATATATATATATATTTGTTTTCTCAAGTTTTTGCGGGTACTTACATGTATGGCATTCAGCTTTGTTCGGGTATTTTCCCATGTCATTGTAGTTGTGCTTTTAAAGTTGTACCAACGTTTCGGCAGAATCTCGTCTGCCATCATCAGGCTGCTGTATCAGGCTTCAATACAGAAGCCTGATGATGGCAGATGAGATTCTGCCGAAATGTTGCTACAACTTTAAAAGCACAACTACAATGACGTGGGAAAATACCTGAACAAAGCTGAATGCCATATATATATATTTATTTATTACATGAAATTATGTATAGAGTCTGAGCATAGACCTTACAAAATTATATATGTGATTTAGAATTTGGATTTAAAATAATACAGTGATAATATTTTTATTTATAAGTACTTATACTCCAGTAACCAGTTAAGAGCACAGCTATCCAGCAGATAGATAGATTAAGTAATTAGATACCGGCCAATCTTAATACAGAGATTCTTTCACTGAATGTTAATTTGGGATAATATAATTAATATAGTACAACAACAGAAACAAATCTTAAAAGAAATGACTTCCACAACTACTACAGCTCTGAAAACTGGAAGAAAGGTCACCCCCACATTAACAACTATGTTGGCAACAGCTTCATCCATGGCACAAAAAAAACCATAGAAGAAACATTACCAGTGGAGAAATAAGCTAACATCTTGAATGCCAACATCCAATCAATTTTGCTGACTTTACAGGAATTGATGACGAAGCTGCAAGAAACAATGATGAAAAACCATAATGAGATGAGAGCAGATATCAATGAACTAAAAGAGGAGATGGGGAAATTAAAAGCAGAAATGAAAGTGGACATCTTCAAAGTAGAGGACAAAGTTGGATTATTACAGCAGGCCTTGGAGAAAAATGAAGCAACAATAAAAGAGGTAGAGAAAAGGACTGAACAAACCAAAACACAATTAGAAAGGGTAGATGAAGAATTAAAGAATGCGAGTAAAGAAATGGAGGACTCATTGGTCTACCTAGAGATGAACAAGGCTGCTACATACTTGAGATTCCAAAATGTAGTGAAATCCAAAGAAGAAGATCTGGAACAACTAATGGCAAGAATACTGACTGGACTATTGGAAAAGGATAAAGATGACATCTTAAGGGAATTTGATGAAGTTTACAGGATTAGCACTAATTATGTGAGATGCCACAAATGCCAAGAGAAGTCCATGTACGATTTGCGAGAAGGAGTGTCCGGAATATCATATATAGGATGTCAAGAGATGAAACAATCACGTGTAAAGGTAAAGAAGTCTTGATTCTCAAACAAATACCAAGAAGAGTAAGAGAACAAAGAAGAGACTACAAGTTCTTAGCTGCTTACCTAAACCAGAAAAGAATCGTATTTAAATGCCTAATCCCAGAGGGGATGTTAGTTTTTTGGAACGAAAGGAAAATTAAAATAGACTCCATGGAAAAGGCCCAGGAATTTTATGAGTGATTGGTAGGTCTGGAAGAGCAGTAAGGAGGAACTGGAAACAAACTCCTAGGAAGATCAAGGCTATCATAAGAACAGAGATGGAACTTTAGGAAATCAAGAAAATACTCATCTACATCAGGAGAGAGAAGAAAGTAGGACACATCTTCAGGCACAAGGAGAGATCGGAGCCATTACAAGACAAAGAGCGAAACAGAATTAATTAAATGGAAGAAGAAAAGAAACTACTATCAATTTATATGAATGGTTTAAACTCAACGATAAAAAGGAAAAGGATAATAGCTAAACTAATCAAACAAAATGCTGATATAATCTGCCTACAAGAAACTCATATAAAGAAAACAGATGAAAAATACCTAGAATGTCTGAAATTAGGGAAGCTATTTACTGCACCAGCAGACATGGGGAAAAAGAAAAGGATTGCAGTATATGTTAAAGAGGATTTGAAAGCAGATTTAATATGGTCAGATTCTGAGGGAAGAACTCTGGTTTTGCAGATCTGGATTAATGCCATCTCAATTCTTTTAGTGGTAATCTACGCCCCGAATGGAGATCACAAAGAGTTTTTTAAGCATCTTTATGGAAAAATAGCAGGATTGGAAAAAAGAAATATTTGTATTATAGGGGACTTTAATTCTATTGCTGATTATCAAAAAGACCACACTAATGGAAGAAGGAACAAAGAGAAAAAAGAGAGCTTCCCAAAATATTCATGGAAATGATGAAGGAGTTATATTTGATTGATATATGAAGAAGATTACATCCTGAGAAAAAACAATTTACATTCTATTCAAATCCTAAACAAATATGGACACAAATTGATATGGCATGAATGAATGGGGAAATAGCAAATGAGATAAAAAGATTGACATTTTACCTAATGAATGGGCAGATCACAATCCAATTCAGATAATATGGAAGGGTAGGGAAAAACCCAAGAAATTTTGAAGAGTTATATAAAAAGGAAGAAGTTAACGAAGATAGAATAAGAAACTATTTAGATGAAGTGAAGGATAAAGCAATTGGGGAAGAAATGGAAGAATTAATAAACAAAGACATTACTTGGTTTGAATTGAAACCAGCAATAGAGAACCAGAAAAACAATAAATCCCCGGGACCAGATGGGATTCCAGGGGAGCTGTACAAGGCAATAGTAGAACAAATAGGACCTCTTATGGTAGAAGTTTTTAATGACGTCTTATTGGCAGCTAGGATGCCGGACTCATGGAGGGGGGCATTGATTTCGCTGATGCCAAAGGAGGATTCGGATCCCCGATATATATATAATTATAGGCCGATTTCACTGTTTAATACTGATTACAAAATATTCACTTCTATTGTAGTAAGTAGACTAAAAAGAATGTTAAATGAGCACATATATGAAGATCAAAATGGATTTCTCCCAACCAGACAAATCAGGAACAACTTAAGAATAGTACTAGATGTTTTAGAATTTTATGAAGCCCACCCCGAAAAATAAAAATTGCACTTATGTTTTTAGATGCAGAGAAGGCCTTCGATAATTTAAATTGGCAATTTTTAATTTAATTCGATAATTTAAATTGGCAAAATTTATAATATGAATTTAGGCACCAAATTTGAAAGTATTATAACAACCATTTATAATACACAACAGGCTAATATTATAATAAATGGGGAATATACCCACCCAATAAAAATAGAAAAAGGTGTCAGACAGGGCTGCCCACTCTCACCCCTGCTCTTCATATTATCATTAGAAACATTACTAATGCGAATTAGACAGAACTCAGACATAAAAGGATTAAAGGTTAAGAAAGAAGAATATAAGTTGCAAGCGTTTGCAGATGATATGATTTTTTTCATTGAGGAACCAATAGAAAGAGGACAAAAATTGATGAATGAATTAGAACAATTTGGAGCAGTAGCAGGACTTAAAATTAATAGGAAAAAAACAAAATTAATGACTAAAAATTTAACAGAAAAACAGAAAATAGAACTAGAAGAAGTTATGGGAATACAAGTGATAAAGAAAGTTAAATACTTAGGAATATGGTTGACAGCACATTGTAAGACACTTAAGGAAAATAATTATGATAAATTGATGCAACAGGTAAAGAAGGATTTAGAAACATGGGGTAAGCTGCAATTCTCCGTAGAACTGCTGCGAGCATCCAGAGAGTGGGAGGTGCTTCAGTCTTCACTTCTCACAGGCTGAGCTGAAATTGAGGAACGCCCTCCTCCTCCACGTGACTCCTCCATGCGTTCCTCCCAGTTTTAGCTCAGCCTTCGAGAAGCAGGCAGCTTTTTCTAGTTCCTTGGCCGTTTCAGGTGATCGTTGAGAGTTGGATCAGGTTTGATTCATTTTTTTCCTCTCCCTGCAAGGCTAGTGCGATCCTAAATTTAGTTGGTGGAGCGATTTCGCTCCCAGGAGGGAAGTAAGGGGTTGGAGCCCTTTGTCCCCCCCCTTCTAATCTATCCTCTGCCGTTCCAAGCGTGCTGGGCTCAGCCGCTTGGCCCTGCGCTGTATTTTAAAAGCGCAAATTGCGTCTTCCCCCCTAGAACGCCTCAGAGGAGGCAGTGCTTCCTCTCCCAGCTCTTTCCTTCTCTCTTTTGAAGTTGCGGTGGGCTGGTGCGCTTCTGAGCTGTGCGTTCTGAGCCGGGCGGCCATTTTGGACACGCCTCGTGGCCGGCGCCATTTTGTTTTCTTAACAAGTAAGGCCTTTTTCTTTTTAGTTTAAGAGTGAGCTGCAAGGTTTTTTTGTAGGCCCTTAGCGGGACTGTCAGGCCGCGTGGAGCCTTTGTTTTTACTGAGAGAGCACTGTGGTCCTGTGCCCTGCTGTCTCTCTTAGAGTTAATATTGTTGGCTTTCTTCCTTGGCCCGCAGCTAGTTCAGAAGCGCAGGCACGTACTCTCCATGTTGTTGGGGGGCTGCCTATAGAGGCCTATCTCTTTTTTCTTATCTTGCCTTTCTCAATTGCTTGGCCTCAGCGTTCATTTGGTCTATTTGGAATTAAGTTATTATTATTATTATTATTATTTGCTGTACCTTTTGGGGCTATTTGGTTTTCCTTACTTGAACCTGACCCCTTTTTTTGTATTTAATTGCTAGTGTATATATTCAGATTTTTAATTTAGCTGCTAGAATTGTTTTTCTGTTTTTTTATTGCATAAGGTTTAAAAAAAAAGAGAGAGAGAGAAAGGAGATTTTTTTTAATAAATAATTGCTAGTTCTAGAATAAAATTTATTTAAAAAAGGGGGATGTGAGCCAATTTTAGGAAAACTGGTTTACGTTTGTAGGCCGAACTCCTAGGCGTGCCAACCGCCATTTTTCTTTCAATACCATGGCAGAGGCTAACCCTACTGGCTCTTCTCTGAAGGACAAGTCTAAGATGCACTACCTTCACAGAAGGGACAAGGATTCTTCCAGTGTTTCTCAAAGAGATGCCTTATGACATCATAAGGCCCTAGAAAGGGAATTTAGCAAGCGGGCTAAAGAGTCTCACTCTATAACATCTGCCTTTCCTTCTACCCCCCCCCTGCCAAGTCAACCATCTTCCTCTAGGGGCAGTACTTCCACCTGAGGCCGCCAGCCCTCCCGTGTACCAGAGGCGACATTTATGCCAACCACTGCAGGTCTACGCTCTGAGGATCCTGCTCCAATTATTGTACCTGAGAACATCAGAGAATGGATGCAGTCTGCCATCCGTCAAGGTATAGCTGAAGAAATGCAGCAGCTCGCTAGACCGGATTCCCGAGGGAGGACTCCCGAGGCTGAGTCTTTGTCTGGGAGATCTCCTTCTGCACCAGCGTCACAGCATGGTCAGGTACCTCCTCACATGGATGTTCCATTCCCAGAGGGGGAGGATACCCAAGAAGAAGAGGGAGTGGGCCTTGAACCGTTCGGAGAGTACGAAGGTTCTGACAGAGGTTCCTTACAGTATTCGGAACCCTTTCTGGAGGGGGACCTAATGGAGAGAGAAATGTCGGAAGATGAGGGTCTTTCTCCTGAACAACTGGCTGTTGTGGGTCTTTTTAAACCCCATTTATTTAAGTCCTTGCTATTTAAGGCAAAGAACATTTCAGGTCTGGCCTCTCAGCCTCCTTCTGAACCCCCTCCATCGAGTCCAGAAGGTCCTGATGACCTTATGTTTAGACAGCCGACAGTGGCAGCAGACATTATTCCGCCCCCCCAATCTTCTCAGATCTGGTAGCAAA
Source organism: Hydrophis major (assembly GCA_033807585.1). NCBI lineage: Eukaryota > Metazoa > Chordata > Lepidosauria > Squamata > Elapidae > Hydrophis > Hydrophis major. The sequence goes on along the minus strand of CM066343.1, from coordinate 84,754,864 downwards.
GCAGTTGGCCTCGGTGGGTCCTTTTCCGCCCCCTTCTAGTCAGGACAAGAGGTTGTTTACCCTGGATTCGGATTTCTCAGCTATGTTAGATACCCCGGAAGTAGATGATCCAATTATAAGGTTTGCTTCTTCTTCCAATCCTACCGATGCCCTAGAGGCACTGAAGCTGGAGGATAAGCAAGCGGAGATGGCGCTCCAGCGGGCTCACACCGCTGATGCCTGGGCTATCTGGTCGGCCACGGCCGCTTCCTTTTTCACCCGATCCTCCATCAGGTGGCTCAGACAGCTGAAGCAACACATTTCCCCAGCTGATACCAGAGCCCATCAAGATATTGCAAAGATCACGGCAGCAGCGGAATTTGCAGCCGACGCTACCTTTCATTCGGTTAAGTTCTCATCCCGAGCTATTTCTTCCCATGTTTCTGCCAGACGATTGCTTTGGCTTTGACACTGGCAGGCTGATATTAAAAATAAGTCTAAGTTGGCTTCAGCCCCCATAGTAAAAGGGAAATTATTCAGGCCCGCTCTGAAGCCATTACTCCTGGAGACCCGAAATAAGAAAAAGTTTCTGCCTTCACTTTTTCATAGGCAGGAAGCCAAGAGTTCCCAGTCCTTTCGGAGGGGCTCCTTTCATCCCTCCTTTCAGTCATCATTCTCTCCTAGATTTCAGGGCTCTCCCTCATTCCGGCCGTCCTACCAGGACCGGGGCGACTCGGGAGACAGAGGCAAGAGAGGGGGCAGCTACAGAAGGCCCTTCAGGGGTTCCGGGAGTAGAGCGGCCCGCCGGCCCAGGTAGCGTTGCAGGTTTTCTTATCATAGGCGGCCGCCTCAGGCATTTTGCAGACAAGTGGGAGGAATCCACCTCTGATACTTGGGTTACAGATTCAGTGCGCTTTGGCTTGACCCTGCAGTTTCTCTCTCCTCCCCCTGAACATTTCAGGGTTTCACCCATTTCTAGGAATCCTACTAAACGGGCTCTTATGACTTCTGCCATCAAACATCTCTCTGATATTAGGGCTATTCAACCTGTACCCCCCTCCCAATAGGGAAGGGGTTTCTATTCACTTTTATTCTTGGTGCCTAAACATTCCGGGGGATGGAGACCCATTTTAGATCTTAAGAGGTTAAATCGTTTTATTGTACGCCATAAATTCAAAATGCAGACTCTGCAGTCGATTTTACAGGGCATCAGAGAAGGAGACTGGCTTACGTCAATTGACCTTTCCGAGGCTTATCTCCATATTCCCATTCATTCCTCGTATTCTAAATATCTCAGATTTTGTTATAATAATCAGCATTTCCAGTATATAGCCCTCCCCTTTGGTCTAGCCTCAGCCCCGAGATCTTTCACTAAGGTGTTGGTGGCTATTGCAGCTCACCTTAGACAAATTCCCATCCGGATCCACTGTTACCTTGACGATATCCTGGTTGTATCCCCTTCCCGACATCAAGCCGAGAGCGATACTAGCGCTATCCTCTCGGTACTTCAGTCCCATGGGTTCTTAGTGAACTGGGAAAAGAGTCAGCTTACTCCCTCCACTAGTATATCTCATCTAGGGGCTGTGATTGACTCTGTTGAAGGAAGGGTCTTTCTCTCTCAGGAGGGATTTATTAGTATCCGCACCACTATCAGAGATATCCGGCAGACCGGGAAAGCATCGTTGCTCAATTTATCCAAACTGCTAGGGAAGCTAGTTTCCTGTATTTCCATTATTCCATGGGCTCGCTTGCATTCCAGATCTTTGCAATGGTTCCTCCTGCCATATCAGCGTTCAGGAAGGAGCACGTCAAGGTTTATAGTGAAGGTCCCGCCGAAAGTTCTCGCCTCCCTCCTGTGGTGGATGCGACCATCTGTCAACAGAGGTCAGCTATTCCAGGAACCTCAAAGGGTTGTTCTCACGACAGATGCAAGTCTTTCTGGATGGGGGGCCCATCTACAATCTCTCTCAGCACAGGGAGTTTGGACCCGTTCGGAGCAAAGTCGGAGCATCAACTGGTTGGAGCTTCGTGCAGTGTACCTGGCTCTGCGAACATTTCTTCATCGGGTAAGGGGGTGCCATGTCCTAGTCCTAACGGACAATACTACAACCAAGGCCAACATCAATCGGCAAGGGGGCACCCATTCCCTCCTTCTCATGAGAGAGGCCGAGTGACTGTGTCGATGGGCAGAAGCACATCTCTTATCCATCAGAGCGGAGCACATTTCCGGGGCCTCCAACGTCCAAGCAAATTGGCTCAGCAGGGCAACACTGGATCAGGCAGAGTGGCGCCTGCACCCACATCTGTTCAGAGAAGCAGCAGCCAGGTTCGGTCAGCCCCTAGTAGACCTTGTTGCGTCTCCGCTCAATGCGCAAACACCGAGGTTCTTCTCCTGTTATCCCTCCAGCGGAGCAGAGAATCACGATGCCTTGCGTTGCCCGTGGCCTCCCGTACGCCTTCCCTCCGCTTCCATTAATCCCCAGGGTGATTCAAAAATTGATAGCCGAGAAAGCAGAGATCCTCATGGTGGCACCTTATTGGCCCAGGAGGCCATGGTTTGCGGACCTCCGCAATCTGTCAGGATCTCCGCCATGGAGGATTCCGTTGGATCAGATTTCGCTGTCGCAAGGCCCGCTGCTCCATCCAGAGCCACAGTGGCTATAGTTGGCCGTTTGGAGGTTGAGTGGGAAAGGATGATTGAGGAAGGCTTATCAGCACAGGTCATTAACACCATTTTGGCGGCTAGAAGACCTTCTACCACTCGCATTTATGATGCAACCTGGAAAAGTTTCTGTATCTGGTGCCACAAATCATTCATCGACCCACGCTCTCCTTCAATTGCACAGATCCTGGCCGTTTTACAAGATGGCCTAGATGGAGGTTTATCACCTAACACCTTAAGGAGGCAGGTAGCAGCGCTCTCAACGGTGGTTGCTGGCGGTCCTTTTGGTCCCCTTTCCCACCATCCTTGAATCAAGGCTTTTCTTAAAGGGGCTTCTAATTTGCGCCCGTCAGTAGTGCATAGGTACCCGACATGGAACCTTAATAAAGTTCTCCTGGCCTTGACTAGATCTCCTTTTGAGCCTCTCAGGGAGGCGTCACTTCAATTTCTTACATTTAAAGCAGTTTTTCTGGTGGCTATTACTTCGGCTAGAAGGATATCTGAAATTGCAGCTCTATCCGTGAGAAAAGATCTGTGCATTTTTCATTCAGATCGGGTGGTTCTGAGACCAGACCCAGCATTTATGCTGAAGATTAATTCACCGTTCCACAGGGCACAGGAGTTGGTCCTGCCTAATTTTTGTCCGAAGCCTCTGTGCGAGCAAGAGAGGCAGTGGCACACCCTTGATGTTCGAAGGGCTTTGTGTATTTACATTTCTCGCACGCAGTCCATCAGGAAGACAGAGTCTCTCTTTTTGTCCTTTCAGCCAAAGACACTAGGCTGTAAGGTTTCTCCATCCACGGTAGGCAGATGGATTAGGGCTACCATATCCAAAGCCTATTTAGTTCAAGATATTCCAGTTCCCAGTGGGGTTACCGCTCACTCCACCAGAAGTGCAACTACCTCGGCAGCCTGGGCTACTCAGGCGTCTATTCTTGATATTTGCCGGGCGGCCACCTGGACTTCCCCATCTCCCTTTATAAGACATTATAAGATTGATGTTTACACCTCAGCTGAAGCATCTTTTGGCAGGCGAGTTTTGCAGCAAGTGGTTAGAGATCCTGGGGAAGTTCCAATCCAGACGGACTCCCACCCGTAGCTTTGGTATGTCCCACTCTCTGGATGCTCGCAACAGTTCTACGGAGTATGGGCGTTGGTTCTTACCTGATACGCCTCTTCTCGTGGAGCTGCGTAGAGCATCCAGCCCCACCCTGTTGGTCCATCTGTAAAGGGGGAAAACCTGTTTCAGCCAATGATTTCTAATGTTGTAGTTCATGTTGTTTAATACTTAAGAGTAGAGGGGTTTTTTTGTCCTCTTGTCTTCGATAAAACTGGGAGTAACGCATGGAGGAGTCACGTGGAGGAGGAGGGCGTTCCTTAATTTCAGCTCAGCCTGTGAGAAGTGAAGACTGAAGCACCTCCCACTCTCTGGATGCTCTACGCAGTTCCATGAGAAGAGGCGTATCAGGTAAGAACCAACGCCCACTTTCATTATTAGGCAGGATTGCTGCTATTAAAATGAATATTGTTCCAAAATTCCTATATATATTCCAGATGATCCCAATCAAAGTACAAAGTATTTTTTTTGAAGAACTTAATAAAATAACTGTAAAATTTATCTGGCAAAGGAAAAAACCTAGAATAAATTTAAAGGCAATGCAGGATATGAAGAGCAGGGGAGGGCTGGCACTTCCAAATTGGGAGTTGTATTATAGTGCAGCCTCTTTAATATGGTTGAAGGAATGGGTGAATGTAACCAATAAGAGAATATTACTCTTAGAAGGCCATGACTTGCAGAGGGGGTGGCATGCTTTTTTATGTGATGTAGGGAAAACTAGCCAGAAATATTTCACAGACACCTAATCAGAGACTCATTATTAACTAATTGGAAGAAAATACGGAAAAAACACTATTTAAAAATACCAATTTGGATTTCAACAATGGAGGTGATGATTCACCCAAATAATCTGGATATCACTAAAATGATTAAATATAAGGACCTATTGGATACACAAGGAAATTTGAAATTGCGGCAAGAACTTCAAGAGCAGGGACTAAAAATTGATCAGTGGGCATATCTTCGAGATATATGTAAGGATTAGGTGTGTGAATATGGCATAAAATAAGGATAAAAAAGAGGTCTTACAAACTGCTGAAGATGAGAATGTTTTTAATTGTTTTCTATGTTTTTATTTCTATTTTCTTCTCCCTTTCTTCTTTTTCTCCCTTTCATTTATATATGTGTTGTTGGTTTGTTCTAATTGTAAAATCAATAAAATTTATTTTTTTTTAAAAAGTCTCTTCAGTGTCTCAAATGTCCACTGACATTCTAAAGTCCAATTTAGGGGTTGGCTGGGCTGTGGTTTTTGCAGGTTCCCTTTTGTTTTCAACAACTCTGTGATTAGTAGGGCAATCTTGGCGAAGGAGGGAATAAATTGTCTGTAAAAGTTGGCAAACCTTAAGAAGCTTATGCATGTGAGGGGTTAGCCAGTCCAGCACTGCTTTAACTTTTGCTGGATCCATTTCCACTCCTTTATTTGATACTCAGTAGCCCCATTAGTCTAGAACCATCTTGTAGAAGTAACACTTTGATAGCTTTGCATACAGCTTTGCCGCTAGTTGTTTTTCAATTCTTGGCATACTAGTTTCATGTGTTCCTCTAGGGCCTTATTGAAGATCAGAATGTCATTCAGGTAGATGAGAACTCCTTTATACAGGTGCTCATGCAGCACCTCATTAAATAGCTGCATGAATGTGGCAGGGGCTCCTTGGAGCCCAAATGGCATCACTTTAAATTGGAAGCTGACCAGCGGGCTATTGAAAGCTTTTCTCCTTCTTTAATCCACACCTGGTAGTATGCCTCCTGCAGGATGACAACCCCTTCATTTTGCTCAATGGCGGCTGATTTCCAGCTTTATGGGCTTTGTAACTAGTGTAGCTGGGATTCCCCCATCAGCAACCCATCGACTTGTTCAAACTGTATAGAATTTTCTAGGAGTTCATGTTTATGCCTTATTTGATAACAGTGGGAAGATTGATCAAGTAGCGGGTGCATCCTGTGTCTATGATGGCCTCTATTTCACCCTGGACTCCCATTTTTGACACCACTAGTTTGGACTTAATAGCAAAGGAAAAGATGGCTTCACTTATCTTCAGGTCATCCTCAATGTTGACATGGCTCTTGCCAGTCAGTGGCAGTGGGGTCCAAGGGACCAGAGTTTCCCCTTCCCGTTGAGGGAAAAGGGAGACCTCAACAGGCAAACTTCCCCCTCTTTGGCAGGCAAACTTCCCCCTCTCTGCAGCTTTCTGGGATGATTTCTTTGACTTTGCCAGGGCTGGAACCCTTGCCTGTGGGACAGGGGCTGAGGCCAAGCACACGGATGCTTGATGACACTGTTGACTGTACTGGAAACATTTGATTGCTGCCACAGAGGTTCCCCTCCATTGTTCCTTGGGTCCGGTGGGTGCTGGGCTATCGGCCAAGCTGTCTCCTAGGCTTCTTCTCCAGCATCTCCTCCTTTGGCTGCTGGAGCTTGAGATTCATCACTATGGCCATCCAATACCAGCTGTGGATGTGGTCAGAAACTCCATGGCAGAGACACATCTTGAGCAACTCTTTGTCCTGGCCCTCTTTGAAGTAATGTACTACAAGGCATTCAGGTCAGTCCTGCAGCTTTCTAGGTATCCTTCAGAATTCCTGGACATACTTTTCAGCCAGCTGGCCCTTTTGTTTGAATGTTTTAATTTCTGTTTCTGCTTCTTGGCCTTGGGCCATGTCCTCGAATCTTCTTAACATCTGAAAAAAATTGTCAACATTCCCCAGCTCTGGGGCATCTTCATTGTGTAGTTAGTCACCCATTCCATGGCCTCCCCTTTTGGTTGTCACTGATGGTGGAAATTATCTCTCGGTCACTACGGTAGGTATTCCCATAGCAGTTGACTTGTGCCCACACTCGGTTCAGGTAGAAAGTTAGCTCATTTGGAGTTCCATCAAACCCAGCCTGGAACCATGGTGAGTTCACCATGGGGCTAGAAGGTGACAAGCCAGTGGCAGTGGTGCTGCAGGGGCAGCATGCCATTGGGTGACATTTGACCAAGAGCAGGGAGCTGGGGTTGCCTGGGAGGGCTAACCAGGTTCTGATGCTCTCATTGGGCTTTGTTGTGATCCTGGGCTTGAGTGTGGTGGAGGGCTAGTTGCTTCGATCCCTCCAGGTCCAGCAAAGGGGAATTTGCTCTATCTCGAGCTGTGCTACTACTAGAAGCAGAAAGCTCACAACTCGAGAAGATCAGCCCCATTTGGGAAGGACTGTCAGCGTTGAGCTCACTCTGAGCTTCTTGGCTGTTCCTGGCCTGGTGCGAGTGCTTAAAGCTGTCAAGACTCAGCCTGTTGAAACTTTTGGGTGGTCCCTACAGGGTTTGGTTTGGACTGTGCTCTGGTACTTCCACTCCCCAGACTCACTTAAACCTATCGGGCCCGTTGACCTCCTTTCCATGGTGGAGATTGCAAGCATTCCTGGCTCGGCTCTTGGAGTGAGGCTTGGATGTTGATGTCCTTCTCGGCCCAGTAAAGCTCTATGGGGCAGTACTCTTCTCCATTACAAAGCTGAAGAGCCAGCACTGTTCCAAGACATCTCTGTGATCACGTGGCTGGCATGACTAAGTGCCAAAGGTGCATGGAATATTAGAATTTGCAGCAGAAATTCAAGTCCAGAAAACACACAGATGACTGATTCAGCAGGATCATTAACTTCTTTATAGACATAATAACATGAATAAAATTTACAATACCATTTGTAGATTCTTTCAATGCAGCAGCTCAGAGGGCTAAAAATATATCAGTTTCAGTTTCAATTCTCAGCAAAACACGCAGAGCCAAACCACACCCAGGCTGTCAGCTCCCATTGACTGGTCTATTGCCATGCTTACTTACTTGCTGACTTTAGGTAATGCCAAAATTCCTTGGCTCATGTCATACATTACACACTTTAACTCTCAGTTAACTGTCACTTTAAGTCTTCCCTGATTAATGGGGAAAATACACCCAGTGTTCCATAGTAGTTTATTGAAACCAACTGTAGGATCTAATCTAAGGCCCATTCCAACAGCTCACCCCAAACCTTTGATTGTAGAGGGTGAGAGACATTATAAAATTAAGAAAATCCTTGATTCTAGATTGTACCAAGGGAGGTTACAATATTTGGTATTGTGGAAGGGTTACCCTTTGTCATGTGTCTTAATAGAAGAGGTATGTAACCGAGTGCAGGCATGTGTTTATAATTGTTTTACAACAAGTGAAAGGTTAAGGAAATCTTTTTTGCAACAGCAAGATAATAAATGCCTATAAGAGTAACTCTCTACTTAATGCTATAATGTATTTTACTACATTTCTTTATTTATTACTATCTCCTTCAGTACAATGTGTGCATAGGCACACAAAAAGATACATTATTTACTATATATATTGTTAGTGTATGTACACACACATACACATACACACACACACACAATCACACACAGAGCTCTTCTAAAACTATACACATTCAACCTCACTGTGTTTGGAAAAACACACCCATAGTCCACTTTCTGCCACACATTTAACTATAACTTCTGTACATTAGAATATTGCACATGCCTTCATATTTACATCCCTAGCCTGCACATGACCATTAGACCTAGGAGTTATCATGGATTGAGTAAAATATAGTTTGATACAGATAATCAGAGTTGGAAGGGACCTTGTAGGTCATCTAGTCCAACCCCCCGCCCAAGTGGGAGACCCTACACCATTTCTGACAAATGGCAGTCCAATCTCTTCTTGAAGGTCTCAACTGATGGCACTCCCACAATTTCCAAGGGCAAGCTGTTCCATTGGTTGATTGTTCTTACTGTCAGAAAGTTTCTCCTTGTTTCCAGGTTAAATCTCTCCTTGTTCAGTTTCCATCCATTATTCCTTGTCTGGCCTATAGGAGCTTTAGAAAATAGTTTGACCCCTTCCTCCCTGTGTCAGCCCCTCAAATATTGGAAGACCGCTATCATGTCTCCCCTGGTCCTTCTCTTTACTAGACTAGCCAAGCCCAGTTCCTGCAACCATTCATTGTATGTTTTAGCCTCCAGTTCCCTAATCACACTGGTTGCTCTTCTCTACTTTTTCTAGAGTCTCAACATCTTTTTTATAATGTGGTGACCAAAACTGGATGCAGTACTCTAAGTGTGGTCTTACCAAGGCTTTATAGAGTGGTATTAGGATTTCCCTTGATCTTGACTGTATCCCTCTGTTAATACAACTTAGGATTGCATTAGCTTTTTGGCGGCGGCTGCACACTGCTGGCATATATTTAGCTGGTTGTTCACTAAGACTCCAAAATCCCTCTCACAGTTACTGCTATTGAGCCTGATTTCACCCAGTCTATATGTGTACTTTTGGTTTTTCTTGCCTAAGTGTAGGACTTTACTTTTCTCTATATTGAATTTCATTTTATATGGCCCAGTGTTCTAGTCTGTCAAGATCCATCTGGATCTTGAGCCTATCTTCTTGGGTGTTAGCTATTCCTGCCAGCTTAGTATCATCTGCAAATTTGGTAAGTTCCCCTTCTATTCCCTCATCTAAGTTGTTAATAAAGATATTGAAGAGTACTGGGCCTAAGACGGAACCTTGTGGCACTCCACTGCTTACTTCCCTCCATGCAGACTTAAGATCCATTAAGGACTACTCATTGAGTACGGTTTGCCAGCCAGTTGCGAATCCATCTAGTGGTGGTGCTATCTATCCCACTATTTTTTTATCTTACTAAGAAGTAGGTTGTGGTCTACTTTATCGAATGCCTTGCTGAAATCTAAATATATTATGTCCACAGTATTTTGCTGGTCTACTAATTTAGTCACTGTGTTGAAGAATGAAATAAGATTGGTTTGGCATGATCTGTTTTTAACAAACCCATGCTGACTGCTAGTTATTACTTTACTTGTTTCTAGATGTTGGCAGATCTGTTTTTTTTTTTATTATCTTTTCCCAGGTATCTTCCCAGGTATTGATGTTAGGCTGATTGGTCTATAGTTTCCTGGGTCTGTTTTTTCCTCCTTTTTTGAAGATGGGAACCACATCAGCTCTTTTCCAGTCCTCTGGTAGTTCCCCGGTGCTCCAGGATTTTTGAAAGATATGGTGCAGTGGTTCTGAGATGACCTCTGCCAGCTCCTTTAAAACTCTGGGATGTAATCCATCAGGCCCCAGTGATTTGTGTTCATCAAGATTAGACAGGTGTTCTCTTACTATTTGTTTGCTTATTTTAACTTTTATTTCTGGTCTGTCTTTTACAGTTATGTTTTTGGTGGGTTGAGCTATAGTTTCTTTTTGTGTGAAGACAGAGGAAAAGAATGAGTTAAGCAGTTCTGCTTTCTCTCTGTTGCCTACTTTCTTGCCATCTTCTCTCTTTAGTGGACTGACTGTTTCCTTGATTTTTTTTCTTGTTATTTATATGTTGAAAGAAGCTTTTTTAAAATTATCTTTGACTTTTGTTGCAAGTCTGTTCGTTCTGAGTCTTTGCTATCCTGACTTCATCTTTGCAGATTCTGGCTATCTGCTGATATTCTGCCTTAGTTGTACGTCCTTCTTTCCATAGTGAAACTCACTTAACAATGCTCTTGCTTTGCAACCAATATTTTGGGCTCAACTGTGGTCATAAGTGAAGGACTATCTGCCTTCCTCTGCATGGCAGCCTTGTCCTAGTAAACCTCTCTGCCAATTTTCCTCTCTGTTAGAGGCACCAAAAGAATCCAGATGATATAAGGTCTCCTGCTGGAGCAGGGAGTTGGACTAGATGACCTCCAAGGTCCCTTCTTACTCTGCTAGTCTATGAATCTGTAAGGATCTCCTGCTGGAGTAGGGGGTTGAACTAGAACAGGGGTCTTCCAACTTGATAGCTTTAAGACTTGTGGACTTCAACTCCCAGAATTCCTCCTCCAGTCATGTTAGGTCAGGAATTATGGGAGTTGAAGTCCACAAGTCTTAAACTTGCAAAGTTTGAAGATCCTTGGACTAGAAGATGACCTCCAAGATCCCTTCCAGCCCTAGATTCCTGTACTATTTCAGAGAGTCTTCTGAAGCCATGGTTTGTGTCCTTCCTTCCTTCCTTCCTTCCTTCCTTCCTTCCTTCCTTCCTTCCTTCCTTCCTTCCTTCCTTCCTTCCTTCCTTCCTTCCTTCCTCTTCTTTTCTCTCTCTCTTTTTCTCTCCCTCCTTCCATGTATCTATCTATCCATCCATTCATCCATATTTATCTCATTCACTTTCTCCTCCCTCCCTCCCACTCTTTCTTTTTTTCTCTCCCTTCCTTCCATCCCATCTTTCTTTGTCTATCCCTTTCTCTTTCTTTCTCCCTTTTTCTTTCTTTTCCTTTTCTCTTTTCTTTCTTGTCTCTTCCTTCTCTTTCCCTCTTTCCCTCTCTCTCACTCTTACCCTCTCTCTCTTTCCCCCTCTCTTTCCCACTTTTTCACTCTCTCCCTCTCTCTCTCTCTTTCCCTCCCTCCCTCTCTCTCTTTCCCCCTTTCTTTATATCCCTTCCTTTCCTCCTTCCCTCTCTCCTTCTAAAGAGAGGAGACCCACCTGACACAAACAAACACACATGAACTTTCAAGCACCCGGTAGCATCACTCCTTACGAAGGTTCTTCCTGGCCAGCCTCTGCTCCCACGTTTCCCAGAAAGGCAGGCAAGGCTTTCGGGTCTAACAAAGGGGCCGCAGGTGGGACTTCCTCCCCTCCTGCTTTTGGGGAAAAAAAAGGTCTGGGAACTTCAAGTGAGGCATGTACTGCAGCAGCTCTGGGCTCGGGAGCGGTTTGGCTTTCTCGACTGCCTGAAATGTTACCTTCCTCCCGCAGCTGGTGGCAGAGGGAAAAGCAAGCCAGCCAGGTCAAAGCCATCACCACTTGGCTCCCTGCCAGCCCACATCTCATCCCCTGCCTGGAATCTCACCTGCTGGGAGGTGCGGGGGAGAGGTGTGACCAGGGAGCGGCAATTCCACCTGCATTGCCCCTCCCTTGCCGAACAAGCATTTTGGCAGTTGTTGGGGGGTGGGGGAGCTTCATTTGTTCAGCTTCTACCTATCCCACCATTAGGCATCACAAAAAAGGATGACATTAATATGGCCTGACAAGAAACAAGAGCAGTGGGGAAGATGCAAGAAGTGAAGCCAGAAAGCGAAGCCAAACACAAAGCCCCTCCTCACCTGCCACCTGGCCTGCCACTTCACTCCTGCTAACAGTTTCCTTGGTTTCCCAATCTTCTCTCCACACAAACTTCCTCCACATGACCCCACCAGTAAGCTGTTTAGTTACAGCTTCTTTGGGCAATGAGGAGTATTGAGGATACTCGAAAAGATTGGAAAAAATTTGTCACACTCAGCCTTTCTCCCAGCACTCACTCTAGTGCCTAGTCCCATTAACCCACTGTTCTTCTTAAAGCTGAGCAATCCTATTCTTCCATGAAACATGCCACCCTCCACCAGCCTGCATCTTATTCCCTGCCCGGATTCTCTGGCTAGGTCTCACCTGCTGGGAGGTGCAGCGGCAAGGGTGTATGTGACCACGAAGCATGAGGCTATTCCACCTGCATCATCCCTCAGCCAGTTGCCTCTCTCTCGATGGACCAAGCACTTGGTCAAAGTCTGGGCTGCTGCTATAAGAGTGTTAGGAATGATAGTCACCTAACAGTTGGGTTGGCAAGATATAAACCAGGATGGTCATTTAATACTGTTGTATCTTTAAGAGAATGTTGTAATTGTGATTGGCTGAGGTTCCTCCAACAGTCATAAGATGGAGCCAGAAACCTGGTTTGTTCTTTTTTGCATGTCCTTTGCTTTCCTTTTGCCTTTTGCCTGATTGTCATTCTGCTTGAATTGCTGCGAGTCTTGCAACTATTCGTAAACTCCGTTTACTGAACTTTGTTTATGATACTGGTAAAGAAAAGGACTTCATTTTCGGATTATCCCTGGACTGATTATTTTGAATAATAGAATGAATAGACTGAATAATAGAACCTTCAGTCCTAAGGGAGGTTTGGCTGTGCTTAAAAGCAGAGCTGAAGATCTAAAGACTAGCTAGAAAGCAATTAATCCACCCATTTTCTGCTTCCTAGCTAATCTAAATCACCTGGCACAGCAGAACAGATGATGATCAGAAAAAGGAAAAATAGCAAGTTTGTCAGGTAAGGAGTGAGTGGGTGGGGAAGGTTCCCGTGGGCCATGTCAGCTGCACAGCCTCGTGTTTCTGCGCAGCCTGGATTAATTGCTTTGGGGGGGTGCTCTGGGGGTGAGATTTCTCTGCGGCCCACCAAAATTTTCCCATACCCACCAGTGGGCTGCAGCCCACTGGTTGGCAACCATTAGTTTAGAGCATGTCTTCTGAAAGGTGGAGATATGTTTGCTCATTTGAACTTTATGAAAATAATTTTTCAAGAGCTACATGAAAAGAAACTGATTTTTTCAGAGCTGCATCAAGTTTACATCATTCTTTCTTCACTGGATGAAAGTTATGATGATTACATATCTTCACTGAAAGTCCTGACCAGAAATGAACTGACATTGACTGACATAACCAGACGATTGTTAGAAGAGGCAAGAAGAAGGCAGGATAGAGACCAACTGAGAGAGAAACAACCACAAGAAGAGGATTTGTTTTCAACTGCCTATACTGTTAGGAAATGTTTTTCTTGTGGGGCTAGGGGATATATAGCTGTAAGAAGGGCAAATGACAGAATACTGGTAATCACCAGAAGGCTAAGAAGAATGTTAATTTAGCTATGTTTAGTAAATTCAACTGTAGGTAGTGGAGCATTGCAATGCATTACTAGAAATAGAGGAGGTTTGTAAAGATGTCCATGAGTAAGCAACATGTGTCATTGGCAAATGGATGGAAAATGAAAGCATCTGGTGAACGTACTGTCTATTGTTCATGTGTAAATGAGCATTCACCTATGTTATATGTACCTCAACTGAAATTTAATTTGTTTTTAGTAAGGGCTTTAGTTAATATTGATGATGTAGTAACCTTTAGGGGAGATAACTGTACAATAGAGAAAGAGGTTAAAAGTGTTACTGCTACTTTAGAGAATGATTTATATGTGATATATGATGACCAATTACAGATGGCTAACTCGGTTTATAACAATGTTAAGCCACATGATGAATGTATACATTTACTGCATAGATGTCTGGGGCACATTAATTTCAAAATGCTGAAACAAACTGTCAACTTGTCAGAGGGAGTAAAATTAAAACCCTGTAGCAAGTACTTAAACTGTAATGCGTATAACCAAGATAAAAGCAAAGTTATTCCAGCAAACAGACTTAATGGGTTTAAGACCAAAGAATCTTTAGAGGTTGTGTTTGCTGACAGAATTGGTCCTAAGAAACCTAGTTTGGGAGGTGCCTGCTATGTTTTGAGTATAATGGACCATTACTCACGGTACGGTTTCTGCTATTTAATGAAAAACATCAGAAACATTCCAACATTTTTTTAACTGGCTAAGATTTGCTGAGAGAAAAATGAGGAGTAATTACTTTAGTTACTAATAACGGGACTGAGTTTATTAACAAGATATTCCAAACTATGTTGAAATTGGCTGGTGTCGAGCATAAATGTTCTGTACCTTACAGGCCACAACATAACTCAATTATACAACGAAGGGGGCATAGTGGCTCGCACTATGTTATCCAATTCAGATTTGCCTGAAATACTGTGGGATGAGGCCATAATGTGTAGCAACCATGTGTTGAACAATGTAGTGAACACAACAACTTATGAATTGCCATTCACTCATTGACATGGCAGAAAACCAAATTTAAGTTATCTACACACATTTGGAGCTCCAGCATGGGTGCATATTCCCTCACAAGTAAGACTGAAAGGGCAACATAGAGCTAGGAAATTATTTTTCATAAGTTACGAGGCCAACCATAGATCGTTTAGATTCTGGGCTCCAGGCACAGCTAATGTTTACTGTAGTGCTAGTGCTAAATTTCTTGAGCATGTTGGGTGGCATAAACTAGAACAGGAATTCAACAATGATGTTGTTATCAACACCCAAGTAGTCCCTAACAATGAGATAGTTAAACCATCAATAGCCAATTTAAAGGAAGAACAGGCACAGGAGGAGGTAGAATAGGAGCAGGTGGAACATGAGAGTCCACCTGTAAGCCCTGAGTTGCCTAGATATTCAACCCATGTAACATGACCACCAGATAGATATCAGGCTAGTATAGCATGCCAAGTAAATATAGTTTACTATAGTACTTTAGTAACTATAATGAACTGAAACTGTATCCTGCTAAGGTTCAGGCTGCTTGGCAGGAAGCAATGGATAAGGAACTGAAATCCTTACAAAGGTTGGAGGTATATGAAAATGTCAGTTTACCTCCAGGTAAGCATACCATAGGGTGTAAGTGGATTTATAAAATTAAGACTGGTGTGGATGGGACTATTACCCATAAAGCCAGGTTAGCAGCACAAGGGTTCAATCAGTTAGCCAATGATTACGATGAGGTGTTTGCATCTAGTCTGAAGGCTACCACATTACAAGCAGCATTAGTGTGGGTAGCTAAGAAGAAATACACAATAAACCATTTAGATGTTGAGACGGCATATCTATATGCACCGTTGCAACATACTATATATTTAAAGAAGCCTTTGGGGATAAAAACTGATAACAAAACTGATTGCTGGAGATTAAAAAAGAGTCTTTATGGCTTGAAGCAATCAGGCTATGAATGGAACCAGTACATAGTGAAGGAATTAACAAAGATAGGTTTTGTAGCTGGCATGGCTGATCCATGTTATTTAAAAAGGAAAGTGATGGGGTAGTTTCATTGTTGCTATTGTTCACTGATGACATAACATTAATCACTAAAACTGAGCAAGAAGCTACTGGGATTATTTCACTGTGAGAGAAAAAAATTAAAATCAAACATTTAGATGATCTTGGTTTGAAAATAGAAAAAACTAAGGGAGGCTACAAAATCTCACAGGCAGATAAAATTAACCAGTTACTGAAGAACTTTAAAATGGAACTTTGTACACTGGCTAAGACACAAATGAGCCTGGAAAAATTAGCCACAGTGATATGCAAAGTCCTGTTTTTGATAAAGATATTTATCAATCATTAATAGTAGTTTATCCTATCTTAGTAATTGGTCTAGGCCAGACATAGCATATAAACCAATTAGCCAGGTTTAACACTGAGCCTACTGAAAGGTACTGGCAAGCTGCTAAGCGTGTGTTGAGATATCTTAAACAAACAATGCATTATGCATTATATTTGGAGCCTAGGGATGAACTAAGTTTAACTGCATATGCCGATGCAAGTTTCACTACAGATGTACCTGCACGTAAATCAACCTCAGGTGTAGTAGTGTTATTTGGAAAGGTATTAATTGGATGACGGTCTATTTGACAAAAACTTCTAAGCTTATCAACAATGGAGGCTGAATTCTCATGTTTGCCTCTATTATGTACGAACTTAGTATGTTATAAACAACTAATGATACATATGGGAAGTAATGTAGAGGAACCTATTGCTATATATTAAGACAACCAATCAGCAATTCAGATGGCTTCCAATCTTGCTGTAATGACAAGATCAAAACATATTGATCTACAATATCTGAATGTGAGACAATGTGTTCAAAGTAAAATGATTAAACTGGAGTACTGCATGTCAGAGAATAACATTGCAGATCATTTTACGAAAGCCCAAGACACTGTAAAACATAAGGCTTGCTGTGAGGAATATGAATTTAACTGTAAGGTTTTATATATTGTCCTACCCAAAGGGGAGAACGTTAGGAATGATAGTCCAGGATAGTCATTTAATACTGTTGTATCTTTAAGAGAATGTTGTAATTGTGATTGGCTGAGGTTCCTCCAACGGCCATAAGATGGAGCCAGAAACCTGGTTGCTTCTTTTTTGCATGTCCTTTGCTTTCCTTTTGCCTGATTGTCATTCTGCTTGAATTGCTGTGAATCTTGCAACTATTCGCAAACTCTGTTTACTGAACTTTGTTTATGATACTGGTAAAGAAAAGGACTTCATTGTTGGATTATCCCTGGACTGATTATTTTGAATACTAACTGCTTTAACCGTGTATGATTTGAATGGTTTGTTGGACTTTGTTTACCCGTTTACAGAAAGTAAAACTTACATTCTATTATTCAGTGTATCTGTGTGCTGGTTTTATGTTATTCATCACCACTCTCACTATGTTTCTCTGAGTGCATTCATTATCCTAATGGGGAATACCTCAACAAAGAGGTCTATGGGCTGGGAAGGTATGGCTGATGGTGGGGAAGGAAGATCTGCTTTGGCAAGGCTTGACTGCCTTTTTGGCCCTGCTCTGGACTTCCACCTGCTTGACCACCACCCCACCTCAGGTCCCACGTCAGCCCATGACAAGGGGACATGCCGCTTCCAGGCCGGTGGATTTGCAAGCAGACAACCCTCAGGGGAGCCATTTTCTCTCAGGTCTCCCATATGGAAGGCCCCATAAAAGCCCAAGCTGGCCCTGAAAGGCAGCCTTGCCTTGCCATGTCCCCCACATGGGACTTATCACAGCAAAACTGATGTGGATTTTCCTTCCCTGCCATCAGCATTAGGATTCGCTCACAGCATTCTCACAGCAGCTGCCTGCATTCGTCCAAAGCACACAGGTCATAGGCAGGAGAGGAAGGGGCAACAGGCAAAGGGGCATTGTGGGTGGCATAGCATCATGCTTCCTGGTCACCCACCCACCCGCCCCTAGAAGGAAAGGCCCAGCAGCTGTGGAGAATCCAGGCAGGGGGCAAAATCCAGACTGGTGGAGACCTGAGTGATAATGAAATGAAGGAACCAAGTGGCCATGGTGGCTGCATGGTTCGGCCTCCAATGCTGAATGCAGCCAGTCACTTTCTTCCTTTCTCCCCTGGGAGAAGGAAGAAGTGAGCAGCAGAGGCTGGAGCATTCTGTGGCTGTACCTTTTTTCCTTTCATCCTGAGAGAAAGCAGGTGTGGGCAGCGGCGGTCTTGGGGGACAAATAGAAGACAGCGAATATCCGCAACAGTGGACAGGGCAGGGCAGCCAGAAGTACCAGGGCTGCTGCACATGGGCACCTCTGCTTCCTCTCTCTGTGCCCAGCACAGCAGGGATGCCCACCCACCTGCCCACCCGCTGGCCAGGCCAGGCCAGGAGCAGCACATCTCCTGGGAGACGGAAGAAAGCAAGCTGCGCTGCTGCTCCAGGAACCATGTCTGCTGCAAATTGTGCACAATTTGCAGCCTGGGATATCTGCCTACCTTCCTGGTCCCACCAGGTGAGGGCGGAGATGGGGAGAACAGCTAGCTAGGCCTCAGCCAGCACTCTTGCCTGGGATAGGGCTGTGCCAGCAACGAAGCCAGACAAGTGAGCCTGGGAACAGTAGAGGGGCCCTTGGCAACCTTGGGGGATGGTGGGACAGAGGGAAGCAAGCTCTGGGTATGGTGGGGGGCTAGCATGATTTGCAGGCTTACCTGTGAGCAGGAAGATCAGAGCTGCTCAGTTGGAGCACAGGCACCATGTGGGAGGGCAGGTTAAGCCACAAGGACACAGTGTGGGGTGAGAAGTGACTGGCAGAGTGAGCATCCGGTGGGGTGAGTGAGAATTGGGCAGGTGGGGCAAATGAGTGAGTGACGACTGGGTGACGAGTTCAGGGGCGTGGCCAGCCGGAAGTCACTACCAGTTCAGCAACCCATGCCAAATTATTGCTACCGGTTCTTCCGAACCTGTGTGAACCAGCTGAATACCACCACTGTGTCAGGTGGATTCCCCTTGTTCCATCACTCTGACCTGCATGGCATTGACTGCTCCTGTGCTTCATTCCTCTCTTGCTTCAAATCTTTTTCAGCTTTTCTTTCCTGAACGTTGACACAGTCATTAAGTGAGTTATCATCACTAAATGGATTTCTTCTAATTGCTTTTGGAATATGCACCCATACATTGGTCCCAAACACTCTTAAATGTTTCAGAGATGGCTTTCTCCCATATAGCACTGCATATGAGTATCATTTATGGAGAAACTCCATAGCCTAATAATTAAATAACTAGCAGTCAATATGGCTTCTCCACCAATATTACCTTCTCAGACCAGAATTCTCTAGCAGTCCTTCATGGTTTGTAAGACTCCATTCCAATCTTTCAGCAACACCATTCTCAGCTGCTGTGTAAGAATGTGTGCATCTGTGTTTTCTTCCTAACTGTCCCAACCACTGTTGAAAATTTGTTGACATGAATTCTGAACCTCTGTCAGTTTGCAGGTGGTATACTTGTTGTGTATACCTTCTTTCTATGAAGCTTACCCATTGCTCAAATTTCTGTAGCACCTCTATTTTACACTTTAGTAAATAGCAGAACCAAACCTGCTATAGTCATCTACAGTCATCAACCTGTTGCCAACTGGTGGGCCATGGCCCACTGGTGGTCTGCCAGAAAATTTTGGTGGTCCACAGAGAAGTGTCACCCCCAAAGCAATTAATCCAGGCTGCCCAGGAACATAAGGCTGCACCGCCCACATGACCCTCCTTCCCATTCACTCCTTACCTTGCTATTTTTCCTTTTTTCCAAACATCAGCTGTTCTGCTGTGCTGGGAGATTTAGATTAGCTAGAAAGCAGGAAATCATTGGATTTCTTGCTTTCTGGATAATCTTTAGATCTTTGGCTCTGCTTTTAAATGAACCTTCCTTTGGATTGAAGCAGCGCACACTCAGCTAGCCAATGGCAAGAACACAGATCTCTAAGTGAATCTGTGATTCTGTGAGAAACTCAAACTGCCTGCCTGCTTTCCCTGATTTTGGGTAAAAGTTGCTCTTCTGTTTTATAAAAAAAATCAATATTTACAAACATGATGTATTGTGAGTTAATTTTGTGAATTTTCTTCCTAGCAAATTTTATGGGTTTGCTTGCAAGCAAATTTTATGTGACAGGCTCAGCTAGCCAATGGCAGAAAGATAGATCTCTGAATGAATCTGTGGTTCTGTGAGCAACTCAATCTGCCTGCCTGCTTTGCCTGATTTTGGATAAAGGTTGCTCTTTTTTTAAAATAAAAAATTCAATATTTATACAAATATTTATAATATTTACATACATGCCATGCCCAGCCAGTCACATGGCCACCAAGCCCTACCTACAAATTAGGCCATGCCCACAGAACCAATTGTTAAGAAATTTGAATCCCACCCCTGCCTTTGTGTATGTGTGAGAGAGAGTGGGGGCAGGGAGAGAGAGAGAGAGGTTAGATTAGATCTCTCTCCCTCTCCCATCAATGTCAGCAAGCCACTGTCAGTCAAAATTCATATTAGTGGCCCCTGGGATTTAAAATTATGAGTTTAGTGGTCCCTGAGGTCTAAAAGGTTGGTGACCCCTGATCTACCATGACCAGTGCATATTTAGCTCCTCCCAAACTTTGGCCCAATTAAAGCTGCCTGTAGCAACTCTAGAGCTCTTGTCGTCTGCCTTGTGCTACTTTTGCCCACCTTGGACTTTAATGTATACTGCACAATTCAAATATGCTTTATATCTCTTTACATGCAATCCTTCTGCATATTTTTCCATCTTTTGAACAACTTTAAAACTGGCATGATCGAGCTTTCTGTGCAAAAGATTAACATATGAATCATGTTTTGCCACATTACCATATGTGTGTGTATACTGAACATTTTGTCCCTGCAACACGTAAAGATTATCTTACTTTATGCCCTTGCAAATATTCTGCCATTGTGCTTTATGAGACACTCCCCATTTACAAATATAGTCTCAAACCCTTGCTTGTCTAAACTAGAGACACTCAGCAAATTATGCTCAATTTCAGGCACACACAAAACATAATTGAACTGATATTGCATGCTGACACACTCACATGCATACTCCTTAATTTCTGCCAGACCTCCTTTGCAGTCTTAAAAGCAACACTGATAAACTGATCATCTTCTAAACTTAAGATGATATAAGCCATTGCTTTATCATGTTGCCTCTGATCTGCAGCAGTTCAGGGTGTTTGGGGTGGGTTTTCCACCACAGCTCCTTAGCTTTCAGGAAACATTCCATCTTTGCAGCCCAAATTAGATAATTCATCTGACCCAAACAAGGCAGAGAGCTCTCCTTAATTTTCTCAGCCATCCTGCAAAGTTTTTCTCTCTGTCTTGTTTCTCCTTTTAAACACAGACAGTCTCTCAGCTTAATTACAATTCAGTCTTTTTCTGTGTTCTGGTTCTGGCTGGGCCCATAACCTGAGATTTTGCAGCAGAAATTCAAATCCAGAAAACACACAGATGACTGATTTAGCAGAATCATTAACTTCTTTATAAACATAATATGAGTAAAATTTACAATACCATTTGTAGATTTTTTTCAACATAACATAAGCAAAAACATAAGCAGCAGCTCAGAGGGCTCAGAACAGATATCAGTTTCAATTTCAATTCTCAGCAAAGCACACAGAGCCAAACCACTCCCAAGCTGTTAGCTCCCATTGGCTGGTCTGTTGCCATGTTTACTCACTTGTTGACTTTGTTAACTATGTCTTCGCCAGTTAATGAATATACTCTGACATGGAATGCTGTTACCTTCCCACCAAAGTGGTCCCTATTTTTCTACTTGCATTTTTACATGCTTTTGAACTGCTAGGTTGTCAGAAGTTGGATGCTATTTGCTGTTTAAGCTTAATATAATTATTCTCTTTCAATGTAGTACATCTTGACGTCAAATATATCCCCAAATATTTAACTTTGTTCGTAACTTGAATTTTCAATAGATCTGCCAGCTCTTCTCTTTGTCTTAATAACATGTTCTTTGTCAGAATCTTTGTTTTGTCTTTATTTATTTTTAAACCAGCCATCTCACCATACGTCTCTATCTTTTCCAATAGTTTTAAAGCTGTCTCTAAAAGGTCTTCCAAAATAAAGACCAAATCATCCGCAAAGGCTTGCAATTTGAATTCCTCCTTTTTGACTTTCATTCCTTTTATGTTTATATCCTCTCTAATATTTCTATTTAAAACTTCCAAGGTCAATACAAATAACAAAGGAGATAACGGGCATCCTTGTCTTGTACCTTTTTTAATATTAATAGAGTCTGTGAATTCTCCATCTGTCATTACTTTTGCCGTTTGCTTATAATATACGGCTTCTATTGCTTGGATAAATTTTCTAGCAAAGCCCATCTGTTCCAATAGTAATAACATAAATCTCCAGTTCACATTATCAAATGCCTTTTGGGCATCTAAGAATATCAAAGCCATTTGTTTTTCCGGGTGCGCCTCATAATATTCCAATGTGTCCAGGATTACCCTCATATTGTCTTTAATCTGTCTCTTTGGTAAAAATCCATTCTGATCAGAGTGAATAAAGTTATTTAGGTATTTTTTAAGCCTTTCTGCCAATATTGAAGCAAAGATTTTATAGTCTGCATTCAATAAAGAAATAGGTCTATAGTTCTTAATTTGTAATGGGTCAACCCCTTCTTTTGGAATAAGCGTAATATAAGCTTCTGACCATGTTTCAGGTATTTTCTTATTTATCATAACTTCATTCATGACTTCTAACAGTGGAATGCTCAGCGATTCTTGTAGTATTTTATAAAATTCTGCCGGGAAACCATCTGGTCCTGGTGCTTTCCCATTGTTCTGTCTGTTAAGTGTTTCAGTTAATTCCATCATTGTTATAGCGCTTTCTAACATTTTCTGAGTTTCATCAGGTATCTTAGGTAGGTTAGCATTTTGTAAATACTGTTTAATTTTTCCCTCATCAAGATCCTCTTGTTTATATAATTGTCCATAAAAATCTCGAATGATTGCCTTTTTCTCCTTATTACCATAACAAATTTGACCATGATCATCTATTAACTGTAATATTTTCCTTGACTCTTTCTCTTTTCTCAACTTATATGCTAACCATCTACCTGGCCTGTTTGCATCTTCGAAATAGTTCTGTTTAGCACTTCTAATTTTTTGTGCCAGTTCTTCTTTCTCTGCTTGATCCATTTTATGTTTAATTATGTCCATTTTAAGTTTGATATCTTTTTTCTGTGGCATCTTCTGTAATTCTTTTTCCAGTTTTTTATGGTCATCTTCTAGAGCTTTAATCATTTGCCTCTTCCTAATGTTCTTTTTCTTTGTATAGTCAATTATTAATCCTCTTGCATATGCCTTCATTGTATCCCAAACATTCTGTATTGAAGTATCTTCTTTTTTATTTTCATTGAAGAAGAAGGCCAATTCTTTTTCCATCCATTGTATAAAATCTTTTCCGTTTAAAATAGTATTGTTTAATGCCCATCTAGATCTTTTTTGTCCTTTCCATTTAATTGTCATTGGATTATGGTCTGCCCATGTACTTGTTTCAATATTTATTTCTTGAATATTAAATAATAATTCTGTTGATGTCCAAATCATATCTATTCTGGACCACGATAAATGCCTGTTTGAATAAAAAGTATATTGTTGAGTTTTAGCATTTCTTT
Organism: Hydrophis major; assembly: GCA_033807585.1. Taxonomy (NCBI): domain Eukaryota; kingdom Metazoa; phylum Chordata; class Lepidosauria; order Squamata; family Elapidae; genus Hydrophis; species Hydrophis major. The sequence continues at coordinate 84,731,717 of CM066343.1, read as the reverse complement.
CTCTCCATATATCTTTTAAATTTAATTCCTCTATCATTTTAAAAAAGGATTTAGGGAGAGTTTTCCTATTTTGTCATGTTGTTTTTACTATATAGTCCAGTTTATTGTCTACAATTCCATTAAAGTCCCCCATTATAAGTATGTTAGCATAGTCCAGTTCAATTATTTTCATATGTAATTTTTTATAAAATTCTTCTTGTTTATCATTTGGGGCATAAATTGCAACCAAGAGAGTTTTTATATTATTATCCACTATTTCAACTATTAATACTCTTCTGTCTTCATCAGTATAAATCAATTTAGCTGGAGTGGTTTCTTTGACATACAAAACCACTTCTCTTTTCTTACAATGAGTCAGAGAAGTAAATATTTTCCCTAACTTTGGTCGTATCAATAATTGTTCATGTTGTTTTTTAATGTGTACTTCTTGTAAACAAATTATATCAAATTTTAGCTTCTCTAATTTACAAAAAGTTTTCCTTCTTTTGATAGCTGAGTTCAGTCCATTTATATTCATAGAAATCAGTTTTTTCTCCCCCATGGTTATGCTTTATATTTAGGTCTAACAGCTCTCGTGAATCTTATTTCACGTTGTTCTTTGATTTCCATTTGTCCACCGATTGCGCCTTCTTCTTTTTCCATCTCCATTTGATCCTCTTCAAATTCAGTTAAAATCTTTTCTTTTTCTGTCTCCATTTCTCTTCTTTCAAAAAATTCCTTGTAAAACATTTCTGCTTTCACAATTGAATCAATTCTGTGTCTCTGTTCTTGCCATGTAAACATTAATCCTTCTGGGATCAGCCATCTATAGTTCACCTCTTTTTTCAATAGCATTTTAATCAAAAATCGATACTCTCTTCTAATCTCTCTCACTTTTCTAGGTACTTGTTTTAAGACCAGAATCTCTTTGCCTTTATAGTTCAACCCCTTCTCTCTTACCACTTGTAGTATTTGGTTTTTAATAGTTATTTTTAGTGAATCTAACATGGATCTCTCTTGGTAATTGGTTCCTCATCGCATATCTTATGAAGACTCGATATATCTCATCTACTCCATCCATCATCTTTTCCTCCGTTATTTCCAAGACTCCAGCCAGAATTTCAATCATTACTGCCGCCAAGTTTTGTCCTTTTTCTTCCTCAATATTTTGGAATCTAAGATAAAATTCTGACCTGTCCATCTCCCACTTCAACATCCCACCTTTTTCTTGTTCAACCATTGTTAATCTGTTATCAATATTCCCAATTGTATCATCTCTTTGCTTATCTTTCTCTTCTATTTTTTGGATTCTCTCATCATTTTCACCATCATTTGTTGAAAATTTTCAATTTTCTCATCCATCTTTCCAATTCTTTGGTCAATACTCTCCATTCTTTGTTCCATACTCATTTTAAGATCTTGTATTCCTTGCATAACCATCATTAAATCCACTTTCACTTTGTCTTGCTTCACCATTGTTGAGAGTCGTCCTCCAGATGATGGGGAAACAGGAGCAGAAGTTGAGATGCCCGAAGGTAAAATTTTCTTACTCATTTAGATAACTCAGGGTCTTCTGGGTCTTTTAATCCAATTAGTGAGGTAGCCAATTATAATCCAATTAAAAAAAAGGAAAACACCACAAAAAAACAAAAAACAAAACCAGTAATAAGTAAAAAGCCCAAAATTAAAAAGAAAAAGATTCTTCAGGTTCTTCAAGACCTTAATCCAATTGTAAAATTCGCAAATATAATTCAAAAGTAAAAATTAAAAGATGAAGAGAAAAAAAGAAGCAAAATAAAGCCCAATAATATCAAGAAATAATAAGCAAAGAAAAAGGAAAAGAAAAAAAAGAAAAGGATATTTCTTCAAATTCTTCCCACCTTAATCCAATTGAAAAACCTCAGAAAATGAAAAAAAGCCATAAAAATAGGTCAAAAATAAAAATCAAAAGGCAGACATCCCTATAAAAAAGAGAAAAAAAGCAAAAAAAAACATATTCTGAGGCTTCCCCTTTGAAAAAAAATAAATAAAAAATGAGATATAATAAAAAATAAATATATCAATATTACAAAATAGTGTGGGGTTGAAGGGGAGGAATGAAACAATTAATAAGGAGTTAAAAAAAAAGAAGACTCACACTGCCTTTTATTTATCCAAGGCTTTTATTTGACTTCACAAGTTTTAAAGCCAAACTTCAAATATTCATTTAATAATAGAAGTTCCAAAGAGCACCTGTAAAAACATCCTCCAGTTCTCTTCCCTCTATCTTATCATTTCCAGTAGCCTTGAGAAAAGTTTTTCAAACAAAAGTTTTTCAACTTCAAACAGAATATTTTCAAGCCTCTAGTTGGCAGTGTTACAAGGTTTCTTCAATCCACTCCCCCTTCTTCCCCCTAGAAAAAAAGTCTAAAAAGAGAAAAAAAAATATGTATGTATATTTATGTATGTTAAAAAAAGATATTAAAGGGGGCCTCTATTTTTTAAAAATATAAACAATCAGAAAGGCAAAGAGAAAGCAAATAAATATAAAAATATAAAAGAAAAAAGCCAGTCTGATTAACTAGATTGCAATAGAAATTCAGTAAAGAAAAAAAAAAGTAAAAGTAAAAAGCCAAGCCTCACTTTGACATTACTAAAAAAAATCGCTGCTAAATCAAATTCTGTCAATAATTTTACAGATTTCTTCTAATATTAGAGTGTTCTTGAGTCCCAAGCAAAAAAAAAAAAAAAGATCCTCACCAGCCGATACACCTCTTTCTATCCCGTTCTTCTGGAGCTGTCCCAGCTTCAGCAGCCTAATGGCTGCCTCTGCGCCGTTGGCAAAAGGGCTTCTTCTGGATCGACCAGGGACTTGCGATGTCCCCAGAATCTACAGAATGCGCCCTTTACTGTCATCGTCACTACGAGACGGTTTAGGTCCGTTGGGACCGACCAGGGGCGAAGATATCAGCTGTGATCTCGGAGTCCCGAGATCGCAGCTGTATCGCGGTGACGAAGCTCCGCCTTCTCCTCTTATCTTATTCTTACCTTATTCATATACACAATCTCTATCACTATAACACTCCTTTTCCTAACATATTTAATTCTATTAACATATGCTGTTGTATCATCTTTTCCAACCATATATGTATTTTTGTCCAGTATTTTTTTTGGCTTCTACACATATCCACCACATATGATAATAGGACCCAGGTGTCTGGTGGCATTTCCAACATTTGGCTGATTTACTTTTAAACATCCTTGCCAATCTCGCCTGGGGTAAATGCCATCTATAAAACATCTTATACAAGTTTTCTTTATATACAGTTGAGATTGTTATTTAATTTCATATAATTTCTATCCCACAATTTCTGCCATTTATCTAGTTCTATTGTATAACCAAAGTTTTTTGCCCATGCTATCCTTCACTTGTTCCTCTTCTAATTTAATACCCAACAAATAAGTGTACAATTTTTATCAGTCTTTCTTCTGTTCCTGTTAGTATCTTATCCAATTCTGTCATTTCTCTGTAGAAATCATATAATTTAGCATCTTTTTCATATCTAGATTGCATTTGCATGTGTGAATACCAAACCACATTGATCCCTTGCTCAACAAGTTCTTGTTTAGTTTTAAGCTCATCCTATTCATTTAAAATATCTTTGTATCTAACATTTCCCATATTAAACATATTTGGATGAATAAGTGCTTCCATTGTCGAAAGCCAAACTGGTATTTTCAAATAGTGCTGTTCTCTGATTTTTTCCCATACAAACAATAAAGCATTTCTTATATAATGTCTTTGAAAGATGTGAATGAGATATAGATGGATGGATAGATGGATGGATGGATAGATACATGGAAGGAGGGAGGAAGGGAGAGAGAAAAAAGGAGAGGAAGGAAGGACACAAACCCTAGCTTCTGAAGACTCTTTGAAACAGCACAGCAATCTAAGGCTGGAAGGGATCTCAGGGGTCATCTTCTAGTCCAACCCCCTGCTCCAGCAGGAGATCCTTACAGAATCATAGAATAGCAGAATTAGAAGGGATCTTGGAGGCCATCTAGTCCAACCCCCTGCTCCAGCAGGAGACCTTATATCATCTGGATTATTTTGGTACCTCTAACAGAGAGGAAAATTGCCAGAAAGAGGAGTTTACTAGGACAAGGCTGCCCTGCACAAATAGTCTTTCACTTATGACCGCAATTGAGCCCATTTTGCAAATTTTGGTTGCTGAGCAAGAGCATTTTTAAGTGAGTTTCACTATATTTTACTCAATCCATGACATCTCCTGGGTCTAATGGTCATGTGCAAGCTAAGAAAGTAAATCTAAAGGCATGTGCAATGTTCTAATGTACAGAAGTTATAGTTAAATGTGTGGCAGAAAGTGGACTACGGGTGTGTTTTTCCAACACAGTGAGGTTGAATGTGTATAGTTTTAGAAGAGCTCTCTCTCTCTCTCTGTGTACATACACATACAGTATATATAGCAGATAATGTATCTTTTTGTGTGCCTAAACACACACTATACTATGCAATATGTATGTACACATATGGCATATATACATAGGATTAAATAGTCTATTTTGGATGTTCAGTAGTAGTAAGTAAATAGAGAGGGAAATTGTATCTCTTTGAGTGAAGAAAGGCCAGGCAAGGCACCCCTTGATGTGAGTGACATCAAGTTGGCCATGCCCACCCCGTCACATGACCACCAAGTCATGCCCTCCAATTAAGCCATGGCCACAGAACCTGTAGTAAAAATTTTTGAATCCCACCACTGGTGCAATCCATTCTTTCATCCATGTTAAAACTGTGGTCTGGTAGCATAATTCCCAGTTTGGCAATCCAAAATCTCCTCTCATTCTCGCATCCTGTAACATTTTTAAATGAAATTCTTGCTTAGTTTGCCCCCACCAATTAAAAGAGCAAATATTTTCTCCCCAAGTGTCACTGATCACATTGTCCAATGAAAGTAGCTGGGAGGCTGTTTGGTCACTCCTCTCCTTCACTTGCTATTGGGATGACCTTGGTTCCTACAAGAACACTTTTTGTTTTAACTGGTAGCTGGTTTATTTGCTTCCCCCCCTCCCTTCTCCCTTTCAAAATTCATGGCAACTATGAAAAAATGGCTTCAGCCAGATCAGTGTCACAGTTGACACCCTACAGCTCTGTGGCTCAAAACCAGGAAAAGACAGTAACTTATTCCACCAAAGTTTATATTATAGTTTCAACATATCACCCAGAATTTTCCCAGTAGATCCTTTCTACTCTACTCTAGAATTCCAGTTTCTGTGCAATTATTTTGTCAGTACCAACATATTTAATTTGAAAGGGATGCACAGGCAACAGATATGTGATGCAATTTGTAACTCTCAATCTTCAAACCATAGCAATTACCTGGGAATAAAAACAATGTCATATTGCTATTTTTCTGATGGCACCATTGTTCTTCTGATAGAAAGCTCATGAAGGCTGCTGAGTAGGTTTACTCTTCTCTATCTTTCCTCTTCAGCTGCCATTAATAAGAAAAATAAGAATAAGAAGAGTGGGAAGTATAAAATAGTAGAGCATGTTTAAATTGTTACAAATTATTATAAAAATACTTCCAAGTATAAAGGTTATGGCTTTAACCATACATTGCATGAAGCACTTCAAGACAGCTCTTCTTATTGTTAAATAACTGCTTTGTACCCTGACATTCCCCCACATCCACCCTGCTTTCATTTCATTTCCTAAAGACCTTTGAAAAGGGGTTGCTACTATCTCTCCTTGTTTTGTGCAAGAACCTGGAAACATTAGCAAAGTACTTTAATAACATACACTTTAGAAGTCAAAAGTGCTCTATTATGTGTAAGTGCCACTGAAGTAAATAGTGCTTGTCTTAATAAAAAACTTCAAGCTTTTGCAGCTGCCAGTGTACCAAAAACAATATCAGGCATTTGTTGTCATGTAAGTGAAATCGGACAAGCTGCTCTGGCTCTTTGAAGATATTTCCAAATCAACTCTCTTTGATCTTAAAGGATCTGTCAAATTATGAATGTTTCCAAGGATGGTTAAAATGCACACAATGGTAATGGAGCTGTGTATCAAAGAAATGTCTGCCTGGTTCAGCCAATCTAATCCAGTAAAATTTCAGAGGAGTCTTTGTTCCAAACATCCATCAGTCAGAAACTGAGGACAGAAATCCCACAATTATTATTCCCCTTCTTAGAGATCATGAAGTTTAAGAAAAAAAGAATACCAAATAACAAGTATTAACAAGAGATCAGAGCAGCAAAAAGAAGCCATTCTGAAAAGTTAAGGAATCAGTTCTCAACAAATGAACCAGCAAACATGGGGAAAACTCTTAAAAACACCACTGGCAACAGCAAACCTCCTTCCCAGGAAGAAGAAAATCAAAACTAGCAGATGACCTGAATGTGTTTTACTGCAGGTTTGAAAGGAAACTACAGCCACCTATCTCTACAACCCCCATCTCAAATACATCAACAACAGCCAAGCCTTAACATTTGATTCACAACCTCTGGTGGTCACAGAAAAAGAAGTGCAAGATCTATTTCACAGACAAAAGACAGGAAAAGCACCAGGGCCAAACAAGGTAACTCCTTCTTGCTTAAAGGTCTGTGCTGACCAATTAGCCCCTATCTTCACCCAGATCTTCAATAAATCACTAGAGATGTGCTATGTTCTGTCTTGATTCAAATGCTTTATCATCATCCCAGTGCCAAAGAAGCCCTCCATCAGGGAACTGAATGACTACAGACCAGTTACTCTAACATCGGTAGTTATGAAAACTTTTGAAAGACTAGTGCTGTCCCACCTGAAAATCATCACGGATCTGCTGTTAGATCCCATGCAGTTTGCATACTGAGCAAATAGATTGACAGCTGATGCTGTTAATATGGCTCTGCACTACATCCTACAACACCTTGAATCTTCAAACACTATGCAAGAGTCCTCTTTGTAGACTTCAGTTCAGCATTCAATACCATCATTCCAGATATTCTTCTAACTAAACTAAACCAGTTAGAATTACCTTACAAATTTGTAAGTGGATCATAAACTTCCTAACAGACAGGAAGCAGTAGCTAGGCAGAATCACATCTGATACCTGTACAATTAGCACAGAGGTCCCCCAAAGTTGTGTGCTTTCTCCACTTCTCTTCTCCCTATATACCAATGACTGCAACTAAAATGATCCATCCGTTAAAATACTAAAGTTTGCAGATGATACAATAGTGATTGGTCTCATTCGAGACAACGTCAAATCTGCATACAGACGGGAGGTTGTACAACTTGCCTCATGGTATGACCGGAACAATCTGGAACTGAACACACTCAAAACCATAGAAATGGTAGTAGATTTTAGGAGAAACCCACCCATACTACCACCTCTTACACTACTAGACAACACAGTATTAACTGTAGAGAGCTTCAAATTTCTAGGTTCTATCATATGATAAACCTAAAATGGACACATAACATCAAAAACGTCATCAAAAAAGCACAACAAAGAATGTTCTTTCTGCACCAACTCAGAAAATTCAAACTGCCCAAGGAGCTGCCGATACAGTTCTATAGAGGAGTTATTGAGTCTGTCATCTGCACCTGTATAACTGTCTGGTTTGGTTCTGCAACTGAACAAGACAGACACAAACTTCAGAGAGTAATTCAGACTGCAGAAAAAACAATTACTACCAACCTGCCTTCAATCGAGGTTCTGTATACTGCACGAGTCAAAAAGAGGGTTGTGAAAATATTTACACACCCCTCACATTCTGGACATAAACTGTTTCAACTCCTACCCTCAAAATGATGCTATAAAGCACTGCACACCAGAACAACTAGACACAAGTGCCATCATTCTGCTAAACAAATAATTCCTTCAACACTGTCCAACTATTTACAAAGTCTGCACTACTATTACTATTAATCTTTTCATCACTCCTTATCACCCATCCCCTCCCACTTGTGACTGTATGACTGTAACTTTGTCACTTGAATCCTTGCAATTTATATTGATTGTTTCGTAGTATGATTTGATTGCTTATTGTACCCTATTATTAAGTGTTGTACCTTATGATTCTTAACTCTTGACAAATATATCTTTTCTTTTATGTACACTGGGAGCATTTGCACCAAGACAATTTCCTTGTGTGTCCAATCACATTTGGCCAATGAAGAATTCTATTCTATTCTGTTCTGTTCTTCCGTATTCCATTCCATTCCATTCCATTCCATTCTATTCTATTCTATTCTATTCTATTCTATTCTATTCTATTCTATTCTATTCTATTCTATTAACTGTGGGGAGTCCTACAAGAGTCAGGGAGGCCAACACATCTGGTCAAATTGATGCATTCTTTGTTCACCAATCAATTGATTATTGTATAAAAACCAGAAGGAGGCACTTATTTGTTCAAAATAGAGAAAGGAATTTGAAAATTTTTGTAAGTTGCCTTGAGTGGCATCTCGATCAGATGAGTGGCACATAAATCTAATTAATAAATAGAATATTTATAGAATACCTTATGTAATCTGTTTGATCAAGTGATCTTAAGGAAGCTGGCACTTGAAGAATCAAAAATGAGAGTAAATATTGGAGGAAAGAACATCAACAATCTTTTTTTATAAAGTTTTATTGTTTTTTAAGACAAACATAGAAAAGCAAAACATAAAAACATCAAGCCATCTTCCATATATATACATACAGTGTGTCGGTTGGTTTACAAATTGTTTTGTGCTTCCACTTCGTAGTCTTCAATAACAATTACATTGTATATATTCTCATATTGTCAATCAAATATTCCCAAATACATTAATATCATTATTAATTAATCATTTGACTATACTTTTATTCATTCATGATTTTAAATATCCATATTTTATTTAATTTGTTTTGTGACAGTTCATATTATCATCACAGATCTATCCTATAATCATTTTGTAGATATAATAAAAAATACATTTTTATATATTCATTATGTTCTAAAAATCTACATATTTCATTACCATGTTTTATTGTCCAACCATTGGTAGAATAGATCCCAAATTTTATAAAATTGTTTATCATCTTGTTCTCTGATTTCAAATGTCAGTCTACTCATTTCATTCCAATATTTTCTTGATAATTTCCTCCTGTGATGGTACTTTCTCATTTTTTCAGTTTTTGGCAAATACAATCCTAGTCACTGTTAATACATTTACAATCAGGTATTTCAATTCTTTACTATATATTTCAGGTAAAATTCCCAATAAAAATATCTCTGGTTTCAAGTCTATATGTTTTTTTGTCATTTTTTCTAACCATGTGTGGATTTTAGTCCAATATTTTTTGGCATCTGCACAAGTCCACCACATATGGTAATATGAGCCAGGTGTCTAATAACATTTCCAACATTTTTCGGATTTATTCTTGCTATTCTTGTTGGGGGAAAATGCCACCTGTAAAACATCTCATACAAATTTTCTTTATGTGCTGTTGACAATGTCATTTTATAATTTTGAGACCACAATTTTTGCCATTTCTCTAGATCAATTCCATATCCAAAATTCTTCCTCCTAGCAATCATTGTTTCTTTAACTTGTTATTCTTCTAGTTTAATTTCTAATAGATATCCATACATTTTTTGAATCATCTTTTCGTCAGTACCTGTCAAAATCTTATCTAAAACAGTCAATTTATCATAGAAACCTTCTGTTTTAGCATCTTTATCATACCTTGAATGTATTTGCGCATATGAAAACCAATTCATCTTTATACCTTGTTCTTCTATTTTTTGCATAGTTCACCCTTTTCATTCAATATTTCACCATATCTAACTGTTTGTTCCTTTTTGTATATTATAGGATAAAAAAATCGTATAGAAAGAATCCAGCAAAAAAAAAGAAAAAATTAATTTGACTTCCTATATGAAATCATCGCTTAATTACTTCTGTCTGAGATTTTACAGATTCTTTTTTTTCCATATGGTGTCCTTTTAAATCTTAAAGTTAAGAAAAACTTCTCACCAAACTGGCACACTTTCTCTTTCTATCCTCTTCCATTTCGGAGCTGTCCCAACTTCAGCAGCTTTAATGGCTGCCTCTTTGCTGCTGGCAAAAAGAGCTTCTCCTGGATCTACCAGGGATTTTGCTGTATCCCTGGGATCAACAGGATGTGCTCTTTACATTCACTGTCTCTTTGGGACAGTTTAGATCCATTTGGACTGTCCAGGATACATACATACATACATACATACATACATACATACATACATACATACATACATGTTTTCTTAAGTTTTTGCGGGTACTTACATGTATTGCATTCAGCTTCTATTCAGAAGCCTGATGATGGCAGATGAGATTCTGCTGAAACGTTGCTACAACTTCAAAAGCACCACTACTATGACGTGGGAAAATACCCAAACTAAACTGAATGGCACGTCATAGTAGTGGTGCTTTTAAAGTTGTAGCAACATTTCAGCAGAATCTCATCTGCCATCATCAGGCTTCTGTATAATGTTTGCCTATGAGTCAGACTTTTACAGTGGTTTCAGATTTAAGTTTGGGGCAGCCTATTGCTGTGCCAGAATGGTTTTTTCTTCATCCTGATTGGTTGGGAGTCTTGGTCTGTGTTTATTGGTCTTGGAGTTTGCTGTGTTCTGCTTGATTGGTGTTTCTGATATCTTCTGTCTTTTTTTTTGGCTCTTTTTGTATCTTGATTGGCTGGCAACATTGTGTTATTTTATTGGGGGCCTTTAGTGCAGCTTGGCTCTGGGCAAATGGATGGCTATCATTAGTTAGGAAGCTAGGTTTCATCTGGGTGCCTGGTTGGGGTGTGTTTGAGCTGGAGGTATCAGGGGGGATCCGTTTGTGCCCAGGTGTTTGCCTGGCTTGTGGTATGGAGATTTTTTTGTTTGTGAGTGCAGGCTTCCAAATGATTGACAGTCTGGTGGAATCATCTCTTCTATTCATGCTTTCTGGTCTTTTTTCAATCTCTATGGCTTCTCTGATGATTCTGTGGCTGGGGTTTTCTATAGTGGCTAGAGTTTTGGTGCCATTGAAGTTGATGCTATGACCTGTGGCTTCCATGTGTTGGACTAGTGAGGAAGTGTGTTCCAGCTTTTTGACTGCATTTTTGTGTTAATCCAGGCGGGTACTTATTCTTCTATTGGTCTGTCCAATGTATGTGGCCGGGCATGATGCACAGGGGGCTTCGTATATGCCTTGGTTTTCCAGGTCAATTTTATCTTTGGGGTTTCTAAGGATGGCTGCTACTTTTCTGTCTGTTTTGAAGGCAGTCTTGATGTGATGTCTGTGTAGTATCTTACTAATTTTGTCTGTAGTACCTCTTCTGTAGGGCAGGACAGCTGTTCCATAGGTCTGTTCATCTTCTGGGTCTCTATTGTGTCTCAGTGTGTTTTGGTGGATCAAGCCGGTGATTTTGCTTTTGTGGAAGCTGTTGGCTGTCAATACTTTAGTCAGGGTGCATAGTTCAGTCTTGATGTGTGTCTTGTCTGCCAGGCGTTTGGTTCTAGTAATTAGTGTTTTAGCCAGGGAGTTTATCTGTGCTGGTTGGTGGTGGGATTGGGCATTGAGGTAGCGGTTAGTGTGTGTTTTCTTCTGGTATACGGTGTGTTCTAGTGTGTCATCTGTTTTTTTTGTAGATTAGTACATCTAGGAATGGTAGTTGTTTGTTTGTTTCCGTTTCCATGGTGAACTTGATTTTGCGGTGTGTGCTGTTTAGGTGTGTTAGGAAATTGTTAGGTTTTCTTTTCCATGGGGCCAAATCACAAATGTGTCATCAATGTATCTTAACCATAGTTTGGGTTTGTGGATGGCATTGGCCAGGGCTCTGGATTCGAATTCTTCCATGAACAGGTTTGCAATGACGGGTGACAGTGGTGATCCCATGGGGGCTCCTTCAATTTGTTTGTATCTTTGTCCTTTGTGTATGAAATATGTGTTGGTTAAGCAGTGTTCTGTTAGTTCCATGAGGTGTTTAGCTGGTTGGTATTTATTTTTGATGATTTCAAGGGTCTCTTTTATCGGGACTTGAGTGAATAGTGAAACCACATTGAAACTTACAAGCAGATCTTCTTGCTCCACATGTAGGTCTTTGATCATTTCCAAGAAGTGGTATGAGTTTTGTATATGTAAAGCTGCTGTTTCAGCATGGGGCTGTAGCTGTTTTCCTAAGTGTTTAGCTAGGTTTTGTAGTGGTGCTCCTCTGGAGCTGACTATGGGTCTGAGAGGTATGCCTTCTTTGTGTATTTTTGGGAGGCCGTATAGTTTGGGGCATCTGGAAGATTTTTCTCTTGGGATGATCGTCTGTTTGATCTCTTTGCTCATGTGGCTGGTTATAATTTTCTTCTTGGTTAATTTTTCCAGATATGTGGTTTGGTCTGTGTTTATGGGTTTGTATGTGGGGTCTTGGAGTAGGTCTATCAATTTTGTTTCATAGTCGTTTCTTCCATTACTACTGTGGCATTCCCTTTGTCTGTTGGGAGTATGATTATGCTGCTATCTCTTTTCAGGGTTTGTAGCGCTTTAATTTCTTCTTTCTGCAAGTTGTTTTTGGGTGGTTTGCTTGTACATAGGATGTTGGTAACTTGCTGTTTTATTCTATCAGCTTCATCTGTATTTAATTTGGTTAGGCTGGATTCTACTGCACATATGATGGATTCTGTGGGATTTTTTTTGGGTGCTATAGCATAATTGAATCCTTTGGTTAGGACATCTGTTTCTAAAGAAATTAGAATGTGACAAGAAAACCCCCAACAACTCACAACAACACCTGAAACAATTAGTATACAACGTTTCCAACAGAACGTTTCCAACTCACCAAAACAGAAACAGATGTATTCCTACTATAGACCTATTAATATTTGTAATGGTTCAACTCAGTTTCCTAGAAAGATAAACACTAAGAGCATATGCATCTAAGACAAATTCCTTGTGTGTCCAATCACACTTGGCTGATAAAGAATTCTATTCTATTTGTAATTGTCTTCACATGATTGGGTTGGGAGGTTGATCTCTTCATTGTTAACAGAAAAACTTGCAGTGGCTGTTTACATCACCGGAACCTTTATCTTTCTAGGAAACTTGAGTTGAACCATTACAAATATTAATAGGAATATAGTAGGAATACAGAAGTAATATTGTAGATAATTATTTATACAGGCTATCCTTGAAGAGCATCTGGAAGCTGCAGAATACAGTAAGATAACCAATCTTGGGCTGTCCACATAAGGTTGTCCACATAACACCTCTGCTCTATGAGCTACACTGGGTGCCAGTTTGTTTCCAGATCCAATCCAAAATGTTGGATATCACCTTTAATGCTTTCATGGCATGGAATCAGTTGAGACAAGGCTGTCAACTTCCTGGCCCATGGGCTGGATGCATCACACACTGACCATACCCATGGCTGGTTTACAAAGTGGAAAAAAGTCCCGATATGTAATGTGATGCCACTGTGATTTAGCAAAGTGGAAAAAAGTCCCGATATGTAATGTGATGCCACTGTGATGACATGAGTTTGACACCCATGACTAAGGAAATGTTTCATTCCAATTACCTCTGAGCTGTGGGAATCCTGGCATTCATCTAGTCTTCAGAAAGAATGTTAAAATCTGAGTCTGGTGATCTTAGGCAACCTTGAAAATATTTGGTGTTGTGTTTTCCCCACCATTTGTCATTTTTTAAAAACTTTTAATACTTTTAAAATTCTGAACAATTAACATTCTTTTAATTCTGTTTTAGCTGTTCTTGTTTACATATTTATGTTTTGTGACATGTTTATTGTAAACTATATCGGGTAATTTCAGTGATATGGGAGGCATAAAAATGTGATGAAGAAATGAATAAATTGACATATGCTCAAAGGCATATGTCAAACTCAAAAGCCTTTCAGGATAAACCAAAGCTATGATGGCCAAAGCACAGAAAAGGAACTATCCAGCACAGTGTTTCTCAACCATGGCAACTTTCATATGTGTGGACTGACAACTGACAACTCCCACAATTTTCAACCAGCAGTTGCTGGCTGAGAAATTCTGAAAGTTGAAGTACACAGGTCTGAAAGTTGTCAAGGTTAGGAAACTCCAATCAAGCAGAGCCACTACACAGCAGTCTAGTATTGAGCTGAATAATTTGTCTAGGTGTTGCTGAATAATGAGAAATTATCTTTGTTATTCTTTGTATCAATAGCTGAAAATGAAGTCACTCAGATTGGCTGCTCCATTGTTCCTTCTACTAATCATGAATGCATATTCTCTCTTCCTGAATGGAATTGGATGCTTTCTGCCAAAGATAGAGGTCTATTCTCAATTTTGTGTTGCCATGTCTGATATCTGTTTTGAGAACCTAATGGATGGATGTATATGCAGAAACCAGAAAGGACATATCTGAGATGGCCAATTATCCAATTATTTTTAATGTCTAGTTTCTCCTTATTTATCTTTATACTGGGGGAGGAGATTATTCCTATGAAATAATTTTATCTAGTGTCAGGGCTAAGAATGGGTATTGCAGTTCTTGAAAATAGCATGAACTGAATGGAATTGTCCATGTCCTACATTAAATGAAAGGATCTGAGATCTGAATGTATCTACTGCCTTTGCCAGACCCTTTGATAAGAGAGAAGGACAAAATAGTAAAGAGGGCATCCATGACCATTGGCAATTGAAGTCTACACTTTTTGTACATGTGTCAGTGTCACATATATCCATCAAAGGGTGGGTCTTTGATTAGGTCATGGTTGCCATTTGGATTTTTTATTCTCCATTCTATCCATTCTACTCTCAGAAGGTCCTGGCCTTTGCACTGTGAAAAAAGGTTGGAGATTGATTCTATGATGACATATGGAAAAGCAGTGATTCACAGAAAGTAAATGCTAGAGTAATAACTCAATAGATAATTATGTTCATACATGACAAGAGATTCTTATGATATAGCAAATCTAGATATCAGGTACTACATATAAATAATTACTGAGATGCATTTAGTGATTATATTTATTTATAATATAGCAAGGAGAAATGTGATCTGTTTATTTTCTTTCCAGTGATGGTGACAGACAAGCACATTTAAAAAAATACTATCTAAGCAAACTAGCTAATTTCTCTGAAGTTCTGCAATTGTTTTTTTTTTTATAGCTGGCTTTCCTATAGCCCAGTTTTTTATGAATGAAAATTTTATGAAGAAACAAACAATAAAACTACCCAGTTCAAAATTCCAGTTTGAAATCAAAATAAATAAAAGCCTAACATATATAAACCAAAGGGTGGGTCTTTAATTAGGTCATGGTTACCATTTTGATTTTTTATTCTCCATTCCATCCATTCTACTCCCAGAAGGTCCTGGCCTTTGCACTGTGAAAAAAGGTAGGACATTGATTCTATGATGACATATGGAACAGCAGTGATTCACAGAAAGTACAGGATGATACAATATTATCAATTTGCCTATTCTGCACATACTGACATTTTTAATTTTTAAAAAAGTAATATCCCCTATATTAATTTAATTTTTACTTTTTCACTACCCAAATTGTTTAGATCTGAGATAATGGCATATTATTTCAGATTGTCCAGCAAGTAGTCCTTTAAAAAATAAAAACAAGAACACTCTCTTTGATTTTTTTTTTTCTAATCAAGAGAACCTAAAAAAATCATTTTTTTTTTCAAGGTTACATTTTTATAGGGCAATAAATGTTTTCAAGCACTGCATAATCTTGCTGCTTGGCAGCAGTTCCAGGTACATGTAAAGATTCTATGTTGGAAAGCATCTTGTGATGGACCACAGCAAGATATCAAATCTGTAGTGGCAAGAAAATTCCTATAGATGGTGGTAGTAGCAGCAAATCATGCTGCATCTATTCTCCAAATGTAACCAATTCAAAAGCTGCGTCAATATTGCCTTTGTCTTCTTGTGTAAAACCCTATAAAAGTAATAAACACTATGTAGGTAGTCAGACATCTTGGCACTCTGCACAATGACTGGTCTTTGATCTCCACATATGGTGCCCGAACAGGAACATTAATTAACCCTGGAGGGCCATCAACCCTATAGGGTCGCAACTTCCAACATGCTTACCATCATCTGGCACAGACCCCTAAGGTGCGCACCTTCATCCTTCAGGACTATTATATGGTACGTATGGGTTGCAATCTATCCCAGCATCAGCAAAACCATGTTCAGGAACTCAGAGTCCTGCTACATAAGCCAGGTGTTATAGCACCCGAGGCAGAGATAAAGAAGTTGGTGTTGGAGATAGGGAAGCATTGTCTTTGGTACCCTGAACGCAGGACACTCAGGCTATAGGATTGGGTAAAGATAGGACATATTTTACACCTAGAACCCAGGGCTCCAGTCCAAATATTACATTGATGGTATCAATGTGTCATTCAGTGGAAACATTTGGCTCTGATGTCTCATCAAAACTATAATTCACTACAAGCCCCCTCCTGATTATGATCAGGTAAAAATTGTCACCCCTAAATCTTCTCCAATTGGATCTTCTGAGAAGGCTAAATCTTTTAATTCTCCCTGGCCATTGTACACCCCCATAATGCAAGTATTAGAGGAACAATTAGAAAAAGGGGAAGATAAAAGCTAGAAACCCAGGACAGAGAAACATAGTAACAGTTTATTTATTTAAAACTTTGTCTTGTTAATTATCTTTAATCCTTTTTTAATTATTTAATGCTTAAAGAGATTTAGAATGTGGGCAGCTGCTTTCTTCTGATGCCCTGGATGGCAGAGTCAGATGTGGAAGGCATGCCTCATTGATTTCAATGTCCACAGTTAGCTCTGCTGTTCAGAAGCATGGAATGAGATGGATCCATTTTGGGAAGCCCCTCCATATAGTACTTTGAGGCTCATCAAAGAAGATATGGTTAATTTATGCTATTATATTTGATAGTATGTACTAAGAGAAGAAGAAAATGTTTATTGTATTATTTTTTTCATAATGTGATTTCCATTAAAACTTCTTAGATGTATATGTATTATAATGTATAATAATTGCATGCAGAATAGAATTTAGCTGTGTATGTATAATAATGTAAAATAATTGTATGCAGAATTGAATAGGACTGAATTGAAGAAAATGTGGAGATTTAAAGGGACAAAACCTTCCCAGGTCTGCAAGTGTTGTGTGTGAGAATGTGTCTGTGTGTAATCATTTCCAGGCCTGGAGGATGAGACCCTCTCATAACAGTATAAATTTGTGAATATGTGGATGGTAAAAAAGTTGGCATAAATGTCTGTGTGTTTAAAGAATGTTGAGTGGAGAAAATGGATGAGATTTCTGTGTAGTATTTTAAACTCCCCCCCTTTCTTGTTAAATTTTTGCCTTGTAAAAGTGGAGGCAGGAGGGAAGGGGCGGGGGAGAGTGAGATTCTTGCTCACAAACTTTTTTCCCTTGAAATGTAAGAGAGGCAGGAATAGGGGGGAGTGAGACTTTCTGCTTGTTTAATTTTTTTTTCTCTCTGCTTTGAGAGAGGCAGGGATGGAGGGTGATTTTTATATATGTTACATAGTTTACACCAGTAGTCATTCCATCTCATGATTTTTCTCAGTGCTTTTGCGAACAAAGTAACCTTGGATTGCTAGGCTAAGACTGGAACATTATCTTTAAAGCTGACTCAGTTCCCAGATTGGCAATTGCCTGGAACAATTGTCTTTGACGGCTCAGTTCCCAGTTTAACTTTTTCTTTGAAATTTTTGATAAGTTCAGTAGGGTGTAAATGGTGGAGTTGTGTAAATCTGATTTTCAATTTTCTTTTCAAAATAAGCTATCTCTTCAATGTGCTTTAACTGAATATGTAGGCTGTATTGTATATCATTTACCTAAAGGTCCTTGGCTTGCTTGCTTAATGACTTCTTCCTTTCCTGTCTGTCCATTGCTTTCTGCCACAAGCTACTATTTTTTCAGATGGTGGATGAGCAAGAGAAGTGATTGCTTATAAAGTCCCTCATGATGATACCTAGAAAGTGTCCTACACTTCAGTACAATCCTCACCTCAACATTCAGAATTGGTTGCTGCTATTCTAGCTTTCAAAACTTTTTCTCAACAGCTTTTCAATTTAATCTCTAACTCTCATTATGTGTGTCTAATTATTTTTAATCTTCCAGGTGCTTATATCACGCCCAGGATTGATCCTCATCTCAAAGCCTTGTTTTTATTGAAGGCAGTTATACTATGTTTATTTTCAGATTTTTTTTTTGCCACTCTTTTTTCCATATTGTTTCATCATCAGCTTTGGCAAATGGATGTTACCCATGTTCCCTCTTTGACTCCTTCTATACTTATTCAGGAGTTATTTGGGCTACCCCTCTATGAGGAGAAACAACTCATCATATTAAGGAGGGAAAGGGTCCTCAATTTGTCATGGGTACAACAACAAGTTACCTTAAACCAATTGAATGTCTCTATTCAAAATTTGACCACTTACCAGAGATACTTTCAACAGAAAACCAAATTACCTCCCCTTCTAGAATATTATCAAGTCTTGCCAGATAAACATAGTTTGGGCTGGTTCCTCTAATTACCTGGGGGCAAGGCTATGCTCCTGTGCTTGCTCCTAAAGGTTCATTGCATCCATCCAGCCAAGGACGTAGGATCCAGTCCTAGAAATGTGACTCTGCAACTGTCATTCCATCCATACACTCACTCGAGCAACGAATGAATTGCAAAACTTATGGGTGCAATTGGCTAACATCACACGTAACATCACACAGAATGAATGTTTTTTGCTTATCTGAAGCCTATGATATGAAAAATTTGCTTTCTACATGTTTAGTTCCTGTCTGCACTCCTACAGTAATTCAAAACTTCACTGGCTTAAGCAGATTTTTATTAAATGGAAGCTTTAACTTTGGGACTAATTGGGGATTTACTGCTTATTATCCACCTCCTGATGTGATTGCTTGGTACACCCTGCTAGTAGCAATTCCTGCAAATATAACCTGTGCAAAAATAGTTAATTGCACATCTTCAAGTAAAAAGCCTCATTGTCATTGCATTAGCTCACCTACTTTGAACTACATAGCTTTTGAAGAGACTTCCTTTAACTTTGCTCATGTTTGGCTACTGCAAGGATGGTTTTTTACATGTGGTCAAGAAACTTAATTATACTCCTGCCAATATTAGTGAAGCACAATGCTGCCTCAGCCGGCTGATTCCTGTTTTGTTTTCTAAACAACAAATTTATCAATCAAATCTTTCTCAATGTGGGGTCACACTAGATAGTACTTGTGACTCTGAAGCAACCTTACTTAATAAAGCAGAATATGTAGTGCTAGCTTTGCCTATAGTGGCCATGCCAGCAATTGTTGCTTGCGCTCACCTTAACATTAACTCTATTGCATGTAATTTAGCAAATACAATTAATGTTACTTCTTCAGCTGTCTCAACCATCAACTATGAGATGCAAGCATTGAGAAAAACTATTCTACAAAATCTATGGTGTTTTAATTTTTTTGATGGATCACGAACCATCCAGCACCAGATTAATATTTTAAACAATTTGGCCTCAGATTTGAAAATTGATAATTTAAGATCTTGGTGGGAAAGCTTTTGGGCTTGGTTGCCCAAAGGCTTAGTGGAAAACATTTTACGCTATGTAGTCATTATTTATGCTATTTTAATTAGTGGGTAGGTGCTGCTTTGTTCAGTGTCTTCCTTCCCTTTGCAACATATGTATCACTACTTTTTGCCCTAAACTCCCTCCTACATTGCCTCAGAGTCAGGTATATGTTCTGTATAAACAACTGCAAGCTTGTTCTTCTAATGATTGTAATCTATTTTTTAACTCTTATGATTACTCATTGTCTAATAAAAAAGAAAAAAGAGTGAGATGTAATGGCAAGAAAATTCCTGTAGATGGTGGTAGTAGTAGCAAACTGCATTACATTTCCTAAACAGGCCTCTTCCCCTTATCTCACTCTCGGGCTGGTGAATCCTGAACTAACAATTATATAACCTTGTACTTATCAACCAGATGTTACAAAGCTGTCATGAGCAGGCATATGATTTCACCTTCTAAGATCATCACTATTCTCAAGGATTGGTTAAGAAGTTTCATCAATGCTGCATCTGTGCTCCAAATGTAGCCAATCCAAATGCTGTATCTATGTTGCCTTTGTCTTCTTGTGTAAAACCCTATAAATGGAATAAATGCTACGTAGGTAGTCAAACATCTTGGCACCCTGCACAATGACTGGTTTTTGATCTTCACAAAATCAAACAAGTTTCTCATTACCCATGCATACCTATCCATAGGATTAACCAATGCTATATAGAGTACAGAAAAAGAATAGTAATCAGTAAGCCAAATAAATTAAAGACATGTGTTACAAAATAAGTGCAAACTGTCCTTGCATTTAAGAAAGTTGCTAAGGCCTGGATGTTTTCGGGAGGAATTAGTACAGAGGTAGTATTCAGCAGGTTCTGACCAGTTCTAGAGAACTGGTAGTGGAAATTTTTAGTTTGGAGAACTGGCAAATACCACCTCTGACTGGAGATTTTATGATATTCTTTTCCTGCCACACCCACCAAGCCATGTCCACAGAACCTGTATTAAAATTTTTTAAATCCCACTACTGGATTGGTAGTATGTTGAATTCTGATCGTGCAGGAAATAATTGTTATGGAGAATGGATTTTCCTAAGTGTTATGATGAAGAAGAATTCATCATTGTCCTCCTCCTTCTCATTTCTTATGTTGGCTTAAGCTTTTCATGATATCACTTTTGCAGGTATACTGGAAGCATTGTTAGTTGCTTTGATCTTTTTCTGGGGCTGATTAGCATATTAATTTCAGTAAATATGTAAATAAATAAATCTACACCTCTCCATACTTTCTAGTTTTGCAAATTATCTTGGTTTTTACTAATCCATATACATTACCATCATATTTTGTTTAAACACAAGTTTCTACTTCTGTCTTATTCTATGATTACAAAAACAGCTCACTCTTTTCTATTATCCCAGTTCATTTTTCTAATCATCAAAACTAGGAAAGTCCCTAGTGGTTAATCTTAATTAAATTAATAATTACTTTCAATCACTCTTGATAGTTCATAAACCTATGCTACTGTGGGCTGAATTATTATATGTAATTTCTGCAAATGGTAAGAGATCCCTCCCCATTTTGTTGGTAATTTAAATAGCAATGGAGGTATTGTTTCAGCACATCATTCACACATGCACCAGCTCCATTAGTTTGGAGTGATATGAGGAACTGAGCCCTTGGGAGGTTCCCAACAGTTTCAGGAACTCCTGCCAGAATTTAGATGTAAACTACACATCCCGATTGGAAATTATTCACTCAGGGGCCCCAGGAAGCTTATATATATGTTGCATAAAAAACTTTGCCAGACTCCATGAAGAGGGTGCCTTGAGACAAGCCACAAAGTGGGTTTGCTTGGAAAATAGGTTAGTTATAATCCAAATCACTCTATTCTCTGAACTTTTGGGCAGTTCTACAATAAAGTCCATGGATATTTTTTTCATGAAGCAGTGTGACTAGCCACAGTCGGTAGCAAAGTCAGGATTTTACCAGGGCATCCTTTAGCTGAGGCACATATTAGACAACTGACCACATAATTTTCTATGTCCTTTTTCATGTGTGGTCACCAAAATTGGCATGTGTACTTATGTGGGCCAGTTCTCTCCTCCAGCTGAGCTATCAAGCCACAAAGGTTGGGGACCACTATAATAAGGGACAAAGAGCATTGTTTTTATTATAGTAGGACTTCACATCTCCTTTATAGCTGGCAATCAAAGGTAACACTATTGTCCCTTAGAAGGAAAATATAGAAAGATCATGTACGTGGAATGTTTATTCCCTGCAATTCTGGCCAAATCAAAGCAACTGAGAGTATCTAACTTCAGAGTTCAGTCTATAGAGTTCTTCATAGTGTTCTTATTTCCACATTATATGCAACATTCCCAAATCATCCAGATCTACTTTCTTAGTGCAACATGCACATTCCCAAATCATTCAGGTCTACTTTTTATCAGTTTATTTACTTTATTATAATCTTTCTATAATATATAAAGTTGCCATGTTATATTTTTATATCAGCTGAACACATATTTTGGAAGTTTTGAGGCATCAAATAGTACTGTGAGGAAAGCTGTGCCCCATCTTCATGAGCAAGTGTTTTGATTTGATGTTAGCTCTGTCTGGACCAGGGGTCACCAAACTTTTGGACTTCAGGGACCACCAAACTCATAATTTTAAATTCCCGGTACCACTAATATGAATTTTAACTGACAGTGGCTTGTCAGTGGTTTAGAAAAGTGGTTTGTCATTGCCTAGGGCTGAGAGAATGGCTGGCCCATGGACACCTAATTGGACTAAGGAAGGCCTGAAACTCCCTGTTTCTAGCCTGGTGCCTTAACCAATACATCAAATTGGCTCTTCTCAATGTAACTAATGCATATCTATTAGTTGTGGGATTCAAATTTTTTAACTACTGGTTCTGTGGGCATGGTTTGGTGGGTGAGGCAGGGGAAGGATACTGTAAAATCTCCATTCCTTCCCCACTCCTGGGAGAAGGTTATTGCAAAATCCCTCTCCACCCCACTAACCTGCTTTCCAGCTCCGTTCTCCTGTGCAGAGCAACAAAGGAAGACTGATCAGCTTGGAATCAGGAGGCAGAGAATAGATGGGGGGGGGGGGCAGTCAGAAGTGATATTTGGCAGTTCTCCGAACGACTCAAAATTTCCGCTACCAGTCCTCCAGAACTGGTCAGAACCCGCTGAATACCACCTTTGAATTCTATTTCCATTCTTTATCATATAGAAAAATCAATATTTTTACAATAAAAGTACTATCCAGTGGAAGTGTGGGAGTGTTTTGAATAGAATACAAAAATGCCTTAGTCTTTGGGGACATTTTAGTGACAATTGCTATTCAACTTCTTATATATACTTCTAATCATTAATAGGCTATGTAATGTTTTAAACAACATTCCAAGATTGTCAATAAATGTATACTCAATATTTGTCAATCACCTGCTCATGTAATGGTCCAATTCTTACTATTTAAGATTGACAAATTTCATTAAATTTCCACACATTCAAACTAGATTCTTCTGAGATTGTAAACTCTGTACAGGTAGTCTTCAAGTTACAACAGTTCTTTTACTGACCATTCAAAGTTACAACACTGAAAAAAATGACCAACGACCATTTTTTACATTTATGACTACTGCAGCATCCTCATGGTGACTTGATGAAAAGTCAGATGCTTGGCAAATGACTCATGATGGTTGTAGTGTCCTGAAATTATATGATCACCTTTACAATCTTCTGATGAGCAAAGTCAATGGGGAAGCCAGATTTGCTTAACAACTGTGTTCCTATCTTAACAACAGACTGTGTTCTTCACTTAACAATTCTGGCAAGAAAGGTGATAAAATGGCACTTAACATCTATCTCATTTAACTTAAATTTTTAGTTCAATTGTTCTAAGTCAAGGACTGCCTATATGTACAGTATATATGTATGTTCATTTTAGGAAACTATCTCTGAACTAAACCTTTAATTCTTTTAAAGCTACTGTCCCTTTTCATTCAACTATTTTTACCTGTGGAAACCAGCTTTCAATTTCTTTCTCACATTTTAAAAAGGGTTTTGTAGTGAAGTGATGTAAAATAACATGAAGCTTTATTCTATGAATAATTCAAGAGACTTAAGAACAAACCTATGAATGGAAGCTTATTTTTCATGTCAAACAATTCTTTATTTTTTAATGGTATAAATTAAAAGTGACAGATCTGAAGCTATTAAGAAATACACAAAGTGCAGCTTTACTGACCATACAGATATTGCTTTAGTTAACGTACAGTTTCTGTCAGTTCATTATTATTATTTTTTAATGTTAAGCAATCTGTGCAGATAAATCAACTTTGGTTTCAAAGTCAGAATAGATAAGGAGTTTGAAATAACCATTTGGCTTCTTGGTCACAAGTTCTCCATATTAATTCCTTTCTTCCTTTTTTCTTTAAAAACAAAAACGAAGAATCCAGTACATCCCAACACAGTCTCTGCCAAATTTCCTGCTGCATGTATTCTGCATGAAAAGCAGATCTCTTTTGCATGCTTCATAAGTGAACCTGGTGACCATCCAGGAGATTTTGAGATTAAGACATTACATCATATTGCTACATGGCCTCCATTCTCTTCAAGGGAGCAGGCTTTGGAGCCTTGCAGAAGTGTCATTAAATGAAGGGAGGATACATAATATTATAGTTAAATTAAATTATTTCTTTTTTAACTTAACAGAACTAATTTGACAACAGTTTGGGATGCTTGTAAAACTGTGGAACTTTAAATTAATTAGAGTTGAAAAAGAAATACTTTCTCAACAATAAATATAATATAAATTATAAATTAATTTATATTATAATTAAATTAAATTATTTCTTTTTTAACTTAAGGGAATTAATTTGACAATTGTTTGGGATGCTTGTAAAGCTGTGGAACTTTAAATTAATTAAAGTTAAAAAAGAAACACTTTCTCAACAATAAACAAATTAATGTGGCCCATATAAGTTCGAACTGGAAACAAGCAAACTACAAGACGAAAAGCTTGATACAAAATGTCACTGAAACAGTTTTTCTTACAATTAAACATTTACATGGAAATTAGTTTCAATTTTTATTTTAAATTAATTCAATGTTGCTCATGAACTGGGTACAGTAGAGTGCTGAGGTAAAACATTGATGAACAGTTTGGTTTTTTTTGTTTTTTTAAGATAGTAACAGTTTAGTATTGCAAGATTGTCAGCAACATTTAGCCATATCTATACAATGTGCATATACCTACATACAATGAGCTTTGGTCCAGCTTTGAGAAGACGAGCAAAGGCATTATACATGTTTCTTTTTGGTTATAGCTTGAGTACTTTGACATGCCTCTAATTGTTCCTTCTTAGCTCCTTTTTCCTTTTTTGCTTATTTACTTCTTTGTGTGATTATAACATAAATTGAAAAGTTCTAAATGAATTTGATATTTTGCTGTTCATTTGAACCTGTACACTCAACATGTAAGCATTTTGGCAGGATACTGTCTCAAATACTGAAGCGCTTATACAGTGATGCAATGCAGGAGTTTGTGACAAAACTGTATATCCTGTTATGTAGTACATTTCATGGATTTGCAGAGAAGGGAGAAAACTCTAGGATTAGACTTTTACTAGCAAAAGAGAAAACGACACATCCAGGAACAAAGCACAGAAATAATTTAACAATACGTGTTACCATTAATTAATTTGTGCTCATTGTTCGAACTGAACTCAGAAAATGTGTAATTGACAGATCACTCAGCATAACAGTAAAATTCAGATTAGTATTTTATGAATAAACTCCTTTCTGAATTCTTGACAGTTTAGCATAAGCATGAAAGAAGAGTAAGAAAACTTTCATTATCATAACCACAGACTGTTGTGTCCATTTGAACTTGGGTGAATTATACAATAGTTTATTTTCACTCAATATTTTAGTAGAAACAAGTGAAGCTTAAAACAGAATTTTTGAAGCTGAAGCTTAATTGAATAATTAAGATTAATTGGAAAGCAAAGCTCAAACACTATGCTGAACTGGCTTTTTTATAATGGAAGCTTCTGTTCTTCCTATAGTTGTACAAAATCTGGAAATGGGATGGGCTTTTTGCTACTGAG
Source organism: Hydrophis major (assembly GCA_033807585.1). Classification (NCBI taxonomy): domain Eukaryota; kingdom Metazoa; phylum Chordata; class Lepidosauria; order Squamata; family Elapidae; genus Hydrophis; species Hydrophis major. The sequence goes on along the minus strand of CM066343.1, from coordinate 84,706,069 downwards.
GCTTTATTTATTTTTATTAATTACTGGAAACCTTTGATCTTGAAGAGTGAGAAAGAACTGAAAACTTTGTCCTCTTTGTTTTATTAAATTTGCTCAATACAGAAACTTTATGGTTCTTGCTAACTAAAGTATAATTTAAATAATTTAGATTGTATAACAGAATGTTCTTTTCTTTTTCTGAAGAGTCCTAAACATTTGCATTTTTTGTTATCATGGCAGACTAAATTCACCTAAGTTTCAAAAGGTCTAATCCCTAAGGAATAATCATTCCATTGAATCATTACTTTGAAAATAAGCAGAAATCTACTCTAACAAAGTGAACAATCACAATCAATCTAAAACCTGATGAATGTGGACTTGCCACAGTCCCACATTTAGTGATGCCTTGATGTTTATTTTATATATATTTAGGATGCTAAAGTAATTAATCTGCTTCTTGGAAAGTCTTACTCTTTTGTTCATGTAGTGTTATGTCCTTTACTAATATATGAAGAATAAGAGTGAATGGTTTTCATAAAGATTTTATTTAACTATTTCTATTCTAACAATAGGATATTTATAAACACAATAATTTATTTGGCTCCTGTAGAATTTTAAGAAACAGGAAGAATCTACCTTTTCCATTTCCGTTAAATGCTTAGCGGTCAACTGAAGCTCATATAGTGTGATTATGGAGCTTATTCTTGGCACAAAACCAAACTTGATTGGAAGTGGTACATTAAGTGTTACAAGTAATTTTTAACATCTCAGGAATAATTTGTTAAAAGATTGTATTGTGCAAATTTATTTAAGCTGAAAAGTAAATTAGAACTCCAATAAAAATATAAAATAAACTTCTAGAATGGAACAGTTTATCCTGCAACTGATTTGTTGAAGATTAGCTCTTCTTGTCTTCCAGGAAGACAGAAAAGAATTTGTGAGCAGATGGAATCCTGAAGGTTGCAGTTTGTGGATGTTTTATACTCAGTAACAATGGAGTAGTTTTGCTAGAAGAGAAAAAGGGTTTTGGATTTACATTAAGATCAACTAAGAATTATTTAGTTATATTGGCTCAAATTCAAATGTACTCAAAGAGTCTGGTGTGGAATTAGCATTAATATATAAATGAGCAGAACTCAAGTCCCAACCTTTAAATATAAACTTAATCAATTCTGACTGACCTCTACAACTCACACCATGTGCCTGTTGTCCACAAAGTTGGTTTGCATAGGATATCTCTGCTCCTTAATGCTTCCTCCCCCACCAAATTAGGATAAATAAATCATTGCAAAATATTCATTTTGTAATTAGTCATTTTGAGCAATCATAAAACCACTTCTGAGTTCATCCATAGTCTTGATGGTTGCAATGCTATAAGTAAATGAATAAATAATAAAAGCATTAACAGCAAAATAAATGCTTTAGTTAAAATAAATCAAACCTAACCAATGTTGTACTTATTTTATCACTTTGCCAGTCACTTGTCTGTCATTAGAATCCCAAGAAATTTCTTTGGTTATCAGAAAGAAATTGGTTGACATAGAAAGAATCATAAGCATTTACACTGTATTTTGGACCAAATGGTTTATAATTGTATCACAAAAGTAGCTTTGTTAACCTGTCCAATTTGTGGCCAAAGAACAGAGAAAGTCACAAGTTGTTTACAGTAAGTGAAAATTCAAGTAACTTTATGTGTCCTTGAACTGACTGTTACACTTTGTGCACTTAAAATTGTATTTTAAACACATTTCAGTGGTATTAAGATGGAGGTTAGTTAAAATGAAAGATCACTCTAATTGCAATTAAAGTCTACAAACCCCAAAACACATTGTTTAGGGAAACAAACTGTCATTTTGGCACACAAACATTTGGAGATCACAAAACTACATATCATCAACATAGGGTTGAGCAATGTAGCTCAAACCAAGTGAAATCTACTCACGTGCTGGGTATGTGTGAGAAGGTGCAGGGGAAAAGAAAGTCCTTTAATTATTATTGTTTCCTTTCTGTAAACGACAAATGTAAAAATTGAAAATACAATGTAGCACTCCCAAAAGAGTTGACCAACAATCTAGTTTTAATGTCATGTTTCTGACTTTGGTTAATAGTTTTCTTTGTGAAGAAGCACTTGATACCTGAAAGACTACTATCACTCCTCCAGGTGGCAGGCTTGTACACTCTTGCTTCCTAAGAACATTTAAATGTTTGCTGTCCTTCTTGTTGTTGTATTCTTTTTCCACAAACAAAGTTCACATGTCCATAATGTACAGAAAAGGTAATAGTTATTTGGTTTATTTCTAAGTCCATTAAGAAAAAAATTGGCTTATTGGAACTAGTTCTAACACACACACACACACCCACACACACCCACACGCACCCACACCCTAAGTGCTGTGTATTTTTTTCCTAGGAAATCCCACAAACATTTATAAATCTTCAGTCCAACTTGTAGCTTTTTCAATCTTTTACTGACAAAGATGAGAAAAAGCATCTTTACAGATTTCCAATGTTTATATGTCCTTTTTTTTTTGGTCTGGGTGTTTTCCCCTTTAAATCTATCCATTTAAGAGTCTTCTTTCAGAGAGTCTGTTAAGGGCTCCATTGGGGCTGCTGTCACAGGCTCATTCTGTTTTAGACGTTTAATTGTATTCTTCAGTGCTTGCCTTTTATTGCAGAACCATACCCTAACCACTTCCCGATCATAGTTCAGTTTCTGTGCAATTTCTGTCATTTCCTGCCCAGAGGGATGGGTGTTCTTCTCAAAATGCGCGTTCAAGATTTCAAGAGCTTGTGGGGTGAAGGAAGTGCGCCTCTTGCGCTTTTTGGATGGTTCGCTTCCAATAAATTCAGTAAGGTTCTGCATACCTGCTCGATGGCGGGCCTCAGCCTCAGCCATCCACCGTTCAAGCACCGGCTTTATCTTCTGGGCACTTTTAGGGGTGATGTCCAGCTTTTCAAACCTGGCAGGATACAAAAGGCCAGGGTTCAGTTTGGCTGTCAGACTGCTAGCTATAGTGTTCTCTTGGGCTTCCTGTGGTAGGAAAAAGTGGCTTCTCAGGATGGTGTGTCTGAGGGGAAAATTGAAAAAGAAGAGTCTTTACACTGATGCTCTGCCAGGGTGGGACTTCCTGCCTGTCTGCCTAATTGACTGGCAGAGATAATTTACAACGGGTTATGAAAAATTATCATGTCTACAATTATTGATATATTTCAGCAAGCAGACAGACAAATACAATCACACTGACAAAATCTAACTAGTTTCTTCAATCTGGAGATTTGTGTGAAATCAGAGGCTCAAATTTATCTTTGGTGCAGATGGGCCTCTCAATTCATTTCTGTGAAGCATGTTGACCCCATGTCCTTTGGTCTATTTGTCTAGGTAGACCTGCTTCACTGAAATGGATGGAATTCCAGCCAGAAGAACTTGTGTTTTCAGTGGAAGGACATCACTCTTCCTGGAGGGGATTGTTTTTAAAGATATACAGTATGTTACAGATTTAAGCATGTTCAAAACAATATCTACTATGATAAAGCTGAACACAAATGTTAAAAATAGAAATGACAGCAATTGACTCTTTGGGTGGGGGTTGTTTTTGTTTTTCCTGGGAATTAGTTTTTTTCTATAGTATACACTGTTATTTTAATTTCGCAGAGAGATTGTTATCCTCCTAAGTTCAGGTTTTGTTTTCATTTTCATTGTTAACCAATTTTCACTGGTCAGAAGTTAATATCATGTCCCTTCAAAATCTCCAGAGCAGTTGTAATCTTCAGTTCAAACAGCAGGACACATTATAATTACTTTGAATATCCCCACAAGTAGTGCTATGAGAAACTCATGCCTTCCTGATAAAACCCAGCATAATACTAAACTAATATACTTTGGCATCAAGCTGGGTTTATTGTGGCATGTCTCCACACTGTGCCAAATGATATCATTTCCTGTAAATGAGGTCTTCTAGGTCTCATTTTATCATCAAAACTCTTTCACTGAACCAGATTTTACAAGTCAGTTTGCAGTACCTGCAAAAACATTTCTAAATTAAGCTGAATATCTTATTTCTCTTAAAATTAAGCCATTTTAAAGAATTACATTATCCACTAGTTGTAACGATTATAGAATAGAATAGAATTTTTTATTGGACAAGTATGATTGGACACACAAGGAATTTGTCTTGGTGCAAATGTCTCAGTGTCCATAAAAGAAAAGATACATTCGTCAAGAGTCAAGAATCATAAGGTACAACACTTGTAGTGTTTTATATTCATTCCCAGAAAAAGTCCAATTTAATCCTTGAGATACCTGTTCAAAATGTGTATGAGATTAAAAGCAGAAATAGTCTATTAATCTCAAGTGCAACTGTTAAAGAAAAGTGATTGCTTTCAGCTGATGCTCCATTATTAATATACATATAAATAACAACAAAAAATATTTCATGTAATTTTGTATCTAAATGATAATAACTAGAGAGGATGCATAAATTAATTTTAGGGCTCTCTGTACCCTCCTCCCAAAACTAGCCTTTAGGCTATTGAATTTGCTTACTTATAAGAAGCTAATGGTTAGAATGATATCAAAAAGAACTTACTAAGATGGAATAAATTGCAATTATCATGAATGGTAGAATTTCTGTAATTAAGACAAATGTTTTATTACCAAAGATGCTTTTTCTATTTCAGATGTTACCAAGACTTGCAACTGATACCGCCTTTAAACAATAGCAGATAGATATTTCCAAGTTTATATTGTGAGGGGGGGAAAAATCAAGAATTAGACACAAATGACTGCAAGATGCTGAGGAAAGAACAGGTTTAGGTTTACCAGATTTTAAATTGTATTGTACTTTTTGATCTGGCTAAAAGAATAGGTTAATCTTCAGAATAAGAAGTTACTTGATTTGTAGAGGGCTACAAATTAAGATTTGGATGGTATGGCTATTTATGGTATGACAACATTAAAGTAAATGTTGGATTTAATAACCATTTTGGTAGACTTGCTATCCTAAGAATTTGGAATAAATATAAAGCAAGGTTTTCTAGAAGATGCCTCTCTGGATGTCTCCCTAGGAAGTTTTTTTAAGAAAGGAAATAATGCCGAAACAAAACTGGTGGACTTATGGTCAAATAATATTTTTAACTTAGGTGATCCTATTATCAAATCTAAAGAGAATTAGACTCAGGACATGTCTGCCATTGGTTTACATATTTACTATTGTGAATGAATAATACCAATAAAGTATCTTAGCTTGAAGTCAAGTGCAAGGGTTCTGGCCCTGCACTTCTGATTGGCTGTTGATGGCAGGATCAGATTGGTCCGTTCAGGAGCATCTGATTGGCCATTAACAGACCATTCCTATTGGCTAACAGAGCTAGCACTCCAGGTTTGCTATTGGTTGAACAGTTAATAAGTTGCCTATATAAGGAAAGCTATAGCAGCCCTCCAGTTTGAGCTGTCACAATATGTAAATAAAGAGTTTGAAGTTCACTGTTTTACCGGCTTGTCTCCATCATTTGCACCCATGCTCCAGACATAACACTGGCGATGAAGGTGGGATTGGATGACATCAGAGCCAACTAAGACTACTAAGCACATGGCTGAAGCGCACAATGGTGGAACCATGTCCGGCGGCGTAGTACCACCCGCTCCGTTCGATCCAGCTCAAGAGGACTGGGAGTCCTACATGGATCGTTTTCAAATGTTTTTGGAAACGAATAATCTGAAGGATGCCACACCTGGGAAGAAACGGGTGGTATTCCTAACGCACTGCGGCCCGACGGTATTCAAAATGGCTAAAGCATTAGTGAAACTGGCGGAAGTGAAGGCCATGGACTTGGACGTCCTCAAACCATTACTAAGGGCCCACTATGCACCAACCGTTCCAATGCTCGTAAGACGACATGAGTTCTATCAAAGAAACCAGCGGAAAGGAGAAAGCGTCGCCGATTTCGTTGCAGACCTCCGGAACTTGGGAGGCCTTTGCGATTTCACCGACCTAGAAGAGGCCTTGAGAGACCATGTAGCCCTCGGGCTAGACGCTCTAAACGTACAAAGTAAAATAATGACAAAGGGCGATGTCACCCTTAAAGACGCCATAGCTGAAGCTACAGCAGCGGAGGAAACCAAGAAGTCGGCTACCCAACTATGCTGAAATCGTGCTCCAGCACACCCACTGGCCGGCGAATTTTCACCTAACGCAGAAGGGCAGCTACCGACGGCCCACCATGAGGACCTCTCTTCGTCGTCAGACAGCGACGAAGAAGAGGTCCATCACTTGCGGTCCGATCGGGAACGATACCTGAAGTCCCAGCAACCGTGCGCTGGCTGCGGGGCCAACCATTATCTCTCCGACTGCAAATTCCGCGACGCACTCTGCCACAAGGCCACATCGGACGGGTCTGCAGAAGCCTCCTCGGACCCAGCCAGACCTCAAAAGGAACCAATCTCCGCCAATCGACAGGGAATCGCCCTGTAAGGCAAGAACCAGTAAACCACTCCTACAGAAACCGACCCATGAACTGTCTAGTGAGATGGGAAGAGGCCCACCAAACACTCACTATTGGCCATGCCTCTTCACTAGACGCTAAGAAAATTTGGGTCAATGTGAACATTGAAAATCGGCCTTGCCAAATGGAAGTTGACTCAGGGTTGTCTCTTTCAATGTTCTCATGGAAGACCCTCAAGCAACTCATCCCCACTATCCAGCACCAAGATCTTCAATTCCAATGGCTCGTGTTAAAGGACTACCAGGGGAACCGAATTCCAGTCGCAGGATCCAGTCGAGTCTGGGTTGCATTCAAGAACTGCACGGCATACTTACCCCTGACGGTGATTGATAAGGACGGCCTAGTCTGTTAGGCCTGCAATGGTTCACACCACTCAGCATTGAAGTGGCTGGCATTAACCGAATCGGCGGCAGTGACTGGGAGGAAGACCTCGCCCACAAATTCAGGGATGTCTTTGAGGAAAAGCTAGGCGAGTACAAGGGGACCCCGATATTCTTTAGCCTTAATCCAAAGATAGCTCCCATCCGCCTTAAGCCTCGTCGAGTTCCGTTCACTCTAAAGCCAAAAATCGACGAGCAGCTTGATAAGTTGATTGCCCAGGGAGTGTTAAAGCCAACTGACCACTCCCCATGGGAAACGCTGATTGTGACACCAATTAAGCCGGATGGCTCCATTAGAATTTGTGGGGACTACCGAGCCACCCTAAACCACACCCTGCAACAGAACCTATATCCGGTGCCGGTGGTACAACACCTCCTCCATTCCCTGGGGGGCGGAAAAGTCTTTGCTACACTAGACTTAGCTCAGGCTTATCAGCAATTGCCGGTTGAGGAAAAAATGGCACAGGCACAGGCACAGACTATCGTAACACACCGAGGTGCCTTTAAGTGTACGCAGCTTCAATTCGGAATCAGTGTGGCCCCGGGGATCTTTCAGAGCCTAATGGAGAGACTATTGCAGGGGATCAAGGGCGTTGTCCCCTATTTTGACGATGTGCTCATTGCCGCCCCCACTCCAAAAATCTTACAGGAACGTTTAAGATTGGTATTACGAAAATTCCAAGAAGCAGGCTTGAAAGTCAAAAGAAATAAGTGCAAACTGTGTACCGATCGTGTTGAATTTTTAGGGTATTTGATTGACAGTCAGGGTATTCACCCTACCGATAGCAAATTGAGAGCAATAAAAAACTCTCCCAGACCCCAGAACAAGACTGACCTCCAGGCGTTCTTAGGCCTCATCAATTTTTATAATGTATTCTTGCCGCACAAGGTGACTGTCGCTGAACCTTTATATCGTCTATTAGATAAAAATCAATTTGGGTATGGGGTAACAAAGAAGAGCAGGCGTTCCATAATGTGAAAAAACTACTAACTTCGGACACCGTACTAATGCAGTACAATGAGACTTTGCCAATAAACATTACATGTGATGCATCACCTTTTGGAGTGGGCACCATTTTGAGCCATGTGTTACCTAACGGTAACGAAGCCCCTGTTGCTTACTTCTCAAAGACACTCTCGAAAACCAAGCGAAATTACAGCCAGATCAATGAAGAAGCCCTGGCGATCGTATCAACTGTTAAAAGATTTCATGGGTATGTGTACAGCTGGGTTTTCACCATTGTAACTGACCACAAACCATTGCTGGGGATCATTGCTGGGGACAAGCCAACTCCCTACATACTTTCTCCCAGAATGACCCGCTGGTCAGAATTCTTGGCTGCCTACAATTATTGGCTACAATATCATCCTGGTAAAGCCATTCCCCACGCCGATGCGCTGAGCCGTACACCGTTCCCTGAAACTATCAACGATCCTGCACCAACGATGACAGCATTGCAGATCGAGACACTCCACACGCCGCCATTAAGGGCCCATGACATCGCGAGAGAAACAAAATGCGACCCCATCTTAGCACAATCCTCACATGGGTGGAACGCGGATGGCCATTGGACCAAGTACCAGACGACTTTGCACCATTCAAAAGTCATCAAACAGAATTGTTCTCGCAGAAGGGTTGTGTCATCTGGGGCGATAGAGTCGTTATCCCAGAACAACTCCACCAGACATTGCTAAGAACCTTGCATGATGGCCACCCTGGCATCGTGCGCATATAGGGCCTCGCATGAAGCTACGCATGGTGGCCAGGCATTGACAGACAAATCGAATCGTGGGTTAAAACTTGCAGGAGATGCCAAGAAGTAAGCAACGCTCCACCAAAGGCAACCCCAACTGAATGGGAGACGCCACGGGGACCCTGGTCCCGCATCCATCTGGACTTTGTCGGGTCGACCAAAGGCCACACATTTTTGCTAACCGTCGACGCCTACTCAAATTGGCTCGAGATTCACCGAATGAGCAACATGACTACTAACGCGGTCATTAAAAGACTGGAAAGACTGTTTGCAATCCACGGATTACCAGATGTTCTGGTATCCGACAACGGGCCCCAGTTTACCGCGCTGTCTTTTGAGCAGTACCCGGCTGACTGCAGTATCCGACATGCGCTCACATCACCTGCACACCCTGCTGCCAATGGTAGGGCTGAGCGCATGGTACAATTCATCAAAAAGACTCTTCAAAAGATTGACTACGACAACATCGACGAGAAAATCAACCGGATCCTTTTCCTTCAGCACATCACACCTCACAGCATCACCAACAAAACTCCCACCGAGCTGCTAATGGGACGAAAGCTCCACTCCCACCTCGATCGGTTACACCCAGCCTACGAACCAGAAAAAACACTCGGATCCAGCGGCCGATGCCATACCTTCAAGGTAGGCGATTTAGTATTCGCTAAAAACTTATCGGGCGATCCACTGTGGGTAGAAGTGACTGTAATCCGCATAACCAGCCCAAGATCATACCTCGTTCAGTGCCCTGACGACAGACTTTGGAAGCGTCACATAGATCAATTACGATCGCGGCTACCGTCGTGCACTTCCGAACTCCCTTATGACCAAACTGAGGGGGGGGGGAGATACAGAGGAAAACGAATTGCAATTTGAGGGAAACCTTTTTGAAGAAACTGATAATGGGACTGAAATGTAGGAACAGGAACCAGGGACTGGAGTGAGTTCACCTCAGGGAGTGGCCAGTGATATTGGTGATGACGGGAACGCGCACTCGGAACCAGAGGCACCCCTACTGATAAACAACGATCTACCTCAGCAGAAGTGCAGCCAACCGCCAGGCACTTTGCGAAAATCGAAAAGACTGACAAAACAGCCGTCCTACTTGAAGGACTATGTAACCGCACCCCGTGGGCAGAAGCCGGGGGAAAGGGGTGTTGTGAATGAATAATACTAATAAAGTATCTTGAGCTTGAAGTCAAGTGCAAGGGTTCTGGCCCTGCACTTCTGATTGGCTGTTGATGGCAGGATCGGATTGGTCCGTTCAGGAGCATCTGATTGGCCATTAACAGACCATTCCTATTGGTTAATGGAGCTAGCGCTCCAGGTTTGCTATTGGTTGAACAGTTAATAAGTTGCCTATATAAGGAAAGCTATAGCAGCCCTCCAGTTTGAGCTGTCACAATATGTAAATAAAGAGTTTGAAGTTCACTGTTTTACCGGCTCGTCTCCATCATTTGCACCTGTTAAGCCTGGGTTCCCCAACCAGGGTTAGGGAGACAAGCTAAACAGAATGTGCAGCGTTAGTCAGATAGGCACACAGATAAATGAGTGAGCTAAGCTTGTATGTTTATTAACATACAGTAAAAATAACAGATACGCTTGTGCTATCAAAAATGTAGTTTATTCCATCCAGAGTTCATAGTATAGTCAAAATAACAGTCCAATAGTCATGTATCATTTAGTCAGTCCATTCAGGGATATTCAGTTAGCAAAGTTCATGTAGAATATCCTATGTCAGTTCACTTACAAGTCAGTCCTTTGTTTTCTCTCCCGTTCGAGCAATGCAGTCTTGAGTCCTTGCAGTAATCAGGGATCATCAAAGCCAGAGAGAGAGCAAGCTGTCATCTTGCTTCTTTTAAAGTGCTTTCACAACCACTCCCTTAATTACTATCCCACAGTTAAAGTTGCAGACACTTTAACATACAAACTATGATTACATATTATTATTTACCTAAACCAGTTAGGGTAAAACAATGTTATCCCTAACAGCACCCATGCTCCAGACATAACATTTACTATTGAAAGAAAGGTTTAAATAAGATGAAAGGAGTTATGGTTGATTTTGTGAAAAATGAATTGGAAATCCTACTGCATGGTAGTGATGAACACATTATTGCTAAGGTCTATAAATTGTTATTGAAATTGAATTTGGAGAATGAATATGTAAAACATTGCATGATTCAGTGGGCAAGAAACTTTGGATGTAATATAATGCTTAAACAATGAGAAAATATGTGGACAAAAGTTCTAAAATTTACACTAAATTATAATTAGAAAGAAATTTTTTATAAGATGTATCTTTGGTATTTAACATCAGATAAGTTATCTTACTCAAAATTCTCAAAGTGAATATAAAAGATAAAATCACAGAAACCTTTCTTCTGGGTTTAATGGAAAAAGGCTTGGGATAAAATGAAACTGTGATGTTTTATATATATTGATGGCAGCAAAATTATGCAGAAAAATGGAAGGACACTTTGATTCCTAAATGGATGAATGGTTGCAAAAGTTGATAGTGTTAGTAGAGATGGCCAAACTGGCTGCTTTGATCAGAGAAAATTACTTTTGTTTTTATTTGGAAACCGCTTCTGGACTTCCATCCTTGAGGTAGGAAAAAAAGAAACTTTGATTTTGGGTTTTATTGATAAGATAGGTTTGTTTTCATAGAAATGGCTGGTTTATATTATTATGTAAAAGTAAAAAGTTGAAGTTTAATGCTATTATCTTACTCAACTGCAACAAAGGGAGTTGGAAGTCAACGCATTTTCTTTCCTTTTCCCCTTTGCTCTATGTTCTGTCCCCTCATTAGCATTCTTGAGATCCCTGCGCTTTGATTGGCCAAAGCGCGGGACACTCTGATTGGCTAGGCGAGCCGCGCTGATTGGCTCGCTGAGAATCTCCCGCGATTGGTCTATTCAAATCGCGGGAGATTCAAAGCAGTGCCATTGGCCGTGGCCGCCGCGGCTAAAGAAATAAAAAGCCGCAAAGTTTCTCAATAGCCTCAGTTCGGTTCCCACATCAATAAAAGAGCTTGATACAAAGTCACCGACTCCTGGCATCATTTCCGAAGACACAACACTGGCAACGAAGGTGGGATACAGATCCTGAACCGAAGCACATGTCCGACGGAAGCCAGACGAAAATCCATGATGGCGAAAATCGCACCCCCGCACCCTTCAACCCCACCAGCAAGGACTGGGAATCGTACTCCGACAGATTCCGCATGTTCCTCGAGTGCAGCGACCTGAAGGACGCCGCCGGCCCGAAGAAGCGAGCCGTATTCCTGACCCACTGCGGGACCGAGGTATTTAAGATGGCCAAAGCATTTGCCAAACCCGCCGACGTGACCGCGATGGACTGGGACGTCCTCGAGCCAATACTTCGGCGACACTACGCTCCAGAGGTGCCCATCCTCATCCGACGACATGAGTTCTACCGTCGGGACCAACGGTCGGGTGAGAGTTTCAGTGACTTCGTCGCCGAACTACGGCGCCTGGGGGAGCTGTGCGAATTTGACAACCTGAACGACGCCTTGCGAGACAGAATCGTGCTCGGCCTGTGGGACCCCGTCCTCCAGAGTCGGCTGATGGCCAAGGGCAACATCACCCTTGCAGGTACCCTCACCGAAGCCACAGCCGCCGAAGCGACCCGAACATCCGCTGACCGCATGCGCCGACCGAACGCTGGGGACCGCAGCGGGAACAACCACCCTGCAAGTTCGGCCGAGGCCCAACCGGAGACGACCACCCACCAGGGCGACTTCCACTCGGCATTGGGCACTTCCGACGACGAGGAGGAAATTCATCGCTTCCAGGCAGGCCGTGACCCACGGAACCGGCGGGATCGTAAGTCGAGGACCAACTGTGCTGGTTGCGGAGGCGACCACCCCAGGTCCGAATGCCAGTTTTTCGAGTCAATCTGCCGGCATTGCGACAAGAAGGGACACATCGCCCGTGTCTGCCATCTCAAAAAGAACCGCAGCCCGCCACGATGGGACCAGAGCGAACGGAGGCGAGAGAGCACACCACCCCGGACCACAGATCGCCCCTCTGACAACAGATGGGACCGGAACGGACGATCCCTACGAGGCGGCGAGACCCGGCGAAGAGAGGAGACCCATCAGACGGTCACCATCGGCCATGCCACAACCAATGACGCCCGGAAGGTCTACGTGGAGGTAGGCATCGAAGGCGAGCCATGTAAAATGGAGGTGGACTCCGGGTCCTACCTCTCTATGATAGCATGGCAAGAAATAAAGCGCTTGGTGCCTACCATCCAAAGAAAAGGCCTAGACAGCCAGAGACTAATCGTAAAAGACTACCAGGGAAACCGCATCCCTGTAGTCGGAACCGGACAGTTCAACGTAACATACAAAGGGCGCACCAAAAGGCTTCCCCTGACCATCGTCGATCGCGACCGCCCAAGCCTACTGGGACTGCAATGGTTCGCCCCGCTCGGCATCGCAGTCAGGGGAATCGACCACATCACCGATGACAGCTGGGAGCAACAACTAGCCCGGGAATTCCAAGAGGTCTTCGATGGAAACCTAGGCAAGTACCGAGGGCCCCTTATATCATTCAGCCTAGACCCAAACGTCCCCCCAAAATGCCTGAAACCAAGGCGGGTGCCATTCGCACTTAAACCCAAGATAGACGAGCAAATTGACAAGCTCGTCAAGCAAGGGGTCCTACAACCAATAGACCACGCCCGGTGGGAGACCCCCATAGTCACCCCGATCAAGCCCGATGGGTCGGTGAGAATCTGTGGGGACTATAAGGCCACCCTAAATGGCGCCTTGCAACAAAGCGCCTACCCCGTCCCAGTAGTTCAACACCTACTGCATTCACTGGGAGGGGGCAAGGTTTTCGCTAAACTCGACCTCGCCCAGGTATATCAACAGTTGCCAGTCGACGAGGAAACGGCAGAAGCGCAAACCATAGTCACCCACCGGAGAGCATTTAAATGCAACCGGCTCCAATTCGGAGTCAGCGTGGTGCCTGGAATATTCCAAAGCCTAATGGAAAGGCTATTACAAGGCATCAAGGGGGTGGTACCTTACTTCGACGACGTCTTAGTGTCGGCAACCAACCAAGCCGAACTAGAGGGTCGCCTAAGGGAGGTCCTAACCAAATTCAAAGAGACCAGGCTCAAGGTAAAGAGGGAGAAATGCCAATTATACACGGAACGGGTTGAATTCCTGGGATATCTCCTAGACCGTCACGGCATTCACCCCACAAACCAAAAAATCAAAGCCATCAAAGAAGCCTCCACACCCAAGTCGAAGACGGAGCTGCAGGCATTTGTGGGGCTACTTAACTTTTATAATGTCTTCCTGCCCCAAAAGGCGATGGCGGCGGAGCCTTTGCATAAGCTCTTGGACAAGGCGGCGACCTGGACTTGGGGGAAACGCGAGCAAGCCGTCTTCCAGAGAACAAAGGACCTCCTCACTTCGGATGCCATCCTTATACAGTACAACGAGACCCTACCTCTGACCGTCACATGCGACGCATCACCCTTCAGCGTCGGCGCAGTCCTCAGCCATACTCTCCCCGACGGAAAAGAAGCACCCATCGCATTCTTTTCAAGGACCCTCACCAAACCGGAGCGGAACTACAGCCAGCTGGACAAAGAGGCTCTGGCTATCGTCGCCACAGTAAAAAGATTCCACAAGTATCTCTACGGCCGGACATTTACCATCATAACCGACCACAAACCGCTGCTGGGAATCCTTGCAGGGAACAGGGCCACCCCAAACATTCTGTCTCCCCGAATGACAAGGTGGTCCGAGTTCCTGGCAGCCTACAATTACGGACTCATACACAGACCGGGTAAGACGATCTCCCATGCGGACGCCTTAAGCCGCTCGCCGCTACCGGAACCTGACACTGACCCAGCACCCATGACGACCACCCTCAGTATAGAGACTCTACCCAACCTACCCATAACCGCGTCAGACATTGCCCGAGAAACTAATAAAGACAAACGTCTGGCGCGGGTGTTGCATTGGGTAGAGAAAGGATGGCCGGAAAGGGACAATGACGAGTCCATCAAGACATTCTGGAACCGGCAAACGGAACTCTCGTTATTAAAAGGGTGCATACTATGGGGGGATAGGGTGGTCATTCCAGAAAAACTACAAGGGAAGGTTCTGGAACTGTTACAAGAGGGGCACCCGGGCATCGTTAGAACAAAAGCCCTGGCCAGAAGTTACGCTTGGTGGCCAGGGATGGACAAACAGATTGAGACCTGGGTAGCAAGGTGCCAACGATGCCAGGAAACTAGGCCAAGCCCACCCACAGCACCCGTCCTAGAGTGGGAAACCCCAAGGGGACCTTGGTCTAGGATCCACATAGATTTCACCGGGCCCACAAAAGGACACATCTTCCTGATAACAGTTGACGCTTACTCCAACTGGCTGGAGGTAAGCAACATGAGAACAACAACCACGGAGGCCGTGACCAAGGAACTCGGCAAACTTTTTGCAACACACGGCCTCCCAGACGTCGTCGTTTCCGACAACGGGCCCCAATTCACCTCGCTAGAATTCGAAAAATTCCTAGCGGAAAGGGGCATCCGACACGCGCTGACAGCACCGGAGCATCCGGCGGCGAACGGTAGGGCGGAACGGATGGTGCAATTCACAAAGAAAACCATCCGGAAAATAGACCACGGGGAGATTCAGGATAAAATAAATAAATTACTCTTCACCCAACACATAACCCCAAATACCACAACAAATAAAAGCCCAGCCGAACTGTTAATGGGGAGGAAATTAAGGTCCCCACTCGACAGATTACACCCCACGTATAACCCAGAGAAGCCCCCAGACTCAACCAGCAAACACCGAACCTTCGCACCAGGCGACCCCGTGTACGCAAAAAACCTAACGGGAGACCCGTTATGAGTACCGGCCGTCATCACACAAATAACAGGCCCACACTCGTACGGGCTACAAACAACAGATGGACGAGCGTGGAAACGCCACATCGACCAGTTAAGATCGAGGACGACCACCCAAGAGACCACCGACGCACCAGCAGGCAAAACCAACCCCCACAACACAAACCAAGAGGGGAGAGAATACCCAGGGGACCAAAACCAAAGAAGAATAAACCAACCATACTTACCGGAAAGCAGCCAGCACGAAACCTCGCCAGAAAGAGACAGCCAGGCCAGCTCGACCGACCCGGGGAGACCGAGCGGGAGTGGCAAAACCCGCAGCTCAACCAACCCGGGAAGCCCAGGAGGGAGCTACGGAGAGCGGCCCAGCCCGACCGACCAGCCGGTTCCCACGACGGCATCCAGAGAAGCAGAGATCCCGACCGAACCGGCCGGGATCCAACCTACGACTGAGCTGCGCAGGTCCAGTTGGCTAAGACGGAGCCCCGCCTACCTATGGGACTACGCAATGTAAGGACTAAACCAAGAGGGGAGGGGTGTTCTGTCCCCTCATTAGCATTCTTGAGATCCCCGCGCTTTGATTGGCCAAAGCGCGGGGCACTCTGATTGGCTAGGCGAACCGCGCCGATTGGCTCGCTAGGAATCTCCCGCGATTGGTCTATTCGAATCGCGGGAGATTCAAAGTGGTGGCATTGGCCGCGGCCGCTGCGGCTAAAGAAATAAAAAGCCGCAAAGTTTCTCAATAGCCTCAGTTCGGTTCCCACATCAATAAAAGAGCTTGATACAAAGTCACCGACTCCTGGCATCATTTCCGAAGACACAACACTCTGCACTTTCCCCTTCTCCTTTCCCTCCCATATTTTCCTTTTATTTGCTTTTGAATTTTTGTATTTTATATATATAAAGAAGCTAATGGTTTGGGAGTGAACTTCCTCCTAAGGCTATGAAGTTCAAACAAGGTCATTTCACTTGAACCATTCAATGCTAGGATAAAATGTATCAGCTCAAATATGTGTTGTAGAGTAAATAAGAATAATTCTTATTCTGAGATGGAGACAGAGATGGAAAACGAAACTATGAATACAAAGTCTACTTTCTTTCCTTTTTCAATCATAAATTATATATTATGGTTGGAGTGTTCAGGCTGTCACAAATATTTGAGAGAAAATTTACAAAGTAGTTTTGAACCAAACTCAGGTCTCATTAACCCATGAATGACTGGTTTGAAAAACAAAGAAATAAATGATTTTCCTATTATCATAATTCATATATCATATCATTTTTGCTGAATCATAATTCTAGTGATGGTCTTAGATGTTTTTTGCTTGGGCAAACATTAAATGTCAGTTTCATGTCTCTATTGGATTAAAAGACTTGGAGCTGAAAATACCATAATGATCCATCCAACTTAGCCAATGCACTGATGATCCATCCCCTCTCATGTTCCTCAGAACTGTCACATAACTTTGCCATGCTTACAGGTTCATAATATTATGCTTTAGTCTTGATCTCAACCCAGCTGGATTCTTTGCACAAGCAAGCAAAAATTTGTGCTTTGCATTAAGACTGTTGTTTTTCCTACGGTAAGTAGCAGTAACTTTTCTTTATAAGATGTTTGAAGGACCTAAAGAGAAAACCCTTTCTATCTGTAATGGTTTTGGATTGCTTAATGATTGAGTAACATTCTGACATTTTTGTCCATGTTTGGAATACAGATATCAATTGTAAGCTGATAATCTCTTTTATTGTAGATGCAACTTTCATAATAAATTTCTTATATGTTTTCTATGATATGTAACTGCGACCCTGTTATAGAATTGAATTAGGTTATATTTGCTGTTCATTAATAGTTTACATTTAAATCACTATCAGTAATAATTCAGGTTCTCTGGACTCTAAGACACAGATTTCCAAGCTTCCTGAATCTTTAGAAACTGAATTAGCCAGTAACCTTCTCCCAAAAGAATCTCAGGTAAATCAAAATTCAAAAACCCTTTGAAAGATTTGAATATCTAATAATCTGTATTAAGGTATGATAGTATTATAAAGAAAAGCAGAATAATAATAATGAACATATTGCTTTAAAAAACAAAACCTGCTGTTTCAAATTTTATTTATAGAGAAATCTCTATTTATAGATATAGAGAAAATAAATTACATTAAAATTAAATAATGAGAAAAACATATTCGTATTATTAAAGTGTCTTGTTAACATTTGTGCTTCTGTATGTGGTCTTTGGTATAACACTATCCAAGTCTTGAAACAAATTTCCCAGCAGTGGTATCCTTGTACACTCAATAAAGGTTATTTTCTGCAGGAAGGTATCTTATAAGAAAAAACAGTAGGGGAGGCCATAGAAGTGAGAGGAACCTATGGAGCTTTTTGTATTTAACAACAATCAATGGGTTTTATGGAAAATCATTGAGCAAAATGTGAGCTACAAGCTCACTACCCCATACTGATGTTATTTATAACCTTAGTCTTAAACTGCAGGAAAAGTACACTTCCATTCTATGAGGAATACATTAGAAGTATAAAGACCAGATAAAAAGACAGATCATTTCATGGCTAACCAAGAACAAAATTTACTTAAATGAGCTTAGAGTTCATTTCTTGGCTCTCGCTGAAAGAGGAAAACTATAAGACTACATTGTCCAAGAGGAAAAATCTGTTCCCAAACTCTAAGTGAGTTTGTTACCTCATGCATAAACATAGGATTAGTAACATAAATATATGAAGACCTAGGTGCTTTGCTTTCAAGTTTCTTTAATCAAGGCCACTGTATTTTCATGATTTTTCACTATGATCTTGAATATTATTTTCCTTTTTCTAAACACATATTTTTCTTTTGAAACACTTTAGGAAGTTATATAATTAATTCTAAAAAACCCTGAGAAGAATATTTCATTGGTTTGCCCTTCCCCCACCTCAATAATATTATAAAAATCACCATGAACATCTTATGGTAACATGAATTATGGCATTACAGGCTGAAACATAGCAGATAGGCACATAAAATAATTGTTCAGAATTCACACCATAAAAATGCACAATTTGAAAGCATGCAAATACAAATAATAAATAGGTACCACTTTGGTGGGAAGATACAGTGTTCTGCACGCCTTGGAGTATAGTCATGCCAGCCACATTGACCACAGAAATGTCTTTGGACAATGCTGATTCCCTTGGCTAAGACATGGAGATGAGCACCGCCCCCTAAAATCGGACATGACTAGAACAGGGGAAACCTTTACCTTTAGGAAACTTAATTGGGGTTTGATAGCAGCAGCCACAGGATCTCCAACTCCATGCTGCCTTAAATTTAATGACCAGGAACATATTTAATGTTCACAATTTGTTTTTGCATAAATAAATAAAATCTTGGGTGCGGGAAAATGAAAATTGTGTTAAAGCTAATTGATAAGATATATCAGTATTTGTTCATATAAGGCTGCTCTGCTGCACATAAAATAAAATAAAGATAAAATTATAATAAGATAAAATTATAATATAAAGGCAGTAAGCAACAAGCCTTAAGAGAATGAGATTGGAGAACTGAGGACAGACTATACATTTTGTTACCTGCAGATGGCAGACTGGCTGTAGGCTGGACCCTCTGTGGCACTTAGAGCTTGACCAACTTGTGTCTGAGTGAGACCAAGAGACAGGCGTCGGATTTTAAAAGCTTTGGCAAATTCTCGTATTTCTTCAAGATTCACCCCATCCACCTCACTAGAGGCTATTTGGGGATCTGTTGAAATAATAGAAAACAATTTGAATTTCTTCAGATCCTATACAATTAAATTAAGGGAATTATTTCCAATAAAGCAAGATAAAGTCTCCTACATCCAAATAGCATACAGCATGCCTGAAAATATAGAAAGGTATATAAAGCAAGCGTATTGGATTAATAACAAGTTTCCCATTGTAAGTTGAAAAAGAAGAAAAAGAACACTTAATAAAACAATGCATATCATCAGGTTATTTTGCAGCATATTGAGTTTTTGACTTGCAAACCTTCACTTTTTTTTACAAACTGAATTTCAGGTAACATAAGCAGCTACTCAGAACTATAGATAGTTTTCCTAATATCATTCAGTATGACTTCTTTTGGGAAAAAGGAATTCTTAAATTTCAAATGGAATTTTTTTGTGTTGCATTTAAAGTACTTTCATTTTAATATAAAGTTATAAGGACATTTTAACTGAGAGATGTATGTATGTATGTTTACATGTTGGATTCAGTAAAATATTTTATTTCTATATCATCCCAGAGAATTTCCAGTTTGGGTGCTAAGCATGTGCAAGTCCAGCCTTCCAATTGTAACACTGACCCCCTATTTGATTTTTTATTGGTCCCTCAATAAATAATACTCACAGTGCTGAGAGAATAAATTGGACTACTTTGACAACAGTTTTGTCCCAAAAGGGAATGTACTGGTAATAAAAACTATATATTAGAGGAAGCATTATCAGTTTAGGATTTATTGAAGGAAATGATACAGCAGCTGGGAATGGCATCTCCTTCTCTTTCTACAACTGATTCCTTGCTAAATGAAAGCATTCCGCAGAATGATAAAGGCAGCAGACACCAGTTTGGTGGAAGATTTGAAAATGTTACTTAGTTTTGCATGTATTGAAACTCATGTTGTATAGTGTTTTTCATATCATTCTTAGAGATAACAAAGATTCTCACATAATAGCATATCTCTTTAATTATATGTCATTAGTGTCAACTCATGAAACATTTTGTATACACGTTTTATAGTTGACAATAGAAAGAAGGGGGGGAGTTTCAAAGAATAGGCAATAGTGTGGAATCGAAAGTATTCAAATTTTCTTCAAAGGCTGATTAGATGGCTGAAGCTTCTGCCTAATTGGAGAGCATGATTGATGACTCTTGGCTATGGACATTTTTCGTTGGATGACACACCCTGAGGGATAGGGGAAAAGCAAGATCAAGGGTGACAGTGAATTACGTGTCTCAGAGTTGGCTACACCCAGGTTAGTGCCAGACATAGAATGGTAGCTTCAAATAAATCCTCTTTAGTTTTGGGAGTGTGGCTTGAGATTCATGATTTAATTGGAGTAACTGCCGGAACCCTGATAGATAGCAACTCTCCAAATTAATCATCTGGGTGCCTGCGTCCAGCCTCTTCCATCGCTCCCCGACATCTGAGGTGCATGGAGAGAAATGCAGGCAGCCATAGCCATGGCAGAAGCTATCAGGAGAAAGTTTGGCTTCCAGCCAGAAGCAAACAGAAACTGATAGCATAATTACAGGAGGACAGCTTCTCTTCAACTCAAAAGAAGAGAAACCTGGTCCATTGGAAGGGAGAAAACTAGATAAGTACCTAATGGAACCTCGGGGGAGTTCCATAGAGCAGCTGAGGGAGGGATCTGAATAGGCCACCATTCAAGATGATGGCCTGTCCTGCCACCCAAAACAGAGGGGAATTTTTACAGGGGCTTTTGAAGTGGGGAGAAGCAGGCAAAATCA
This sequence comes from Hydrophis major, assembly GCA_033807585.1. NCBI lineage: Eukaryota > Metazoa > Chordata > Lepidosauria > Squamata > Elapidae > Hydrophis > Hydrophis major. The sequence goes on along the minus strand of CM066343.1, from coordinate 84,685,052 downwards.
CAATCTCCCTCTCTACATACCAGAAGAAAAAAGAGCCCACTGTAGCATCCAGTGCCTCCCCCATGGCAGGCAGTCCCTTCCCCCTGTGCGAACTAGAGCTGGGGAGGAAGGTCAGCAACCTCCAGTGCAGCTTACAGAGGGTGACAGGGAGAGGAAGAAGCAGGGCCCAATGAACTGCCCCAGTTCAGGCGTAAATTTTATGGAGACCCAGACCAGCTAGCTTTATTCCTTGACTCAGCTGAGATCTACCTGGAATGCTATGGACACCTCTACTTCTCCCCTAGAACCATGGTGAATGGCATTTGTGAGGGGCTAGAGGGAGAAGCAAGAGAAGGCCCCCCCAACTATATGACATAGATGACTTCCTACAATTGCTAGAGGTCAGATTTGAGAAGGCAGAGGAGGACCTGTATGCGGAAAATGAGCTCAGCAGCCTAAAGCAGGGAGGGCAGCCCATTAAGGAGCACATCCATGAATTCAGGAGAATCAGTGGGAAGATACCATTTTTTCTGGAGCGGATGCTGGTTCATTTTTTCAGAACCAGCTTGGACAAGCAAATTAGCAAAGTTAGTGCCTATTGGGACATCCCGAACTGAGTTCTGAGTGGCCATAAAAATTGCTGGGGCATGATGTGCTAATGATATGAGAAAGCTGTTGGGAGCCAAAGAGAGAGGGCAGCCAGATCAGAGACCACCCAGCCGATGGGACATTGCAGCAACACTAGCCCAAAACCAGCCCTCTCATTTAAATGTTACTGATATGGGGGAGTAGGGCATAGGCAAGGGCGTGCACAACTCCATACCTGAAGACAAGTCTGGAACCAACCCCCAGAGCACCATCAGAACGGGGTCCCAGATGTGCTACCAAGGCATCCCAGATGTCCTTTCAGGAGGCAGAGGTCCCTCCCCACCCAGCTGAAAGGGGGGTAACCCCAGGCAACAGTGATCAGTTGCCAGATTCTTATAACAGCGATGACAAGGACGATGACAAGACCCGATGGTGAGTGGACCGGTTCACCCTTTCATCTTCCCAATACAGTTCACAGCCCAAAAACAGGAATTCAGGGGACTTTCCAAGCCATGATATATTCAGGCTGCAGTAGGTGCCTGATTGACCTAACCATGGTCCTGAAACTGGGCATCAGAGCAAAAAAGCTGACCCACCTGATCCAGTTTGGACAAATAAATGGCTCCCTGTTGGGAAGAGCCTATGCCACTCACTTAACAGAACCAGTGAGATTAGAACTAGCAGATCACTGGGAAACCATTTGATTCGTAGTGGCTCCCAAAATGACAGATGCAGTCATACTGGGGCTTTCCTGGCTAGACAAGGGAGGGCCTGACCATCTGATGGCAAGGGGGTAGCTGCAAACTGAGGATAGCAAAGGGACCCCAACCCCTTCCTCACCATCAAATAGAAGCACCACCCACACAGAGAACCCTTCCAGAGGGTTCACCAGAACAACTGGCAGCCATTTCCGGCAAAACCCCAGAGGTTGGACAGATCCCAAGGGAATATCAAGACCTCACTGAAGTATTCAGCAAGACTGAATGTGACATCCTATCTCCTCACCATGAGACAGACTGCACCATAGAAATAATTCCTGGAGCAAAACTAGCAAAACCCAAAATGTACGCCATGACGCCCCGGGAAATGCAAGAAATATATATATTATATATATATATACAATATGTATAATATATACAATATATATATATGCAAATATATAGACAAAAACGTAGCAAGAGGGTTCATCAAGCCAGCCTAATCACGGGTTGCAGTCCTGTTCAAAGAAAAGATGGAACTATGAGATTATGTGTGGACTTTAGAGTGATCAATGGACTGTGTGTACACAATCTATACCACCTCCCGCTCATGAAGGACATGCTATCCAACCTGGTCAAAGGGAAGGTCTTTACCAAATTAGATCCCAGAGAAGCATACCATTGAGTTCGCATCAGGGAGGGAGATGAATGGAAAACAAGGTTCAAGTGCCCCCTAGGGAGCTTCCAATTCAAGGTCATGCCTTTTGGACTACAGATCCCCCCACAGCTAATAAACGAGGTGCTACACAGACATCTTTATAAGGGGGTTCTTGTCTACTTGGCCAACATTTTCATCTACACTGAGACCATGGACGACTACATAACCCTAGGCCACCAGGTACTGGAAAACCTTCTAGCAGCAAACCTGTATATCAAGCTGATGAAATGTGGATTTCACCGTGCACAGTTGGACTACCTGGGCTACCGAGTCTCCAATGAGGGCATTGAGATGAACCCAGCCAAGGTACAAGCTGTTCTGGGCTGGCAGTCCCCTCATACTCGCAGACATCTACAAAGCTTCTTTGTTTGCAAACTTCTACTGACAATTCATCCCCTTCTTTGCGAGGCTTGCCATGACAGACTTCCTAAAGACAGGGAGTCCAGGAATGAAATCCCACCCAGGACAACCCCTACAGTGGGACCTAACCTGCCAAAACACTGAAAGAACTATTTGAAAAAGAACCAGTACTGACCCGAACAACCCTTCATCATTCAAGCAGCCACCAGTGATGTGGCAGTGGGAGCAGTGTTACTCCCCAAACAACAACCAAGGAAGCCTACAGCCCTGCGCCTACACCTCCTGCAAACTCATGGACACAGAATGATGATGGGCTTCATGGGAAAAAGAGTGTCACCTGGTGGAAGGGGGCAGAGACCATTTGAAGTCTGGACCGACCATAAAAAGCTGGAAGCTCTTAAGACAACACGAAAACTATCACCCAAACAAGTCTGATGGGCTCAACAGTTCAACTGATTCAACTTCGTGGAACACATCCTGGGAGGAAGGAACTTTCTGGCTGAACTTTCTCCCGCATGCCCCAGTATAAATGCAAAAGGGAGGAGGTCATAAACACTATCATCCCCCCTGTCCAAATAGCTGCCCAAGTAACCACCAGATGATTGGCAAGACCAACCTTTCCTTTGTGGCTGATTCCTAAACAATTTCCCTGCTTTCACTATATGCTACAGGATAGAATGAGTAGGACAGAGACTCATAAGTTGTTAGACCCACATTAGTGATTGCTTGGAAACTGTTTTTGTTGGCATGTTACCAGCAATTATAAAAATCCATCTATAAATGCATCATCATTTATACTAGCAATCATATCTGCTCTTGGTTCTGTCCCATCCTTTATGTTCATCTGCATGAATATCTGCTATGCTGCTTTTAATAATAAAAATAAATAAGTAAAAATCTTACAAACCTACTCAGAACTTGAGAAGTACTAGTTGGTCTTTCTTCCATTTAACAATTGTAAGTAGTTCAAAAGGGGAAAAATAACCTATTGGGTCTTCCTTATTTGTCAAGCCTACTTTTATGGTCATTTGTTGTAATTTTCTAGGGCATATAGAATATGCAGGGAGTACAGTGTGTGCAGAATTTCATTATAATTTTATGTGTATTATTACCTACATTAGTGGTTTCTTATATTTTTGACAACAGTATGTGTATGCTCATATAAAATAGCTCTTGGGAATCTTTTGCCCAATCTCAAACTGACTATTATGCTACAGATATCTGTTCTTCTTCCCTCTCCTTTATCCTTTAAGACATTTTAATATTCCTGCTTGCTTTGTTTTTTCTGAGCAGTAGAACTCACCTTTAAACACATCACCAGGCTACTACAACTGGTCATCATTTTTAATTTTTGTGAGAGCTTATAATCAATCCCAAGAGACATTATTGAAAATAAAGCTGAGGCTAGAGGCTGACACATGGCTTCACAGCCTGGCATTTTCTCATCTTTATAGGTAAGAGGTTAATTAGGGAAGAACTCTGATGAAGGAAAACTACCTGTGGACACACTGATAGAGAAACACATATTTATACTGATAAACAGCCACTACCCAAGATTTCAGCAGAAGTCTTTTCTCAATCTAATTATAGCAGTCAAATTTTAAATATTTGCTACATTAAAAATTGCTATACTGAAGTAGGCCTTTTTCTCCCTCCACTATAGATTTTTTTTTGCTTTCAAGATGAGAAAAAATGAATATATTCAGCCAGAATTTAGAATTAATATGTCTTTCAGTTGAGCAACAAACTTTTTCATCAGTTAATATAATGAAACTTTGCATTATTTGGATGTTATATTACACAAAAGCCCAGCTTCCTGAAACGGTAGATGTTGTGCTTGGCTGCACTTTTAATAACAATTAGGCTAATAGTATCAAAAAATAGACCTAAACTTTTAGGTTCCTCTGATGACTAAAAAGCCTCTACCAAGATAGATAAGCCTGACCTTGAGATACTGATATATTTGGTGCACTTTTTTTCAGCATGGAAACTTGAGATCCAAGGTATATTTTGCATTTGTGTCTACAATCCTCAAGGGTGAAATCTAAAGAAGTTATTCAAAATCCTAAAACAGTGTTGGAGATTGGTGATGAACTACATGAAAGAAAGAAAACTATAGTTTATCTTAGCTCAGATTAGATAATGGTATCCTCATCAATCAAATGACACATCGGAGAATTGCTGCAAATCAATACAGCAATGTTGGGTATTGTTTTGAAGGGAATGTCAAAGTAAAAAATAAAGACTCCTTTGTGTTGTGCTTAAGTTATATTTGCTACAGATACTTATTGCCTTCTATTTTGATTTATTTTTTATTTTTCTGAGCTTGTTTGGTCTTCCCCAATTCAGATTGGAACCTGTTTAGCTTTTTGAGATAATTTACCACTGGCCCTTGATATGACAAATTTTTAATTTAAAAAATGCTTCCTTAGCTTCTTACTCATTCAATGCTTTTGGTTCACCCTGCATTCTATTTCTTTAAGTAATTCATAAGACACTGGTGTTTTAATTATGGAATTCTTTCCAACATAATAGAAAACAAAGATTACTTGGTTATCCCAAATCACCTCAGCACCCAGATGTAGTCTAAGGGAAAGTAAGAGGTCCCATCTGGAAGAAAAGGGGAAAAATTATGAATTCTTGCTCAGAAATATATCAGAAACATGCATATACACTGAACAAAATTGACATAACAATACTGAGTTTCTTTGCTGAGCTGGCATAAAGTAACCACAAAAGTTGCCATTTTTCAGCCACTATCCTGCTTTTTGCAATGTGTGTCTCAATACTGGGCACTACATTTATGCTCAGGTTTTCCCCACTAAGAGTAAGAACTAGTTTAAAAATATTTACAATCTCAATCTTTGTTCCCACTGATAGTGTTGGCATGGACATGGGGCAGGGGGCAGGGAAGGCAACTTATGAAATATGCATTGTGGTGCAAAGTCTTCCCCATATGTATTTGTGTGCCATGTTGCAGTGCACATGAGAAAAGACAGAACTTGGGTCATAATATCATGATGCACATTTTGTCATTATTTTGGTTATTGTTTCTGTAATTTATAAGAGTTAGGTAGATAGACTGCTTTTTTATATCTATCTCAGAAGTTTTTATTTATTTTCCACGAGACAAGAATCATGTAAACAGGAGGCGTAAAAAGAAGAATCTTTTCCCATAAAATGTATACGTTAATTATTGTTAATTATTAATATTAATTCCTTGACTAAAATCATTGAAAAGCAGGACCATGACTTTAAGAAATCAAAGGGACAGAAAAGTGATTATAAATGTTTGCCTCATTGGTTATAGTGTGGTTGATTGATTAATTCATCATGTGCTGTTATGATATATTCTTAACCTGGTCTCTTTCTACAGGGCATCAATTGCCACTATAATTGAGTCCATCCACCTTGCTGCAAGTTGCCCTCTTCTACAACTACATGTATACATCTACATTTATCTGTGCCTGTGTACACACACACACACACACAATCACAAATAAATTTAATTTATTTGTTGAAATTTAAAAAATGAATACTTATTCACACTCACATATATCTACCTTCATATACATGCACATGTGTATGTGTTTGTGTGTATTCATATTTTAAATTTAATTTAAATCCAGGCATTATTGTTCTTATTTACGTGGAAAACCACTACTTCCACATTCTCTTGCATTGCGTATGCAATGTTCAGTGTTTTTTTCAACCTCAGCAACTTTAAGATATTTGGATTTCAGCTTTTAGAGTTAAGTCCACATGTCTTAAAAATTGCTGAGATTGAGAAACACTGCCTTAATAATATACTGCCCTCCTCTCCTCCTCCTCCTCCTCCTCCTCCTCCTCCTCCTCCTCCTCCTCCTCCTCCTCCTCCTCCTCCTCCTCCTCCTCCTCCTTCTTCTTCTTCTTCTTCTTCTTCTTCTTCTTCTTCTTCTTCTTCTTCTTCTTCTTCTTCTTCTTCTTCTTCTTCTTCCTTAAAAAAGCTGTTTTCTTATCATGTGAGGTGAATCTGTAATGTGTGCTGGAAGTTGGGGGTGGTATAGGATAGGGGAAGGCTTGTAAAACTTCTTAATAAGTGGGGGCTCTTACAATAGGAATTCAGTTTGGTATATTTCAGTTTCAAAATAAAAAATCTGCTGGATAGGAAAACAGTCCCTAAAAATTGAAGAAGAAAAAAGCAGTATTTCTTGATTTACTTATTTCTGATCACATGTAAGATATCTTCAGAATTAATGCATACTGCATAAATATTTTATATCTTGAATTTAGTCCAAAACATTTCATGCTTACAATTTCTCTGTGCCTCTTCTATTTGTATTGTTTAACAATTAATGATTGATTAGTTATTCTAATTATTTATTACTAGGATTTTTATGTCACTTCAATCTAGTCAGTTTACAATAATCACACAACAATAAAATAATAAACCACATTGTCCAATCAATTTATCGCTCCATTGCACTGTATCTTACACAGAATAACATAGTATTCTGATTCCATCCACTGCCCCAAAAGCTCTTAGAGATAGCATTTCATAAGTGACTGAAAAGTCATAGAGAATTGCCTCCCACAGATTTCCAATAATATAAAATCATATAAAAGCAAGACCAACAGTAGATAAAGAAGCTAGGAGACAAACGAGAAAATAAGACAAAAGTGCAGTACTTACTATTGACTAATTGGCCAACACTCAAAGCTGAAGATGAGGAGGAGGAGGAGGAGGAAGAAGAAGCCTGACGCACTGGGCTTTGAGATATAGATGCTTGACTATGAGTCAGGTGTAGCAGATTAGTCTGTGAGGTTGCTTGTCCTACTTGTGCCTGAGAGGGCTGATGGAGCTATGGATAAAGACAAAAACATTTTCAGGAATAAAATATAGATGTACCTAACCTATCTTGACCATTCCCCTCACTGGGCTCCTGTGGCCTCATCACCCTGTATCACCCTTTATGACTTATCTTTCAAAGATCTCTGGAGTTTGAGTTTGGGGGCAGGTTGTTCAATACCTTAGTGTGTGGCACGAACCAGAAATGCCCTCCATTTTTGGAGTGGCCACAGTGCAATGTCATTTCATAAATGGATTGTGCCCAGTGGTGGGACTCAAAATTTTTACTACCAGTTCTGTGGGCGTGACTTGGTGGGCATGGTGTGGCTTGGTGGGCATGGCTTGGTAGGCATGGCACGGGAAGGATACTGTAAAATCTCTATTCCCACCCCACTTCAGGGGAAGGATACTGCAAAATCCCATTCCCTCCCCACCCCACTAACCTGCTTTCCAGCTCCATTCTCCTATGCAGGGCAACAAAAGAAGACCCAGCCGATAAGCTGGGATTTGGGATGCAGAGAATAGATGGGGATGTGGCCGGTCAGAGGTGGTATTTGCCGGTTCTCTGAACTATTCAAAATTTCTGCTACTAGTTCTCCAGAACTGGTCAGAACCTGCTGAATACCACCTCTGATTGTGCTACACAGTTCAGGAATGAAGAGGCCTGCTCTTCCCTAATACAAATTCTGGAGAGCTCTGCAGCAATCTGTAGTGATCCATAGACTCCAGAGATCACATTAGGGAAGCAGATCGCAATCAACTCTGTCCCTAAACTAACTCCTGGAAGAGAGCACCATTTTAGAGTGGCTACAATTATTTACAGCTTGTCTGAAAATGGTGCTCGCTTCCAGAAGCAAACCATATGGCCTAAGGGTGAGGTGGCATGCTCTTCTCCACAGGATCTCTGGAGTTCTGCAGATAGTGGGAGAGATCTTCTGAATCTAACTTCCAGAGCTTTTAGAAGAAGAACTACAAAGATAAGTGAGTGATCAGTGATGATGGGAAGAGGAGGAGCATGCAGAACTCGGTGGGTGGGAAGCAGGCTCAAGCCTAGGGGGTTCCAAGGGACAGGAATGGGATGCTCTGCTTAATGGCTGCATTAATGCTCATTTACTTGTTGGCCTGACTTGAGAGGTGACAGTGTGATTCCTTGTGTATTGATTACTGGCAATATCTGGTTCCCAATGACTGTTGCAATGATTTGACCTTGAGCATTGGTCAATAACTGTGGTGTAATTGGCTGTATTTGAAGGCCCTGAACTCCTCCTGCTGCTTGATTGGATGAGACTGGATTAGGAATCAGTGGAATTGTTCCAATAATCTAAAAGAAATAGAAAACATAAATTCTGTATGTAATAAATATTTTATTGTGAAAGTAACACATCTAGGAACACAAGGTATTTTACCTGCCTTGAAACTCACATTTTGTCCAACTAATTTATTAGTTGTGACCGTATATGATAACTGATATACTGTAAATTAGCAGTCTTTATCAAACTGTCTTCTTACATTCTAGTATATACTGCTTGTCTTCTGCTATTCTTCCCTTGAAGGCTTGAATTCCAAAACAACAAGGGCCATGTTTAATTAGAGATCAACTGGAGATGTTTCAGATTCTCTCAACAAAGAAGTAGATAATTTTTTGGTGACCCATAGCAATAGCTTTGGGGAGACAAAGGCCACCATGTGGGGGAACAATGCTGCAAACAGATAGACTGATACCACAGCATAAAGGTTTTTTTTTTTTTTTTACATTAAAACACTTTTTAAAATGTTTTTTTCCACATTGATTTCATTATTGAAATGGATTGACTTATGCCAGGGGTATCAAACTCAATTTCATTGAGGGCTGAATCCTCCAGGGGCTGTGGGGGGAAGGAGGGGCGTAGCCGGGATGGTCATGCCCAACTGGGAATGGCCAGGGGCATGGCCAGCTTGATGTCCCTAGTGTGGGTGGTGCCTATGGCAGCCGGTTGGGGTTGGAGAGGGTATCCAGGGATTTTTGGTGGGTGGGGTGGGGGCAAGAGGCTCATCCCATGGGATGAGGTAAGGCGAGGCAGGGGGCAGGTCAGCTACAGTTGGTGTGCTTTCAGCTGCTTTTGGTGCTGCTCAGTTTCCCACCCCACCCCAGCCCAGCCAGGGTGGTCTGGTGAGGAAATTGCCTTCCAACTCCATCGTGCTACAAATGAGGATTGACCACCCCCCATGTCCTGCTGCTGTCAAAGTAAATCCCAGGCATTGCGCTGCAATGAACAGATGAAGAGCACAGCTTTTGTTTGAAGGGAAAGGAGGAGCAGGGAGAAGAAAGAGGGAAAGCAGTCAGGTGAGAAGTACCATGCTGGGCAGATACTGACGCACACTGCCACTAGCCCTGGTATAAGCCCTCTCAGAGGTTGGATCAGATCTCTCTCTCCCCCCCCCTCTGTTTTGTGCTTCAGTTTGTGCTGACAGTACTTCAGTGCTGACCAGTGGGGTGCTTCTCAAAGAGGGAAACTCTTTCTTCTTTCAACTCCTTTTGTCCTTCAAACAAAAGCTGTGCTTTTCATCTGCCCACTGCAGCGTAGTATCCAGGATTTATCTTGACAGCAGTGGGGCTTGGGGGATGGTCAATCCTCATTTGTGGCATGGCAGACAAGATAGAAAACAATTCCCCCCAACAGACCAGACCAGCCTGGTGGGGGAACAGGGATTAACCATCCCCCAACTGTCTGGCTTCATGGTGGCAGCTCCAAAAACCCTGTCCAGGACCCCATGTGGCTGCCAGCCCACTTCTCCTTGCTCATTGACACAATGGAGCAAGAGGCTGAGCAATGCACGTGGGGTCCTGGACAGGGCTGCAGGAGATGTTGCAAAATGAAGCAGTTGTCAGGATGCTAATGGCCTGACTGTGGGGCACTCAGGTAAGCTGCGGCAGGGCCTAGGGGACAGCTCCACACACCCCACTTTGCTTCATCCTCCATCCTCCACCACTTTGCTTTGTGACTGCTGCACCATTGTGTTGCTCAGCCTCCTGCTCTTTTACAGTGTCAAGCAAAGAGAAGACCTGGCGAAGAACAAAGAATGAAGTGAGGCAGTGGGGAAGGGGTGGAAGATGAAGCAAAGCAGGGGATGTGGAACTGCCCTGCACTGGCTTGCCTGAGGGCATCCTCTTCCAGGGCAGCCACATCCCTTAACTAACCTGCTCTCCAGCTCTGTTCACCATCACAGTGTGGAGGGAAACAAAAGTAGCATGTGAGACTAAAAAAAATATTTCAGACTTTCCAATTTCTCTCTCTCACACAAACACAAAAAGATTTTGTGAAGTTGGAAGGTCTGAACTATTTTTATTGTAGTCCCACAGACTACTTTTGCTGCCCTGCATGCAGTGGTGGAGTATTAGGCCTATGTTCCCACTGGTATGGCATGGACTGAAGCAACATGGTCTGTGTTCTGTCCCCTCATTTGCATTCTTGAGATCCCCGCGCTTTGATTGGCCAAAGCGCGGGGCACTCTGATTGGCTAGGCGAGCCGCACCGATTGGCTCGCTGAGAATCTCCCGTGATTGGTCCATTCGGATCACGGGAGATTCAAAGCGGTGCCATTGGTGGCGGCCGCCGCGGCTTGGAAATAAAAATCCCCGAAGTTTGCCTTTAGATCCAGTTCGGTTCCTGTACCCAATAAAGAGCTAATGCACAAGTCACCGACTCCTGGTATCATTTCCGACGGACACGACACTGGCGACGAAGGTGGGATTCTGATCCTGAAACGAAGCACGTGTCCAACGGAAGCCAGACGAAACTCCACGATGGCAAACATCGCGCCTCCCCCACCCTTCAACCCCGCCAGCGAGGACTGGGAATCGTACTCAGACAGATTCCGCATGTTCTTCGAATGCAGCGACCTGAAGGACGCCACCGGCCCGAAGAAGCGAGCCGTATTCCTGACCCACTGCGGGCCCACAGTGTTTAAGATGGCCAAAGCGCTTGCCAAACCCGCCGACGTGACCACGATGGACTGGGACGACCTCGAGGCAATACTCCGGTGACACTACACTCCAGCCGTGCCCATCCTCATCCGACGACACGAGTTCTACCATCGGGACCAACGGTCGGGTGAGAGTTTCAGCGACTTCGTCGCCGAACTACGGCGCCTAGGGGGACTGTGCGAATTCAACAACATGGACGAAGCCCTGCGAGACCGAATCGTGCTCGGCCTTTGGGACCCCGTCCTCCAGAGTCGGCTGATGGCCAAGGGCAACATTGCCCTCGCCGATACCCTCGTCGAAGCCACAGCCACCGAAGCTACCGAAAATCCGCCGACCGCATGCGCAGACCAAACGCCGGGGACCGCAGCGGGAACAACCACCCTGCAAGGTTGACCAAGGCCCAACCCGAGATGACCACCCACCAGGACGACGTCCACTCAGCATCGGGCACTTCCGACGAGGAGGAGGAAATCCACTGTCTCCAGGCAGGCTGCGACCCATGAAACCGGCGGGGTCGTAAGTCGAGGACCACCTGTGCTGGTTGCAGAAGCGACCACCCCAGGTCCGAATGCCAGTTCTTCGATTCAATCTGCCGGCATTGCGACAAGAAGGGACACATCGCCCACGTCTGCCGTCTCAAAAAGAACCGCAGCCCTACACGAACGGACCAGAGTGAACGAAGACAAGAGAGCACACCACCCCGGACCAGAGATCGCCCTGCTGACAACCAAGGGGACCGGAACGGACGATCCCTACGAGGCGGCAAGACCCGGCGAAGAGAGGAGACCCATCAGACGGTCACCATCGGCCACGCCACAACCAACGACGCCCGGAAGGTCTACGTGGAGGTAGGCATCGAAGGCGAGCCATGTAAAATGGAGGTGGACTCCGGGTCCTACCTCTCCATGGTAGCATGGCAAGAAATAAAACGCTTGGTGCCTACCATCCAGAGAAAAGCCCTAGACAACCAGAGACTAATCGTGAAAGACTACCAGGGAAACCGCATCCCTGTAGTCGGAACCGGACAGTTCAAGCTAACCTACAAAGGGCACACCGAAAGACTTCCCTTGACCATCGTCGATCGTGACCGCCCAAGCCTACTGGGACTCCAATGGTTCGCACCGCTCGGCATCGCAGTCACGGGCATCGACCACATCGCCGATGACAACTGGGAGATACAACTAGCCCGGAAATTCCAAGAGGTGTTCGACGGAAACCTAGGCAAGTACCAAGGGGCCCCTATATCATTCAGCCTAGACCCAAACATCCCCCCAAAACGCCTAAAACCAAGGCTGGTACCATTCGCGCTTAAACCGAAGATTGACGAGCAAATTGACAAGCTCGTCAAGCAAGGGGTCCTACAACCCATAGATCACGCCTGGTGGGAGACCCCCATAGTCACCCCGATTAAGCCTGATGGATCGGTGAGAATCTGTGGGGACTATAAGGCCACCCTAAATGGCGCCTTGCAGCAAAGTGCTTACCCCGTCCCAGTAGTGCAACACCTACTGCATTCACTGGGAGGGGGCAAGGTTTTCGCTAAACTCGACCTCGCCCAGGCATACCAACAATTGCCGGTCGACGAGGAAACGGCAGAAGCGCAAACCATAGTCACCCACCGGAGAGCATTTAAATGCAACCGACTCCAATTCGGAGTCAGCGTGGCGCCTGGAATATTCCAAAGCCTAATGGAAAGACTGTTACAAGGCATCAAGGGGGTGGTACCCTACTTCGATGACGTCTTAGTGTCGGCAACCAACCAAGCCGAACTAGAGAGTCACCTAAGGGAGGTCCTAACCAAGTTCAAAGAGACCGGGCTCAAAGTAAAGAGGGAAAAATGCCAATTATACACGGAGCGGGTTGAATTCCTAGGATATCTCCTAGACCGTCACGGCATTCACCCCACCAGCAAAAAGATCAAAGCCATCAAAGAAGCCCCCACACCCAAGTCAAAGACAGAACTGCAGGCATTTCTGGGGCTGCTTAACTTTTATAATGTCTTCCTGCTCCAAAAGGCGGCAGCGGTGGAGCCTTTGCATAGGCCCTTGGACAAGGCGGTGACCTGGACTTGGGAGAAACGTGAGGAAGCCGCCTTCAAGAAAACAAAGGACCTACTCACTTCGGATGCCGTCCTCATCCAGTACAACGAGACCCTACCACTAGCCGTCACATGCAACGCATCACCCTTCGGCGTCGGCACTGTCCTCAGCCACACTCTCCCCGAAGGAAAAGAAGCACCCATCGCGTTCTTTTCAAGGACCCTCACCAAACCGGAGCAGAACTACAGCCAGCTGGACAAAGAGGCTCTGGCTATCGTCGCCGCAATAAAAAGGTTTCACGAGTATCTCTACGGCCAGACATTTACCATCATCACCGACCACAAACCGCTGCTGGGAATCCTTGCAGGGAACAGGGCCACCCCAAACATTATGTCTCCCCGAATGACAAGGTGGTCCGAGTTCCTGGCCGCCTACAACTACGGACTCACACACAGACCGGGTAAGACTATCTCCCATGCGGACACCTTAAGCCACTCACCGTTACCGGAACCTGACACTGACCCAGCACCCATGACGACTACCCTCAGTATAGAAACTCTACCCAACCTACCCATAACCGCGTCAGACATTGCCCGAGAAACTAATAAAGACAAACGTCTGGCGTGGGTGTTGCATTGGGTAGAAAAAGGGTGGCCGGAAAGGGACAATGACGAGTCCATCAGGACATTCCGGAACCGGCAAACGGAACTCTCGTTACTAAAAGGGTGCATACGATGGGGGGATAGGGTGGTCATCCCCGAAAAACTACAAGGGAAGGTTTTGGAACTGTTACACGAGGGGCACCCGGGCATCGTTAGGACAAAAGCCCTGGCCAGAAGTTACGCTTGGTGGCCAGGGATGGACAAACAGATTGAGGCCTGGGTAGCAAGGTGTCAATGATGCCAGGAAACTAGGCCAAGCCCACCCACAGCACCCATCCTAGAGTGGGAAACCCCCAGGGGACCGTGGTCTAGGATCCACATCGATTTCGCCGGGCCCACAAAAGGACACACTTTCTTAATAACCATAGACGCTTACTCCAACTGGCTGGAGGTAAGCAACATGAGAACAACCACCATGGAGGCCATGACCAAAGAACTCGGCAAACTTTTTGCAACACACGGCCTCCCAGACGTCCTCGTTTCTGACAACAGGCCCCAATTCACCTCACTAGAATTTGAAAAATTCCTAGCAGAGAGGGGCATACGACACGCACTGACAGCCCTGGCACATGCGGCGAATGGTAGGGCGGAACGGATGGTTCAATTCACAAAGAAAACCATCCAGAAAATAGACCATGGGGAGATCCAGGACAAAATAAATAAATTACTTTTTATCCAACATATAACCCCAAATACCACAACGAATAAAAGCCCAGCCGAACTGCTAATGGGGAGGAAAATAAGGTCCCCACTTGATAGATTACACCCCACGTACAACCCAGAGAAACCCCCAGACTCAAACAGCAAACACCGAACTTTCGCACCAGGCGAAGCTGTCTACGTGAAAAACCTAACGGGAGACCCATTATGGGTACCGGCCGTCATAACACAGCTAACAGGCCCACACTCGTACCGGCTACAAACAACCGACGGACGAGCGTGGAAGCGCCACATCGACCAGTTAAGATCGAGGACGACCACCCAAGAGACCACCAACGTGCAACCAAGCAAAACCAACCCCCACAACACAAACCAAGAGGGGAGGGAATACCCAGGGAACCAAAACCGAGAAGGAATAAACCAGCCATACTCACCTGAAAGCAGCCAGCACGAAACCTTGCCAGGAAGAGACAGCCAAGCCAGCTCAACCAACCCGGGAAGACCGAGCGGGATCGGCGAAACCCGCGGCTCAACCAACCCAGGAAGCCCAGGAGGGAGCTGCGGAGAGCGGCCCGGCCAGACAGACCAGGCGGTTCCCACGACGGAGTCCAGAGAAACGGAGACCCCGACCGAACCGGCCGGGATCCAACCTACGACTGACTGCGCAAGTCCAGTAGGCAGAGACGGAGCCCCGCCTACCTACGGGACTACGCAACGTAAGGACTGAACCAAGAGGGGAGGGGTGTTCTGTCCCCTCATTTGCATTCTTGAGATCCCCGCGCTTTGATTGGCCAAAGCGCGGGGCACTCTGATTGCCTAGGCGAGCTGCACCGATTGGCTCGCTGAGAATCTCCCGCGATTGGTCCATTCGGATCGCGGGAGATTCAAAGCGGTGCCATTGGCCACGGCCGCTGCGGCTTGGAAATAAAAAGCCGCGAAGTTTGCCTTTAGATCCAGTTTGGTTCCTATACCCAATAAAGAGCTAATGCAGGCTTCCGGTTTCGCGTGGCTTCGGGGCAGCAGGAATTCGCGACAGCTCGCGATTCCTGCTGTGCTAGCCGTCGAGGTACCCCCGATCCAGATGGGTCAGGGGGATATGGCTGCCCTGTAGGGACAGCTGAAGAGAGAGGGGAGTCGGACAGGGAGGTGGGGGTGTCGCAGACCCCCCCTTCTCCGGAAAAACCCCTTTTTCCCAAGGCGGTGGAGCGGCGGTCAGCAATGGCCGCCACGAAGAAGCCAGCAACCGGGTAAGATTGCGCTGGAGGAAATGTGAAGAGTGAAAGTTTTGTCTGAGCCGGGTCAAGTAACATCCTTTAAATTGCCTGGAACTGAGCTGTTTGAATTGCTGGAGGATACATTGTATCCCTAAGAAGAGCGAAAGCGGCGGAGAAACTGTTAAAGGGAACTTTGTTTTTCTTCACTCTGCCACCCCATGGAAACAGCAGAAATATTTGGATATATTGGACATTGAAAGTGAATTGCTTTGAGAGTTGAAGCTAAGAGACAAAAGGATTCTTGGACATTGAAAAATTTAAGAAATTGGAAAACCCTTGTTGGAGGTATGGATTTCTGATTATTTAAAATTGACATTGCAAGTGGGAAGGGAGAGGAAAAAAAATTGGAGCAGAAGCTGAAAAAGGAGGAGATTGCCTAGAATCCCAAAGAAAGATATATGGTAATTGGACCTCTTTGATTAAATATTAACCCCAGAAAGAGAAAGAGAAGAAGGAAGAAAAGTATTAACTTTTGGAACTTTTTTTTAATTGTTTTTGATTAAAAATACTTGTGGTTGTTTTGGGAAAAGTTTCTCTTTTCATAATGGCATCGTTTGTGGATGAACTAAAGACTGAATATCAAAAATATAAAAAGGAAGATACTTTGGGCGCTTTGTTTCAATTTTTAGAAATGGCGTTATGTACTTATGAAAAGTTGATTACGCAGCAGAAGGACTGGGACAAGGAAGAAGAGGAAGAAGAAGCCATCTTTGATGAACAATGGGTCCCTTCCGGAGAGGAGGAGAAAAAGGATAAGAAAAAGGGGATTTTAAGAATTATAAAAACAACCAAAAAAGAGAAAAATGAGAGAAAAGGTGGAGGCAAGGTTAGAAAGCAAAGGAAAAGGAGTAAGAAAAGCGAGGAGAAAAAACAAAGGGGTAAAAAGGGCAAGGAGAAGAATAAGCAAGAGAGAAAGGGGGGGAGGAGAAGCCTTAATGGGGGGAAGCAAGATCTAAAGAAAAAAAGTTTATTTAGAGACAATGGGTGAATTTAATTTAGGATAAAAGAGGGATTCTGGAGGGTACATAAGTTTGTGTTTTTACATGTGTATTTAGAGTATAAAATTCATTATGTAATTTTAGAATTTTTTAAACAGAATCCCAAGAAAAATTGTTATACGAAGTATTTTTAAGTTAGGGTAATGAGTTATAGACGTTACTCCAATTGGTGTATAGGAGAAGTATAGTAAAAGAAAAAAGATGAATGGATAGTTGGAAATAGAACAGACAAAGAATGTTATTGAAAATGGTAATAAGATATGGAAGGATATATAAAAGTTTTGTTATGGTTTTTTTTTTGGATTTTGTATATTGATAAAAGGCAATAAAATTTTAATTAATAAGAAATAATTTGGATGAAAAGGAGAAGTAGGGATAAGATATGAAGTTAAATAGATAAAGTATTGATACTATAATTTGGAATTGTTATGCTCTATTGGTCTTTTATTATTATTTTTTCCTAGAAAAGAATTTATAAGCTGTTATGCCTTGATTCTTTGTGCATTGTTTTTATAAAATTGATAAAAATGGTTTTTATATATATATATAAAAAAGAAAATGATAATAAGATATGGAAGGATATATGGGATGAATATGATGTTTGAATTTGTGTCTGTGTGAAGAGTTTTAACCCGGGATCAGACAACCTTCAGAAAAGATCTTTTAGTTTTGTTTATGTTTTGTGTTTTGTATGTTTGTGTATTGTGTCTTCTGTAAAATTAATAAAATTTGTTTAAAAAAAAAAAAGAATCAATAAAACCTTGGAGGAATGTTAGATGAGAATAATTGTAAACAAGTCAGAAAGAAATGAATATGATGACTATAAAATGGATAAATATAGAAAAGAAATGAAATTGAATAAGAGTAAAGAGAAATAATGAGAAATTTGCTGAAAGATATTTATGTGTCCATATGGAAATGGGATAAATTAGAATTATGTTGTATAAAAATAATGTTTTATCCGACTTGTAAAAATTTATAATGTTAAGAGGTTTTATGTACTTAATGGTTAATGATGTGTTGTTTGTCTTTAAAATTAATAAAATTTGTTTCAAAAAAAAAAAAGAGCTAATGCACAAGTCACCGACTCCTGGCATCATTTCCGATGGACACGACAGTCTGGGCCCCTTACAGTTTGTAGAATAGCCATGTGGGTGGGATCTGAACTCATCGGCCCCTTACAGTTTCCAGGATTTGGCCCACAGGCCTTGAGTTTAACACCCCTGGCTTATGCTATGCCTGTTTTAGGACCTCCTATACTATAATGTGCATGTTTTCCAACTAAAATAGCAATAGCATGTATACTTACATACTACTTCATAGTGCTTCATAGCCCTCTCTAAGTGGTTTACAGAGTCAGTACATTTCCAGCAACAATCTGTTAACTTTCAACAATTATTCAAAGAAACTTCACATAAAGAGATTCTAGAAGTTATCTGTAATCTGAAGGATACAAGGATACAGTCCCAATCTCTCTTTTATCAAAAGAACTTTCATTCACTCTGAAGTTATTGTGAATGGAAAGCATTTCTTGAAAGTAGAGTTCTGAATAACCACTGATCCAACTAATCATTTGGCCATTAAAAGCCTATTGCCTACAAGCTACATTGCCTGAATGAAAATCACAATTCTAATATCTCATATTTCTATATCTATATTGAAATATATAAATCTTGGTAACATGTAGCATTTCAATTACAGATAATCCTAAAACCAATTTAGCACATTAAGAACATTTAATTCTCTTAAGTGAGCAACAATGTTTCCAAAATTATTTTTAATATTATTCATTATTAGAGAATTCAGTATCACTGAGTATCAAAAAGAACACGTTTTATTTTGCACTTTAAGATGTAAGATACAAGATATGTGTTCAATATATAAAATATTTTAAAAGATTTTTTAGAATTTTTATTTTGTTTTGCTCCACTGATAGTTCAATATAGTCAATTTTAGCATTAAGAGCGTTGATGACAGTTACAAACTTATTTTTCTGTTTCCTTAATTAATTTTCAATGTCAAATTTGCCTTGACACTATAAAAGTAATTAGTTTCATAATGACTAGTTGTATTGTATTGTTACAAAAATATTTTAATGTACATTCAGATTATGATGTGCTACATTATGATTTTATAATAATGCCAAACTAAGCTATTGATTTCTATAATGAGTTGCAAAAAAATGTTTCAAGGTTAAGGTAGAAGTGTACTGAGCTCAAAACAAAGCTCAAGTGTTATGTAAGTTTGGTTCAAAACATTCAGAAAGTTTTTTTTATACATATATATATATATATATATATATATATATACAGATATTTGCAGTGTTTTAAAATATAAATAAAATCATGGAAACAGTTAGTGATATCCTATATGCCAATATATTCTCAACCACCTGTTCCAAACTGAATCCTTGTTAGGGGACTTACAATAGGAATAAATGAACGAGACTTCATCTACCTCTTGATATGCTAGTTTTTATGAGTAAAAGAAAGAAGTCATAATGTAGTTAAAATCCTAACATACACATTTGATACATTTGTACAAAACATTAAAGTCTCAGGACTTAAAACATAATACACACTCTACAAAACATTAAAGTCTCAGGACTTAAAACATAATATTAGTACAATTATATATTTCTAACTGAGAATGTAAGCGTGAAACTATCACCATGTGTTTTTCAATAGTGGAAGCATTTGTAATGCACATTTATTTCCTTGTTTGTACAGAAGCAACATGAAAAATAAGTATTTTCATAGCCAGAAGACACTGTCTTCTTAATTTAATTCCATATTTATTTAAAGCACAATACTTGAAATTTCTGAATGCACAAAGGAAGGAAATATTTTATTATTAGTAAAGTTGCCTTTGGGCTCTTATTTGTTATTTCAATTATTTAAGCATATCTCAAAGGAAATATCATTTGTACCTGGTTATTCCCTAAATTGATTTCACAATGAAACTTTGAGTTTAGAGTCTTATCTTTATCTTTATCTCCTAAAACACATAGAAATGGGAATAGATCTATGCAGAATATTAGACAATTAACACTACATATACATTTGCAGCAACATTATAAAGCAGAATAATTAATAGTTTATACTAAGAGATTTTAGCAACTAAATTTCAAAATATTTTTCAATTGAAGTACTGATATTTACAACATTTGAATATAAAACTTAAATGATTTTATCCTGTGACCTATGAAATGACTATTTGTATTCTAGGTTTTTATAAATCCAAATTGTTTATATTTTTCTATTATGTTTAAAACAATAAGTCATTTTTAAAATACAATACAAAGAGTATTTTTTGTCAACACATTTCACCTAACCAGTTACAAGTACGATATCACTGATGATTTTGTTTTTTGTCCTTCAATTCATATTTGTGAGCATTGAGAAATTTTAAAAAGAAGGATTTCATAGGAATGAGATATAAGCTGTCTGGATTCACATATGATGGTTCCAAAATGGTTTCTGGAAAGACCATGCAATGTGTTTGACAATGTAAAACAAACAAACAAAAACACACACAAATTGATAGTTGGCTAAAAAAAATATTACCTAATATAATTTTTTCTTTGACCCTTGGTACACTTGGTAGATGGGAGAACAAAACAACTATGTTTCTCTTGATTGTGACATAAGCCTTGGCAATAGTTAATATTTTTAGTTATGGAATTTTCCTAATTTATTTGGATTTGACTGATCCTCTTTGACTGACATTATGATGATGATTGGTCACACAGTCACTCACAGTTGGACTGGGTTTGGCATATCTGTCCATCTATTGAATCTTTTCCAAGATCAGATCAACGCTTTTTAATAATATTAATGGTATCAAAGTTGTTCCAAATTAAAACTACTTTTTGTAAAGGTTGATGGTATTCAAGTGGTGTTCCAGTTGGATTGGGATTGTACCCATAGTATCTATTACTATTGATACTGTCTTGGCTTGGTTTTATTATTTCTATATGCTAACATATGTTGTTAAAGATATTAATAGATGGAAATAAAAATATAGAAATATATGCATAAATATTTGCTAAAAAGTTTTAAAGATCCCATCAAGGGATTACCAAGATGAGACACCAAAACTGGTGTTTGCATTCTATTTAAACAGTGCAATTTGACCAGTGGGGAGATTCAAAAACTTTTACCACCAGTTCAGTGGGTGTGGCTTGGTGGGCGCACTTTGCATGCACATGTGCACCAAAAGTTCACTTTGTGCAGGCACAGAGGTGTTTGCGCAGGTGCAGAGGCATTCCAACTAACCTCGACTCTCCTGGTCGCTTCAGCAGCTGCCACATGGTACTTTTCTGTGCCGCGCAAAGCAGCTGCGCTTCAAAAGCAGAAGATAAAGGTGAGTATGGGAGCCCAGGCAGGTGGGCAGGCACAACAACAGAGTGGTGGAGAGAACTGGTTTGGTCTCCGCTGCTCATCGCCGCTACTGGCTTGGCAGAACTGGGACGAAATGGTAGAATACCATCACTGAATTGGATGGTACTTAAAACAAGGCTGTTTTCAAATCACCAATCAAAATTTAAAGAACTAAAAGCATTAAACAGCTTGGATAGTTGAGATAGGTAGTTTAAAAGGAGATGTGATTACATTCAACTCTCACCCTTCAAAGCTAATTCAATTGTATTTTATCAAGAGAATATCCATTGTAGTGACCAAATGAAATGCATTTATTTGCCTGTTCTATCAGAAAAATCTAGTCATATTCCATCTAATATATATTATTTTTTCAATTTCCTGTCTGTAATACTTTTAAATGTTTTTTTGGATGAGACTATAGTATATCTCTGCTCACAACAAAGGTCTTACTCATTATAATGATGCTAATGAGCTTAGCCCATAAAAAATATCACTTTTTTACAGGTGAACAATATTTAATCAGTGGCCATAACTCTTGCTCCCCCCGATGTGTGTGTGTGTGTGTGTGTGTGTGTTATATAAAATAATGGGAGAAAAGAGAAATTTAACACATCCTTTTCCATCACTCATGCTCTTCTGTTCTTTTTCTGCTAGTACTTCAGTGGATAATGAAAGAAAACAAACAAAAACAGTTTCAAAATAATAGCAATAGCAAAACCATTGATGTTTTGATTCTGACTTTTTGTAGATGCAAAGATAAGGAAACAGCAAATCTATTGAAATTAGTAATCTCCTGCCTCCTTTTGCTGTTGTTTTATTGTTCTAATCTTTATCAAATTAAAAACTGAAAACAATTAGTTTTTGCATGCATATAGTATAATGGTGGAAATCTTGCTCCACCTAATCATGGTGTTTATTAAATTCAGTGATAATTAAAGCCAATCATATACTTAACTTGAACAAAATAGGTTTAAACATGACCTAGATGAAAGAGAATTTTTAAAAATTTAATAGATTTTCCTCCTTAAAAGACCAAAGAAGATTGATGCAGGAATATTTTTTTGCTGAACATGAAAACTAAGCATTTATATAAAAAAATAATTAAGGCTTCCTAATAATCTACATGAGCCTCTTATATTGGCTCTGAACTTGAGTACAATTCCACTGAAAGGGCATTACAGACTTCTAATATTGTATTGTGTATAAAATAAAGATAAAATAGCCTTAGGGATAATATTTTGTTTAGGTGTTTAATGAGACCTATTCTATTACTTTCAAAGGGCTTGACAATGTTTGCCTTTCTTTTAGTTGATCAATTTTTAATTGGTTGATATTTCGGGTACCATGACCCCGATAAGAGTATATAGAAAAATAACATCTGAAGAGGGTTTTTTTCCCCAAAAAAATTTCTTCTTGGTTAACAGAATGTAATAAATGGTGACAAATATCACATTTTCCTGGTAATTAAAAGTAATGCCTTAGAGAATATGGAATGGACCAATCTGAACAAAGATTCCCACAAAATATCTGGGAAATGACCTCAGACACAAGACAGAAACACTTCTGCAGTGACAGTAAGGAAGAAATGTTCAGTGTTGTTGCTATGACAGAAAAGAATAAATGAGCATTCTAATCAGTATTTTATATCATTTTTGTCAATTGTTGCATTGTCATTAACTTACTCTGTCTAACTCAATCAGATAATCAATTATCAAAAAGCTGTGGTGGCGCAGTCATTGGAATGCAATATTGCAGGCTGTTTCTGTCAGCTGCCAGATTTGATTCTTACCAGCTCAAGGCCAATTCAGCTTTCCATCCTTTCTAGGTGGTAAAATGAGGACCCATTCTGTTAGGAGCAATACGCTGACTCTGTAAACCAGCAGTTGCCAACCAATGGGCTGTGGCCCACTGGTGGTCTGTGAGAAAATTTTGGGGGTCCACAGAGAAATATCACTCCCAGAGCACCCCCCAAAGCAATTAACTCAGCCTGAGCAGGAACACAAGCCTGTGCCACCCACATGGCCCTCTCTCCCTGCCCACTCACTCCTTATCTGGCAAACTTGCTTGCTAAGTTGCTATATTTCTGAACATCAACTGTTCTGCTGTGTTGGGAGATTTAGATTAGCTAGAAAGCAGGAAACAGTTGGATTTCTTGCTTTCTAGCTAATCTTTAGATCTTTGGCTCTGCTTTTAAGCAGAGCCGAACCTTCCTTAGGAATGGAGCAGTGCAAACTCAGGTAGCTGATGGCAGAAACACAGATCTCTAAGTGAATCTGTAATTCTGTGAGCAACTCAATCTGCCTGCCTGTTTTGCCTGATTTTGGGTAAAAGTTGCTCTTTTTAAATAAAAAATTCAATATTTACATACATGATGTGTTGTGAGTTAATTTTATGAGTTTACTTGCAAGCAAATTTTATGTGACAGGCTTAGGTAGCTGATCTCACAGATCTCTGAATGAATCTGTGATTCTGTGAGCAACTCAATCTACCTGCATGCTTTGCCAGATTTTCCCAAAAGTTGCTCTTTTTTAATAAAAAATTCAATATTTATATAAATGTTTATATTTACATACAAGCCATGACCAGTCAGTTACATGATTACCAAGCCACACTTACAAATTAGGCCACACCCAAGAACCAGTTGTTAAGAAATTTGAATCCCATCCCTGGATGAGAGGGATGGGGGCCAGACCCTGTTAAAAACCCTCAAAAGGTCTACAGGAAAATTTCTACTGATCGATCATTCTTTATTTGGGATCACAGGATACCATCTTCAGCTTGTTATCAGGGGAGAAGGAGAGAGACAGAGAGAGAGAGAGAGACACATACACACAGAGCTTCATGCAAGGAAAGCAGTAGAAGCAGCAGAAGTCTTTTTCTCCCCCAAATTCCACCAGAAATGAGTCGCAACTTGTTCTGCTAGCACAGCCTCTTGGAGCAGGATGCCTTGCAGGGTCCCAAAGCCTCTATTCTGATGGAGTTTGGGGGAGAGAAAGAAAGACTTTTGCTGCTTTTCTTGCATGCAACCAAAAGCAGCAGAAGAAAAAATCAGAAAGAAGCAGTCCAGTGGCCAGGTAAGGCAGGTGGAGAGAGTGGGGTAGGTTTCCTCTCTTTGCCCTTTCCCCCCTCCTCTCACTACATTGTGTTGTTTGCAATGCAAGCGATGCAAGCCTTGTGTTCCTGCGGGCCATGTGGCGGTGAAGCCTTGTGTTCCTGCACAGCCTGGATTAATTGCTTTGGGGGTGACATTTCTCTGCGGACCACCAAAATTTTCTCATGGCCCACCAGCGGTCCGCGGTCCACCAGTTGGCAACCAGTGATCTATAGTGTAATCATTAGTTGATTGAAAGCAAGATTGTAATGATAATATTGAATCATCCAAAGAAGTTCTTGCAAAAAAGGGGCAACTTGATATAACCAAAATGATTGTGTCTGAGAGCAGCTGAATTTGAAACTAACCAGAGGAAAAGATAAAGTTAGACTTAATCCAGAAGGATGACTCCATTCTGCTATGGCATGTGAAACTTGTAGAAGAGAAGAACAGTAATGCTACTACATTTAGCCTGCAAGTTAATTGAAAAACTGCCAATGGTGTCCAACATCACAAAAAAGAAAGCCTTTCAAAAATAAGGGAATGATTAAAAAAAGAGAAAAGACAAGAGTGCCCAAACTAGTTTATGAAAGCTACTTAAAATCATAGAAATTGTGGTTTAACTAGAATATAAGAAAGAATTATCCAAATTCAGGAAAAGTCCATTGTTGTAATAGTTATGGAGGATTTCTTCAGAAAATTAAAAGCCTATCCTATCAAGAACAAAAAGAAGCACAATTCTGACATTAAAATCATAAGATTTTAATGAAATTAAAAAAAGAAGCAAGACTTTCAGGAATGTTTATGTCAGGTCCCTCTCAGAACATTGCCATTCGGGAAGGGAGGGGTGGAAGCATCATGGGCCACATAGTTTGCATCCTTTTGCTTTGAAGTAGCTGTAACTGCTTGGGAGCTTATAGGGAGGGGAGTTCACACCATCTGCAGTGATTCCCTCTGAACCAGTTTGGGCTGGGTATCCAAGGTTGTACTGTTCTGAGGATGAACTCTTCTCATCATCCAACCTCAGTGATTTCAAAAACACCTTTGCAGCATATTGGCTACTGATGGACACAGGGTATTAGAATGTGGGCTTGAAGGGGAAAAGTTAGCCTAATGTTTTGCACCTGAATTTCAGACTCCGCCTGACTTCTCTGCAATTGCTATCTCTCAGTAAAAGTTCCTTTTTAAATGAAACTGTTTTAAGAGTTTTACTTTCTTGGGAAGATAGTTGAGGCAGCTCCTTACATTAGGTGTTGTCTGCAAATAGATCAACCCAGAGAGACACCCACCCTACCGTGGGAACTGTGCAAATGATGTTAGCCCAAGGCAGTGATCAAGAAGAAACTAAATGCTGGGATGAGGCCATAGCTGGCTATAAGCTCCAATGAATGGAGGGAGGAAGCTGTTGTTAAGAATTGAAAGTCACCTAACAGTTGGGTTGGAAATATATAAACCAGGATAGATGTTTTATACTGTATCTTTAAGGGAATGCTAAAATTGTAATTGGGTGTGGTTCCTCAAATGGCCATAAGATGGAGCCAGAAACCTGGGTTGTTATGCTCTGTTGTTGGTAGTTGCTTGTTGGATGTCTTTGGTTCCATTTTTCCTTATTGGCTGTTGCCAATCATTGTTCTTCTTGGATTGATGTTAGTCTGATTACTGAACTGTTTATGATACTTGACTTTTGTTATTTGGACTATCCCAGGACTGAAAACTGATTGCTTTAACTGTGTATGACTTGGACTGCTTGTTGGACTTTGCTTAATCATTTACTGGAAGTAAAACCTACATTTTGCTATTCAGTTTATCTGTGTGCTGGTCATGTGTTATTCAACATCACTCTCACTACATCTCTTTGTGTGCACTTGTTCTCCTAACAGGGAATTACCTCAACACTGGTTATGGGCCCAGACCATACCAGGCTCACATAACTGAGAGTTGGTGTGAATGCACAGTATCGTATACAGACAGCTGTTTACTGTTTAATTGTGGGTTACTGTCCTAGTAAAAATGGCACAAAACATGTCAACAAGTCTATCATTGATAACCTGGTTGGATGGAACAAACTATGTTTCCTGGTCTATGAAGTGCAGTCTACTTCTGTGTAGAGAAGGGTTATGGAATGCAGTTCAAGATCCACTGGATGTAAATGCTTGGGATCCAGATAATGAGGACGATGCCAAGAAGTTAGCTGACTTGAAACTGAACAGCGAATGAGCTCTTTGTATAATTGGACTAACACTGAGTGACCAACAACTAGTCCATATTCATGGAGAAGAGTCTGCTGCTAGGTGCTGGGAGAATTTGAAGAGGATTTATGTTCGTGACAGTGTAGGTGCACACATACATCTTACACGTAAACTGTTTAGAGCACTTCTTCTGAAAGGTGGAGATATGTTAGCTCATTTGAACTTCATGAAAATAACTTTTCAAGAGCTACATGAAAAGGAACTGATATTTTCAGAGCTGCACCAAGTTTACATTATTCTTTCCTCATTGGATGAGAGTTATGATGATTATGTATCTTTACTGGAAGTCCTGCCCAGAGATAAACTGACATTAACTGACATAACCGGAAGGTTGTTAGAAGAGGCAAGAAGACAGCTGGATAGGGACCAACTGAGAAAGGAACAACCACAAGAGGATTTGTGTTCAACTGCCTATACTGTTAGGAAATGTTTTTCTTGTGGAGCTAGAGGACATATAGCTCGGTTCTGTAAGAAGGGAAAATGACAGAATACTGGTAATCACCAGGAGGCTAAGAAGAATGTTTGTTTAGCTATGTCTAGCAATTCAACTGTAAACTATGATTTGTGGGTAGTTGATAGTGGAGCATCGCAATGCATTACTAAAGATAGAGAGAAGTTTGTAACAATGTCCACAAGTAAGCAACATGTATCATTGGCAAATGGATGGAAGATGAAAGCATCTGGTGAAGGTACTGCATATTATTCATGTATAAATGAGCATTTCTCTATGTTATATATACGTCAACTGAAATTTAATTTGTTATCAGTAAGGGCTTTAGTTAATATTGGTTATGTAGTAATCTTAAGGGGAGATAACTGTATAATGGAGAAAGGGGGTAAAAGGGTTACTGATACTTTAGAGAATGATTTGTATGTGATACATGATGACCAGTTGAAGATGACTAACTTGGTTTATAACAATGTTAAGCCACATGATGAATGTATACATTTACTGCATAGACGTCTGAGACACATTAATTTCAAAATGCTCAAACAAACAGTTGAATTGTCAGAGGGAGTAAAATTAAAATCCTGTAGCAAGTACTTAACCTGTAATGCCTGTAACCAGGAGAAAAGCAAGGTCACTCCAGCAAACAGACTGAATGGGTTTAAGACAGGGTTGGGCAAACTATGGCCCACGGGCCACATCCGGCCCTTTGGTCATTTTAATACGGCCTGCCTCTGAAAAATAAAATCAGGGTCGGCCAAAAGAGACCCTGCGCCACGCACGCACATCCGGCCCTTTGGTCATTTTAATACGGCCTGCCTCTGAAAAAAAAATTCCCCTCTGAAAAAAAAATCAGGGCCGGCCAAAAGAGACCCTGCGCCATGCACCAAAAAATTGCACACACAACACGGAGCTGGGCAGCCACTTCCCTGGTGGCAGGGCCGAGATCGCCACCCGGGGAACGCCCACTGCTTTCCCTTGCCAGGGCCAGGTGGTGGCGTGTTGCCCTGCACCGCGTGGCCCCCATCTGGCAGCGCGCTTCTCAGCTGGTCTCCTCCTCCTCGGCCATACAGAACAAACAGGCAGGGAAGGAGCAGATCAGCCGGCTGGTTGGGGAAAGCTTTCTGCACCGAAAGAGGCAGCTACTAATCTCCAGCTTTGCTCCACTTCTCCAATGGTCCGGCACCACTCTGTTCTATGCGCCAGCTGCTCGGACTTGCTGGGCCTGACACATAGAACAGGGTGGCGCCGGATGTTGGAGAAGCAGAGTGGAGCCGGAGATCATTAGCCGCCTCTTTTGCAGCACAAGAAGCCTCCCCCAACTGCCAGCTGCTCTCCTCCTTCTCTGCCTGTTTGTTCTGTACGGCCGAGGAGGAGGAGACCAGCTGGTTGGTTGGGGGAAGCTTTCTGCCCCGAAAGAGGCAGCTACTAATCTCCGGCTTTGCTCCACTTCTCCAATGGTCTGGCACCACTCTATTCGTCTTGTGCTGTGAAAGAGGCGGCTAATGATCTCTGGCTCCGCTCTGCTTTTCCAACATTTGGCACCGCTCTGTTCTGTGTCAGGCCCAGCAAGTTCAAGCAGCCAGCACACAGAACAGGGCGGCGCCAGATGTTGGAGAAGCAGAGCGGAGCCGGAGATCATTAGCTGCCTCTTTCGCAGCACAAGAAGCCTCCCTCAACTGGCCAGATGCTCTCCTCCTTCTCTTCCTGTTTGTTCTGTATGGCTGAGGAGGAGACCAGCCAGCTGGTTGGGGGAAGCTTTCTGCGTCGAAAGAGGCAGCTACTAATCTCCGGCTTTGCTCCACTTCTCCAATGGTCCGGTACCACGCTGTTCTATGCGCCAGCTGCTCGGACTTGCTGGGCCTGACACATAGAACAGAGCATGCTGCAGGCATCTCGCAACAAGCCCTGGGACATGTGGTCACCTGCTGGCTGGCCGGGCCAGGCTGGGCTGGAAGAGGCACGTTTTCCAGGAGAAGGAAGAAAGTGTGCTCCGGGAGGGCGGGTGCCGGGCAGGTGGGCGGATGTTCCGGGACCACTTAAAGGTCGACTTTAAGAGTGCCCCCATGGAAGAAGCCGAGCAAACGTCGTGGCGGCAGGGGTGATGGGGCATGTGTGTCCCTCCACAAGGAGTATGAAGGGAGGCAGACACTGCACCTCTCAGGAAAAAAGTAGGTGCCAAAGTCCTGGCTGTCACCTGGGAGGGACCATGGAGGGACCCATCACATGCCCTTGTTGCCCCCACTGCCTCTACTTTTGTTCTCGTTCTTGGCTTCTTCCATGGGGGCGCTCTTAAAGTCAATCTTTAAGAGCTGGAAGATGTTTTGTTAGATCGCCAGTAACTCATCATTGGGAGAGGTGTAGCTCCTGAATACACGAGAAGTCTTAGGCAAAGTTCTCTGACTTTTAAAATGCATCCGTGCGGTGTTTGCCTCCCTTCATGCTCTTTGTGCATGCCGGGAGCACCTAACTGGAGCAAAAGAGAGCGAAGTTGACTGCTAGGAAATGAGCACCTTGACTTCCCCTCTTGCTCCTCACAGTTGCTTTGAGCTGGTGCGGTTCTTTACTTGGGCAGCCAGATGCCCGCAGCAGCGCCCACAGCAGCAACAGGAAGTTCTGCCTGGGCTCCGCTTAGGTGTCCGGCTGGGGCTGTCAGTAGTTGCTACTGCTGGTGCAGCTCCGCGCAGCTCCAGTCCTGCATGGCCTTGGGAAGGGTAAGGCAAACCAGGAGCTGCTGAGCCTGAGCCTCCAGTGCCGCTGCTGCCATTGCAAAGCACCACCATGGCTCTTCCTTTTTGCCTTTCCCTTCCTGAGGCAACGCGGGACTGGAGCCGTGCAGAGTTGCGCTGGCGGTAGCAACTCCTGACTCAGGGGGCCTCCAAGGGGAGGAGAAGGAGGAGAAGAAGGGGGGAAAGGGTGGGGGGTGATTTTTGTGCTGACCTGACCCATCTGTCAAATTTTAAAAGTCAATGAGGCCCCTGAGCCAAAAAGTTTGCCTACCCCTGGTTTAAGATCAAAAAACCTTTAGAGGTTGCTTTTGCTGACTTAATTGGTCCTAAGAAACCCAGTTTGGGAGGTGCCTGCTATGTTTTGAGGATTATGGACCATTACTCATGGTATGGTTTCTGCTATTTAATGAAAAACAAAACAAAAACATTCCAAAATTTCTTTAATTGGTTAAGGTTTGCAGAGAGAAAAATGAAAAATAGGGTAATGACTTTAGTTACTGATAACAGGACTGAGTTTATTAACAATAGAAATTGGCTGGTGTTGAGCATAAACGTTCTGCACCTTACAGGCCACAACATAACTCGTTTATAGAATGAAGAGGGCAAACGTTACAAGCCATGGCTTGCACTATGTTATCTGATTCAGGTTTGCTAAAACACTGTGGGATGAGGCCATAATGTGTAGCAACCATGTGTTGAACAATGTAGTGAACACAGCAACTGGTGAATTGCCATTCACTTGTTGGCATGGCAGAAAACCAAATTTAAGTTATCTACACACATTTGAAGCTCCAGCATGGGTGCATATTCCCTCACAAGTAAGACTGAAAGGGCAACATAGAGCTAGGAAATTATTTTTCATAGGTTTGGAAGCCAACGATAGGTCACTTAGATTTTGGGATCAAGGCACAGCTAATGTTTACTGTAGCGCTAGTGCTAAATTTCTTGAGCACGTTGGGTGGAATAAACTGGAATAGGAATCCAACAATGATGTTATTATTGATACCCAAGTAGTCCCTAAAGATGAAATAGTTAAGCCATCAATAGCCATTAAAGAGGAAGAACAGGCACAAGAGGAGGAGGAAGAACAGGCACAGGAAGAAGTAGAACAGGAGCAGGTGGAACAGGAGAATCTACCAGTAAGTCCTGTATTATCGAGACATTCAACTTAAGTAACATGACCACCTGATAGATATCAGGCTAGTGTTGTATGCCAAGTGATTTCAGTTCCTGGTAACTATAGTGAACTGAAACTGTATCCTGCTAAGGATCAGGCTGCTTGGCAGGAAGCAATGGATAAGGAACTGAAATCCTTACAAAGGTTGGAGGTATATGCAAATGTTAGGTTACCACCAGGTAAATATGCCACAGGGTGTTAATGGATTTATAAACTTAAGACTAGTGTGGATGGGACTGTTACCCATAAAGCCAGGTTAGTAGCTCAAGGGTTCAATCAGACAGCAAATGACTACAATGAGGTATTTGCGCCTAGCCTGAAGGCTACCACATTAAGGGCAGCCTTCGCGTGGGCAGCTAAAGAGAAATACATTGTAAATCATTTAGATGAAGAGACAGCTGCAACACACTATTTATTTAAAGAAACCTTTAGGTATAAAAAATGATAATACAATTGATTGCTGGAGGTTGAAAAAGAGTCTTTATGGGTTGAAGCAATCAGGATATGAGTGGAACCAGTGTATAGTTAAGGAATTAACTAAGATAGGCTTTGTAGCTGGCATGGCTGATCCATGATTGTTTAAAAAGGAAAGTGATGGTGTAGTTTCATTGTTACTATTGTTTACTGATGACATAGCATTAATCACCAAAACTGAGCAAGAAGTACTGAAATAATTTCACTGTTAGAAAAGAAATTTAAAATAAAACAGCTAGGTGAAATTAAACAATACCTTGGTTTAAAGATAGATAAAACTAGGGGAGGATACAAAATCTCACAGGCAGATAAAATCAACCAGTTACTAAAAAAATTTAAAATGGAACTTTTAAAACCAGCTAAAACACTGATGAGCCAGGAGTTTAGCCATAGTGATGTTCAAAGTCCTGTTTTTGATAAGAACATTTATCAGTCCTTGATTGGTAGTTTATCCTATCTCAGTAATTGGTCAAGGCCAGATATAGCATACGGTGTTAATCAATTAGCTAGGTTTTATACTGAGCAAACTGAAAGGCACTGGCAAACTGCTAAGGGAATGTTAAGATATCTAAAACAAACAATGCATTATGCATTGTATTTTGAGCCTAAGGATGAACTAAGTCTCACTGCATATGCCAATGCAAGTTTTGCTACAGGCAGAAATACACATAAATCTACATCGGGTACTGTAGTATTATTGGGAAAGGTGTTGATTGGATGGAGGTCTATTCGACAGAAACATCTAAGTTTATCAACAATGGAGGCTGAATTCTCATGTTTATCTCTATTATGTACAGATTTAGTTTGTTATAAGCAACTATTGATTGATATGGTAATTGATGTAACAGGTTCTATTGTTGTTTATGAAGACAACCAATCAGCAATACAAATGGCTTCCAATCTTGCTGTAAAGACAAGAACAAAACACACAGATTTAAGATATTTAAATGTGAGACAATATGTACAAAGTAAAATTATTAAACGGGAGTACTGCATGTCAGAGAATAACATTGCAGATCAGTTTACAAAAGCCCAAGGCTCTGTAAAACATAAGGCTTGCTGTGAGAATTAAGGACTTAAACTGTAAGGTGTTATATATTGTCCTACCCAGGGGAGAATGTTAGGAATTGATAGTCACCTAACAGTTGGATTGGAAATATATAAACCAGGATAGATGTTTAATACTGTATCTTTAAGAGAATGCAAAAATTGTAATTGGGTGTGGTTCCTTAAATAGCCATAAAATGGAGCCAGAAACCTGGGTTGTTATGTTCTGTTGTGGTAGTTGCTTGTTGGATGTGTTTGGTTCCTGCATTTTTCCCTATTGACTGTTGCTGATCGTTGTTCTTCTTGGATTGATGTGAGCCTGATTACTGAACTGTTTATGATACTGGACTTTTGTTATTTGGACTATCCCTGGATTGAATACTGACTGCTTTAACCATGTATGACTTGGACTGCTTGTTGGACTTTGCTTAACCATTTACTGGAAGTAAAATGTACATTTTTCTATTCAGTGTATCTGTGTGCTGGTCATGTGTTATTCAACATCACTCTCACTACAGCTCCCTGTGTGCACTCATTCTGCTAACAGGGAATTACCTCAACAACTGTCAGCCTGGGAGACTTGGCCAAGCCTAGATGGTCCATAGGCATTAGGAAGGACAACAACTGGGAAGGGAAAATGAAAGGAATCACCCTCACCATAGGAGAGTGACAAGAGGACGAGGAAGAGAAGGGGATGAACAAGACTGTGCCAATCTCCTCATGAGACAAGCCATGCAATTCATGATGGATGCTTTTCAAAATCTGAAAGGAAGAGAGGCACAGACTCACATATGAGGGAGTGTCAGACATTGGAAACAGCTGGAGGAGGGGGATTTGGAACCATCATCCCTGGACACTCCAGCAACATCCTGGCAGGAAAAGCAACAATAATAAGGACCCTGCAGAGAGACACAGAGGCAGGAAATGTCTCAGCACAGGCCCTCACAGGTGGATGGCCTCCACTCGGTGTGAAATTCAATGGAGATCCCCAGCAGCTAGGATTTTTCCTAGCCCAGGTTCTAATCTAGTAGGGAAACAAAATCCCTACTAAGGGAGCTAAGATCTGCATTGGAGGGGGATGTAACCAGATGGATGGTAACCCTCCACAACACCAATGCCCCTGAGCTGAGGAATTTTAATTGATTTATAACTGCCCTGAGATGGCTATTTTACAGGACCCCTTAGGTGACTGGAAAGCCAGAGACCACATCAGAACCATGAGACAGGGTTGCAGACCAACAACTGGGTACATTGAGGAATTTCAAGACTTGGCCTGCTGCCTTGGCTGGCCAGAGAAAATCCTCATGAGTTATTTAAAGGATAGCCTGAATGATGACTTATACAATTCATGCATTGTGACCCCCCATCCCACCCTGTTCATCTCCAAGACTGGTGTGTGTTGGCTGAGGAGGTGGAGAGTGATAAAAATTTATACAAGTATCAGCAAGGCATGGAAGAAATCTCCCCCAAGAGAAAGAGAGAGATTACTAGGAACCAAGCCAAAACATTTATCAACTTGCTTCAAGTGTGGAAAAAGAAAGCCATTGGGCAGCAGAGTGCCAAGCAAACTGCTCCATCAAGAAAGGGAAGCTATTCCAGGAGAAAAAGTAAAAAGGATACAATCCTGGGCAAAGGAGAAGGGTTTGAAAGGTTCGAAGTCATGGAGTTCACTCCCTTTCCCAACTGAGAGGAGAAAACTCGAACTCCACCAGAGGAAAACCAGGGGCCAACTGACAATGACTCAGATGATGTCCCCTTATAGGTGACCCCATTGTCCCCCCAACCATGCCCATAGAATTAAAACTCATTGGAACTGGACAGAAAGCCTCTCTAAAAACTATTCTAGACTCTGAGTTCAATAGATGCATTGTATTGGTTCTGGTGGAGAAACTGGGGATTTGCCTGAGGACTCTTAAAACTCCAATTGCATTTTACCAGCTGAATGATTAGAGAATTTCTGCCATGTTTGCTACCAAATGTTTGGGGATGCAGATGGGGGCCCAAACAGAGACTCTAAGCTGTATAGTCACCCCAGGGATGGAAAGACCTCTGGCCCTGGGACTGACCTGGTTGAAACGATAGAACCCCCAAGTGGATTGGAGAAAGGGACTGTTAAAATTCCCACCAGGTGGAAAATCCCAATGCAGTCAAAAACACCTAATTTTGACTTTCGTATCAAGAGGCAGGAGCAATTCAAGGGAGACTCCTAGCAGCGATTACGAAGGAGTTTTGGGACCTGAGGAAAGTTTTCAGTGAAAAGAAGTTGGATGAGCTTCCCCCCCATCAAACCACAGATTGTGCCAGGGGCTAAACTGAAGTTCTACTTGATGGACTCTGCACGTCCATTGACAAGAACCTGGTTCAGGGTTTTATCCAACCAGTTAGACCCCCAATGGCCATCCCAGTTTACATCTCGGTGTAGATTATATATCTCTTAATGCTATTTGCATGAAAGCATGTACTCCCTGCCCCTCATAAAAGATATGCTACTCATCTAGTGAGGGGGAGGATTTTCATTGTTGGACTTTTGGGAGGCTTACTACCATGTTAGGATCCAAAAGAAGATAAGTGTAAGATTGCTTTCAATTGGCCCTTCAGCTGTTTTCAGTTTAGGAATGCCAGGCAGCATTTGAAAATCTGAAATGGTTCTTTTCTGCTGAGCCAGTGCTAAAGCACCCAGATGCAGACAAACCATTTGTCATCCTAGCTAAAGCCAATGATGTGGCAGTAGGGCAGTACTGTTGCAACTGCATGTGCAGTTGCAGTCTTATGCATACATATCCAAAAAATTAACAGAAACTGAACAACACTGGATTATGTGAGAAAAGAAAATCTATGCAGTTAGATGGGCACTCCTTTCCTGGAGGCAATTTTTGGAGGGAAGTAAAATCCCTTTCCAGGTTTGGACTTATTTCAAAAATCTGGGAGACCTGAAGACCCCTCTCTCCTAAAAACTCTCTCCTAAACAGGCATGATGAGCCCAATACTTTTGGCATTTTAACTTCATCTTGTGCTACTTACTGGGAGGAAAAAATGTCCTGACTGATGCTTTTGCAAGAATGCCTCAGTACAATTGCTCCAAAGGGGAAGTAACTAAACCAATGCTCCCCTTGCACCAGCTAGCAATTCAAGTAACCAGAGTACACAAGAGAAAGGAAAACCACTGTTGGATGGAGCCATAGCAGTTGCTTTCAAAGTTACACTGAAGGAAGATGCATGGATTAATGCCCACAAAAATGTCTGTTCCATTCAAGATGGATTGGCTTGAATAGGGATCAAGCTATATTTACCTGCCAGTCAGAAAATTATGCACTTGTGTCATGATGCCAAACAGGCAGGTCACTTCAGGTTGGTAAAGACTTTACACCTCATAAAAAGACAATTCTGGTGACCTTCCCTTTAAAAAGACGTTGAAAGCCATGTGTCCAGTTGCCTTATTTGTACCTCAGCCAAGTGAAAGCAAGAGAAGAAGACACCAGGTCTCCTCCAAACTGTGGCTGAGCCTTCAGCACCCTAGACAGATATTTCTATGGATTTTATTATAGAGCTCACTGAAAGCTCAGGAAACACAGTAATTTGGATTGTAATGGACCTTTTCTCTAAACATGCCCACTTTATCCCTTGCCAAAAGATAATGACAGCTAAAGGACTAGCAAAGATGTTTCTACATCACACCTATCAATTAGATGGTACTCTACAATAGATAATCTCTAATAGGGTAGGCTAGAAAAAAGTGGAGGGAGGGCGGAGCAGGTGTCACGATGATACGGCTTGCGATCTCAGAGGTCTGAGATTGCAGCTGATATCTTTGCCCCTGGATGGTCCAAACAGATCTAAACCATCCTGAAAAGATGACGATAGTGAAGAGCACATCCTGTAGATCTCAGGGATACTGCAAAGTCCTTGGTTGATCCAGGAGAAGCTCTTCTTGCCAGCGGCAAAGAGGCAGCCATTAAAGCTGCTGAAGTTGGGACAGCTCCGAAATGGAAGAGAGCAGAAAGAGAAGTGTGCCGGTTTGGTGAGAACTTTCACTTTTTTATACTAAGACTTAAAAGGACACCCTAAAGAAAAGAAAGAATCTGTAAAGTTTTGACAGAAGTGAATAAGCAGCGATTTTAAACAGAAGTGTCAAAGTAAGGCTTTGCTTTTTTTTTTTTTTTTGAAAAAGTTTTTATTAAATTTTCTACAAACAAACAAGACAAACAAAACATAAAAACATCAACTCTTATATGTACATCCAGTGTGTCAGATGGTTCATCATTTTTGTGCATTCATTCTGTAGTCTCAATTACAATTATGTTACATAACAACTCATATTGTCAATCCAAACTTATATATCCTAATATCACTAAAGAAAGAAGTTTTTGACTATATTTTTAATCATTCATGCTTTATGAGCTAACAATACTTTAAACCAATTTACTCTATAACAAATCATCTAGTCATATCAAATCAATCCTAAAAAATCCTTTATAAATATAATATCAAATAGCAAAATAATAGCAAAATAAAAATATTCCTTACTATCTAGCATTCTAAATATTCTATTATCGTATTTTATCATCTAGCCATTTATAAAAAAGATCCCAAATTTCGTAAAATTGTTTATCCTCTTGCTCTCTAATTTCAAATGTCAATCTGCTCATCTCAGCACATTCCAATATTTTTTTAATAATTTCTTCCTGGAATGGTATTTTCTCATTCTTCCAATTTTTAGCAAATACAATCCTGGCCGCTGTTAATACATTTACAATCAGGTATTTCAAATCTTTACTATATATATCAGGTAAAATTCCCAATAAGAAGATCTCTGGTTTCAAATCTATATGTTTCTTTGTCATTTTTTCCAACCACATGCGAATTATAGTCCAATATTTTCTAGCATCCTCACAAGTCCACCACATATGGTAATACGAGCCGGGTATCTGATGACATTTCCAGCATTTTTCAGATTTGTTCTTAAACATTCTTGCTATTCTTGTCGGAGGAAAGTGCCACCTGTAAAACATCTTATACAAGTTTTCTTTATATGCTGTTGACATTGTCATTTTATAATTTTGAGACCACAATTTCTGCCATTTCTCTAAATCAATCCCATATCCAAAATTCTTCCCCCAAACAATCATAGTTTCTTTGACTTGTTCTTCCTCTAATTTCATTCCCAGTAAATAACCATATAGTTTTTTAATCACCTTCTCATCAGTACCCATCAAGATCTTATCTAAATCAGTCTGTTTATCATAAAATCCCTCCGTTTTAGAATCTTCATCATACCTTGAGTGTATTTGTGCATATGAAAACCAATTCATCCTTATACCTTGTTCCTCTAACTTTTGAATCGATTTAAGTTCACCCTTTTCATCCAAAAGTTCCCCATATCTAACTGTTTGTTCCTTCTTGTAGATTATAGGATAGGAAAATGCTTCAATGGTCGATAACCAAACTGGAATTTTCAAATAACATTGTCTTTTTATCTTCTCCCAATTTAACCACAAAGACTCCCGTACATAATGTCTTCTAAAATAACCCTGTGTTTTAGTTCCCTTATACCATAAAAAAGCATGCCAACCCAACAGCAAGTCATGCCCTTCTAATGTCAACAACCTATGTTTCCTTAATGTTATCCATTCTTTGACCCACATCAAACTTGCAGCTTGATAATACAATTCCCAATTAGGCAGACCAAAACCTCCTCTAATTCTAGCATCTTGCAAAAGCTTTAGCTTTATTCTCGCTTTTTTACCTTGCCATATAAACTTCAACATAATTTTATTTAAATCTTCAAAATAGTCTTTTCCAAGCCTAATTGGTATTGTTTGAAACAAAAATAAAATTCTAGGTAAGATATTCATCTTAATTGTTGAAATTCTCCCTATTAATGACAATTGCAAGTTTTCCCACTTCTTCAAATCTGTAGTTATCTGTTGTTTAAGTTTAATATAATTATTCTCCTTTAATGTGCTACATCTTGTTGTCAAATATATCCCCAGATACTTAACCTTATTTGTAACTTGAATTTTCAAAAGATCTGCCAATTCTTCTGTCTGTCTCAATAGCATATTCTTTGTCAAAATCTTTGTTTTATCTTTATTTATTTTCAAACCAGCCACCTCTCCATATGCCTCTATCCTTTCCAGTAACTTTGGAGCTGTTTCTAGCGGATCTTCCAAAATAAAAGCTAAGTCATCAGCAAAAGCTTGTAGCTTAAATTCTTCCTTCTTAATTTTCATTCTTTTTATGCTTTTATCATCCCTAATATTTCTATTCAACACTTCCAAGGTCAACACAAATAGCAAAGGAGATAGGGGGCATCCTTGTCTTGTGCCTTTCCTTATATTAATAAAATCTGTAAGTTCCCCCTCCATCATTACCCTTGCTGTCTGTTTATTATATATAGCTTCTATTGCTTGAATAAATTTTTTAGCAAAACCCATCTGCTCCAATAATAATAACATAAATCTCCAGTTCACATTATCAAATGCTTTTTGAGCATCTAGGAATATCAAAGCCATTTGCTTTTCAGGATGAGCCTCATAGTATTCCAAAGTGTCCAAGATTACTCTCATATTGTCTCTAATTTGTCTCTTTGGCAGAAATCCATTTTGATCTGAGTGAATAAAATTGTTTAAATATTTTTTAAGTCTTTCTGCTAAGATTGAAGCAAAGATTTTATAGTCTGCATTCAATAAAGAAATAGGTCTATAATTCTTAATTTGCAATGGGTCAGTCTCTTTGCTTTTTTTTTTTTTGTTGGATTTCTATATGCGATTTTTCATTTGCTAACTGGACTGGCTTTTTTC
This sequence comes from Hydrophis major, assembly GCA_033807585.1. Taxonomy (NCBI): domain Eukaryota; kingdom Metazoa; phylum Chordata; class Lepidosauria; order Squamata; family Elapidae; genus Hydrophis; species Hydrophis major. The sequence continues at coordinate 84,645,887 of CM066343.1, read as the reverse complement.
TTAATTATGTCTACCTTTTCTCCTTTTTGATTTTGCAATATTTTAGGCTAGAGCCTTCCTTTAGTTACTGTACATATATACTGTATACTGTATGTGTGTATATATATATATATATATATATATATATATATATATATATATATATATATATATATATATATATATATGTTTTCTTAAGTTTTCGTGGGTACTTACATGTCTGGCATTCAGCTTTGTTCGGGTATTTTCCCACGTGGTGCTTTTAAAGTTGTAGCAACGTTTCAGCAGAATCTCATCTGCCATCATCAGGCTTCTGTATGGTGTTTCTCATAGCATCAACTTCAATGGCACCAAAACCCTAGCCACTATAGAAAATCCCAGCCACAGAATCATCAGAGAAGCCATAGAGATTGAAAAAAGACCAGAAAGCATGAACAGAAGAGATGATTCCACCAGGCTGTCAATCATGTGGATTCCACCAGGCTGTCAATCATGTGGAAGCCTGCACTCACAAACAAAAAAATCTCCACACCACAAGCCAGGCAAACACCTGGGCACAAACAGATCCCCCCTGATACTTCCAGCTCAAACACACCCCAACCAGGCACCCAGATGAAACCCAGCTTCCTAACTAATATAGCCGTCCATTTACCCAAAGCCAAACTGCACTAAAGGCCTCCAATAAAGTAACACAATGTTGCCAGCCAATCAAGATACAAAAAGAGCCAAAAAAACAGACAGAAGATATTAGAAGCAGAACACAGCAAACTCCAAGACCAATAAACACAGACCAAGACTCTCAATCAATCAGGATGAAGAAAAAACCATTCTGTCACAGCAATAGGCTACCCCAAATTTAAATCTGAAACCACTGTAAAAGTCTAACTCATGGACGAACACTATACAGAAGCCTGATGATGGCAGATGAGATTCTGCTGAAACGTTGCTACAACTTTGGAGGCACCACTGCTATGACGTGGGAAAATACCCGAACATCGCGGGTACTTACATGTCTGGCATTCAGCTTTGTTCGGGTATTTTCCCACGTGGTGCTTTTAAAGTTGTAGCAACGTTTCAGCAGAATCTCATCTGCCATCATCAGGCTTCTGTATGGTGTTTGTCTGTGAGTCAGACTTTTACAGTGGTTTCAGATGTAGCAACGTTTCAGCAGAATCTCCTTTTGTCATTTTGCTCACTGCTTCTTTAGATTTTTTAGATTTGGATTGCCTAATTGGGAGTTGTATTACCAAGCTACAAATTTGATATGGGTCAAGGAATGGATAACATTAAGAAATACTAGATTGTTAACATTAGAAGGACATGACTTGTTGTTGGGGTGGCACACTTTTTTTATGGTATAAGGGAACTAAAATACAGGGATATTTTAGAAGACACCATATACGGGAGTCTTTGTGGTTAAATTGGTAGAAGACTAAAAGACAATGTTATTTGAAAATTCCAGTCTGGTTATCGATTATAGAAGCATTTTCTTATCCTATAATATATAAGAAGGAACAAACAGTTAGATATGGGGAAATATTGAATGAAAAGGGTGAACTTAAATCGATGAAAAATCTAGAGGAACAAGGTATAAAGATGAATTGGTTTTCATATGTGCAAATACATTCAAGGTATGATAAAGATCTCAAAACAGAAAGATTCTAAGACAAATTGATTGACTTAGATAAGATTTTGACAGGTACTGATGAAAAAGTGATTAAAAAACTGTACGGTGATTTATTAGAAATTAAACTAGAAGAAGAACAAGTTAAAGAAACTATGATAGCTTGGGGGAAGAATTTTGGATATGGGATTGATTTAGAGAAATGGCAAAAAATTGTGGTCTCAAAATTATAAAATGACAATATCAACAGCATATAAAGAAAATTTGTATAAGATGTTTTACAGGTGGCATTTCCCCCCAACAAGAATAGCAAGAATGTTCAAAAACAAATCCGAAAAATGTTGGAAATGTCATCAGATACCTGGCTCATATTACCATATGTGTTGGACTTGTGCGGATGCTAGAAAATACTGGACTAGAATCCACATGTGGTTGGAAAAAACGACAAAAAAAACATATAGATTTGAAACCAGAGATTATTTTTATTGGGAATTTTACCTGATACATATAACAAAGATTTGAAATACCTGATTGTAAATGTATTAACAGCGGCTAGGATTGTATTTGCTAAAAACTTGAAAAAAGAGAAAATTCCATCGCAGGAGGAAATTATTAAGAAAATATTGGAATGTGCTGAAATGAGTAGATTGACATTTGAAATTAGAGAGCAAGAGGATAAACAATTTTATAAAATTTGGACCTTTTCTATCAATGGTTAGATAATGAAATACAATAATGAAATATGTAGAATCTTAGAAAATAATAAATATACAAAGATGTATTTTTTTTCCTCTTTTTTACTATATCTATAAAAAACTTTTAGGATAGATTCGGGAAGATTATATGAATTGTTACCAAATGATATTAAGTAAGTTATAGTTATCTTGCAAAATATGAATGAATAAAATTATTGTCAAGTGATTGATTAATAATGATACTAGGGTACTTAATTTTTGACTGAGAATATGCAATGTAACTGTAATTGATGACTATGAAATGGATGCACAAAAAATTTGTAAACCAAACAGCACACTGCTTGTATATTCATGGAAAAAAGGTTAATGTTTTTATGTTTTATTTGTTTATGTTTGTCTTTAAAAATCAATAAAAAATTTACAAAAGAAAGAAAGAAAGAAAAAAGTAAGATAGAAAGCATCAGCACCAGATGGATTTGTAACTGGCTGACAAACTACTCGGTGAGTAGTTCTTAATGGGTCTACGTTTACATGGAGGGAAGTCACAGTGGGGTACCACAAAGTTTTGTCTTAGACCCAGGACTCTTCAATATCTTCATGAATGATTTAGATAAGGGAATAGAAGGGGAACTTACCAAATTTACAGATGATACTAAGTTAGCAGGAATAGCTAACACCCTAGATGATAGGCTGAAGATCCAGATGGATCTTGGCAGACTTGAACACTGGATCCTATCTAACAAAATGAAATTCAATTCAGATCAAAAGTAAATGTAAGATATAAAGTCTTACATTTAGGCAAGAAAAACCAAAAGTACATAAGCCAGGGTGAAACCATGCTTAATAGCAATAACTGTGAGAGGGACCTTGGAGTCTTAGTGGACAGCCAGTTAAATATAAGCCAGCAGTGTGCAGCGGCAGCCAAAAAAGCCAATGCAATCCTAAATTGTATTAACAGAGGGATATAATCAAGATCAAGTGAGGCACTAATACCACTCTATAAAGCCTTAGTAAGACCACACCTAGAATACTGCATCCAGTTTTTGTCACCATACTATAAAAAAGATGTGGAGACTCTGGAAAAAGTGCAGAGAAGAGCAGCCAGAATGATTAGGGGACTGGAGACTAAAACATATGAAGAATGGTTACAGGAACTGGATATGGCTAGTCTAGTGAACAGAAGGACTGGGGAGACATGACAGCAGTGTTCTAATATTAGAGATGCTGCCACAGAGAAGAAGAGATCAAGCTATTTTCCAAGGCACCTGAAGGCCTGATAAGGATGGAAATTGATCAAGGAGAGATTCAACCTAAAAATAAAGAGAAATTTTCTGACAGTGAGAACAATCAATCAATGGAACAACTTGACTTTGGAAGTTATGTGAGCTTCACCACTTGAGGCTTTCAATATGAGATTGAACTGCCATTTGTCAGAAATAGTGTAGGGTCTCCTGCTTGGGGAGGAGGTTGGACTAGATGAACTACAAGGTCCCTTCCAACTCTATTAATCTGTTAATCAAAGGGGTCCAATTCTCCTCCAAATTTTGGAGATCTTTTTGGGGCTTATTTGGTACAGAACAAGGACTAAATTCCAGTCATTATCCTCAAACTAATGGCAGGATAGAGAGATCCAACTTAGTTCTGGAACAGTACCTGAGATGCTTTGTCAACTACCAATAAGACAACAAGACTGATCTCTTGCCATTTGCTAAAGTAGCTTATAATAGCATGGTGCATAGTAGCACTGGCTTCACTGTGTTCCAAGTAGCTACCATATAAGAATTTAAACCTATGTCTGAATTGTCAGTAAAAGATCCAGTAGTTGCTTCTTTGAAAGAATGGATCTCTCAACTACAGAACACCGACCTGTCGTATGAAGGACTCCAGATGAGGATGTAGAGATTAGGGGGATCCTGCACTCCCACTTATACAGAGGAAAGGCCCAGTACTTAGTGGAAGGATTTCCCTAGCTCCCAAAATGAGTGGGTTGATAAATCTCATGTCTAAGCCCTTATATTACTTAGATGCTTTCATGATCAATATCCTGACAAACTGAAATGATCATTCTTCTTCCTTGTTTTTCCTCCTTTTTTTTCTTCCAGATGCGAATCTCCTTCTAGGGGGACATTCCATCTCAGAACACTGCCATTCTAGAAGGGAGGGGGGAATCAAGTGAATTTAAATCAGGAATCTCTTGAATTATGTTCACCCACCATATGTGATCAGATGCCAAGGAAACAGCTTAACTAAACGTAGCTTTATTATATAGTGATCTTCCAACCACTTTACAAACCAGATCTGGCAACCTTTGGGGTTTTGTTCTTATTTACTTTCCCTAACTTATTTATTTAAAAATAGTTATTCCAGAAATAGTTCACATATAAAGCAATAAAACAAATGAAAAAAGATGACTGAAATAATTACATCAAAGTTATTTATATATAATTAGTATAAATAATACACATCCTCCTATTTTGATATAATTGTTTTAGCTATCATTAATTAATTAATGAATTTCAATTGCATGATACAGGGAATGCAGCAATGGATATAAGTGTGAAAAATGGCCGTGTCAGTTTTTTCAATGGAGTTGTAATTTCAAGCAGTCAATAAATGAACTATTGTAAGTTGAGTACTATCTATATACTTTGAGTTTATAATGAGGCTGTTTGTTGGCAAGGGACAAATTTGAATATGGAACTTTTTCCTCATTTCTCAAGATTTAATCATCACATCATACTAACTTTCTTCATATTTACAAGAGAGAATGCTTTAATCATCACATCATACTAACTTTCTTCATATTTACAAGAGAGAATGCTTATCAATTTTAATGTAATAATTATGTCTCTGATTTTTTTTAAGGGAATGTTAGAGATACACCTATATGCAAAAAGCAGATTTATTTTAATAAATTTAATTTATATTGTTTGATATATTATTTTATATGGCTCTGATGCTATATTTTATTATAATGTTTCATAAAATTATCTACATAGAACACAGAATAATAGAGTTGGAAAGGACTTTAGAAGTCTTCTAGGACAATCCCCTGCTCAAGCAGGAGACCTTCTGCCATTTCAGACAAATGGCTGTCCAATTATGCAGAATTATTCACATAAAATTGAATTATGAAAATGATAATTAATTTTTGCTGAAGCCAGCTTCAAGCAGTAAGCTAGATAAGGCTAAATGGGCTTGTGCAGCTTATAATTAGTATGTGGGAAAGCCATTGTCAGCCTGTTGTATGAGTCATATTAAATCAGGAGTGGGTTTCTACCTGTTTGGACTGGTTCTACAGAACTGGCTGTTACGATTCTGTGCAGTTCGGAGAATTGGCAAATCGCACCACTGGCTGGCCCTGCCCCTCCCCATTCTCCCCTCCCCACTCCTTATCTCACATGCACGCCATCCAACTTGCCTGTGTTGTGTCTTCTCCTAATTTTTGGTAAGCTGCTATTTTTCCTTTTTTCCCCAACAATCAATTGTTCCAACTATCAGCTGTGCTGTGTGATTTAGATTAGCTAGAAAGGAGAAAATTGTTGGATTTCTTGCTTTCTAGCTAATCTAAATTGCTGTTGTACTGCTTTGCCTTTGCTCAGGAGGCTTCCCTGAAGCCCAGTAAGGGGTGGTATTCAGGGAGTTGAGGGGGGAGAAGTGGCCTGAAAGCAGAGCTGAACCTTCCTTAGGACTTCTATTTTTCTGTGCAGACTCAGGCAGCAGATTGCAGAAGGGTAGATCTGTAAGTGACTTTGTGATTCTGTGAGCGACTCAATCTGCCTCCCTGCTTTGCCTGATTTTTGGTAAAAATTGTTCTTTTTTTAATTAAAAAATCAATATTTTCTCAGCACTATATTTAGTATGAAACAAATACAGTACTTTACAGCAAAAGGCAAAAAAATTCTTTGTGTTCTCGTATAGTTAAATGCATTAGTTTATTAAAGTTTTAAAAAATTTCCATATTTTGGGTCTCTTTGGGGAGTAAGCATGATGGTGATATTATGGAGCTTTCCTCTTTATCTTTTATGACTGTTATGTGGATGGATGGAGCAAATGACCAAATATGTGTTGCAATATCATAATGTGATGCAAAAATAAAAGTTTGGGAATTGTACCATGATTCACAATGCATCATTCAGCACATTCAGCACCATCCATCTATGAATGGAAATGTAAGCTCATAGATTTGAAGAATCCTAGGATTACCTTAGAATTTATTTTTCAACTAGTATATTTTTGATCAACTGATATTTAAAAACCCCAAAGCCTGTAACTTATCCACAGGAAATATATTCTATCATTGTTCACATCTGCTAGATCCAAAATGGTTGTAGCCATGGTGAAAGCATGAAGTGAAATAAAGAGCTGAACACAGAGAGCCTAAGGCAGTTGGATGAAGTGGGAGACTAGGTTGCCTCAGAGGCTTCTCTGTGAGGCAATGTAGCATCAGGTAAATATACTGACTGTAAGATTCCCCAAAGGCACAAGAACTTGGACACAATTAAATTCTTCAGAGTTATGTTGCACATTTTCCATAGTCACAATATGTGATTCAGAAGATAGTAGAAAATAAAGTAGGTTAGAAAAATAAAGCACTGATGCTGCTGCCTAGTTTGGGTAATGAAACTCTGCAAGAAAACAACCAACTCCAAGGGCACCAAGGACTCCTCAATAAATAGTTTTTTTCCTACTTAAATGACAAAAGAGAAAAGTATGCTATAGTTTCAAAACTCACCTCATTTGTGCTTTTGTTCATTCCTATGGTGAATGAAAGAACCACATAATAAATATGTCTGTTAAAAAACACTATAAAAATACAAATAAATGCAATCTATTAATTTGTCAGTGACTTTGGCTGCTGTAACTATATTGAAAAATAATCTTTACATGATAATGTCATATTGTGCATGTGGTAGGTTGCCTGATAAAAACTTCAGCTTTAACATTACATAATTATGTATGTAAGTTCCATAATTTCTCTTTTTTTTTTTTTTTGCCACTTCATGGTTGCCTGTGGCCAATAGAGCATTGATTTGCAAGATAGTCTCTAAATTAAAGAACCTAACTTCATAGACCATCATGAGCACACCTGAGGTAAAATTTGCTAATGGTATATGTCAAAATGGCTGGGTACTGTGCCCTTACCATTAAAAGACAATGCTGCATGGCTATGATAAAAATAATAATGAATAAGATTAAAAACATGATGTGAAAGCTTCATTGAACCAAAGCTATGATAGGTAGTGGAAAACTATTGCTTAGTCTTTTTTTATGATTTCCATAAGGCTGCTCACAATGATCGGGAATAGTCTGATGGGTATATAAGTATAAAAACAGATTTTAAACCACTGCCTTTTTCATTGTCATTCAGGAAAAACTGGAATAAGTAAAGCATAAATAAAGCATAAGTTTGCTGCCTGACCAAAAATAAACAGCAGAGTCATGCAAAGTTTTCAGGAAGATATTTGAAATTCTGAGTGCCACCAGAAAAAGAATGTGTTGTAACCATCAGGTCCCAGAGGAAAAGTATTTCAGAAATTGATCACTGTGCTTTTACTAGGGAAAAAAGCAAGAATAAACCTGAAAATGTTGCAAGTTTCTAAAAAAAAGAGGGGGCCTTGGGTTACCAAATTGGGAATTATATTACCAGGCCTCGATACTTACATGGGTGAAAGAATTAGGTTGGCATGCTTTTGTTAGATGGGTCCGTGTGGGAAGGAGAGGCAGGACACAGCAGGACTGGAAAGCAGACTTTATTTTAAGTCAGTTCGTGGAAAAAAGCTGCTCAACCGCAGCAGGCACCAGCTTTTATAGCCGGTGCTGTCCAAAGCTTCAGCCACTGATGAGACTTCATTTTTCCCGCCAGCGGCTGGGCCAATGAGTGGAGTCTATTAGCCGACTCCACTCTTTGGCCGTATTTGGTCATATATAACACCCCTTCCCTCCGAGTTAGTGTTCCTCCAATCGGTGCTTGCCTACTGTATGTAATCACATAAGTAGGCATGGCTTCGGTGGGTGCGACTGGACCTGCGCACCTCACTTATTCTTTAGGTGGCAGCCTGAGCGGACAGGTCCACCACTGCTTTGGTCCCTGCCAGTGGAACCGTCTTGAAATTTGCTGCTGGCACGGCAGGGAACCTTGAGCCTGAGGCCTCAGAAGGACACCATGCAACTCCCTCTTTGCAAGATAAGTGTCTCTATCATTGTTGTTTGGGGGGTTCTGTTTGCGGGGCTGGTGTTTGTGATCTGTGTTGTTCAGTTATTGCGTGTCAGGTGTTTCGCGTTTGGGACCCGGCCCTGTAGCTGATCGATGTGCTGCTCCCATAGCTTCCCTTCCTCCATCTCTAATCTGTAGGACCAGGGCCCTGTGCTTTTGATTACCCTAGCTGGCACCCACGCTGGTCCCCCAGTGTAATTGTGTGCGTAGACTGGGTCCCCTATGGTGAATTGTCTGCATTTCCCCGTGGGGTCCAGGGATGTTTCTCTGCTGTAGTTAGGATGGACCTGGTCTAGTACAGTCTGCAGCCGCCAACCCATTAAAAGTTCTGCTGGGTTGTGGTGTGTTGTAGTGTGGGGAATGAAAAACTAAGCAAGAATTGAGTAATCAAGGGATGGATATAGCATGGTGGCCACAAGTGCAAATATAATCTCGATATGAGAAAGATGCTAAAATGTATAGTTTTAATAAACAATTAACAGAATTGGACCAGATATTAACTGGAACGGATGAAGAATTAATAAAGAAAATATATAGCTATTTATTATTGGAAAGTGAGCAAATAAAGGAGACAATGATAGCTTGGGCTAAAAATTTGGATATGCAATAGAACTGTATTAATGGCAGAAATTGTGGGATAGAAATGTTAAATTAACTGTGTCAACTGCATATCAAGAAAATCTGTATAAAATATTTTACAAATGGCATTTTTCACCAACAAGATTGACAAAAATGTTTAAAGACAGGTTAGCTAAATGTTGGAAGTGAAATGTTGGTTCATATTACCATATGTGGTGAGCATGCCCAAAAGCAAAAAAATATTGGATGAAAATACATACTTGGAAAAATGATAAAGCAGCATGTAGATTTGAAACCAGAAATATTTTTATTGGGCATCCTACTGGAAAAGTATGATAAAAGGAATATATATTTGATTTTACATGTATTAACTGCAGCCAGAATTGTATTTGCACAACAATCGAAAAGAGAAGAGATCCTGACAGATGAGAGTGTAATAAAAAAATATTAGAATGTGCAGAAATGGACATAAATTAATGCTTACAATTAAGGAAAAAGAAAGTACTGAATATTTCTTAATATGGGACTTATTTTACCAATGGTTAGATAATAAAAACAGAAGTTAGAAATAGGGGGATATAAAAATGACTAATACTATAAAGAAGATTTGTTAAAATAGAAAAGTAAAATATTATCATTAGTATAGAATTAATATTATTGTGATGAATACTATTGTAAACATTTTGATTATGAGTTTTTTAAAATAATTGTACCCAGACAACACACTGTTGGATTGAAACTGAATTTTTATATGTTATATAAATAAAACAAATTTTTTTTTAAAGAAATGGATCATTGCGCTTGGAAAAGTTTATATGGGGGAAGCATAATACAATTCATCCAAGCTTTGCAAGGGTTTAAATAGGAAAGTCTTAGCTTACATATAGTTTGGAAATGAGTGGATAAATAATTAGGAGGTAGAAAGGAAGTCAGACAAATATGATGCTTTAATTACTCTGATTTTTCACTACAAATGAATGAATGAATCAATCAAAATAGAATTGAAAGAGACCTTGGAGGTCTTCTAGTCCAACCTCCTGCTCTAGCAGGAAACCCTATACCATTTCAGACAGGTGGCTCTCCAGTCTTTTCCTAAAAACTTCCAGTGATGAACAGAGGTGGTATTCAGCAAGTTCTGACCAGTTCTGGGAACTGGTAGCGGAAATTTTGAGTAATTCAGAGAATTGGCAAATACCACCTCTGACTGGCCCTGCCCCCATCTATTCTCTGCCTCCCAAGTCCTAGATGATCAGCTGGGTCTTCTTTTGTTGCCCTGCACAAGAGAACAGAGCTGGAAAGCATATAAATAAATGGATGGGGAAAGAATGGGATTTTGAAGTAACCTTCCCCCAAGAGTGGGGAGGGAATGGGGATTTTGCCATATCTTTCCCCTGCCACTACCACCAAGCCACACCACAGAACCGGTAGTAAAATTTTTTGAATCCCACCACTAGTGATGAACCACCTACAACTTCTGAAAACAAGCAATTGTCCTCACTGTTAGGAAGTTTCTTTTTCATTCCAGGTTGCTTCTCTCTTTGATTAGTTTCCAACCATTGTTTCTTGTCTTGTCTTCTGGTGCTTTGGAAAATAAGTTGACCCCCTTTTCTTTGGGACAGCTCCTCATATACTGGATCACTGCTATCATGTCACTCCTAATTCTTCCATACTCAATTCCTGCAACCGGACTTATGTTTTTGTCTCCAGGCTCTCCAGATTATCTTAGTTGTTCTTTGCACTTTTTCCCCAAGTCTCAACATCTTTTTGTAATGTGGTGACCAAAACTGGATGCAGTATACTGGTGTGGTCCTACTAAGGATTTATAAAGCAGTATTAATATTTCACATGATTTTGATTCTATGCCTCTGTTTATACAAGAAGGATTGTATTATCTTTTTTTGGCTGATGCTGCACACTACTGGCTCATGTTTAAGTGATTGTCTGCTGCAGAAGTGTTAAACTGAATTTCTTTGAGGGCTGGCTCAGCACTGTAGTTCTTATCTGCAGGTTGGCAGTGGGGGGGCAGGAGGTTGGTGTGGTCCATTTTTGACCCATTTGTGGCCTGTTTTGGACCTGTTTTTGGCCCATTTTGGTGGTTTAGCCTGTTTTTTTGCCCATTTTTCAGGATGTTTTCAGGCTGTTTTTCAGGCCATTTTCAGGCTGTTTGGGGGCCAATTTTTGGCCTAGTTTTCAGGTCATTTTTTGCTTGTTTTGGGGGCTATTTTTCAGTTGGTTTTTTTGGCCTGTTTTTCAGGATGTTTTCAGCCCATTTTTGGCCTGATTGGGGCCCATTTTTGGCCTGTTTTTGGTCATTTTGGGCCCATTTTCTGGCTCATTTTCAGTCATTTTTGGGCCTGTTTTTCAGGCTGTTTTTGCCCATCTTTGGGTTATTTTTTGCCATTTGGGGGGCATTTTTCAGGCCCTTCTTGGCCTGCTTTGGGTCTGTTTTGGCCCATTTCAGGCTGTTTTCAGCCCATTTATGGCCATCAATGTGCTGCAGGGGGCCATGGAATGTGAAAACGAGGCGTGGGTTTTAGCTTCAAGAGGCACCATGGGCCAATCCTTTCATATTTTCAGGCCGGTCCCATGGGCCAGATTTAAGCACCCTGTGGGTTGCATCCGGCCCGCATGCCTTGAGTTTGACACCCCTGGTCTACTGGGACACTAAGGTCCCTCTCACAGTTACTGTTTTTGTTGTGTCTGAATTTTTCACTCTGGTCTGCAAGCTAGGGGAAGAAATACGGCTACCTAATTTGCTGGCAGGCTGACAGCTGCGAGTATAAAAGAGCTATCAGATGAAGCTGCCTCAGGTTGCCATTAGTGCAGGGGGAAGTTAGTTTGAATGCCTGTTGGCAAGCCGCTGTTAATAGACAGAAATAAATCTTGTTAGCCACTGTTAATCTGAGTTGCCTTGTTTTTCCCCACTGATCACAAAATCTAACAATTGGTGATGAAGGTGGGATTGTACTGAGGCAATGAAAGAACAAAGCACTGATTGAAGTTGAAGTCACTAATTAGAGCTGAACAAATGAGTGAAGTGGTTTTTTTAAAGCTGAAGTTCACCTTCCTTCACAGAGTTGAGGCACTGACAATGAGAAGTTGTGTGCTGAATAGTTTTTCCTCAGATAGCCATGCCTGTACTAACCAATTTCCCAGCTTTTAATTCAGCCACAGAAATGTGGGATTCTTGTATCACATATTTCAAATGTTTTCTAGAGGCAAACAATTACATTGGTCTATCCAGCAATTGTAAAAAAGCCTATTTTTTGAGTTCTTGTGGCTCAGAGATGTTTGAAACAGCGCGGGCTCTACTGGCTCCCCTGTCAGTGCAAGCTGTACCTTGAGAGATCCTGTTAGCTAAACTAAAGAGCCATTATTCATGTATGCCATCTTGCATAGCCCATCACCATGCATTCTATCACAGGAACCAAGCTGAAGGTGAAAACATTAATCAATATGTGGCAGCCCTTAGAGCGGCAGCCCTATATGGTGATTTTGACAATCTTGAAGACATCTTCCTAGACCGGCTGGTCTGTGGCCTCAGAGACCTTGGCATACAGTGCCACCTTCTGGTGAAAACTGAGCTGACACTCTGATCTGCCCTAGATAAAGCAAGAGCTCCGGAGCTGTCCATTATGTCTACAGCTGAGATCCAAAAACCAATCACCCCAATCACATCAAAAACATCAGCTTCTATTCACCATGATGATGCAGACCCTGAGCCAGGAACCTCAGACAATGATGATGTCCATCGCTTTAAGGTAGCACCAGGGAAAGGCAGGGTTGGAGAGAAGAAGCACCCTCAAACAGGTTGCTCTGGCTGTGGTGGGAATCATTTAAGAGCCAACTGCGGGTTTAAAAATGTCAATTGCTTGCATTGTGGCAAATAAAGGGGCACCTAGCCAGAGTCTTAGGGCTGCTCAGCCAGCATAATGGAGTCAATCAAGTGGACAGCCACTGTTCAAAAGACAATCCCACAGGCAGACTAGACAGGGGGGATGATTGCTAATCCATCTTGGAAGAGCAACCAGAAACAGTCATTGGGCAAATTAGCATTGATTTCAAAGAGAAAATTTTACTCACTGTAAAAATAGAAAGAACACTGTCAAATGGAAATTGACACTGGCTCTTCTTTATCTTTGATGTCTTGGAGCACCATTAAAAGGTTGGTGCCCAAAATCTCAAAGAAATGGCTCAAACCTTGTGGTCTGAAACTAAAACACTTAGTTAGGGGAATTCTAACTAATTCTAAGACTTAGTTAGGGGGATTCTTAATAGGGAACTTCTATTGCAATTTTAGGAAGTCATAAATTCTTAGTACAATTTAAGAAATTCTCAGGCCTCCTTAAACTAGTTATTGTTGAAGAACCCAGACCAAGTTTATTGGGTCTTGGTTGGTTTGGGTCCTTAGGATTGAAGATCAGGGTATTCATAACACTGACACCTCAAACTTTGTGGATTGGGACAGTGTAGAAAAAGAATTCCTCAGCATATTCAAGGCAGGTTTGGGCAGATATGTAGGAACGCCAATGTCATTCAATCTGGACCCCCAAGTCATGCCAAGATGGATACCATTAAAAGGGTACCATTCACATTCCGCCCAAAGATGGATGCCAAATTAGATAAATTGATTGCTCAAGGAATTCTGTAGCCCATGGATCACTCAAATTTGGAGACACCTACTGTCATTCCCATGAAAGCTGACGGCTCTATTCACATATGTGCCAATTATAAATCAATGCCCTACAACAGAGTATATATCCAGTCCCCGTGGTGCAGCATTTGCTGCACTCTTTAGAACAGCGGTCACCAACTGGTGGGCTGTGGCCCACTGATGGGCCATGGAAAATTTTTGGTGGGCCACAGAAGAAATGGCCCCCAAAAACAATTAATCTGGGCTGCACAGTTCTCTCACCTCCCAGCTCTTTGAGGGACCCCAGAGTCAGATCCCTGAGATGCACACACCAACCAGCTCCCACACACAGAGGTGGTGGTGGCAACAACAGTCCCCACCGCCAACACCCATGGTTAGCTCTGCTTATTAGTTCTCTAGCTTTGAATTGCTCCTGCCTCTCTTTCCTTCCCCCTCCTCCCCATGTGCAGGCAGGCAAGGAAAGGGATTTGGAGCCGTGTGCAGCTCTCTGCTCTTCCAATCCTCACTGCCTCTCCCAACATCAAAGTCTTGGAGATGCAAAGATGCTACAGCAGTAGCATCCTGAGTTGCCTTAGCATGCTTGGTGAGTTAAGAATGACCCTATCCAGAGAAGGAGGTGCTGAAGGAGAAGGAGGAGGCAGTAGTGGAGAAACAAGCAACTCAGGGTGCTATGGCTTCGATATTGGGAGAGGCAGCAAGGGCTGGAAAAGTGGAGAGCTGTGTATGGCTCCATCTCCCTTTCCTTTCCTGTATGCACATGGGCACAGGGGAAGGAGGAAAGAAAGAGATCAGGGAGCAATTCAAAGCTAGAGAACTAATGAGAAGAGCTGACAGCAGGCACTGGGGGAGGGGACTGTTGTTGCCACCACCGCTGTGTGTGGGAGTGTGCATCTCAGGGACCTGAACCAGGGGTGTGGGAACTGCAAATGGGAACCTTTGGTGGTTTTTAAGATCTCCTGGAATGCAGCAGATTGGTGTTTTGTAGGTCTCGGTGAAAGAGTGAGTTTTGTTTCACCTCCTTTCCTCCTCTGGTAATGTGAGAGATGCTTTCTCTCTCTTTCTCCCCTCCCCTGCCCCAAATAATCACTGGCTGTGGCTGGGTTTGGCAGCAAAGTGCTAAAGTGAGAAAAGTGCCCCCAGGGACATCTTTCCTTTCCTGTCTCCAGGTGAGGCTGGAAGAACCAGCTCAGCCCCCCAGCTTTTCCTCAGCTGCAGATCTGAGCACTCTCAATTCTCCACCTGGCATCTTAAGGCCTCTTCTGTCTCTTTGGAAGGTGCAGGTGGGGGGAGACTTCCAGCCCGGAACGTTTTATTTTGTTATCATTAAGCATTTATGTTTTTGTTATAATTATAATTATAATTATATAATTATAATTATATATATATATATATATATATATATATATATATATATATATATATATATATATATATATATATATATATATATATGTATGGCATTCAGCTTTGTTCGGGTATTTTCCCACGTGGTGCTTTTAAAGTTGTAGCAACGTTTCAGCAGAATCTCATCTGCCATCATCAGGCTGACTCACAGACAAACACCATACAGAAGCCTGATGATGGCAGATGAGATTCTGCTGAAACGCTGCTACAACTTTAAAAGCACCACGTGGGAAAATACCCGAACAAAGCTGAATGCCAGACATGTAAGTACCCGCGAAAACTTAAGAAAACACACACACACACACACACACACACACACACACACACACACATATATATATATAATATTTAATATAATTTTTATATTAAATATATTAGCTTCTTAAAAATTCATATTATTTTTAATATGAATTTAAAAGTATTTTAATTTAAAAGTATGAATTTGGTGGTCCCTGGGATCCCAAAGGTTGGTGCTCCCTGCATTAGGAGAAGGTAATATTTTCACCAAATTAAATTTGGCCCAGGCATATCAACATACAGCCGAAGCTCAAACCATAGTAAACGTGGGGGAGCGTTCAAGTGTAACCTTTCAATTTGAATTTAATGCAGCACCTGGCATTTTTCAAAGCCTGATGGAGAGGTTACTCCATGGTATCCAGGACGTTGTCCCCTATTTTGACAATGTCCTGATCTCAGCATCCAGCCATGCTGACCTTTAAACTCATTTACGTGAGGTGCTATAATGGTTCCAAAAAGTAGGCCTTAAGCTCAAGAAACAAGATGGGGTACCCAGAGTTGAATTCCTGGGTTACCTAATAGACGCAATAGGCCTTCATCCAACAGCCTCCAAAATTCAAGCTATTTAGCAAGCACCAGCTCCTATCAGTATGACTCAACTGCAGGCCTTTTGGGGCCTTTTAAACTTCTATAGTATATTCATTGCCCATAAGGCATCAGTAGCAGAACCTCTACACCATTTATTAGATCAGAAGGCGCCCTGGGTGTGGGACAGAGAGAAGAAAAAGCATTCTGTGCTGTAAAGAATCTACTGACTTCAAACAGTGTTCTTGTCCAGTATGGTAAATGCCTTCCACTTATCCTGGCCTGTGATGCTTCACCTTTTGGGGTCAGGGCTGTTTTGAGTCATAGACTGTCTAATGGCTCTCCACCTCCAATAGCATTTTTCTCCAGAGCTCTTTCCTCGCAGAAAGAAACTATAGCCAACTGGATAAAGAGTTTTTGGCAATAGTCTCTGGCATTAAGCATTTTTATGTGTATTTATATGGCAGACAATTTGAACTCATTACTGACTGTAAGCCTCCATTGAGACTACTTGCAGGCAATAAGCAAACGTCTCAAGTTCTTTCACCTCAAATGTCCCAGTGGACTGTTTTTCTTGAATCTTATTCTTACCAACTGTTTTATCACCCAGGGAACCAACTCAGCCATGCTGATGCCCTGAGTTGCTGCTCGATTCCAAACAATGGCAAAGACCCAGCACCAATGTCATCTGTGCTTCTAATTGACTCCCTGGAAGCACCTATTTCAGCTACTGACATTGCTAGGCACTCAAATAAAGACAAAGTGTTAGTCCAGGTGCTGGACTGGGTGATGAGGGGATGGCCACAGGGAGCAGTTAACACAGAGTTTGGCTTCTATAAAGCCAGACAGCATAAACTTTCAGCACAACAAGGTTGTCTATTATGGGGAAACAGGATAGTGGTACCAAACTCTTTGCAGCATGACATTCTGGCCTTACTGCATGAGGGTCATTCTGGCATTGTCAGGATGAAGGCTCTGGGATGGAGCTATGTGTGGTGGCCAGGATTAGACCAAGCAATAGAAAAATGGGTTGCAGGGTGTGGGACTTGCCAGAAATCCAGGTCAGCACCCACCAAGGCCCCAGTACAAGAATGGGAAACTCCCCGTGGTCCTTGGTCCAGACTCCATGTGGGTTTTGCTTGCCCTTTTCATGGGGTCATCTTCCTGAGTGTAGTGGATGCATTCTCTAAATGGTTAGAGGTCATTCTCATGTCATCCACCACTACAGAAGCAGTAATACAAGCACTATAGAAATTGTTTGCAACCCATGGTCTGCCAGACCAAATAGTCTCTGATAATGGGCCTCAATTTACCTCTTCCCCATTCTTAGCCAGAGAGGGCAGCCGTCATTCATTGATTGCTCCCTGTCACACCTCGAGCAATGGCATGGCAGTGCGCATGGTTAGAACTACTAAAGAAGCAGTGAGCAAAATGACAAAAGGAGATTGGCAGACCAAGTTAACCTGATTTTTATTGGTAGAACATGCAACCCCTTGCCATTTGACCAATCATAGCCCAGCAGAGGCATTAATGAGCCGGCGTTTAAGAACCACCCTCCACAAATTACAACCCGGGTTTGCCCCAGAAAAGCCCCTGGACTCTTTTAGGAACTGGTGATCATTTAACCTGGGGGACTAGGTTTATGCAAGGAACTAGGCTGGTCACCTACTTTGGCTACCCAGGATCATAGTAGCAATCTTGGGGCTTTACTTGTACACACTAGAATTGGAGAGTGGAAGGTTATGGAAACGACATATTGATTATTTAAGGGCATGGGGCAAATTACAGCAATCATGGGAGCCAAGAGCTGAAGCACCCAGCCCAGAAACATTGCGGCCGATAGTCAACAGACCATCTGACCAAAATGAAAATCCAACACTAAGAAGGGACTTACCAGTGGAGTCATGGTCCCTGGAATCAGAACCAGCTAAGAAGGAAGCGCAGCAATCAAGGAAGCTGAAGCAGTGGAGAATCCTCCTTCCAAGAGCAGAGAGCTTTGAAGATCTACTCGAGAAAGATGTCGACCGGCCTATCTAGATGATTAAGCATGCGCTTCACTAAGGAGGGAAGAGTGTTGTGTCCAGAGTCTTCACTTTGGTCCACAAGCTAGGGGGTGCAATATGGCTATCTGATTGGCTGGCTGCCTGACAGCTGAGAGTAAAAAAGAGCTGTCAGATGAAGCTGCCTCGGGTTGCTGCTAGCACAGGGGTTAGTTTGAATGCCCATTGGCAACCCACTGTTAGAAATAAACCTTGTTAGCCACTGTTAATCTGAGTCGCCTCAGTTTTTCCTCGTTGATCGCAAGATCTAACAGTTTTTGAGCCAGGTTTAACCTAATCTTTACTTGTACCTTTGGTTTATCCTGCTTAGGTATAAAACCTTGCTCCAGAGGGCTGGAGCAATGCAGAAAAGGCTCCTTTCCTAGATTTCATGTGTCAAACTTCTTTAACTGACAGCGTCCATAAAATACCTTCTTCTTCCTGACCAGATGGGACAGGCTGGTTCTGAGGAATCAGTATCTATGTATTAAAAAGCAGTCACTAGGATCTTTTCAATGAGAATATACCTTTATAAATCTATCCATAAAGAAAGCCTTGCCTTATTTTGCAATTGTTCCCCATCACGATAGCTCACCTGACATATTATTACACATTGTTCAAATCTGTCAAGATTTTTTGGATTTTGAGCTTGTCTTCTGGGATGTTGGCTTATTTCAAAATTTCAAAAAATTACCATCTATTTATTCAGGAGCAATTTCTGTGATCTGAAGAGGAATTTATTGTTATTTTGTTTATTAGTTGTTAGTAGAACAAAATGAATTGGATATTAAAGGAATTATGACTATAGTGTCATTATGGATATCCATTTATCTAATTTACTATAATATAATTTCCATTAGGAAATAATTTCAAACACCAACATTTAAAAGTGATGATTAAAGTGCATTAAAAGTTATTTAAACAGGAAACATTATCTTCACAAAATAGCTTCTTCTATTTACGAAGAAGCTGTCAATAAATTTACTTTATTCTTTGGTGATAATCATCACAATGACAATTAGCTGAACTTTAATCACATTTTCTCATAAGTATCAGTCTCAGAAAAATATTTTCTTCTATGATTTTCCCACCTTATTGCCATTTCTCACAAACAAATTATGAATCATTGTTAGATCAATTATGCTAATTATGAATCATTATGAACAAATTATGAATCATTGTTAGATCAATTATGCTAAGCTATGGTTGTAATTAATGCCAAATTGTGATTTTAAAGTGTGATTTAGCATTTTAAAACTGATGATCCTGTCATCAAATTATGCTAAGCAAAACCAGGAACCATATTATAATTTAACATTATGTGTAAAATCAATTAATCTATTTGATTTGTGGATTCAACAAATAACTTCCCCTGGCATACTTTCCATTGATTATACGAGTTTCTTCTTTTGAACATCAATGTGCAACTTGTCAAGCCCTTTTTCAGTTCCAATGAAAATGATTTATGAACAAATATTATCAGCATATTGGGTTAAGTGTTTAAGCAGAAAACATTGAAAATGTTATAGCAGTTTGAAAAGGTCATTTATTGTGGTGTAGAATGTATAAATACTTTTGTCCTGCTGCCATTCCTTTTTTCCATTTATCAGCTGGAATGAAACAAATTTTAGAACTACAAGGTCTGATATATAAATAGATAATATAAAAATGAGATGAGTGCAAATATAAAAGTATGCTCTACCTTTTGAAATTTTCATTCTGTCTCATTGATTGTTCATTGAAGTTGCCTTCTCCATATGGGCTCACAGTATTTATAAGAATTGGATATTCATTTGTTCATTCATTCATATTTTTTGCATTTAAATACTGCCCATCTCACATACAGAATGATTCTGGCAGTGTGCAGTTAAAAATACAAAGACCTAAAACATAAAAATACAGTAAAAGGGCCAGATTAAAACAAAGAATAAAATAAGTTAAAAGACTGGGGAAG
This sequence comes from Hydrophis major, assembly GCA_033807585.1. Lineage (NCBI taxonomy): Eukaryota > Metazoa > Chordata > Lepidosauria > Squamata > Elapidae > Hydrophis > Hydrophis major. The sequence goes on along the minus strand of CM066343.1, from coordinate 84,625,920 downwards.
GCCCTCAACAAATCCCAGGGTTTCATGTTTGCTAAGCCAGCCCCATGTGAGTTGGCAGAGCCAGCACTTAAGACTCCTTTGAAAGGCCAGGAAAATGGGAGCTGAGCTCACCTCTGGAGTCAGGATGTTCCAGAGGGCTGGGGCAATGCAGAAAAGGCTCCTTTCCTAGATTCCATATGTCAAACTTCTTTAACTCACAGCATCCATAAAATACCTTCTTCTTCCTGACCAGATGGGCAGGCTGGTTTTGAGGAATCAGTATCTATGTATTAAAAAGCAGTCACGAGGGTCTTTTCAATGAGAATATACCTTTGTAAATCTATCCATAAAGAACACCTTGTCTTATTTTGCAATTGTTCCTCATCACGATAGCTCACCTGACATATCATTACAAAATAAAGTTTGTGAAAAAATTTCCTTCATATTTAATTGTGATCCTTTCACTGGATTTAAAATGGACTGTTTGATTATATTTTCCTTAAAACATAAGAGTGTTTTGGCTGTTGAAGGATTTTTTTTTTTCAATTTTTTAGCTAATTGAAAGTTGATGCTTACAAAAATGACAAGGTGGAAGACAAATATGCATATCACATGTATTAAAAATGAGAAAAAATATTAGGAAAACCTGGGACAGAATAATACATGTTAGTAAAGAGGAAGAGAACTATGTTTTTTGCTGATGGTTGTGACTGGCTTGATGACCTGATTATGTCGCTGAATGTCAGCAGCTGAAGCTCTAAAAAAGGAAACACATCCCATCAAATCTATCTTCATTTTAATCACTCTCCCTGTGGAGATGGCTTGTTAGAAAAGAGAATTCTCAGGCTTTATTAGCATCATTTACCATCAGGAGCCAATGGATGCCCACTTATCAGAATAATGAGAACCAAGAACACTCATTACCTAACTGGATAATCCACTGTTTAGTCTGTGAATTACTTGGGGATTAAACCTCTCTGAAGACTGTTAATTTTAATCAGGAGCCATACTAGAGGCTGCCTCTTCTCCACCAGAGGTGGTATTCAGCTGGTTCTGACCAGTTCTGGAGAACTGGTAGCAGAAATTTTGAGTAGTTTAGAGAACCAGCAAATATCACTTCTGACTGGCCCCGCCCGCATCTATTTTCTGCCTCCCAAGTCCCAGCTGATCAGCTGGGTCTTCTTTTGTTGCCCTGCACAGGAGAACAGAGCTGGAAAGCAGGTTAGTGAGGTGGGGAGGAAATGGGATTTTGAAGTAACCTTCTCCCAGGAGCAACATACCACTCTATAAAGCTAAAGTAAGACCACACCTAGAGTACTGCATCCAGTTTTGGTCACTACACTATAAAAAAGATGTTGAGACTCTAGAAAAAGTACAGAGAAGAGCAACCAGGATGATTAGGAGACTGGACACTAAAACATATGAAGAACGGTTACAGGAACTGGACATGGCTAGTCTAGTGAAGAGAAGGACTGGGGAGACATGATAGTAGTCTTCCAATATTTGAGGGGCTGCCACAGAGAGGAAGGGATCCAGCTATTTTCTAAAGCATGTGTAGGCCAGACAAGGAATAATGGATGGAAACTGAACAAGGAGAGATTTAACCTGGAAATAAGGAGAAACTTTCTGACAGTGAGAACAATCAACCAATGGAATAGCTTGCCCTCGGAAGTTGTGGGAGCGCCATCACTTGAGACTTTCAAGAGGAGATTGGACTGTCATTTGTCAGAAATGGTGTAGGGTCTCCCACTTGGGCGGCGGGGGTGGACTTGATGACCTAGAAGGTCCCTGTTATGTATGTAAATAGTTTAAATAAAAGCAAGCTTGGGGTAAAGTGCAGGGTTTGGCCCTGCATTTCTGATTGGGTGTTAAGCGGCTCGATCAGATTGGTTGGGTTCAGAGAATCCGATTGCCCCTTAACAAAGGACTCTTATTGGTTCTGGAGCTAGCGTCTTACAACTCCCTATTGGTTATTTCACATTAAGGTTACCTATATAAGGCAGAGTTGTTGTTGTTCAAGTTCTCAAGTCACTATGTAATAAAGAGCTGAAAGTTCACCAACTAAGATTGTCTCCATTCATTTCACCCATGCCTGAAACCATATCACTGGCGACGAGGATGGGATTTGGAGACATCTGATCTTAAGGAACCGGGAAGAAAAACAGAGCACGTGCCAAGACGATGCCACCAACGGAAACCATGTCCAGCGGCATCGTACCACCCGCTCCGTTCAATCCGAACCAAGAGGATTGGGAATCCTACATGGATCGCTTCCAAATGTTCCTTGAAACAAACAACCTGAAGGATGCCACACCAGCCAAGAAGCAGGCGCTGTTTCTGACGTACTGCGGCCCGGCTGTCTTTAAAATGGCAAAGGCACTCACGAAATCTTGAGAAGTTAAAGCAATGAGCTGGGACGACCTCAAACCTCTCCTGAGAGACCATTACGTGCCAATCGTACCTACACTCGTGAGACGCCACGAATTCTATCAAAGAAGCCAGCGAAAAGGAGAGAATGTGGCTGAATTCGTGGCAGACCTCCGACACTTGGGAGGCCTCTGCGGGTTCGCAAACTTAGATGAAGCACTGAGAGACCGCTTAATTCTGGGATTAGATGCACTAGGCGTGCAAAGCAAGCTGATGGCGAAAGGCGACATCGACTTTGCTGATGCCATCGCCGAAGCCACTGCTGCTGAGGTGACCAAAAAGTCCGCGGCGCAACTATGGCGAAGCCGAAACCCAACGACCCCACCGACAGGCGACATCTTACCCAGCTCAGAAGGGCAGCTAGCGACAACGCACTACGAGGACCTCTCTTTGTCATCAGACAGTGACAAAGAAGGGGTCCATCAACTGCGGTCCGACCGGGACCCTCGCTCTAAACCCTCATGCCCTTGCGCTGGTTGCGGGGCAAACCACCCCAGGGCAGACTGCAAATTCCATGATGCGATCTGTCATGAGTGCGGAAAACGAGGCCACATCAGTCGAGTCTGTCGCAGTTTACCGGGACCAAGTCAGGCCTCAAGGGGAACCAACTTTCGCCAATCGGCAGGAAACCGTCCTGTAAGGCGAGATCCAGCAAACCACTCCTACAGATATCGAGCGTTGCAGAAAGAAGAGGCCCACCATACTATCACTATAGGTCACGCCTCAGCCATGGACGCTAAGAAGATTCGAGTCACAGTAGCCATAGAGAACCAACCTTGCCACATGGAGGTCGATTCCGGATCGTCCCTCTCGATGGTGTTGTGGAAGACATTAAAGCAACTCATTCCTACCATCCAACGCCAAGACCTTCGAATGCAACGTCTCATCCTTAAAGACTACCAAGGGAATCGGATCCCTGTAGTTGGGTCTTCTCGAGTCCGTGTCTCGTTTAAAAAGCATACGGCATACTTACCTCTAACGATCATCGATAGGGACAGGCCTAGTTTGTTGGGCCTCCAATGGTTCGCGCCACTCGGTATCGAAGTAGCCGGCGTGAACCGAGTCGGTGATTGCGAGTGGGAGGAGGATCTTATGTCTGAATTCAGCGATGTCTTCGCAGATCATCTGGGCGAGTATAAGGGAACCCCAATTTCGTTTAGCCTCAACCCTAAGGTCGCCCCGATCCGTTTAAAGCCCCGTCGAGTTCCGTTCGCCCTTAAGGCCAAGATAGATGAACAACTTGACAAACTAATTAAACAAGGGGTACTGCAAGCCATTGATCATTCTCCATGGGAAACTCCTACTGTAACCCCCATTAAACCAGATGGGTCAATCCGAATCTGTGGGGACTACCGGGCCACTCTAAACCACGCCCTCCAGCAGAACGCGCATCCAGTGCCGGTGGTACAGCACCTCCTTCATTCCCTGGGAGGCGGAAAGGTTTTTGCTAAGTTAGATTTAGCTCAAGCCTATCAACAATTGCCCATGGACGATAAAACAGCCCAAGCTCAAATGATAGTAACGCACAGAGGTGCTTTTAAATGTACCTAATTGCAATTCGGGGTAAGTATAGCCCCGGGAATATTCCAAAGTTTAATTGAACGATTATTGCAGGGAATCAAGGGCGTGGTTCCGTATTTTGATGACGTGTTAATTGCAGCTCCTAGTAAAAAAATTCTACAGAATCGTTTGAAATGTGTTCTTAAGAAATTCCAAGAAGCGGGATTGAAAGTAAAAAAGGATAAATGTCATCTGTATACCGACAGTGTTGAATTTCTAGGTTATCGCATTGATAGTCAGGGTATCCACCTTACTGAGAGTAAATTAAGGGCAATAAAAAATGCTCCCAGACCCCGTAACAAAAAAGATCTCCAGGCATTTTTAGGCCTTATTAATTTCTATAATGTGTTTTTACCACATAAGGCGACTGTGGCTGAACCGTAACACCGGTTATTAGATAAGAAAGCATTGTGGGTTTGGGGTCACCGGGAGGAAAAAGCGTTTTGAAATGTAAAAGATTTACTTACATCTGATTCTGTACTTATGCAATATAATGAAACATTACCATTGGTTATAACTTGTGATGCCTCACTGTTTGGGGTGGGCGCTATTTTGAGCCATGTGCTGCCTAATGGAAACGAGGCCCCTGTTGCATACTTTTCGAAGACTCTTTCTCAGGCAGAACATAACTATGGACAAATAGATAAGGAAGCTCTTGCAATTGTGGCAGCCGTAAAAAAATTCCATGAGTATGTATATGGAAGGACATTTACCATTGTAATTGACCACAAACCTTTACTGGGGATAATCGCTGGGGACAAACCAACCCCCTATATATTGTCCCCAAGAATGACTCGATGGTCAGAGTTCCTAGCTGCTTACAATTATCGATTGTTACATCGCCCGGGGAAAGCCATTCCCCACGCCGACGCACTCAGCAGAGCACCGCTACCAGAAACTCTCGACGATCCGGCACCAACAGTATCGGCATTACAAATCGAGACGCTCAACTCGTCTCCTATGACTGCTTAAGATATCGCGAGAGAGACCAGACAAGATCACACCCTAGCTCGAGTCCTAGGCTGGGTGGAACGTGGATGGCCATTGGACCAGGTCCCAGATGATTTCGCGCCATTTAAAACAAGACAGACTGAACTTTTTTCGCAAAAAGGCTGTGTCATCTGGGGCGATAGAGTCGTCGTTCCAGAATGACTCCAAAACTCGCTGTTACAAATTTTGCATGAAGGACATCCCGGGATCGTGCGGATGAAAGCATTCGCACGGAGCTACGCTTGGTGGCCAGGCATGGACCGACACATTGAGCAATGGGTCAAGGCCTGCACCAAGTGCTGACAAAACAGCAACGCACCGCCAAAAGCCGCACCGACTGAATGGGAGACGCCACGCGGGCCCTGGTCCAGAATCCACCTGGATTTTGCAGGGCCGATTAAAGGACATACATTACTATTGACTGTCGATGCATACTCTAATTGGTTGGAAATTCATCGAATGACCCATACAACCTCTGAAGCTGTCATTAAAGTCCTCAATAGACTCTTTGCAACTCATGGATTGCCGGACGTCCTGGTGTCCGACAACGGACCACAGTTTACAGCGCTGATGTTTGAACAGTACCTTGCTGATAATGGCATCCGCCATGCGCTCACCTCGCCTGCGCATCCTGCTTCCAACGGCCGAGCGGAACGCATGGTCCAATTTGTAAAAAAGACTTTGCAAAAAGTGGACTATGATAATATTGATGAAAAAATAAACCGCATTCTACTTCTACAACACATCACTCTGCACAGCGTAACCGGCAGAACTCCCGCAGAACTTCTCATGGGGCGAAAACTCCGTTCCCGCCTCGACCGACTGCACCCTGCTTACGAGCCAGAAAAGCCTGCAGGATCCAGCGGATGCTACTGTACCTTCAAGGTAGGTGACCCCGTTTATGCAAGAAATTTATCGGGCAACCCGGTACAATAAACTGGACTATATAGCAACAACAACAAAGCAAAATAGAAAGGCTCTCCCAAGGTCTTTTTTTAAAATGACAGATGAATTAACTTTAAAAGATATTTGGAGAGAAAGAAATGTTAAAGCTAAACAATATACTTTCTATTCAAATAGACATTTATCATGGTCCAGATTAGATATGATTTGGATCTCAACAGAACTAATATCTAATATTAAAGAAACAAATATTGAAACAAGTACTTGGGCAGATCATAGCCCAATGACAATTAAATGGAAGGGACAAAGAAAAAGATCGAGATGGACATTAAATAATACTATTTTAAAGGAGAAAGATTTGATACAATGGATGGAGAAGGAATTGGCTTTTTTCTTCAGAGAAAATAAAAAAGAAGATACTTCAACGCAGAATGTGTGGGATACAATGAAGGCATACGCTAGAGGTTTGATAATAGATTATACAAGAAAAAAGAATATTAGGAAAAGGCAAGCTTCTAAGGCCTTGGAAGATGAGTATAAAATTCTTGAAAAAGAATTACAGAAAATGCCACAGAAAAAGGATATTAAATTGAAGCTGGATGTAATCAAACATAAAATGGAATTAATAGAGAAAGAAGAACTGGCACAGAAAATTAGAAACTCTAAACAGAATTATTTTGAAGATGCAAATAAACCAGGTAGATGGCTAGCATATAAATTGAGAAAAGAGAAGGAATCAAGAAAAATATTGAAGTTAATAGATGAACAAGGCCAAGTTTGTTATGGGAATAAGGAGAAAAAAGAAACTATTCGAGATTTTTATGGGCAACTATATAAACAAGAGAATATTGATGAAGAAAAAGTCAAACAGTATTTACAGGAAGCTAATTTACCAAAGATACCTAAAGAGACTGAAGAAATGCTAGAAAACAATATAACAATGATGGAACTAAATGAAGCATTTAAGAGACAAAATAATGGGAAAGCTCCGGGTCCAGATGGGCTTCCAGTAGAATTCTATAAAACATTTCAAGAATTATTGAGCATCCCATTGTTAGAAGTTATGAATGAAGTTATGTTAAAAAAGATGATACCTAAAACATGGTCAGAGGCTTATATTACACTCATACCGAAGGAAGAGACTGACCCATTGCAAATTAAGAATTATAGACCTATTTCTTTATTGAATGCAGACTATAAAATCTTTGCTTCAATCTTAGCAGAAAGACTTAAAAAATATTTAAACAATTTTATTCACTCAGATCAAAATGGATTTCTGCCAAAGAGACAAATTAGAGACAATATGAGAGTAATCTTGGACACTTTGGAATACTATGAGGCTCATCCTGAAAAGCAAATGGCTTTGATATTCCTAGATGCTCAAAAAGCATTTGATAATGTGAACTGGAGATTTATGTTATTATTATTGGAGCAGATGGGTTTTGCTAAAAAATTTATTCAAGCAATAGAAGCTATATATAATAAACAGACAGCAAGGGTAATGATGGAGGGGGAACTTACAGATTTTATTAATATAAGGAAAGGCACAAGACAAGGATGCCCCCTATCTCCTTTGCTATTTGTGTTGACCTTGGAAGTGTTGATTAGGGATGATAAAAGCATAAAAGGAATGAAAATTAAGAAGGAAGAATTCAAGCTACAAGCTTTTGCTGATGATTTAGCTTTTATTTTGGAAGATCCACTAGAAACAGCTCCAAAATTACTGGAAAGGATAGAGGCATATGGAGAGGTGGCTGGTTTGAAAATAAATAAAGATAAAACAAAGATTTTGACAAAGAATATGCTATTGAGACAGAGAGAAGAACTGGCAGATCTTTTGAAAATTCAAGTTACAAATAAGGTTAAGTATCTGGGGATATATTTGACAACAAGATGTAGCACATTAAAGGAGAATAATTATATTAAACTTAAACAACAGATAATTACAGATTTGAAGAAGTGGGAAAACTTGCAATTGTCATTAATAGGGAGAATTTCAACAATTAAGATGAATATCTTACCTAGAATTTTATTTTTGTTTCAAACAATACCAATTAGGCTTGGAAAAGACTATTTTGAAGATTTAAATAAAATTATGTTGAAGTTTATATGGCAAGGTAAAAAAGCGAGAATAAAGCTAAAGCTTTTGCAAGATGCTAGAATTAGAGGAGGTTTTGGTCTGCCTAATTGGGAATTGTATTATCAAGCTGCAAGTTTGATGTGGGTCAAAGAATGGATAACATTAAGGAAACATAGGTTGTTGACATTAGAAGGGCATGACTTGCTGTTGGGCTGGCATGCTTTTTTATGGTATAAGGGAACTAAAACACAGGGTTATTTTAGAAGACATTATGTACGGGAGTCTTTGTGGTTAAATTGGGAGAAGATAAAAAGACAATGTTATTTGAAAATTCCAGTTTGGTTATCGACCATTGAAGCATTTTCCTATCCTATAATCTACAAGAAGGAACAAACAGTTAGATATGGGGAACTTTTGGATGAAAAGGGTGAACTTAAATCGATCCAAAACTTAGAGGAACAAGGTATAAGGATGAATTGGTTTTCATATGCACAAATACATTCAAGGTATGATGAAGATTCTAAAACGGAGGGATTTTATGATAAACAGACTGATTTAGATAAGATCTTGATGGGTACTGATGAGAAGGTGATTAAAAAACTATATGGTTATCTACTGGGAATGAAATTAGAGGAAGAACAAGTCAAAGAAACTATGATTGTTTGGGGGAAGAATTTTGGATATGGGATTGATTTAGAGAAATGGCAGAAATTGTGGTCTCAAAATTATAAAATGACAATGTCAACAGCATATAAAGAAAACTTGTATAAGATGTTTTACAGGTGGAACTTTCCTCCGACAAGAATAGCAAGAATGTTTAAGAACAAATCTGAAAAATGCTGGAAATGTCATCAGATACCCGGCTCGTATTACCATATGTGGTGGACTTGTGAGGATGCTAGAAAATATTGGACTATAATTCGCATGTGGTTGGAAAAAATGACAAAGAAACATATAGACTTGAAACCAGAGATCTTCTTATTGGGAATTTTACCTGATATATATAGTAAAGATTTGAAATACCTGATTGTAAATGTATTAACAGCGGCCAGGATTGTATTTGCTAAAAATTGGAAGAATGAGAAAATACCATTACAGGAAGAAATTATTAAGAAAATATTGGAATGTGCTGAGATGAGTAGATTGACATTTGAAATTAGAGAGCAAGAGGATAAACAATTTTACGAAATTTGGGATCTTTTTTATAAATGGCTAGATGATAAAATACGACAATAGAATATTTAGAATGCTAGATAGTAAGGAATATCTTTATTTTGCTATTATTTTGTTATTTGATATTATATTTATAAAGGGTTTTTTAGGATTGATTTGATATGATTATATGATTTGTTATAGAGTAAACTGGTTTAAAGTATTGTTAGCTCATAAAGCATGAATGATTAAAAATATAGTCAAAAACTTCTTTTTTTAGTGATATTAGGATATATAAGTTTGGATTGACAATATGAGTTGTTATGTAACATAATTGTAATTGAGACTACAGAATGAATGCACAAAAATGATGAACCAACTGACACACTGGATGTATATATAAGAGTTGATGTTTTTATGTTTTGTTTGTCTTGTTTGTTTGTAGAAAATTAATAAAATCTTTTTCAAAAAAAAAAGATTTTAGTTTTAGAAGTAGTTTGTTCTACATTGTATAGGGCTTGATAGTCCTTATCTCCTCTAGGGTCAGATCAGGGTTGGCATGTTTTGGGTTCTTTTGATTAAGCAGTATCATCTATTGGTACTCCAGAGAACTGCCTCCACTACTGCAACATCTGCCCTTTGGAATGAGAGCTAAGTAGCTCACTCTCTCATTACATTTTGAAGGGCCTTAAAAATCTGGTTCTTCTCTTTGGCTCTGGGCTACAGCAGATGAAGCGCCTTACTGGATATATGATGTATTTATTGCTGCTGTTTTGCCATCTTCTTCACTGTTTTATGTTCTATTTTTAATTCTATAATCAAATTTATTGGAGTCATATGGAGTTATATCTAAATAATATAAAATAAAATAATAAAATAAAATAAAAATGATAGTACTTGAATGAGATATTGTTAGAGGATTCCATGGCTTGAAAGCAGAAAACATTGGACCATGGTCTGTACTTTCTCCATGATGGGCTTCTGGCAAGAGATGGGTTGCACCTTACAAAGACTGGGAAGAATGTTTTCAGAAAATGACTGGCTCAACTTATCAGGAGGGCTTTAAACTAAAATTGAGGGGGGAGAGTGACCAATCTTTAGGATCTCCAGGACCTAATTCCAAGAAAACCCCACAGAAAGCAAGTCAAATAGTGAAGTAGAGAGGGATGGGAAGGAAGACAAACTCAAACACCAAATAGGAGATATAGGGAGCATACCCAGCGTTAGACATAAAGATCTCAAGTGCCTATATACAAATGCACAAAGTCTGGGGAAAAAACAGGGTAAGCTTGAACTATTAATACATGAAGATAGATGAATAACAGAAACTTGGTGGGATGAAACCCATGCATGGAACATACTCATAGAAGGATGCAAACTCTTCAAAAAAAAAAAAAAAAAACCAGACACCATAAAAGAGGAGGTAGAGTTGCACTGTATGTAAAGGACCACTGTATTGCTACAGAAATGTATGAGATCAAAGACGAACACTTCCTAGAATGCATATGGGTCAATATAAAAGAAAAAAAGAATGACATGGCCATAAGTGTATACTATAGGCCATCTAATCAAGAAGAAAAAATAGATGTCTTTTTTTGCTAACAGCTAACAAATACAGCTGCGTTCTTGTCAAACAGGCAACAAATGGTCAAAATAGGAAGCCCCCTATTAAATCCTGTATCTGTTAACAGTGGTGTCCCACAAGGCAGCATTCTAGGACCAACTCTCTTTATACTTTACATAAATAGCCTTTGTGATCATATTAAAAGCAACTTCATTCTTTTCGCTGATGATATAAAACTATTCAACACCACCAACAATGCTGCTACACTTCAAAAAGACCTTGACTATGTATCAGAATGGTCAAACAAGTGGCAACTTTAAATCTCAATAAATAAATGCTCTGTCTTACACACTACAATAGTAATGGGGGATTTCAATTATCTTGATATCAAATGGAAGACTAATTCTACACCAAGTGAGAAATCAAATAGATTCCTAACCAACCTAGTGGACAACTTTGTTGCCCAAAAGGTAGAAGAGGGAACTAGAGGAACAGCTATATTGGACTTAATTCTTACAAACAGAGAAGAAATTAATAGAGGGAGTTAAAACTGCAGGAACCTTGGGTGGGAGTGATCATGTCATACTAGAATTCAACATAATGCAAACACAAACAATAGAACATAATGATACCAAATTCTTAGATTTCAAAAGAGCTTATTTTAACAAACTCAGAGAGAAATCGGGAAAGATTCCTTGGATGAAAATCCTAAAGGGGAAAACAACTCAAGAATCTTGGGAAACTCTGAAAAATATGATCATAAAAGCCCAGACCAGCACAATACCAATGAGAAAGAAACCCAAGAAACCCAAAAAGAAATCAGCATGGCTGCACAAAAATCTGTTTGACAAATTGAAAGACAAGGACAAGGACAAGAACAAAAAATGGAAAAAGGGGCAAACAGCTAAGCAGAATATTAGCAGATAGCCAAGATTCGTAAAAACAAAGTCAGGAAACCAAAATGTTCAGAATGAACAAAGACTTGCAACAAAAGTCAAAGATAATAATAGTAATAAAAAATCCAACATATAAATAACAAGAAAAAAATCAAGGAAACAGTCCACTAAAGAGAGAAGATGGAAAGGAAGTAACAGGTAACAGAGAGAAAGTAGAGCTGCTTAACTCATTCTTTGCATCAGTTTTCACGCAAAAAGAAACTATAGCCCAACCTACCAAAAACATAACTGTAAAAGATAGACCAGAAATAAAAATTAAAAGAAGCAAAAAAAAACAGTAAAATCTGTCTGATCTTGATAAATACAAATCACCAGGAACTGACGGATTACATCCCAGAGTTCTAAAGGTGCTGAAGATGTCATCTCAGAACCACTGTATCACATCTTTCAAAAATCCTGGAGCACCAAGGAAGTACCAGAGGATTAGAAAAGATCTGATATGGTTCCCATCTTCAAAAAGAAAAAAACAGATCCAGGAAACTACAGCCTAACATCAATATCTGGGAAGATATTGGAAAAGATAATAAAAAACCAGATTTGCCAACATCTAGAAATGAGTAAAGTAATAACTAGCAGCCAGCACGGGTTTGTTAAAAACAGATCATGCCAAATCAATCTTATTTCATTCTTCAACATAGTGACGAAATTAGTAGACCAGCAAAATATTGTGGACATAATATACAAAGACTTCAGCAAGGCATTTGACAAGGTAGATCACAATCTATTTCTTGGGAAGCTAGAAAAAAAATGGGATAGATAGCATTACCACCAGATGGATTCATAACTGGCTGACAAACCATACTCAATAAGTAGTCCTTAATGGGTCTATGTCTACATGGAGGGAAGTAAGCAATGGAATGCCACAAGGTTAAGTCTTGGTCCCAGTATCTTCAATATCTTAAATTACTTAGATGAGGGAATAGAAGGGGAATTTACCAAATTTGCAGATGATACTAGGCTGGCAAGAATAGCTAACACCCTAGAAGATGGAGGCTCAATGGATCTCGACAGACTTGAACATGGATGCTATCTAGCAAAATGAAATTCAATGTAGAGAAAAGTAAAGTCTTACACTTAGGCAAGAAAAACCAAAAGTACACATATACACTGGGTGAAACCAGACCTAAAAGCAGTAACTGTGAGAGGGATCTTGAATTCTTAGTGGACAACCAAAAATGTGCAGTAGCAGCCAAAAAAAGACAATGTAATCCTAAATTGCATTAACAGAGGAATACAACCCTAGTAAGACCACACCGAGAATACTGCATCCAGTTTTTGTCACCTTACTATAAAAAAGGTGGTGATTCTGGAAAAAGTGCAGAGAAGAGCAGCCAGAATACTTAGGGGACTTGAGACTAAAACCTATGAAGAATGGTTACAGAAACTGGGTATGGCTAGTTAGCATTAGGGATAACATTGTTTACCCTAACTGGTTTAGGTAAAATAATAAATATGTAATCATGGTTTATTAGTTAAAGTGTCTGCAACTTTAACTGTAGGATTGTAATTAAGGGAGTGGTTGTAAAAAGCACCATAAAAGAAGCAAGGTACCACAGCTTGCTCTCTCTGGCTTGATGATCCCTAATTACTGGATGGATGAAGACTGCGTTTTTCCCCAACTGAAAAGTAGAGACAAAGGACTGATTTGTAAGTGAACTGACATAGGATATTCAACACGGACTTTGCTAATTGAATATCCCTCAATGGACTGACTAAAATGACACATTACTAATGGACTGTTACTTTGACTATGCTATAAACTCTAAATTGAATAAACTATATTTTGATAGCACAAGCGTATCTGTTATTTTTACTGTAGGTTAACAAACATACAAGCTTATCTCACTCATTTATCTGTGTGCCTATCTGACTAACGCTGCACATTCTGTTTAGCTTGTCTCCTTAACCCTGGTTGGGGAACACAGGCTTAACAGTTAGTGAAGAGGAGAACTGGGGAGATATGACAGCAGTGTTTTAATATTTGAGAGGCTGCCACAGAGAGGAAGGGATCAAGCTATTTTCCAAGGTATCCGAAGGCCCGATAAGGATGGAAATTGATCAAGGAGAGGTTCAACCTAGAAATAAAGAGAAATTTTCTGACAGTGAGAATAATCAATCAATGGAACAACTTGCCTTTGGAAGTTATGTGAGCTTCATCACTGGATGCTTTCAAGATGAAATTGGACTGCCACTTGTCAGAAATGGTATAGGGTGTGGCTTGGGGGGGGTTGGACTAGATGACCTACAAAGTCAGTTCCAACTCTGTTAATCTGTACTAGAATATAACTGGAAAACTACCTCTGAATAGTGCTCCACATAATTACCCCGGCAGATCCATGAAATCACCTGAGCTCAAATTAATTATTGAAACTGTTTTTATCTCAAGTTAGATCTATGCAAGCATCTTATCTATTTGCCCTCCCTGCACAAGAATAATATTTAGAGTGTTTTGTGGAATATTATATTCTGGGCTACTAAGTGTACCCTGAGAAAATCTTAATAGTTCCTAGATGGCACCAAAGCATTGGTTTTCTGTTTTTTGTGAGAGACTTCTACTGTAGTATTTCTGCAGTCTTTTTAGGTCAGATCTGTTAACCCTAATTATACATATGTATTTCTGCAGATATATACTGTATACACATCATTTCTTGGCCATTTGACTCATTTCAAATATATGGTACATTCAATTTTCCTGAATATACATGCTTGATCCCACCTTTGATCATTGATGCTTCATTAGCAATGATAGATTTAAATGTAGCACTATAAGCCATTTAGTATCTTTGGCTTAGGAACATACTGGAATGCCGAGACATGACATGGACACTCTTACTACTATGAGGACCAGCCCAGGGGTGGGATTCAAATTTTGTAATAACTGGTTCTGTGGATGTGGCTAGGTCAGTTACGTGGCTGTGGTCATGTGACTGGGTGGGTGTGGCTTCTTCTTCTTTTGGCAGCAAACCCCCCCCCCATTTTTGGGCCTTCTGGGCCTCAGGGAAGCCTCCTGGGGAACCTTTTTTCTCCCAGGAAACTTCCCTGGGGCCCAGGAAGGGAAAAAATGGAGCCCTGCCCTCCATTTTTTGCCTTCCTGGGACTCAGGGAAGCCTCCTGGGTGAAGCAGTAAGTAAGCAAGGGGAATCCAAGCACAGCTGATCATAGGAACAGTTGATTGTCGGGAGAGGAAAAAAAGAAATACCTTAAGGAGTGATTGGGCGGGGAAGAATGCAGTCAGTGATGTTGGGCATGCGCACAATGTTGCGCATGTGCGATAATGACTGACTGGGCAGGGTGGGGCAGGCAGAGAGGGGCAGGGCCAGCCAGGGGCATGATTTGCCGGTTCTCCGAACTGCGTAAAATCATAACAACCGGTTCTATAGAACCGGTCCGAACCAGGAGAATACCATCCCTGGATCAGCCTGCCTACTCATAAATTGGGTTCCATTGATATGTAAGTTGCAATGAGAATACCAGAACCCACAAGTTCAGCTGCATTACAGATGATTAGCCAGTCCCAATGAGTATTTTATATTCAACATGTGAAAGAGTGACCTTCAGGCTGAGGTCACTTGTATTTCATGATTGATTTTTGGTATACAACTCTTAATATCTCAAAGTCTGAACTGAAACAGGAACAATTTGCAATGTGTAGCTATAGCAGGCCTGTTGGCTGCAAGTTAATCAAAAGATCAATTGAAGTTGTTGATCGTGATCTGCTTTGATTTGTATCAATTTTAGGACCAGGGCAACTTTTAAGCTGAAAGGAAATAAAGCCTATAGATTGTTATCTAATTCATCTCTTATCTCCTCCTTGAAGCCAAAATTAACATTCTCCCAAAATAAAAGAAATATGCAAAAGAAGATATGGTAGAGCTTTGAATACGAAGCCTCAAATGTTCTGCCCAATGTTTTGGTGTAGATGGGAGCGCCCGGCTACACCTTAAAACCTTTGACCTCCAAATCTCTTCAAGGAACTGCCTGGAGGTGCTATATCTATATCACTCCCAAGAACCCTTTTAGCTGAGAACTAAAAGCATTGCCAGCCGTGCTAAATACACCTATTAACTATAACTATAACTACAAGGACTTTACAGGTTTGCAAGAAAGAATCCTACCAACTCCTGCAATCTGGGGCAATACTAAATGTAAAGGTCAAAATAATGTAAATACACAGCAGTGAAATCTTTAAAAACTTTTAAAAAATAAACAAAGATCCCATATATTTCCCAACAATTTATCAATACATTCCAATTATTTGTCTTCCTCTGGAATGATTAGGGGAGGAGGGGGTGAGCATCCTCAACTGCCAAACTATCATGGTTTTCTCTTGCAGAGCCTTTAAATGTACATTTTATATTCTTGATGACTTCAGTGAGTTTTGCACTGTTTCTAAAACATAGATATAAATAAGCAAGCTTTCTAGATGGAACTCATCTGACTGTGAGTTATAGGTATTATAACCAACTTTTCTTCCATTCCAATACTCTTTCGCTAAAAAAAAATGGAGAGCCTCCATTTAAAATCAGCTGCATAAAATGCTCCTTTGATGAAAAGATATTGGAACAAGGGTTAAAGTAGACACTGAGAGGTTATTGTAGAGGGCATGCTGGTCATGAAATCCTCCTTTAATATATGTGACATGCAACCTAAATAAGATGATTAATTAGATAAGGCTTCTCTTTGACAAGGTCCATCGTTCAACCCTTGGGGTAGTGATGGAACAATTCTGTAGCCCCCCAGCAAATGTAACAAGGTCAGCATTTTTCCTTGTCGGGACTTACTCAAGGCACATGGGCCCCAGGTGAATCTTTGTATTATCTTAATCATGTTTAAATAATATTTATTATTCATAAATATTTTAGAAATATGAAGCAGAAGAAAATAAATTCCACTTTTAAGGAAAGCAGAATAGTAACAATGGAATCAGGTAGAATAGAAGAATTTGTTTTTTAATTACATGAAATGAATTGAGGGAACACCCTTTATAACCACTGGTTTCAAAAAAATACTATAATATTGCCTTCATTGTATAGTTGTTTTATCTTCCCGATTTGGGAATATCTTGAGACTCACCAAACATATTGAAATCTGGCTTTCTATAATAAACTGAGTTTATTATAGAAAGGACTCAGAATGTTTGATTTAACTAAATATATTTCTTGAAAACAAGCAATCTACATAGAACAAGAAACATAGAACTGGTCTCCAAGCAAATGAATGACTAGATCGATACCCATGCTTTGCTACAAAACTATGTGGCTGGGCTTAGTTTTTTGGGAGGAAAATAAAGGGAAAAAATTCTGCCTCTGCCTACCAGCATCCATCTGGCTAGCGTCTTGTCTGTGTGTGAGAGAGTTGAGGGCTGTTTGGAAAGTGAAACAGTATTTGCTGTGTGAGCAAGAAGGAGACAGCAAAGAACCTGGTGTGGTTTAGTTGAACTGTTCTGTTCCAAAGCTGCTTGGTACTGTCAAACTAAAACTGGAACTGAAACTTCTCTACAAATTGCACGTTTGTAGGCTTTATGGTTCTGGAGATTTTGTGATGATGTGTGAGTGGTATTTCGCTTTTATATATATAGATACATACTGTTTTATTCATCCTCTATATACAAATGCATATTCAATGCTATCTGCAATAACTGTATACTAAAACTCTCAAGCTTGTTTGTAACCTTCAATTGGATGTCGCAAATATGCTTTTTTCAAGAGGCAACTGGACTTTCTGGTTTTTCTTTGAAGACATTTTACTTCTCATCCAAGAAGTTTCTTCAGCTCAGACTGGGTGGTGGGAAATGGAAGGATTTATATTCCTTGCAGACAGCTGGACATTTGCCTTTTTAACAGGTCATTAAGATAACCTAAAGGTTTATTGGTTACCTGAACAACCCACTAAAAGAATGCAAATTTCCAACTGTCTTCAAGAAGTATAAATCCTTCCATTCCTCACCATCCAGTCAGAGTTGAAGAAGCTTCTTGGATGAGAAGCAAAACATCTTCAAAGAAAACCAGAAAGTCCAGTTGCCTCTTGAAAAAAGCACCTTTGGGACAACCATGACCTAGATGACTGAGAATCTCCATAGACCTTCAGTTGGTGAAATTGGAAGGTATAGGGCAGGGGTGTCAAATTCAATTTCATTGAGGGCCGCATCAGGGTTGTGTTTGACCTTGAAAGCCAGAGGGCAAAGCATGCTCGGGGTCATGTTGGGAACAAAAGAGATGGGGCAGCAGCCACTTACCTTCATCTGGAAAGGAGAAGGAAGGGAGTAAGGAAGAAAGATGGAATAAAGGGATGGAGGCAGGAGAAGAGAAAGGAATGGAGAGAGCAAGGGAGAATGGGAAGCAACTAGGAGAAAGGAAGATTTCAGATACTGGCTGCCAGCTCACCACAAAGGAATTCAGGGAAATCGGTCCCACTCCTACTGACTTTTTGACTATCCATTGTCATTCTGTTTTCCCTTTAGATAAGGAAAGATGTCTAAAATTCTGATTCATTGGATTGTCTAGTAAAAAGCGGGCCTGGGGAACTGAGAGCAGGATGGAGCCCTTAAATGGCTCATGTGATCTGCTGTTGCTGGGGCAGGGGGTGATTTTGTTAATTTGATTCTTTTTGTTAGTTTTTATTGGTTTAAATGTGGTTTTATATTCTGTAAACCGCCTTGAGTTGCCATGGGCGAATAGGTGGCAATATAAATTCAATGAATGAATAAATAAATAAATAAATAACTTATTAGTATGCATTAAAATTTGGTACCACCATTATTTTTTTTAATTCTATGTTTGTGTAAGATAGCAACCAAGTCTTTTATATATACAAATAGAAAATGGAATTCATTGAAAACAAAGCATCAGTGATGGACAAAAGTTCTATAAATTTCCTTGGAACTAATCATGCTAAATCCAATAAATCCAGTTCTGTTGTGAATAGCTGCAATTCTGTATAAAATAAGCCATAGCAGAAAAGAGAAAACATTTTATGACTGTATATGCATAGAAGTATTTATCTTACTTGGACAATTTAGAACCAAACTTACCCCAGCTCATGTCAAGTAACAACAATTAAAATGACTAAAAATTTACAACACACACACACTTTCAGTTGCAATATTTATCTAACACAAGTTACCTAATTAGAGCAAAGATAACAAATAGCATACTGTGCAAAAAAAAAAAAATCATCACTGTAGGGTGTACAGTTGCTAAGGAGGGTGCCAATATAGCTTCCTGTGATGAGTTGCTTAGGTGTGGCATTCAATGAAACCTTGCAGGAGTAGAATAGTATAACTGCAGAAACAGCTTCCAAAAACAATTCAAAGGTACTTCCACACAGAGTATATTGCATTAATTTAAGCTGGACAAATAAACCTCCGGTTACAACTGTCATTTAACCTACCAAGTGCAAAACTGAAACTAGAAACATTCCAGACTATGAATCAATTTCTGCAGATGAATATTATTAGATTCAAACAATTTGCTGTCTACTTTTGCTTCTCAATCAGAAGTATCTTAATTTATTACACAGTCAACTTTTCTTATAGGTTTTGCAAGATACTGTGAGGGGAGAAAATGAATAAATCCATTGTGTATTGTATAGCTGTGACTCAAATCTCAAAACTATCAGTTGATACATTTCTACTGCAAAGGGAGAATTTGAAACATTGAACAATCACACGTTGTGTTCTGGGAAAACCTGGGAGAATGTGTACATGTTAAGGAGGCATTTAACTTCCTGATGTTCCATATTAGGTAATGAATTGTATACTGAAATTCAATAGGTAGATTGTAAACCAAGCCATCCTCGGATGGGGCGGTAGGTTAGGGTATAAAATAGAATGCAAAATTTTGCTCGGGGTTCCTCCCACCTGCCAGGGCAGGAACCCGTTTCTGCAGAAATGCTACAATAAAGCTGTTTTCCTTGAATTAATATCGAATCTTTGGTGGTTTTTCATGCCCAAACCTCACAATACTGATTCAGAACATCAACAATTTTCCTGGTAGAAGATGCAAAAGAGAAATTACAGCATCCATATATTAACAATGGGCCCAAATTTCCCTGATAAACCTTGCCATATCCTCAATTTACAACCATAATAGACTTACAACCATGATTGAGTCCAAAATTTATGTTGTTAAGTGAAACATTTTGTTAAGTGAGTTTTGTTCCACTTTACGACATTTCGTGCCACAGTTGTTAAGTTAGTAATACAGTTGTTTAATGAATCTGGCTTCCCTATTGACTTCCTTATCAGAAGGTCGTAAAAGGTGCTCTCATGATCCTGGGACACTGCAACCATAATAAATATTAATCAGTTGCCAAGTGTTTAAATTTTGATCATGTGAACAAGGGAATACTGCAATAGTCATAAGAGTGAAGAACAGTCATAAGTTGCTTTTTTCAGTGCCATTGTAATTTTGAATGGTCATTAAATGAACTGTTGTAAGTCAAGCATTATCTGTAGTAACATTAAACTGTGAATGTTGCTTTGATCCTTCTCAATAGTATCACCCAGTCCACATTATAAAAATGTAATTTAGTACAGTATGAAATGTTAAACTTAAAACACTGTTTTGTGGTATCAGTCTTTCCAAATGAATAAGAAGACTTCTTAATTCTGTTGGTATTAAATGATCAGCGTATAGAATAAGAACTGAACTGAAGAAATGCTCAAGATACATAACTTTGCAAACATAGGTACAAGGCCAAAATCAAACAAATTGTCATGTTTAATTTTTATCATTTCAGAAATATTTATCTCACAATTTTATGCTATTAATGCTGTAAATTGCCTGGAATCTCTTCAAAAGGAGATGGGCAGCAAATAAATTTAATTAAAAAATAATAATTTTAAAAATAATATTGGATTAAGTCAAGCACTAAAATAGGGATATAAGTCCCAATGATTTTCAGGGTATATTTTAATGTAAGTTAGTCTCAGTTCAAACCTTTATCTTAATATTCTACTTCTTTAAAATTTTCTCTTGTATATCTGTCCCCACTTTCATATACATAGAGTCTCAGATAGTTAACAATGGAAATGCTCAATATGCCATGTGAATTCACTATTTCCATCCATCTTCCACTCACCTGTCCTTGTGCATTAGTGACTAATTGACCTGTGACCCCCTGAAGACTGGAGAGTGCATTGCCAAAAGCTTGTGTGTTAGCTATTGAGCCCATGGCGGCGGCAGCTGCTTGACTTGCCAGAGGATTATTAACCAGCTGAAAATGGGAATAAAAGAGGAAAGAATAAGGCTACTCACTGCAATTCAGTTCTATAGCTGGACATTATTAATAATCAGCTTGATGGGAAGGAGCAGTTAATCTTAACATTTCAAAATGTGTTTGAGAGCTTTGACAATGTGAATATAGGCAGTCCAATTCCAACACTTTATAAATTTCTGTTGGAATAAGTGGAAATGATTTGACCTCAAGTGGATGGTAATGATAGTGAAATCTGGTCAGAGTCTTTTCTATCTGTAGGGACTTTTTTTAAAATACAAATGCAAGTTATTCAAATGGAATATGGGTTTTAAAAACATTATGTACAACTATTTGTTTAAAAGAAATTCATTAAAAGCAACTCAGAATTAGATACAAATTTCTGAAAATATATATTTGAGATGGGCAGCTAAATAAATTTATTCAATAAATAAATACACCACATATATCCTCCTATTATTCTCATTCAGCTGGGACAATTATAAGCTGCAGAATTCCTGTCCCAGGAAAAATCTTGCAATAAAATGATCTACAATTTTATATAAATAGCCATATTTTGTTTTTCCTCTTTTCTTTCATTAAAAACTACATTAATTAAAATTAAAGGAAAATGCAGAAAATGCATATCTCACACAAATCACATCATAATGTTTGAGTTACAGAATATAACAGTTTATGGCAGTAATTAAGAAAACTTTTATAAAAAAGGAAGGTGATGGGAAGAGAAGTGCTTTATGAAATTTTAAAATCCTATAAAAGGCAATTCAAAGAGTTTCAATTCACTATTAAAATTTATTTTGTATTGCTCTAAAATAAAAAGTTAAAAGGAATATAGGAAATATGTTAAAAAGTTGAATGTAGATGCTTAATTTACATTTGTGGCTGTTTCTACTATTATGGTCATTCACAAGTCAATTAATAGGGCTATGCATAATTTAAGAAAATTATTCAGAACAAATGAAACCAAATGTGTAGGGACCCAAGCACAATATTTTTTTTTAAGCATAAGTATTATGCTTTATTATTTCTCAGACTTCCTGTGAAACTAAAAAGATGTGACCAAATCAAAGAGCTGCATTAAAGACATAACTGCCTTAATAAGTTGACTTTTAAAACATAGATCTTTTTTAAGCTGCAGGGGAGAGAAAAAGGAATAAAGAGAAAAAAGAAGGGGAAGTAGTTGCTCTTTAAAGAGGGGCTATATTTCTTTGAAGTGGCTCTTAGAAATCATTTTCATAAGACACACTGTTCTATTATTTAATACATATTTTATACTGAAAGTAAAAAAAAAAAAAGAATGAATACTTGATTGTATTAGAATACCATGGTAGAAATATGTACATATCTGGTATAAAAACATGTGAGCTTTCTGGGGAATTTTAAAAAGCTGACTAGTACCATTCATTATATAAATTTATCGTAGCTGAAATATTTGCTGTCTAAATCTACTTAAAGTCAAACTTACTGTACTCAAGAATAACTACTGATAGGGACGTTGCTGATACAACCTGACTTGATTCAACATGAATTGATACAACTGAGGTGACAGGAACAGCATACCACATCCTTCAACATACATCCTACTTTCATTCATTATGTGGCATAAATTGTGATATCTCAAGACATTTTTACTTCTAGTGTGATTTGGTTGGAACAAACTCTAATTTTGTTTTCAATCCGAAAGATATTTAGCAGTAGTCTAATCAAAAAACAACAAAAGACATTAAAATAGCAAAAATATTTTATTAAATCAGTCAGTTTGATTATGCATATTCATCCATGCTAGTATTTTGTCCTGTTAGAATAAAAAAATATGGATAGAAATTAAGGAATACTATTGGGACTCAGTTCAATCTTACATTAAAAGGAGAAAGGGATATAATTGGGTTAGCTCAGGCTATATTTGCTAGCCAAATATATAAAATGATATATTATCAGAAAAATAAATCTGCAGGATCTGGATCAGCCACTGGGACCAGAGGTTTAGTCTTCTGAGCTTTTGGACTGGAATACATCCTCAGGGAACTTCTCTCTACAAGAAAGTATATTTTGGGCTAGGTGCCTGGTTGTGTGTTGCTTTATATTTGTTGACTGGGATATCGATGACTGGCTATTAAGTTGTTGGCTGTTGTTTGCTTGTACTGCTAAATTCTTCCTCCTAAGTACTTAGTCAGCTGGTGACGTACAAAGGACCTATTTCCCAGCTTTCAATCATTTCCCTGACTATTTTTGTACCTGCTTGATCAAAATCTTAGTTGCTGCAAAATTGAATGTATGTCATCGATCATTGCAATGTAAGGCTACTAATGAATTGGGGATTCCTTGTTTGACCACTTGCTTCTGTTCTTGCAATGTGGTGGCTAAATTTTGCTGAACAAAAGTCCTTTGGTTGTTTAGTCCTCAGTGCTTGTCAGAATTCTGTCATAAAGCAAGTACTGTTTTATGTGGAGAAGGCATCAGCCATGGAACAATTTATCTATCTATTGGCTGTATAATTCTTTTCTTGTAAATGTCTGTACTATGCTTGTAAATATCTGTACTAGTAATTAAATCAAACACAGACAAAATATATGAATTTTGATTTTGCTAGATATTAGCAAAATTAGGTTAAATTATATAGAATTGCTGCACCAATTACCCTAAATTCACAAGTCAAACCAAGAGATTCTGATGCAAAGAACTGAATATGATTGGAATATGAATATGATCTGGTTTTAATTCAGCAGCAATAAATGGATTCCCTAATTCAAGGTTCCCCAACACCTGGACCACAGCTCTCTACCAGGCCACAGCCTGTTTGAAACTGGGCCACACAAGGAATGAGTTCAAGTGCATGCACCACTCTGCTTGTAATAATGGAGCTGTTCAGTGCGTGTGTACCTGCTGCACACACACACACACCAATGGTGGGCTTTAACTTTTTTTTACTACCGGTTCTGTGGGTGTGGGTTGGTAGGCATGGCAGGGGAAGGATACCGTAAAATCTCCAGTCAGAGGTAGTATTTGCCAGTTCTTTATGTAGTAACAATAGAAATCCTGTAGAGGGCATATGTAGCAAACTGCTGAGTCTAATACAGGGGCCTCTTTGCATGATCTCACTCCCTGTCCTGGGCTGGAAAGTGTCAGACTTGTACATAATCTCACCTTACTAACATCACCACTATTCTTAAGGATTGGTTGGGGGGTTTCACCAATCCAAATGCTGTATCTATGTTACCTTTATCTTCTTGTAAAAACCCTATAAATAAACGCTGCCCAGATAGTCAGACATCTTGGCACACTGAAAATGACTGGTCTTTGAATTCCATCACATGGTGCCCAACCAGGGACAACAGCCCTCTGGGGTAGTAACAGCCAACATATTTACCACCATCTGGAATAGACCCCTAAGATGCACCTCCTCCCACGGAATATCATGGTAAGTATGGTTGCAATCTATATCAGCAACAGTATAAACATGTACAGGAACTTAGATTCCTGTTACACAAATCAGGTGCTACATGCCTGAGGCGGACATAAGGAAACTGGTTAAGGAGATAGAGAAACACTGTCCCTGGTATCCTGAGTGCAGGACGCTTAGGTTAAAGGATTGGATAAAGATAAGGCATACTGATCTTTGAACCCAGGGCTCCAGTTCAAATATTACATCAATTGTATCAGTGCTGTCAAGCAGTGGAAACATCTGGCTCTGATGTCTCAGCAGGACAACAATTGACTACAAATCCCCCTCCTGATTATAATCAGGTAAAAATTGTCACCCCGAAATCATTTCCAATTGGACTTTCAGCTCCTCCTGAGGAGGATAAATCTTTTGATTCTCCACAGCCATTGTACACCCCCATAAGGCAAATATTAGAGGAACAATTTGAAAAAGGGGGAGATTCAAGCTAGAAACCCAGGACAGAGACACATAAATTTATTTGTTTAAAATTTTTATGTTTAATCTTTTTTAATTATTTAGTGTTTAAGGAGATAGAACAATGGGTGTAACTAGAATGCGGGCAACTGCTCTCTTCTGATGCACTGGATGGCAGAGTTGGATGTGGAAGGCATGCCTCATTGATTTCAATCATCCACAATTAGCTCTGCTGTCCAGGAGCATGGAACGAGACAAAGATCCGTGTTTAAAATAGAGCCCCTCCATACAGTACATTGGGGCTGATCAAAGAAGATATGGTTAATTTATGCTGTTATGTATGGTGGAGGGAACAAGGAGAAGAAGAAAATGTTTGTTGTTCTTTTCATGGTATGATTTCCATTTAAGCTTCTTAGATGTGTATGTATAATAATGTATAATAATTGCATGCAGAATTGAATAGGATTGAATTGAAGAAAAATATTCTTTACCTGTGTATAGTCCCAATTGGAGCTGCTGCAGTTCAAAATAAAATAATTGTAACATGTTTGGCAGCCAGAGAATTAAATTGGTTTTTTGGATTGGACTTAGAACTGTGGGAAGCAGAAAGGCAGTGGTTAGGGCCCACAATCACATTTGTGATTGGAACTACTCCTTGAGTTACCCCACTTCTCTGAGAACAAACTGCAGGTTTGTCCAAAGAAAGAAAACATGGAGATTTAAGGGAACAAAACCTTCCCAGGTCTGGAAATGTATATGAGCATGTGTCTGTGTGTAATCATTTCCAGCCCTGGAGGATGAGAACTTCTAACAGTACACAAAATTATTTAGACAATGGAGCTCATTGGCTTCCAGAAAAGAATTCTAAGTATGCAAGCAGTGTGATTACAGTACAAATTTGTGAGTATGTTGATGGTAAAAGTTGCTGTAAATGTGTGAGTATGTTGATGGTAAAAGTTGGTGTAATATCATGTGTGTTGATCCCATCCCAGATTGAAAGGAGAGTAAGAAATAGCATGTGCAAGGAAATGAGAAAAGTCCCATGGAGACGTGTGATTTACTGGAAAGAATGATTTTGTTGAAAAGAATGTTGAGTGGAGAAAAATGGGTGAGATTTCTGTGTAGTATTTTAAACATTCCCCCCCCCTTCTTGTCCTCGCTGATTGTTAACTTTTTGCCTTGTAAAAGCGGAGGCAGGAGGAGGGGGGATAGTGAGGTTTTTTGCTCGTTTTGAATATTTTTTTTCTTTCTCTCTCTACTTTGAGAAAGGCGGGGCTGGAAGGTGGAAAGTGGTTTTTTTTATAGGTTACATAGTTTGCCCCAGTAGTCATTGCTGTAGGAATACTATTTTATCTCATGAATTTTCTTAGCACTTTTGCAAACAAAGAAGCCTTAGATGGCTAGGCTGAGATGGGCAATTTGCCTGGAATGTTATATTTGAAGGTGGCTCAGTTCCCAGCTGAGCAATTTGCCTAGAACAATTATCTTTGAAGATGGCTCAGTTCCAAGTTTACAGTGAAGCTCAGCCAGGGAATCAAAATTCAAACTAGCTGCACTCTGTACATGTTCTTACTCCATCTTTTGATTAAAGCAAAGGATTGACACTAAAGTTTGACTCCATCAGAAGGGCTTACAACAAGAATGTGAAGAATGCATAACTATTACCAGCACAACAGGTAAAAATCACAAAAGGTATACAATGGGCTTTGCAAATAACTTTTTCCTTGTAATTTTTGATAAATACAATAAGGTGTAAATGATGGAGTTGTGTAAATCTGATTTTTATTTTTAGAATAACATCTTTTCAATGTGCTTTAACTGACTACATAGGCTATTGCTTACAAGGACCCTCACGATGATACCTGGAAAATGCCCTACACTATAGTGCAATCCTCACCTCAATGTTCAGAATTATCTGCTAATATTTTAGCTTTCCAAACCTTTTCTCAACAGTCTTTCAATTTAATCTCTGACTCTCATTATGTGTGTCAACTTATTTTTAATCTTCCAGGTGCTTATATCACGCCCAGGATTTATCCTAATCTCATGGCCTTGTTTTTAATTTTACAGCAACTGCTACAAGATTGAAGGCAGTTATACTATGTTTCTCACATTCATAGTTACTCCCCCCTTCCTGGGCCTCTTTCTGAAGGCAATAGTTATGCTGACGCTGCTGTTCATATTTTACCTACTTTACTTTCAGATCCTTTTTTCAGTCACTCTTTTTTCCATCAAAATGCTAAGGGACTGGCATAAGCTTGTCATATTCCAATTGACCAAGCCAAACAAATTGTTTTATCTTGTTCCCAATGCTCTGGGGCATCCCCCTCCAGGGACACGGGAGTTAATCCTCATGGTTTTACCTCTAATCAACTTTGGCAAATGGATGTTACCCATGTTTCTTCTTTGGCTCCCTGGAAATATATTCATTTATCTATTGATACCTACTCAGGAGCTATTTGGGCCACACCTCAGCAAGGGGAAACAGCTAATCATGCTATTTCTCATCTTTTTTTGGCCATTACAGCCTTAGGCAAGCCCTCTTTTTTACAAACTGATAATCAGCTTTTTTGCAATTTTGTACAACATGGAATAATAAGTTCATCAGTCCTTTTAGGACTGCCTCCACAAATAAATAAAAAAGGAGGGAAAGGGCTCCTAATTTGTCATGAGTACAACAACAGGTTAAAAAAGTATTCTTTATCTTAAGTCAATTGAATGTTTTTATTCAAAATTTAACTACTTGGGGGCAAGGCTGTGCCGCTGTGCTTGCTCCTATAGGACCTTTGTGGATTCCAGTTCATTGCATCCTCCAGCCAAGGGTGTCATGGCACCAATCCCTGGATCCGGTTCCCTGATGTCTCTTGCTTATCTGAAGTCTATGATATGGAACATTTGCTTTCTACCTGTTTAGTTCCTGTCTGCACTCCTTCTGCAGTAATTCAAAACTTCACTGGCTTAAGTGCATTTTTATTAAATGGGAGTTTTAACTATGAGACAATATCTAATTGAGGATTTGCTGCCTATTATCCACCTCCTGATTTTATTGCTTTGCACAACCCGATGGTAGCAATTCCTGCAAATATAACATGTGAAAAAGTAGTTAATTGTACATCTTCAAGTAAAACCTCACTGTCATCGCAGTAGCTCCCCTATTCTGAACTTCACAGCTTTGGAAGAGACTTTCTTTAACTTTGCCCATGTTTGGCTACTGCAAGGATGGTTTTTTACAAGTGGTCAAGAAACTTTTAATTATATTCCTGCTAATATTAGTGAAGCGCAATGCTGCCTCAACTGGCTAGTTCCTGTTTTGCTCTCTAAACAACAACTTTATCATTCAAATAATTCTTGATGTGGGATCACACTAGATAGCACCTTGATTCTGAAACAGCCTTACTTAATAAAGCGGAATATGTAGCACTAGCTGTGTCTATAGTGGGTGTGCCAGCAATTGCTGCTCACGCTCACCTTCACATTAATTCTGTTGCATGTAATTCGGCAAAAACAATTAATGCTACTTTTTCAGCTATCTCAACAATCAACCACAAGATGCAAATGATTCTACAAAATCTGTGTTGTTTTAATTTGTTTGATGAATCACGAACCATTCAGCACCAGCTCAATATTTTACACAATTTGGCCTCGGATTTAAAAATTGATAATTTAGGATCTTGAGGGGAAACTTTTGGACTTAGTTACCTACAGACTTAATGGGAAATATTTACACTATGTAGTCATTATTTGTGCTATTTTAATTAGTGGGTGCTGCTTTGTTCAGTGTCTCTCTTCTCTTTGCAACATATATATCACAGCTTTTCACCCAAAACCCCCTTCTACATTGCCTCAGGGTCAGGTATATGCCCTGTATAAACAACTGCAAGCATGCTCTTCTAATGATTATAATCCCCTTACTAACTCATCTTATGACTACCTTTGTCTTCTTGTAAAAACCCTATAAATGCAATAAACGCTGCCCAGACAGTCAGACATCTTGGCACACTGGAAATGATTGGTCTTTGAACTCCATCACTTTGAACTATTCAAAATTTCTGCTACCGGTTCTCCAGAACTCGCCAGAACCTGCTGAATACCATCTCTCTCTCCCTCTCTCTCTCTCTCTCTTTCACACACACACACTCTCTCTCTCACACACACACCCCTAGATGGACCAGCAAAGTGGAAAGGTTGGGGACTGCTGCCCTAATTCCCTCCAGTCCCAAATGATTGTTGTTGAGAACTGGATGATATACAAATATAATAAATAGATGTTTTAATCAAACTTTGAGGGATTCTAGACAATGAACAGAATAAATATCATGACACAGCATGATATAGATAATCAAATTGGGTTACATTATGCTGATGGAGGAAAAGAAAGAATATTAAGAATGAATAGAGTCCTGAAAAACTGGTTTGGGGAAATCCAGCCTTTTGTGAATAATGGCACATTTTAAACATTGCAACAGCTCTGCAATGTTCCTCTCGTTCCTATCACCCATCTCCTCCCACTTGTGACTGTATGTATGCAACTTTGTTACTTGTATCCTTACGATTTATATTGACTGTCTCCTACTATGATTTGATTGCTTAATTGGTACCTTATGACTATCATTAAGTGATGTATCTTATGTGTCTTGATGAATGTATCTTTTCTTTTTTTTGTACACCGAGAGTATATGCACCAAGACAAATTCCTTGCATATCTAATCACACTTGGCCAATAAAGAATTCATTCATTTATTCATTCTGTAGAGAATAGTTTTCATAAAAGCTTATCCTTTTCCTTCCTTTCTGGTACTCTTCCAGCACATGTGATTCAAATTTTCAAGCTACTACTTAAAGTCTAATAACAGTTGTAGTTCTATTAAGGACCTATGAAAAATGTACATATAGTCTAAGAATGTAAGGAGGATTGAAGCAAGTTCAATTTCAGTCCTTAATAAATAATTTCAAATGGCATTCTATGAAAGCTTTCAAATATGAATTACACAGATCTTTGACAATTCTTGAACTTCTTGTTCTGCATATATTTTGTATAATTAGTCTGTGACTGTTCATCTTGTGAATGCTGTATTTTTTCCTCTTGAATTCTCTTTGAGTTTTCTTCTTCCAATCCTAAGATTTTGCTGTTTCTATTTTTACTCTGTTCTGCTCATCTATCTTCACTTAAAGTCACTGCCTGGAAATCCGCAGAATTTGATAGATGTATGAGAGGAAGTTCAATATGATCAAGGAAACTAATTAAAAAATATTAGGAGACGTGCTCTTATATAACAATACTGAACCATCATGATTGCTTGCTTCAAGCATAAAAGCAAGGTTGTTGAATCAAGCACAGCTAGGAAATTAGCCTAGCCTTTGTTAGAGAGAAAGTCAAGTGAATTGCAGGATTCAAAACTATATTTCTTCCCAATAATTGGGGGGGGGCATTGTCCTCATTAAGTTTTTGATATTACCTCTTCCCCCCATAATCTCAATTTTTCACTTTAAGCAACTTTTTTGTGATGACTTAATCTGGAATTATTTTGTTGCAAAATATATAATGTTATTTTATATTCTAATGCCATGAATACACGACTTTCTTAATCCACATTTCTTAGAGCATTTCCTTTTATGACATATAAAAAAATATCCTGGACTATGTAGTTGCTCTTATGATGTGGATCAGTCTAAACTCAAAAGAGTGCTAAAGGAAATGACTCCATAATTTGATTTTTCCATCAGTGTTAGATGGCAGGTATAATTTATTTTAAATTATAGATTAAGTATTCCTACCTTGTAATGCCAGATGTAAAAGAAAAAGAAAAAAAGAGGAAAATTCATGGAAAGACTCCAATTGTTCACACCTATTATTATTCTTATGATATTTAAAATCAGGAGGAATAATTGTACCGAATATAGCTTCAACAAGATTACAGACATGCCAAAATCATAAACATATAATTTGAAAAAAAAGATAGATGGAAAATTTGATGACAGAGGACGACACAGGTTTCCTAATGGCAACATCAGAGTGGCTCAATTTTGCAGGCCATAAACATGCAAAGTTCTCAGTAAGAACTTCAGGCAATTCTTTCCATGTATAAATTTCAGAACTCTTTGTAGACAACAGCTTCTGATATAACAATAGCATAGATACAGATACAGATAATCAGAGTTGGAAGGGACTTTGTAGGTCATCTAGTCCAACCCCTGCCCAAGCGGTAGGCCCCACACCATTTCTGACAAATGGCAATTCAATCTCTTCTTGAAAGTCTCAACTTATGGCGTTCCCACAATTTCAGAGGGCAAGCTGTTCCATTGGTTGATTGTTCTCAATGTGAGAAAGTTTCTCCTTGTTTCCAGGCTATATCTCTCCTTGTTCAGTTTCCATCCATTATTCTTTGTCTGGCCTACAAGAGCTTTAGAAAATAGCTTGACCCGTTCCTCCCTGTGGCAGCCCCTCAAATATTGGAAGACCGCTATCATGTCTCCCTTGGTCCTTCTCTTTACTAGACTAGCCAAACCCAGTTCCTGCAACCATTCATTGTATGTTTTATCCTCCAATCCCCTAATCATCCTCGTTGCTCTTCTCTTTTTTCTAGAGCCTCAACATCTTTTTTATAATGTGGTGACCAAAACTGGATGCAGTATTCTAGGTGTGGTCTTACTAAGGCTTTATAGAGTGGTATTAGTACTTCCCTTGATATTGACTGTATCCCTCTGTTAATACAATTTAGGATTGCATTAGCTTTTTTGGCGGTGACTGCACACTGCTGGCTCATATTTAGCAGGTTGACTGTATGCCTCTGTTAATACAACCTAGGATTCCATTAGCTTTTTTGGCGGTGGCTGCACACTGCTGGCTCATATTTAACAGGTTGACTCCAAGATCCCTCTCACAGTTACTGCTATTGAGCCTGGTTTCACCCAGTTTATATATGTACTTTTGGTTTTTCTTGCCTAAGTGTAGGGCTTTACTTTTCTCTATATTGAATTTCATTTTATTAGACATCGCCCAGTATTCTAGTCTGTCAAGATCCATCTGGATCTTGAGCCTATCTTCTTGGGTGTTAGCTATTCCTGCCAGCTTAGTATCATCTGCAAATTTGGTAAGTTCCCCTTCTATTCCCTCATCTATGTCGTTAATGAAGATATTGAAGAGTACTGGTCCTAAGATAGAATCTTGTGGCACCCCACTGCTTACTTCCCTCCATGTAGACTTAGACCCATTAAGGACTACTTGTTGAATACATTTTGCCAGCCAGTTGCGAATCCATCTAGTGGTGGTGCTATTCCACTTTTTTCTAGCTTACTAAGAAGTAGGTTGTGGTCTACTTTATCGAATGCCTTGCTGAAATCTAAATATATTATGTCTACAGTATTTTGCTGGTCTACTAATTTAGTCACTATGTTGAAGAATGAAATAAGATTGGTTTGACATAACAAACCTGTGCTGACTGCTAGTTATTCTTTACTTGTTTCTAGATGTTGGCAGATCTGTTTTTTTATTCTCTTTTCCAGTATCTTCCTGGGTATTGATGTTAGGCTGATTGGTCTATAGTTTCCTGGGTCTGTTTTTTTTCCTTTTCGAAGATGGGAACCACATCAGCTCTTTTCTGGTCCTCTGGTAGTTCCCCAGGGCTCCAGGATTTTTGAAAGATATGGTGCAGTGGTTCTGAGATTACCTCTGCCAGCTCCTTTAAAACTCTGGGATGTAATCCATCAGACCCCAGTGATTTGTGTTCATCAAGATCAGACAGGTGTTCTCTTACTATTTGTTTGCTTATTTTAACTTTTATTTCTGGTCTGTCTTTTACAGTTATGTTTTTGGTGGGTTGAGCTATAGTTTCTTTTTGTGTGAAGACAGATGCAAAGAATGAGTTAAGCAGTTCTGCTTCCTCTCTGTTGCCTATTACTTCCTTGCCATCTTCTCTCTTTAGTGGACCGACTGTTTCCTTGATTTTTTTCTTGTTATTTTTATGTTGGAAGAAATTTTTTTATTATCTTTGACTTTTGTTCATTCTGAGCCTTTGCTATCCTGACTTCGTCTTTGCAGATTCTGGCTATCTGCTGATATTCTGCCTTAGTTGCATGTCCTTCTTTCCATTTTTTTGTACTTGTTCTTTTTCCTTTTCAATTTGCCAGAGAGATCTTTGTGTAGCCATGCTGGTTTCTTCTTGGATTTCTTGTTTTTCTTTCTCAGTGGTATTGTTCTGGTCTGGGCTTCTATGATCATACTTTTTAGAGTTTCTCAAGATTCTTGAGTTGTTTTCCCCTTTAGGATATTCATTCATGGAATCTTTCCCAAGTTCTTTCTGAGTTTATTGAAATCAGCTCTTTTAAAATCCAAGACTTTGGTATCATTATATTCTGCTGCTTGTGTTTGTGTTATGTTGAATTCTAGTATGACATGGTCACTCTCACTCAATGTTTCTGCAGTTTCAACTCCCTCTATCACTTCTTCTCTGTTTGTAAGAATTAAGTCCAATATGGCTGTCCTTCTAGTTTCACCCTCTACCTGCAGTGGTGGAATTCAGCTAGTCCATACTGTTCCGAACTAAGCAAACTTGTTAGCTTGTAATTCTAATAGTTTTCCTTCCACGACAGGCTCGTAAACCTGCACTTCTGATTGGCCCGCTGATAGCGGATCGTGATTGGTCATTGTTGGCTGATCTGATTGGCTGTTAGCGGGTCGCCACTGATTGGACGCTCCCAGCGCGGCAAACTCAAATCATTGGGTGTTGTGACAGCAGCCAACTCTATAAAAGGAGCTGCTGTTGCCCTAGTATTTTGCTCTGTTGTGAAGTCACTAATAAAGAGTTGGAGTCACTATTCGATGCCTCGTCTCCGTTCTTTGTGCCCACTCTCCCAGATCTAACACTGGCGATGAAGATGGGATGCGGAGATGATAGAGCTGACTGAACACTTATTGAATGCTAACAGAGCATGTGGCTGAGAGCGCACCAATAGTGGCAGAATGACCAGCGGCGCCATACCACCCACTCCATTTGATCCAGCTAATGAAGTCTGGGACTCTTATATGGACAGGTTTCAGATGTTCCTGGAAACCATCAACCTGAAGGATGCTACACCTGGCAAGAAACGAGCTGTATTCCTGACCCATTGCGGGCCCGCCATTTTTAAGATGGCAAAGGCACTTGCAAAACCAGCTGAAGTCAAGACGATGGACTGGGACAACCTCACCCCAATCCTCCGGGCCCATTATGCCCCAGCAGTGCCAACACTCATCAGGAGACCCGAGTTTTACCAGAGGGACCAACAGGAAAGTGAGAGTGTTGGAGACTTCATCGCAGACCTCAGAAACCTGGGGGGACTCTGTGGCTTCGCAAATCTTGAAGAAGCCATGAGAGATCGAATTGTTCTGGGTCTAAGAGACCCCACAACCTAGAACAATATTATGGTGAAGGGGGACATCAGCCTCACAGATGTCATCACCGATGCTACTGCAGCAGAAGCAACCAGGAAGTCAGCAGCTTGAATGCGCCAAGCAAACGGACTGCACCGCCAACTCGCTAGTGACACTACACCCCTTTCCGAAATGCACACAATGACCACCCACCATGAAGACCTCGAATCCTCATCAGAAAGCAAGGAAGAGGAGGTCAACAGACTCAGGTCAGAACGCAATCAGCGAGATCAATGGAATCGTAAGCCCTCATATCAGTGTGCTGGATGCGGGGGAAACCACCCGCGATTAGACTGCAGATTCCTAGACGCCCTCTGCCATTCCTGTGGAAAGAGGGGCCACATTGCAAAGGTCTGTAGAAGCAAGCGAGGGTCCAGCCCAAACCGAAGAAAAAATAATTTCCGGCAGACAACAGGCACCCCACCAGCAAATCGGGATCACCCAAGCAACCAATGGAACCACTACTACAGAAATCGAGCACCAGCCACTTCTACCAGACGAGAAGAGGCACACCAAACCATCACCATCGGCCACACTTCATCCCTTGATGCAAGAAAAATCCGAGTAAAGGTCACCATTGAGAATTGACCATGCGTTATGGAAGTCGACTCCGGGTCTTCCCTATCAATGGTTTAAAGGAAAACCCTCAAACAGCTGATCCCTGACATCCGTCGCCAGGACCTCAGCACTCAGAGAATTATATTAAAGAACTACCAAGGAAATAGGATCCCAGTCTCTGGTTCCAGCCACATCCAAGTCTCCTTCAAAGACCACACTGCAACTCTACCTCTTGCTGTCATCGATAAAAATCGACCCAGCTTACTAGGCTTGCAGTGGTTCGCACCACTAGGAATCGAACTGGCGGGCATCAACCAGACCAAAGGCGATGACTGGGAAGTGGCCCTTGTCCAGGAATTCCAGGAAGTTTTCACCAAGAAGCTAGGCAAGTACAAGGGATCCCCCATATCGTTTAATCTCTGTCCTGATATTGCGCCCATTCGCCTTAAGCCTCGTTGAGTGCCCTTTGCACTCAAACTAAAGATTGATGAACAATTGGACAAATTAATAGCCCAGGGCGTGTTGGAACCGACTGACCACGCCCAATGGGAGACCCCAATTGTAACACCCATAAAACCTGATGGATCTTTGAGAATTTGTGGGGATTACAAGGCCACCCTAAACTATGCACTTCAGCAGAGCGCTTACCCCGTGCCTGTGGTCCAACACCTCCTTTACTCCCTTGGGGGTGGAAAAATATTCACAAAATTGGACCTAGCCCAGGAGTACCAGCAGCTGCCCGTAGATGCAGAGACCACAGAAGCCCAAACTATATTCATGCACAGAGGTGCGTTCAATTGTAATAGACTCCAGTTCAGAGTGAGCGTAGCACCTGGCATCTTCCAAAGTCTGATGGAGAGATTGCTACAAGGCATAAAAGGGGTCGTGCCATATTTCGATGATGTCTTGATAGCCACCCCCACTAGAAGCCTACTAGAAAAGTGACTAAGAATGTTCCTCCAAAAATTTAAAGACGCTGGCCCGAAGGTCAAGAAGGACAAGTGCCAACTATGTACTGAGAGGGTTGAATTCCTTGGTTACCTTCTTGACAAACAGGGAATTCACCCTACTGAGAAAAAATTGGCTGCAATAAAAACGCCCCGAGACCTAGGAACAAAACAGATCTCCAAGTCTTCCTGGGACTCATTAACTTTTATAACATCTTCCTACCCCAGAAGGCGACTGTTGCTGAACCCCTCGAAAAGAAAGCTTCCTGGATCTGGGGACATTGAGAAAAGCGAGCTTTTCAGCAAGTAAAAGACCTTTTAACATCAGATGCTGCATTGATACAATATAACGAGACTTCACCCTTAACTGTCACCTGTGACGCCTCACCGTTTGGAGAGGAGCCATCCTGAGCCATGTCCTGCCAAATGGTACTGAGGCGCCCATTGCATTTTTTTCTAGAACTTTATCTAAAACAGAGAGAAACTATAGCCAACTAGATAAAGAGGCACTCGCTATTGTGTCTGCGATCAAACGATTCCATGAGTATGTATATGGAAGATCCTTTTCTATAATCACTGATCACAAACCATTACTTGGCATCTTGGTGGGGGATAAACCAACTCCCCACATCTTATCACCAAGAATGACACGCTGGTCAGAGTTTCTAGCCACATATGATTACCAACTGCGAGACCGACCGGGGAAAGCCATTCTCCACGCTGATGCCCTGAGCCGCTCTCTGCTACCAGAAGTCCTGGACGACCCAGCTCCAACCCTAGTTACACTACAAATCAAGACACTTCCTTCACTACCATTGACTGCACAAGACATTGCATCCGAAACAAGGAAGGACCTTTGTTTGGCACGAGTCCTCAGCTGGGTGGAAAGAGGTTGGCCTGACAACGAACTCAACAACACCTTCAAGCCTTTCAAACACAGGCAGACAGAACTTTTCTCCCAAAAAGGATGTGTTTTATGGGGAGACAGAGTTTATGGGGAGACTGCAGCATAAGGTCCTAAAACTATTGCATAATGGACATCCGGGCATCATGCAAATGAAGGCACTAGCAAGGAGCTACGCTTGGTGGCCAGGTATAGATAAGCAAATAGAAACCTGGGTCGCCACCTGCAACAAGTGCCAGGAAACACGCTCAGCTCCACCAAAAGCACCACCAACTGAATGGGAAGCACCCCGAGGTCCCTGGTCCCATATCCACATCGATTTTGTGGGACCCACCAAGGGGCATACATTTCTCATAACAGTGGATGCCTATTCCAACTGGCTTGAGGTCCACAAAATGAAGAGCACCACCACAGAGGCAGTCGTTAAAAAACTAAACAGACTATTTGCTACACACGGCTTACCAGATGTCTTGGTTTCGGACAATGGCCCACAATTCACCACCTTGGCATTTGAACAGTACCTAGCAGACTGGGGGATATGCCACGCTTTAACATCGCCGGCTCACCCTGCGGCCAACGGTAGGGCTGAACAAATGGTCCAGTTCATAAAGAAAACCTTACACAAGATGGAACAAGGGAACATCCATGACAAGGTGACCAGGGCGCTTCTCCTCCAACATATTACTCCAAACAGCACCACAAACAAAACCCCAGCCGAACTCCTGATGGGCAGGAAACTTCGATCATATCTTGACTGACTACACCCTGCCTACACGCCGGAAAAGCCCCTGGGGTCCAGCAGTAAGTATCGCACGTTCAAGGTAGGCGACCCAGTTTTTGCACTTTACTGGTGACCCATTGTGGGTCCCCGCTACCATAACTCAACTTACGGGTCCCCGTTCCTACCATTTACAAACTGCTGATGGGAGACTGTGGAAGCGCCACATCGACCAGCTACACTCCAGGCTGGCACTTACCCCCTTCACAAGCCCTGAACTCTAAACCAGGGGGGGAAGGGAAATTGAAAACGAACTAGTACCCGACCCAGTACTCAAAACCTAGCAATCAGCGTGACCAAACCTGGAATATTCACCTTCCGAAGAAGAGCTGGGGCAGATGATCATCTCTCTACGAAGCAGCACGGCGGCATCAGCAAACCCAGAGAATCCAGATGTCAGCCTCGATGGGAGTAGAGATGACAACCCTGAGTCACCCAACGGAGAAGTCAGATCACCATTACCGCTGAGTTCAACAAACAGCCCACCGGAACCAGAGTCCAGGCAAAGACTGGTGGAGCAACGTAGATCAGGTAGACAGGTGAGACGACCTGCCTACCTGAGAGAATACATCACCCCGCTCTTGAGACGGAACCTAGGGGGGAGGGGTGTTCCAAACTAAGCAAACTCATTAGCTTGCAATTCTAATAGTTTTCCTTCCACGACAGGCTCGTAAACCTGCACTTCTGATTGGCCCGCTGATAGCGGATCGTGATTGGTCATTGTTGGCTGATCTGATTGGCTGTTAGCGGGTCACCACTGATTGGACACTCCCAGTGCGGCAAACTCAAATCATTGGGTGTTGTGACAGCAGCCAGCTCTATAAAAGGAGCTGCTGCTGCCCTAGTATTTTGCTCTGTTGTGAAGTCACTAATAAAGAGTTGGAGTCACTATTCGATGCCTCATCTCCATTCTTTGCGCCCACTCTCCCAGATCTAACACATACTGGTTCAGGAGAACTGTTAGCTAACTTTCTGAGCAGTTTGGCAAATAGGCTGTTGGAAGAAACTGCCTTTTGTTTTTCCCCATCTTATAGAGTTAATTCTGTCAGGAAGGTGACATTCTGGTGTGCTTCTATGTGTTGTTTCTAGCCTAATCATTATCTTTACTGCCCTGCTTAAGTATTTTCAGAAACTGCCTCTACGGTTAAGCCTTGTTACACTACAATAGCTGTAATAGTTCTTGGCTACACCAGACTTTCTGGAGCCTGAGCTTCCCCAGAGTTTTTTTTTTTTAATTAGGGGCTTGACTTTCTTAAAGAGGAAGGGTTGTTTTAAGCTTTTTACATTGCTTTACTGATTCCTGGCACTGTCCTTTTGGGGTATACTTCCAAGAGGCAGGATGCAAGCTTGGCACTCTGTCTGATTTTGTTATTGCTTTTCTGAGGGCATGTAATCTTTCCTTAAATATGGTTGATTTCCTTAGGATATCTTGTGAGGTGAGTGAGACCAGCTGGTATTTTTGAATGGTGCAAATGGATTTAACAATTGTTTCTCCTGGGTGGGTATTAATTTTAATGTGATCTTGACAAGCTTGGCTGGGCAGAGACTTGAACCTGGGTCCTCTATATACTTTGTTAATTTGTCTCTTTAGGTCAGCATTTTGTAGCCTGAGATTAACAGGCTATAACATTAGAATTATTCCTATAAAGAAAAAGCAATGGTAACACTATATTTATCCTTTGTATAACCTAAAAATCCTTGATGGGAAATTATGTAGAATTGTGTAAGAATGCTAGCTGTAAGGAAATAAACAAGGCTATAAAATATTTTATTTCCAGTAAGGAATTTAATTGGCAGGTCAACAGAATTTAATTGGCAGGTCAAAAGAAGATAGTTAGCAAGTCAAGAGACCAGTTGTCATGCTAAAATTAATAGTAGTAGGATGTAGCAACTATCAAGGGGATTGAGTTGCTGGAAAGATTGTGAATCCAGCAGTGACTAGGATGAGTTTTTGAAACTGTATATAATCACCAATATTCCTATGTAAAATGTCTTCTGTAACTCCATCTATATGAGCACAGGAGTCCAGCCTTTGCAAAAGCCAGTGAAGCTCTTTTATTGTTCAACAGTCTTCTGTTGATTTCAAATTGAGAATTTTAACTCTCACATAGCCCAAGTGTGCCCACTCTCTTTCTGGAAAGCTTAAATGATCTCTCTGCTAAAAGGTTTCACTTGAGCAAGAGTTGGCTGCTGATTGTTATCACTGCATTTTAACTATTTTGATTCCTCAAGAACCTCTGGCATCCTGCCTGATTTGTAATTCCAGGTTGCAGGTATTGCTGATGAAAAGGAAAGTATTCAGACAGAATGGTTTAGATTTCCATGATGGCTGGATTGTCCCTGATCTTCAGTGTATATTCCCCCATTTCTAATCAAATGATTGGTATTTAGAGCAGCTTTTTGCAAGTAAAGAAGCTTTTTGTATTTTTGTACAGGTAATCCTTGACTTGAAACAGTTCACTTAATGATAATTAAAAGTTGGCATTGAAAACATTGACTTGTGACTGTTTCTCACACTTACGACCGTAGCAGCATCCCCATGTTCACAAAATCAAATTCAGATGGTTGATAATTGTTTCAAATTTATGATAGTTTTAGTCTCCCAGGGTCATGTGATCCTCTTTTGCAACTTTCTGACAAACAAAATCAATAGGGAGGCCAGATTCACTTAACAGCCATGTTACTAACTTAACAACTAAAGTGATTCACCTAACAAATGTAGCAAGAAAAGTCATGAAATGAGACAAAATTCACTTTATAAATTTTTCACTTAGCAACATAAATTTTGGGTTCAACTGTGGTCGTAAGTCAAGGAGACCCTGGATGAGGCGAGACTGGGCATGACAAGGAGTGGCTGGGAGGAAGGGGAGGGATGAGGCAAGGCTGGGGGTGGTAATGTGCCCCTTGACATGAGTGACATCATGTTGGTCATGCCCACCCAGTCACATGAACAGTTAACCATGCTTATCCAGCTGGTCATTAGGGCAGAGAACTGGTTTTTAAATTACTTGAATCCCATCACTGCATAGATGTCATTGCAATGAAAAAAGTGACTAAGTAAAAAAGCATGACCTAAGGTAAGTATTCTACCACAGGCACAGAAATCAAAGTCACCAAATTAAAACTGTATACTATCTTTTTATCCAGCAAACCTGCCAACATATGAACAACCTATAACTTTTTATTACATCTTATATTGTCATAGAATTCCAAAGTATCATTTCAAAGAGCATTCTTATTTATTTATTTATTTAACTTATATTGTCACTTATTCTCCCATAGCGACTTGAGGTAGCTTACACAATGTAAAACCATATTTAAAACAAAAAATAAAAAACAATTAAAACTAACAAAAAGAATCAAATTAATTAATAAAGTACAATAGAACAAAATCCAGAAAAATAAATAAATAAATAAAAATCACCCCCCCCCAACTCCCACTCCCCACCCTGATGATAGCAAATCACACTAGGCATTTGATGGGCTCCATCCCACTCTGGGTTTTCCAGGCCCACTGGCAAAACCAGGCCTTCAGTGCCTTCCAAAAGAGTGTTAGAGTAGGGGCTATTTTAATCTCTGGGAGAATGATATTCCAGAGAGAGGGAGCCATCACAGAGAAGGCCCTTCTTCTGGGTCCCACTAGGTATATCTCCCTCAGGGATGGGACCCGCAACATTCCCTCCCTACCTGCTCTAATGGGACAGGTAGATGTGACTGTCAAGAGACGCTCCCTGGTCCCAAGCCATAAAGGACTTTAAAGGTGACAACCATCATGTTGCATTGCATCCAGAAGCAAATCAGCAACCAACGCAGCTCCTGCTAGAGAGGTGCATCCACATCTGCATACTGGGGTCTACACAAAACCATATAGGCCGCTGCATTTTGCACCAACTGCAGCTTCCGGATGCTCTTCAAGGGCAGCCCCCTGTACAGCACATTGCAAAAATCAAGACAGGAAGTGCATGAGTGATTGTCAGTAGGTCCAGGAAAGGGCATAACATTGGTCCGGGAAAGGGTATAACTGGTGCACAACCTCAGTTGTGCAAAGGCCTTCCTGGCCATGACTGCCACCTGCTCTTTGAGCAGGAGTCCTGAGTCCAGGAAAACCCCTAGATTACACACAGGGTCCATTTGGTGTAGTACCACCCCATCCAAGAGCAAAGGTGGCAATTCTCCCTGAGCCAATGAACCCCAAACCCAGAGCCATTTGGTCTTGCAAGGGTTTAGTTTCAATCCATTGCTCCCCATCCAGCCCCTAACAGCCTCCAGGCACTGAGAGAGGGAGGACACAGTAACACTCAACTCACCAAGGGCTGAGACATACAGCTGAGTGTCATCAGCATATGTGATACCTCAGTCCATGGTGATGGAGGATCTCACCCAGCACTTCATATAAATGTTGAACAGGAATGAAGAGAGTACCGAGCCCTGTGGAACCCCTAAAGCAGTGGGCAAGGGCTGGATCTCTCCGCTCCTATCAACACTGACTGAGAGCAGCCACAAGAAGAAGGAAGTGAACCAAGACAGCACAAGGCCTCCCACTCCCTTCCCCCGAAGCTGCCCCAAGAGAATCCCATGGCCAATGGTATCAAAAGCCAACGAGAGATCAAGTAGAGCGAGGATAGATGCACTACCCCCATCCCGCTCCCGTTAGAAATCATCCAAAAATGTGACCAATGCCATTCCTGTCCCAAATCCAGGCCCGAATCCTGACTGGTAGGTCAAAATAATCTGGATAAAATAGATTCAATGTACATTTAGTTTGTCATGTTAGGGTAAAAGTTTAAGAGTCCCAAGAAAGCCTGTAATTCCGTTTTGTTCTTTGGTCATGGTGCTTCCCTTATGGCTCTCAGTTTCTTTTCTGTGGAGTGAATCCCTTGTTTGTCTAGGAGGTACCCTAGAAATTTGACCCTTTCGGCCTGTAGCTGGCACTTCCCTTTCTTGACTTTAAGTCCCGAGTCTCTGAATTTCTGCAGTACCTCCCTCATGCCAACGGACACAAGAAACGAGCTGTGTTTCTCACACTGGACCTGGGGAGCATGGGAGGAGAGCTCCTTCAACAACACAAAGAACCTGCTCACATCCAACGTGGTACTAATCCAGTACAGCGAGACCCTACCATTGACGGTAACTTGTGACGCGTCGCCATTTGGGATCGGCGCCATCCTCAGCCACCAGCTACCAGATGGGAGGGAAGCACCCATTGCTTTCTCGTCAAGGACACTTTCAAAGCCAGAGCGGAACCACAGCCAGCTCGACAAAGAGGCCCTAGCAGTCGTCGCCGGCGTCAAGAAATTTCACGAGTACCTTTACGGTAGCACTTTTACAATCATCACAGACCACAAGCCGCTGCTAGGAATCCTGGTGGGTAACAGGGCCACACCGAACATTCTATTGCCAAGAATGACAAGGTGGTCCGAATTCCTAGCAGCATACAATTACCAGCTGATACACTGACCCGGCAAGGACATCGCCCATGCAGACGCCCTGAGCTGGTCACCCCTACCGGACCAGAAGATGACCCGGCACCCACAACAGAGGTATTCCAAATAGAGACAATATCCAACCCACTCGTGACCGCGCCAGACATTGCCAGAGAAACAAATAAAGACAAACGGCTGGAGCGAGTCTTGAGCTGGGTGGGAAAAGGGTGGCCGGAAGGGGACATAGATGAACTATTCAGACCCTTCCGGAACAGACAAACTGAACTCTTTACCGAAAAGGGCTGCATACTGTGGGGGGACAGAGTGGTAATTCCGGAAAAATTACAGGAAAAGGTATTGGGAATGTTGCATGAGGGGCACCCGGGGATGGTTAAGATGAAAAGCCTGGCCAGAAGCTATACATGGTGGCCAGGAATGGACAAACAGATCGAAACCCGGGTTGCCAAATGTAAACAATGCCAAGAATCCAGATCCAATCCTCCCACCGCCCCAACCCAAGAATGGGAAAAACCAAGAGATCCGTGGTCTAGGATTCATATAGATTTCGCGGGGCCAACCAAGGGACATATGTACCTTATCACAGTAGATGTTACTCCAACTGGTTGGAGGTAAGCACCATGAAGTCAACTACAACGGAGGCGGTGATAAGGAAACTGAGTAAACTTTTCACTACGCACAGCCTGCCAGACGTAATAGTGTTGGACAATGGGCCCCAGTTCACCGCACTACCATTTGAATGATTTCTGGCAGGCCAAGGGATACACCATGCATTAACTGCACCGGTAACCCAGTGGCGAATGGGCAGGCAGAACACATGGTCCAATACACCAAGAAAGCCATCCAGAAAATAGAAACAACCAATATACAGGACAAAATTAATAAAATTCTCCTCATTCAATACATTACACCTAGCGCAACCACAAATAAAAGCCCGGCGGAACTAATGATGGGCAGGAAATTATGCTCAACACTCGACAGAATGCATCCAACATATAACCCAGACAAACCCCCAGGCTCCTCCAGCAAACACAGAAATTTAACCTAGGGGACCTAGTATATGCCAAAAACCTCACAGGGGAACCACTCTGGGTGCCAGCAACAATCACCCAGATAACCGGGCCCCTATCATACCGACTGGAAACAAGTGACGGAAAAAACTGGAAACGGCACATAAACCAACTTAGGTCAAGAATAGCCGTCACCACCAGCCAGACACCCAAACAA
Source organism: Hydrophis major (assembly GCA_033807585.1). Lineage (NCBI taxonomy): Eukaryota > Metazoa > Chordata > Lepidosauria > Squamata > Elapidae > Hydrophis > Hydrophis major. The sequence continues at coordinate 84,581,973 of CM066343.1, read as the reverse complement.
GAAACTAGAAAGGGGGTGAATTGGCAAGTGATAGAGAAAGAACCGAAGGGAAGCAACTAACGCAAGCAGAACACCCCCCATCTAGAATAGATAAAACAATCAACTGATGCTATTCACCTGTAGATGCAGGACCAATGGAACACGAAACCCCAGAGTCTTCACCTGGAAGGAGCAGCCAAACCAGCTCACCCGGCCAGGAAAAACCTGACAGGAGCAGAAGCGGCAGCTCAACCAGCCCCAGTAGACCGGGAGAGAGCTACCAAGAAAGGCCCAGCTCAACGTTCCAGGCAGTTCCATCCCAAGGAACCGGAGCGACAGAGAAGGCATCCAAACCAGTCAACGACCACACCAGAACTGAACCATGCAGGTCAAGTAAGCAGGTGCGAAGCCCCGCCTACCTACGTGACTATATCACTACGCACCGATGGACGAAACCAAGAGGGGAGAGGTGTACGATATTAGCATACTCCGAAACCCTCGAAACCGATTGGTCCAGACAGGCGGAAACCTGATTGGTCGAAGGCTCGGCCGTGATTGGAGCACTAGGAATCTACCGCGATTGGCTGTGTCGATCGTGGGAGATTCAAAGTGCTGCCATTGGCTGCCAAGCCAAGAGCCAGCCCTATATGAAGGGCTGCCGTGGCTCGCATTCCCAGACTATTCCTTATCCTTAATAAAGAGCTGAAATCGCTTGAATGGTCTCGCGTCTTTGTCGAACCGATCCACCGCAGATCTAACAGTATGTTTAAACTTATCTCTATCCTTACACTTTTTATTTTTAAGGAGGGAAATAGATACTTTGAAATGCAAAACACCAGGCAACTGGCCAATCAGTGCCTATTCTTTAATGCCAGAATGATTAACTTACTCTATTTTCATCCATCACAATCCTCCCTATTAACAGGCATTAACAGACATATTTCTATGTCTTAAATATTAATTGAAGGAACAAAGTTGTAACCTGTAATGCTGTGTGCTCCTGTGCTCACATATACCAGCATGATTGACCTGCTTATCTTTTAGCTAATTAGTATGCACACACAAATGCATATGAAACAACCTTTTAAAAAATACCCTCTGGTACTAAAGAGACAGATTAAAGACAATATGAGGGTAATCCTGGACACATTGGAATATTATGAGGCGTACCCGGAAAAACAAATGGCTTTGATATTTTTAGATGCCCAAAAGGCATTTGATAATGTGAACTGGAGATTTATGTTATTATTATTGGAACAGATGGGCTTTGCTAGAAAATTTATCCAAGCAATAGAAGCCATATATTATAAGCAAATGGCAAAAGTAATGATAGATGGAGAATTCACAGACTCTATCAATATTAAAAAGGTACAAGACAAGGATGCCCATTATCTCCTTTGTTATTTGTATTGACCTTGGAAGTCTTAAATAGAAATATTAGAGAGGATATAAACATAAAAGGAATGAAAGTCAAAAAAGAGGAATTCAAATTGCAAGCCTTTGCGGATGACTTGGTCTTTATTTTGGAAGATCCTTTAGAGACAGCTTTAAAACTATTGGAAAAGATAGAGACGTATGATGAGATGGCTGGTTTAAAAATAAATAAAGACAAAACAAAGATTCTGACAAAGAACATGTTATTAAGACAAAGAGAAGAGCTGGCAGATTTATTGAAAATTCAAGTTACGAACAAAGTTAAATATTTGGGGATATATTTGATGTCAAGATGTACCACACTGAAAGAGAATAACTACATTAAACTTAAACAGCAGATAGCATTTGACCTGAAAAAATGGGAAAACCTACAATTGTCATTGATAGGTAGAATTTCAACAATTAAGATGAATATTTTACCCAGAATTTTATATTTGTTCCAAACAATACCAATTAGGTTAAGTAAGGATTACTTTGAAGAATTAAATAAAATTGTGTTGAAGTATATATGGCAAGGCAAGAAAGCGAGAATAAAATTAAAACTTTTACAGGATGCTAGAATTAGAGCAGGATTTGGCCTTCCTAAGTGGGAGTTGTATTATCAAGCTGCAAACTTAATGTGGGTTAAAGAATGGATAACATTAAGAAAGACTAGATTGTTGACATTAGAAGGTCATGATTTATTATTGGGTTGGCATGCTTTTTTATAGTATAAGGGAATTAAATCACAGGGTTATTTTAGAAGGCATTATATACGGGAATCGTTATGATTGAATTGGGAGAAAATTAAGAAACAATATTATTTGAAAATTCCAGTTTGGTTATAAACTATTGAAGCTTTTTCGTATCCTATAACTTATAAGAAGGAACAAACAGTTAGATATGGGAAAATATTGGATGAAAAGGGTGAACTTAAAACGATGCAAAATTTAGAAGAACAAAGTATAAAGATGAATTGGTTTTCATATGCGCAAATACATGCAAAGTATCTTAAAGATTCTAAAATAGAAGGATTTTATGATAAATTGACTGATTTAGATAGGATTCTGACAGGTACTGATGAAAAAGTGATTAAAAAACTATATAGTTTCTTGTTGGAAATTAAATTAGAGGAAGAACAAGTTAAAAAAACAATGATTGCTTGGGGGAAGAATTTTGGATATGGGATTGATTTAGAGAAATGGCAAAAATTGTGGTCACAAAATTATAAAATGACAATGTCAACAGCATATAAAGAAAATTTGTATAAGATGTTTTACAGGTGGCACTTTCCCCCGACAAGAATAGCAAGAATGTTTAAGAATAAATCTGAAATTACTGGAAATGTCATCAGATACCTGGCTCATATTACCATATGTGGTGGACTTATGAGGAAGCCAGGAAATACTGGACTAGAATTCGCATATGGCTGGAAAAAATGACAAAGAAACACATAGATTTGAAACCAGAGATTTTTTTATTGGGAATCGTACCTGATATATATAATAAAAATTTAAAGTATTTGATTGTAAATGTATTAACAGCAGCTAGGATTGTATTTGCTAAACATTGGAAAAGTGAGAAAATACCATTAGAGGAAGAAATTATTAAGAAAATATTGGAATGTGCTGAAATGAGCAGATTGACATTTGAAATTAGAGAGCAAAAGGATAAACAATTTTATGAAATTTGGGATCTTTTTTTATCAATGGTTAGATACTACAATATAATAATAGAATGTTTAGAAATTTAGGAAATAATGAATACATAATTTTTCTTGGTTTTGATAATTTTTTAGAATATTTTATTAAGATAGATTTGGTATGATTTTATGATTTGTTATAAAATAATTTAACTTAATTATAGTTATCTCACTTAAGTATGAATTAGTAAAATTATAGTCAAATGATTGTTCAATAATGATATTGGGATATTTTACTGATGATTGATAATGTGAGTTATTATGTAATATAATTATTTTGATGACTTTGAAATGGATGCACAAAAGGGAGTGGTAAACCAACCGATACACTGTAAATGTATGAAGAATGATATTTTTTTTTAATGTTTTGTTTTATATCTTATATGGTTTTTGTCTGTTGTTAAAATCAATAAAACTTTTATCAAAAAAAAAAAACTCTCTGGTACTGAACTATACTAACCTCAGAATATGATCAATATTATTTGGAATTATGAAGAACTAAATGAAGTAAACCATCAACAACATTTCCTGGTTAAATACTGGTAAATACTGGCTATGTTAAGTGAGCAGAAAGAGGATGTTTTCCAGATTATTACACAGAGTAACTATCTGCTCTTGGGAATAAGCATGGTTTGAGTTTGTACACAATGAAATAAGCTCTCAGAAGCTCTCAGAAGGCAAATATATTCCCTTGAAACCAAGTTAATTAATCAATGTTTTAATACCTAAACAGACACCACAAAAAACATTTTTGCCCCATTCTCTTTATTGTCAGGTAGAACAACTATCTTGTGGAAGGAATGTATAATTTCAAGGTAAGAAGATATTTCCACTGAAAGGATTCAATCCTTCTTTTCTTTCTGCTAAGGCTATTCTATATTTATTAGTACTGAGGATGTTTCTAAGGAGGTTGGAGATATTTTACTGGGGGTATGGATTGTGTAATGACATATCTGCCTGATGTAAAGCTGCAAAATTCACACTGTCTAAACAAGCTCCTAGATCATGTTAGGGAAGAGTAGAGTAGAGCAGAGCAGAGTAGAGTAGGACAGAACAGAACAGAACAGAACAGAACAGGAATACTTTATTTGGTCAAGTGTGATTAGCACATAAGGAATTTGTCTCCAGTGCAGAAGCTCTGGATGCAAAACAACAGAGTAATCATCATCATAATTATAATACCAATAAGAAGTAAGGAAGGTATTAATATTAAAATTAGTAATAATCCCCCAGTAACACACTACCTTGTCATGATATTGGGGCTTGTGTATTCTGAGAAAGACGAGAGCTATGCCATACTGGACAAGTTTTTTTTTTTTTTAACCAACTTTATTCATTTTTCATATTAAAGACAAAAATCTCTTTTTGGTGGACAACATATTTCCGGGTCATCATCTTTACATACAAATATGACAGAAATTATACATTGATATATGCATACTTAATTCTATTATTATCTTTTCCATTCCAAGTTTTCAGTAAGGAGAGAAACAAACACATTAATTCTAGCCTCTTTCCTTAATTTCAATCAATTTTGTTTCATTTCAATTATTTCAAATATAATCCTTTAGTATTTGTTTTTAAACATAAAGATAAACAATATATATTTGCCTAATAAATACTAATAAGGTTTAATTCTAAATTCTTTCATTAATCCCAATCTAAACATTTTTAATTTCATTTCAATTATTTCAAATATAATCCTTAATATTTATTTTAAAAATACAAATAAACAATATATATTTGCCTAATAGTGGTAATAATAAAGTTACCAATGTCTCTCCTTGCTTTTAATAATCTATGTTAAACTTATTAATTTAGCTGGTTCTTTAGTCTGTCACATTCCCTTTCCATTACACATTTTTTAATAAGTTCTAAATTAATATAGATCTTAACATACCCACACACACACAAAAAGAACAAGTATAAGTTTCCCCTCTTTTACTATTTTGAGTGTGACACCTTAATGATTAGAATATACCTTTATTCCCTCATCTTAATTCCCAATAAACCATTAGTCATTTCATCTTCTCAATTGAATTCCACAGCATATTTCCCCCCCTTTAATAAGAGTTATCAGTATCTATATTATCCTACTTTCTAAATATTTTTAATTGCAGAAATATTCTTATTACCCCTTGTCACCCTGCAGAATCCCTCTTTTAATTCATCAACCATTATCTCTGAAAAGGCAATTTCTTTTCAACATTTTACTAGTTCTGTGTTTCTTTCTTTCACATGCCTGTTTCTTACTGCTTCTCCGGTACATTGGCCAGGAAATTAACCCGGGTCTCCTCCCCCTCTCTTCCCCATGTCTTTTCTCATTTTTTTTTTTTTTAACAAACTTTATTCAGTTTTCACATGCCTGTTTCTTACTGTTTCTCCGGTACATTGGCCGGGAAACAAACCCGGGTTTCCTCCCCCTCTCTTCCCCATGTCTTTTCTCATTCTTCTTCTTTTTTTTTTTTAAACAAACTTTATTCAGTTTTCACATTAAAAACAAAAATCTCTTTTTGGTGGACAACATATTTCTGGGTCATCATCTTTACATACAAATATGACAGAAATTATACAATGATATATGCATATTTAATTCTATTATTACCTTTTCTATTCCAAATTTTCAGTAGGGAGAGAAACAAACACATTAATTCTAGCCTCTTTCCTTAATTTCAATCAATTTTGTTTCATTTCAATTATTTCAAATTAATCCTTTAGTATTTGTTTTTAAACATAAACAATATGTATTTACCTAATAAATACTAATAAGGTTTAATTCTATATTCTTTCATTAATCCCAATCTAAACATTTAATTTCATTTCAATTATTTCAAATGTAATCCTTAATATTTATTTTAAAAATACAAATAAACAATATATATTTGCCTAATAGTGGTAATCATGAAGTTACCAATGTCTCTCCTTGCTTTTAATAATCTATATTAAACTTATTAATTTATCTGATTCTTTAGTCTGTCACATTCCCTTTCAATTACATACATTTAATAAGTTCTAAATTGATACAGATCTTAACACATCCACACAAAAAGAAAAAAGAACAAGTATAAGTTTCCCCTCTTTTACTATTTTGAGTGTGACACCTTAATGATTAGAATATACCTTTATTCCCTCATCTTAATTCCCAATAAACCATTAGTCATTACATCTTCTCAATTGGATTCCACAGCATATTTCCCCCCTTTAATAAGAGTTATCAATATCTATATTACCCTATTTTCTAAATATTTTTAATTGCAGAAATATTCTTATTACCCCTTGTCACCCTGCAGAATCCCCCTTTTAATTCATCAACCATTATCTCTGAAAAGGCAATTTCTTTTCAACATTTTACTAGTTCTGTGATTCTTTCTGTCACATGTCTGTTTCTTACTGCTTCTCTGGTGCATTGTCCAGGGAGCGAACCCGAGTCTCCTCCCGCTCTCTTCCCCATGTCTTTTCTCATTCTTTCTACATTTCCTGACTTCACAAATATTCCTTCTTTTAATTGTAAAGAAACAATTTCCTTTCAACATTTTACTAGTCTTACTGTTTCTCCTCCCTCTTTTTTCCCCATGACTTTTCTCATTCCAATTTATATCCTTCTTAATATCTTCCCTTTCCCTTTTCTGCTGAATCTTCCTGCCTTTTCTAACTTCACAATTATTCCCTCTTTTAATTGCTTTCTTAAAATTCAACTTTTTAACCTTCCTTCTTTCTCCACTTCTTTGTAATGTTCTTTGTGTTAATTGTCCATTGAAAATGTCTTCTCCTTGAGTCAATTCCTGCTCTTCTGAGAATCTTTTTTCTTGTTCTTCAATCGCCATTTCCATTTTTTCTAGCACAGAGCAAAGTGATTCGCCTCTTTCCTGTAGTAATTCTCTCATATTTTTAAGTTCCATTTTTAAGTCCCAAAGAGATATCATCATTCTTATATTTTATAATCCTCAAAGTCCACAAAAAAAAAACAAAAACCCAAACCACTTTTACTTTCCTTCTTTCTTCTTTCAATTTTTTAAAGTTCTCAGCTATTCCAGTTCAGGGTTCATACCAAAAACATCAGTCAGTCCCACAAACAATCTTTCCTTCCTTGCTTTTTCCTTTATTCTGGTTCTGCTTTTACTTTCTAAAATTCTTACTTTGTTTCAATATTTCTGTAATTTTATACCAGTTCATTCAAAAACAAAATGCTTTCCTTTTTATTTGAACTAAATTTTTATCAAAAGGTGACACTCTCCATTATACGAAGTCTTCACTTTTCTTCCCCTATATTTTTATTTAAGGTTTTTCGAACCTCAATATTCCAAGACAATCCAGTCTCCAATTTATAAACTTTATTATTATTATTCTTTGGCAATCTTAAATCCAGCTTTAATTTTATACTTGATTATTCCCAAATTATTTTAGTCCAATTTCATTAAATCTTTAATTCCAGCTTCTTCCTTTCCCGGTTCGAAGCCCCATTTAACTGTCAAAAATATTTTCCTTTTTTTTCTCTGTCCCTTTGTAATTTCGCCGCTCACTTTTCTTTTCTTAAAAATTCTGTTACCTTAATCCTGGGGTACTTTTATTTGGTTATATTGCCTAGTTGTCCCGGTTCAGATGTTATCCACCTCTTTCTTCCCTCCTGCACAAATCTTAGTCAAGCTGAGTCATCCTCTTTGGGATGGCCATTTTAAACCATCGCTGTAGTCATCTTCGAGAGGAAAAAAAGCCAAGCCTGGGGGGAGAGATGTGGCTCCCCACAAACAGGCTTGCTGCTTCCTCTTACTCCACTGCCCCTCCAAGGCAGTTTCAGCCCCTAATCAGGATGAAAGAGCACAAAAGATAGTCGCAGAGAGTTGCAATCTACCGTCCATCGGCGAGGAGGCTCCGTCTTCTTTTTTTCTGGACAAGTTTTATCAGAAGTCTCAAGCAAAGAGTGTCTCTCCCATAAAAAATATGAGACATAAATTTCAGAAAGTCATACTAGCTTGGATATCACCCAGGTGAACAAGTTCACATTAGATGTTGGAGTTTCTCAGTGGTGGGATTCAGCCAGTTCTAGCCAGTTCGGGTGAACTAGTAAGAAAAATTCTGGCTGGACCCACCCTGACCTGCCCCGCCCCTTCCAGGAGACCTCACTGCCCCATTTTGGCTCCCAGGTAAGTGCAGTTCTTCCAAAAAAGAAGTTCTTCCAAAAAAAAAGTTCCAACTTATTTTTTGGAAGGTCTGACTGAACCTTTTTTAAACTGTAGTCACAGGGTCTTCTTTTGCACAGAGGAGAATGGAGCTGGAAAGCAGGTTAGTGAGGGAATGGTGGTTGCTCTGGAATGGGGTGGATTTTACATTATGATTGCTTAAAAGTAAATAAGAACCAGTAAAAGAGGAATGGAAAAATCCCTCTCTATAGATCAGCATTTTTCAGTCTTGGCAAGTTGAAGATGGGTGAACTACATGCTGCCTTGGGTATTCTGGGAATTGAAGTCCATGCACCTTAAAATTGCCAAAGTTGAGAAGCATGGATCTACACTACAGTTTAGGATTATCCATTTCTGTTTTATTTAGAGTCTGATGCAATTAAATAAATCAGTTGTGGTTTTCTTAACAAATAGTGGTTAAAGCGATATGAACCATTACTGGACTTTTTGTGAAAAACTGAAATTAAAAGTTGATCTGGACTTTGATGATTAGATATGGGATTATGGAAATAATGTAGACAAATGTTAATCTTTTCCTCTTTCTTACACTTTCACTCTTTTTCTTTCCTTTTCTTTTTTCAAATCTGTTTTTTATTTGTTTATCCCTTAGCTTTGTATTTTTTTAATGTATGAAAGATCAAATAGTCATTATAATTCTACATTTCTTATTTACAGAAATCATATCAAAATTTAGAATGAAATCCACTGGGAGCCATCTCATATAAAATAGGCTCTGAGTCCCTCTAACCAAAAAGTATTTATTGATAGAAGAGAATATTTGTAGCTCAGAGTTGAATTGTGGGGTCCTTGGTGCTCTTGGAGTTTGATGGTTTTCTTGCAGGTGTTTCTTATTTTCATATACTAGTGGCTTACCCTGTCAGTGTTGATCAGTTGTTTCACAATATTTTGATTGGTGTCGGGTCTCTACTGCCTCAGGCAGAGAAGGGCTATTCTACACCCATCCCTCAAATGTTCTTTAAAATACAGAATTTCTTAGCATTCCTTTAGGAACCTCCAACATGCAAAATGTGGTTACTCATCCTAAAATGAATCTTCTTTAAGATTTAAGTTTCAACATTTGCTGTTTGCTGGGAAGATATGTAGCTAAAAATCAGTCTACATTTAGTGTACATCTGACTTTGGGTTCCAACTTTATGTGACATTTATGGCTGCTTATTTTGTTTCTACTAATAGTAAAGAAATGAGTAAGGAATCATCATTTTATAATTATTTCTGAAGTAGTGTGTGTGTAAAAGGCAGCACTGATCACTGATCATAACAGCACAAGAACAGGCACTAAGCACAACATTCATAGAAGCAGGGATTTACCACACTAGATAGAACCCAAAGGGTAGATCAATGTCTCTTAGCTGAAAGATGCATGGACTTTGTAAGGACCAGACTCTCTACCCTTCAGACAATAACTGGGTATTTATTGAAAAAGAATATATCCAGGTGATGTTCAAAGCGGGGTCTAATATCCCTCCAGGCATGCAGCTTAGATAAAGGGAGTTAGAACCCCTTCCCTTAGTCCAGTGTGTATTTCGTCAAAACAAAGAAATAAAGATGTTAATCCACCCCCCCCTTTTTTCAGGGAATGTGGTTAAGAAGAATTTATGGAAGTTTCTTTTGGAGCTGGAATTTTTACGGCCCTTCTCCTCTTGCTATGTCTCCAAGAGGTGACAAGTTTCCAGGAATCTGGGCTCCAGTTCCCAGTTATATATCATTTTATATAGATTCAATATAAGAATTAAGATATTCAGGTTACATAAAAAAGAATTACTTATATCAACCTCCCCTCTTTTTCCATTGAAGAATGACAGATACATGGATCTGACATATTGCCCTCCTCAAAAAATTGAGAAATCCACCTGGAAGATATTTACAACTTAGGATGGTTTGTGAGGGTATTTTAGATGGAACTTCCATAGTAATGTGGGGACTTTTACATAGTTTGGCTACCCAATCGTTTTGTAAGGAAGGAAGGTGTTTCCAAGCTATTAAATATTCTGTAGATCCACAATGAGTGTGTGAGTCAAGGATATCTTTAATTTCAAAATATTGTTTCCCATGTACCATAATGGGAGTTGGAGGTGTGGAAAGGGGGGGGGTTAAGTTTTGAAGTAATCTCTGGTTTGAGTAGGCTGCAGTGAAATACTGGATGAACCTGTCTAAGTGTCTTGGTAGTAGGAGCTCTACAGTAACAGGGTTGATGATTCTAAAGATGGAAATGGGCCAATGAATTTAGGTCTCAGTTTCTTAGAGGGTTGTAATGATTTTAGGAACTTCGTAGATAAATATATGCAGTCCCCAACTTTGGACAGTTTAGGGTCACAGTGTTTTTTGTCTGCTTGACTTTTAAAAGCTGCTCTAGCCTCTTGTAAGGCTAGTCTGAGCACTGACCAAGTGGTTTGCAAATTATTTAATGGAAGTTTTGGGCATTTTGCTTTTAAATTTGCTGCATTGGACATAAATGTGTACAGAACTTCTTTAATTCCTGGTGAACAACTTCACTCATAAAAATTGCAGCTTGCAAATTAGGCTTTTGAGGTTTGTAAATTGTTTATCCACTCCTTAAGGGAGGGGATATCAGGTTCCTTGGTGAGTAGCTCTGGCATGGGATTGAATTCTTGTCCTGTGGCTACTGGAATGGGGTGAAACTAGTGCTACTGTGAACCGAGTTATTGTATGCTATCTCTGCAAAAGGTAGAAGGTCAGTTCAATTGTCCTGTTAACTAATAAAGCACCTTAAATATTGTTCTAATATGCCATTAGCTCTCTCTATCAAGCCATTAGTCTGGGGATGATTCGAAGAGGACAACCCCTAGGTGGAGCCTGTTTAAAAATGCCCACCAAAATGTGGACGTGAATTGTATACCCCTATTTGAGATAATCCATTGGGGAGCTCCATGGAGACGATAAATGTGTATGTATTTGCCAATGCCTTGGTTGTTGGGATCTTTTGGCAGGGTACAAAATGAACCTGTTTTGAAAAAAGGTCCATTACAACCCAAATAATAATGTTTCCTGCACTTTCAGGAAGCTCCACTATAAAGTCCATATAAATCTCTCTCCAGGGTGTTGAAGGTTCTGCCATTGTTTGTCAAAGTCCAGGGATTTTCCTTGTTTTCTTTTTGCAGCAGCACAGATAGGGTAACTAGCAATATAGCTTTCAATGTCTTTTGAAGAGATGCAGGGTTTTTACAAATCCCAAGTATCCAATTATTTTTGAGTCTTAGTATCATTTCATGAGGTCCATTATCTGGCTGGCAGGGATATAAAGTTTGTTTTCTACCCAGGCTAGACTGTCTTTGAGTAAGCAAATGTTCTCGTTAGCCTGGAGCCAGTCATCCTTAAGTAGTGCCTTGTTAAATTTGGAAGTCGTTGCATTGTCAGTCAATGGTTCTTTCTTCTCTTGTGCTCAGCTGATTACTTTGGCAGCCAGTTGCATTGATTGGATCGTGGGTTTTACAATTTCAATTTTTTTGCTGTTGTATTGGGATTTCCAGATCAGGGCATCTGCCAAGAATTTTTTTCCCCTGGGAGATATTTGAAAGTGAAAATAAAATGTTTAATATATTGCGCCCAATGTACTTGTTTTGGGGAGAGTTCCTGTGGAATTTTCAGGGCTTCTAGATTTTTATGATCAGTCCAGACTTTGAAGGGGATTTTGTTCCCTTCTAGGAAGTGTCTCCATGTGAGGGGTGTCCATCGCACAGCATATGCCTTTTTCTCCATATGGCCCATCTTTGCTAGATTTCTGTCTGTTTCTTGGAAGCACATGGTTGCAACTGTCCACGTTCATTCTTTTGGAGTAGAACCACTCCTACTGCTACATTGCTAGCGTCTGCTTGGATGACAAATGATTGCTCTGGACCTGGATGTTTCAGGGTTGGTTCTGCTGAGAATAATTGTTTAAATTTGTAGAATGCCACTTGGCATTCCATTGTCCAGGTAAGGGGTTGCCTTGGCTTTGGTCTCCTCTTTTGTTTTTAACAAGCTCATGATGGGAAGGGCGATAGTCGCAAAAGCTGGAATGATCTGACAGTAAAAGTTTGCAAAACCCAGGAAACTTTGCAGTTGTTTGAGAGTATGGGGTGGCTCCCAATTGATGACAGATTTTACTTTTTGTGGGTCCATCTCTATTCTCTATTTAAAGACTTTTGCATATAATTTGGTGTTTTGGAGTTTTGTGAGAACTGCTCAGAGTAATTTTATGTGCTCTTTTGTTTCAGTGTAGATTAAAATGTCATTGAGCTACACTAGAACATCTTTGTAGAAAAAATCATGGAGAACCTCATTAATTAGTTGCATAAATACAGCAGGTGCTCCTTTTAGTCCAAAAGGGAGCATTTTAAATTGGTAGCATCCTAGTGGGGTGTTAAACACATTTTCCACTCATTCCCCTCCCTTATTCTGATGCAGTAATATGCCTCTCGTAGATCTAACTTTGAAAAAAAAATTCCTTTAAAGAGGTGAGTTAGCATGTCCTTCATGAGGGGGAGTGGGTACATATTCTCCATGGATATAGTGTTAAGGGTATGAAAATCAACGCAGAGGCATAGAGAGCCATCTATCTTTTCGCAGAATAGTACTGGAGCTGCTATTTTTGGTCGAGTAGTTTCGATGAAACCCCTTTTTAGATTTTTATCGATACATGCTCTGAGTTCATTTAGTCCTCTGGGGGACATGCAATACATTTTCAGTTTTGGAAGTTTAGCCGCTGGTAGGATTTCAATGATGCAGTCTGTGACGTGATGAGGTGGAAGTTCATCAGAAGCTTCTTCACTAAATACTTGGGCTAAATCCTGGTACTCTTTGGGGATGTTAATGGCTTCAGCTGGCTGGCTGGATATGGCTTGTTCTCGGTTCTCTTTTCTCCCCCCCCCCCGGGATGTTTGCAAATGCTACATGTTTCTGGAAATGTACAGTTCCTCTTCTCCAGTTTATTTTTGGATTCCATTTCAGTAGCCATGTGAGTCCTAGGACTAGTGGCCCTTCCACTCCTGGGGCTACAATGAATGTGAGCATCTCACTATGGTTCCCCAGTTCTATTTTCAATGATTCTTTGGCAAAACTGGCTGCCTCCTCCCTGCTATAGTTCCATCTAATTGGCTGAATGCAATGGGGTTTCCATTTTCCTTAGGTGGATTCCCAATTTACCTACTAGGGTGGGGTTGATTAGGCACCAGGTGCATCTGGAATCCAATAATGCTGCTACTTCCTCCCCCTTCCCTCAGCTGGGGATAAACAGTCTTAGGGATAGAGTGAATGATTCAATTAGGTTTCTTACCAGTGGGTTGTCTGTTGGATCGCTTTCAGATTGGCTCAGGTCTTGTCGGGGTGTTGGAGGTTCTTCCTTGAAAAGGAAGATATCCAGGCGATGTTCAAAGCGGGGTCTACTATCTCTTCAGTATGCAGCTTAGATAAAGGGAGTTAGAACCCCTTCTCTTAGTCCAGTGTGGATTTCATCAATACAAAGAAGCAAGATGTTAATTCACCCCCTTTTTCTGGGAACGTAGTTGAGAAGAGCTTCCCAGGAAGTTTCTTTCAGAGGTGGAATTTTTATGGCCCCTTCTCCTCTTGCTATCTCTCCAAGAGGTGACAAGTTACCAGGCATCTGGGCTCCAGTCCTCAGTTGTATATTGTTATACAGATTCAATATAAGAATTACGATATTCAGGTTACATCAAAAAAGATTACTTGTATCAATCCCCTTTTCTTCTTCCATTGAAGAATGGCAGATACATGAATGTAACAGACTTTAACTCCCAGAATTTTCCATCCATCCATCAAGGAGTTTTCACAGAAGATTGTGGAGAATAATAGATAATCTGTGGGAGTTCTGGATCCAGAAGGACAGGCAGGCATTGGATAATGTAGTAGTAAACAAATTAATAGACAAAGACCAGAAGAAGTCAGGGGGCAGGCAAGTGAGGTGAGGCAAGGCGCCTCTTGACATGAATGATGTGCAGTTGGCCATGCCCACCCAGTCACATGTCCACAAAGCCTTGATCACCAAACCACACCCACAGAACCAGTAGTAAAAAAATTAAATCTCAAGAGTTAAATCTAAAAGATATTTGGAGAGAATTAAATATGCAGGAGAGGCAGTATACATTTTTCTCAAACCCACATAATTCCTGGTCTAGGATAGATATAGTGTGGATGGATCCAGAAGTAGGAAAAAACATTGAGGAAATAGTAATAATGCAAATTCCTGGGCAGACAATAACCCCTAAAATTAAAATGGAAAGGAAAGAAAAGGAGAGGAAGGTGGACCTTAAATCAGAGAATTTTGAAAGATAAAAATTACGTATACATTTTGGAAAAAGAACTAAAACTATTTCTCAAAGACAACGCAAATGACCAAACAACATTACAAAACTTATGGAACACAACCAAAGCCTATATCTAAGTTTTAACAATAGCATACAGAGTGAGAAATAACAAAGACCAGATGAAACAACAAACAGAACTACGGGAAAAACTTAAAGAATTGGAACTTGAAATGCAAAAAGATTCCCAAAATGAAGAAATTAAAAGAGAGAGGGAGGTGGTCAAACATAAAATAAATTTAACTTTACAAGAGGAAATGGTACAAAACCTCAGAATTGTGAAACAATTCTATTTTGAACATTGTGAAACAAAACTATCTTGAGCATGCTAATAAGCTAGGGAGATGGTTGGCACATAAGTTAAAAAAGGATAAAGAAAAAAAATTAATACAAAAATTACAGGATGAAAATGGGACTCCACACCATCTGATAGAAGAAAATAAAATCATTGCCCAAAAATATTTTAGAATGTTATGTAGTGAGGATGAAACACTGGAAGAAAAGATCAAACAATACTTGAATGAGGGAAGTGTACCTACAATTCCAAACCTTACAAGAGAAATGTTAAATGCTAAAATTACAATAATAGAAATGAAAGAGACAATCAAGAAACAAAAAAGCAATAAAATATTGGGACCAGATAGAATCCCAGCAGAATTATATAAAGAAATTCAAGCTCCTTTGGAGCAGTTAATGCTGGACTTATATAATGAAATAATAGAATACGTAAAACTTCCAAATTCTTGAACAGAGGCATACATCGCACTAATTTTAAAAGAGAATTCAGATGATCAAGAGATCAAAAATTATAGACCAATTTAATATTTATTTATTTGATTTGATTTGATTTGATTTGTCAATCGCTTACAAGATAATAGGTATAAGTATAAACACAGTTATGAATACATGAAATGGATACATATAAAAAAAATAAAAAGAATTAATAGGACAGGGACAATAGGCACATTGGTGCATTTATGCACGCCCCCTACAGACTTCTTAGGAAAGGGGTAAGGTCAATAGTAGACAGTCTAAGGTTAAAATTTTGGGTGTTTGGGGAAGAAACCAGAGTCAGGTAGAGTATTCCAAACATTGACCATTCTGTTGCTGAGTCGTATTTCCTGCAATCAAGTTTGGTGCAATTAACCTTGAGTTTGTATCTATTGTGTGCTCTTGTATTGTTATGGTTGAAGCTGAAGTATTCATTGACAGGTAGGACATTTCAATGTATGATTTTATATACTATACTTAGATTGAACTGAAGGTGGCATAGTTCTAGGTTTTCTAGGTCTAGAATTTCAAGTCTGATGGCATAAGGTATTCTGCAACAAGTAGAGGAGTGGAGAACTCTTCTTGTGAAATATTTCTGGACTTTCTCAACTGTGTTAATATCAGATACATAATGTGGGTTCCAGACTGATGAACCGTATTCGAGTATTGGTCAAGCAAATGTTTTGTATGCTCTAGTTAGTAGTGTAATATTACCAGAGAAAAAGCTACATAGGATTAGGCTAACAACTCTTAATGACTTTTTGGCTATGTAGTTACAGTGGGTTTTTGCACTTAGATCATTAGAGATGAGTACTCCAAGGTTCTTGACATAGTTTAGATCAACAACGTCTTGTTTCACTATTTCACTACTAAATGTCACTGCTAAATTTCACTACTAAATGTTGGTTACAAGATATCCATACAATAATTGCAGAGAGAGTTTAACAAATTTAAATGGATATATATATCCAGATCAAAATAAATTTGTACCAAAAAGACATTTAAGAAATAACACAAGAATGATAATGGACGTATTAGAATATTATGAGGCACACTCAGTTAAACAAATGGTGCTGATATTTATGGATGCACAAAAAGTATTTGACAATTTGAACTGGAAATTTTTTTTGTTTTTTTTTTTTAAATAAATTTTATTGATTTTAAAGACAAACAAAACATAAGACATCAAAGTATAAAACCTCCTTTCTCAAAAATTACTTATAAGTTTTAACAAAGCAAATAAGGCATTATTTTTTAAAGCATAGTTCCACATTATCACATTTCCATTTAAACACACATATATATTTTCCAATTTTCTCATTGTTTCTCCCTTCACTTTTATCCAATTATGTTTCATTCTATCAAGGTTTTATTAATTCTCCATCAAGCATAAACACACAAAATACAGAACATAAAACAAAACATAAAAAGATAAAACCTTCTTAATTATTATTTATACATGTCTTTTCCAAATTTCTCTCCCTTTTTTTTTTAATTCCTCCAAGGTTTTATTAATTCACAATCAAAACATAGCTAACCAAAACACAAAACATAAAACATAAAACTTCTTTTGAAAAGTGGCTTAGCCCCGGGTTACATCTTTTTTGACAGACCTAAATCAAGTTCGTGCTCACCTTATATACCATTCATATTTTATTAACCATTCTATATTTTCTATATAACTTCTCCCTTCTTTTCACTCTTTTAGTTATATTTTGTTTATTTCATCTTATTTCAGAATCATTATATTTGTATCTTTTATCTGTTCTTTTCCAATCATCTATTTATCTCTTCTCTTTAGCAAAAGAATTTCCCCTGTAATCACTTTTAAAGTGTGATGCCTTTCCCTAAAATAACACTTAAAATAATACATAATTTCTATCCTGATTCTGCTTAGTACATTCTACATATTGCATTTTGAAAAGAAAAAGAATAATAAACTTATAATATAATTAAATATATAATTTCCATTCTAATTCTAATTCTATTAATAGTATAACTAAACATTAATCATTTTACACATTCTCTTTGATATTTTGTTAAATATTGAAATCTATCATTACAAAACATTTTAATATTTTAATATTTTGTTAAATCTTATAATATTCCAATAGACTATTTCAAATGCAAATACTACAATACTATCTTATGTACTCTTGCACAATCTTTCTTAAATTATACATCCTTTATCCTTTATCTCTAAAAAAAATATCTTGTTCCAGACCATGGCTTTTTTTCCCTTTTTCCCTCCCTTTCTTCTCCAGTCTGATCTTTTTGCCCCCCTTCTCCTAATCTCCCCCTTTTTAGCTTCCCTTCTCTGTTGTAATTCTCTTTTCAATTGCTTTCTAAGATTGTACCCTTTTTTCACCTTTTTTTTCTTTTCTTGGTTATTTTATTAAATCTTAAATTCTCATTTTTCCTTCCTCTCTTCTTATTTTCTTTCTTAATCAAAATTTTTTGTCCATTAAAAATGGCTTCCTTTTCTTCTTCTTCTCCTTCTCCTTCTTCATCAAGTAGAAGTACGTAGAAACTTCTTCTGCTGGTACGTAGAAACCTCCATTTCTAAAAAGTGGAAGACAGCTCCCAATGAATTCTTGCCATTTGATTCTCTTTCTTTTAATTTTTCATATTCCATTTTTAGTTGATCCAGAGATGGTGCCATTGTAAATTTTTTAAAAACAACCCAGATATTTTTAGTCTTAAGGTAATTTGCAAATGTCAAAGTTATCAAACAGTCCAAACAGCCAGAAATTATTTCCTCTTCTTCTCTTTGCAACTTTTTCTCCTGGGGCAAAATCCCAAATATATTTTAAAGCCGTATTACAATTCGTTGTTGGTCTTATAATCTTCAAAGCGTCTCCTCCAACCAGTTTTAAAAGATTTTTTTTTTTTAGATTTTTTCCCCACTTATAACAATGAGCTTGTTTTTACCTTAAAGCAGCAGGTTTTTCAGTGTTCATTTGCTTTCTCCGTAAGGAAGGGGAGTGAACTTTCCTTTCAGCACTTTCGCCATTTTAACAACTTTTTTTGGAAACAAATGTATCAATCCAAAAGTCAGGTTTCCAGGGTGTTTAAAAGTATCTTAATGACCTGGTTCAGCCAAGAAAATTTCTCCTTCTGATTCTTCCTCCTGCACAACTCTTACCTGGTTGAAGATTCCTTTGAGGCTGCCATTTCTGACAGCCACTCCACCACCTCAGGAAAAAGGAGTCTAGCCGGCTGGGGAAAGGGGGTGCAATATCCCCAGACCCCTGCCCGGATCTCCTCTGTCTTCGCTGCCTCTTCAGAGCAGCGACAACCCCCAAATCCAATTGGATCGGGGGTAACTCAGCGGCGAGCACAGCAGGGACCCGCAGAGAAGCGGATTCCTGCTGCTGCCGAAGCCTTGCAACCGGAACTCCTGAACTGGAAATTTTTTACTAACCAACTAAACATGATGAATTTGGGAGGAAAACTTATAGGGATGATTGAAGCAATATACACTATGCAAATGGCAATAAAAATTTTAAATGGTGAATTGACTGAAAAATTAATATACTTAAAGGAGTAAGACAGAAATGGCATTATCACCACTATTGTTCATCCTAGCAGCAGAGATATTAACACAAAATAGGCAAAACCAGGAAATAAAAGGACTGAAAATCAAAAAAGAAAAATACAAAACACAAGCATTTGCAGATGACGTGGTTTTTATCATAGAGGATCTCCTTGAAACAGGAAACATATTACTACAAGAAATAGAGCAATTTGGTAATGTTGCTGGACTGAAAATAAATAAAGATAAAACAAAGATATTAACTAAAAATCTTACTATGGGACAGAAGGAGGAGCTGGAAGAGAAATTGGGGATCCAGACAACCAAAAAAGTGAACTATCTCGGGGTTTGGTTGATGGCAAAGTGTTTGTCCATAAAGGAAGATAATTATGACATTACTACAACAAATACAAAAAGATGTGAATAACTGAGAGAAATTATAGCTGTCACTGATAGGAAGAATCGCCACTATTAAAATGAACATTCTGCCCAAATTACTATTACTT
This sequence comes from Hydrophis major, assembly GCA_033807585.1. NCBI lineage: Eukaryota > Metazoa > Chordata > Lepidosauria > Squamata > Elapidae > Hydrophis > Hydrophis major. Next base: position 84,562,552 of record CM066343.1, on the reverse strand, counting down.
TTTCAAACAATTCCAATAAAATTAGGAAAAAAGTTTTTCGAAGAACTAAACAAAATAACAACAACATTTATTTGGCAGGGGAAAAAGGCCTGGATAAAATTGAAACTTCTGCAGGATAGTAAGAAGTAAAGGAGGTTTTGAACTCCCAGATTGGGAACTTTATTATCATGCTGCAGCTGTAACATGGATTAAAGATTAGGTAAATTTGAATTATAAAAGAGTGTTAACAATAGAGGGGCATGATTTGCAGATTGGTTGGCATGTGTTTATGTGGGAAGGGAAAAACATACTGCATTCATATTTCCAGAGACACCAAGTTAGAAATCATTACATGAAGATACCAATTTGGCTATCAATCATGGAAGCAATGGTGTATCCTAATGACCTAGATTTAAATAAAATAGTGAGATATAAAGAATTATTAGATGAACAAGAAAAATTTAAATCAAACCAAGAATTGAAGGTAAAAGACTGGTGGCCATACAAATCCAAACAAGGTATAAGAAACATATAGAAGAATATGGAATTTACAAAGATCAACAGGAATTAGATAAAATATTATAGGGGACAGAGGAAAAAATGATTACTAAAATGTATAACTATCTCTTAAGATTCTGAATGGAAGAAGAAACACTAAAGGAGACCATGATAATTTGGGTGAAAAACTGGAAGATTGGAAGATTAATTTGGAAGATTGGGAAAAATTATGGGAAATAAATTACAAATTAACGTTATCAGCAGCATATAAAGAAAACTTGTATAAAATATTGAATTGCTGGCACTTATCTCTGGCAAGGTTGGCTAAGATGTTCCCTAACAGATCAGCAAACTGTTGGAAATGTGATCATGAACAGGAAACTTTTTTTCCATATGTAGTGGACCTGCCCTAAAGCTAAGAATTTGGAACAATTGGTATAAATGCTAACAAACAGAACCAAGAAGTGAGAAAAAAATGTTAATTGAATCAACCCTTAAGAAAGTAAAATAAAATTTTGTAAACTATTATAAAGATATAAGAATAATAATTATAGCTAAAGCTATTATTTAATAGTAGACAAATGCAATATAATGTATTATGATATTTAAACCAAAATCCTGTATAGATGCCAAGAACATTGTTGATGTTTTATGATTGGTCAGGCGAGCCGCGCCGATTGGCTCGCTAAGAAGCTCCCGCGATTGGTCTATTCGAATCACGGGAGATTCAAAGTGGTGCCATTGGCCGCGGCCGCCGCGGCTAAAAGAATAAAAGCCGCGAACCTTTGCAAAGTGCCAGTTCGGTTCCTACTTTAATAAAAGAGCATGATTTGAAGTCACCGACTCCTGGCATCATTTTCGAGGACACGACACTGGCGACGAGGGTGGGATCCAGACCCTGAACCGAACCACGTGTCCGACGGAAGCCAGACGAACCACCACGATGGCGAAAATCGCACCCCCCGCACCCTTCAACCCTGCCACCGAGGACTGGGAATCGTACTCTGACCGATTCCGCATGTTCCTCGAGTGCAGCGATCTGAAGGACGCCACCGGCCCCATGAAGCGCGCCGTCTTCCTGACCCACTGCGGGACCGAGGTATTCAAGATGGCCAAGGTGCTTGCCAAACCCGCCGATGCGACCGCGATGGACTGGGACGTCCTCGAGCCAATACTTCGGCGGCACTACGCTCCAGAGGTACCTATCCTGATCCGACGCAACGAATTCTACCGTCGGGACCAACGGTCGGGTGAGAGTTTCAGTGACTTCGTCGCCGAACTACAGTGCCTAGGGGGGCTCTGCGAATTCGATAACCTGAACAACGCCCTGTGAGACAGAATCGTGCTCGGCTTGTGGGACCCCGTCCTCCAGAGCCGGCTGATGGCCAAGGGCAACATCAGCCTAGCAGACACCCTCACCACAGCCGCAGCCGCTGAAGCAACCCGAACATCCGGCGACCGCATGCACAGACTGAACGCTGGGGACCGCAGCGGAAACAACAACCCTGCAAGATCGGCCGAGGCCCAACACAAGACGACCACCCACCAGGGCGATTTCCACTCAGCATCGGGCACTTCTGATGACGAGGAGGACATTCATCGCCTCCAGACAGGCCGCGACCCACGGAACCTGTGGGGTCGTAAGTCGAGGACCAATTGTGCCGGTTGCGGAGGCGACCACCCCAGGTCCGAATGCTGGTTTTTCGAGTTGATCTGCCGGCATTGTGACAAAAAGGGTCACATCACCCGCGTCTGCTGCCTTAAAAAGAACCGCAGCCCGCCCCGATGGGACCAGAGCGAACGGAGGAGAGAGAACACACCACTCCGGACCAGAGATTGCCCCTCGGACAACAGATGGGAGCGAAACGGACGATCCCTGCGAGGCGGCGATAACCGGCGAAGAGAGGAGACCCATCAGACGGTCACCATCGGCCACGCCATAACCAATGACGCCCGGAAGGTCCACGTGGAGGTAGGCATCGAGGGCCAGCCATGCAAAATGGAGGTGGACTCTGGGTCCTACCTCTCCATGATAGCATGGCATGAAATAAAGCGCTTGGTGCCTACCCTCCAAAGGAGGAACCTAGACAGCCAGAGACTCATCGTAAAGGACTACCAGGGAAACCGCATCCCGGTAGTTGGAACCAGACACTTCAATGTCACATATAAAGGGCACACTGAAAGGCTTCCTCTGACAATCGTTGACCGCGACTGCCCAAGCCTATTGGGACTGCAATGGTTCGCCCCGCTTGGCATCGCAGTCACGGGAGTCGATCACGTCACCGACGACAGCTGGGAGCAACAACTGGCCCGGGAATTCCAAGAGGTCTTCGACAGAAACCTAGGCAAGTACCAAGGGCCCCTTATATCATTCAGCCTAGACCCAAACGTCCCCCCAAAACGCCTGAAACCAAGGCGGGTGCCATTCGCACTTAAACCCAAGATAGACGAGCAAATTGACAAGCTCATCAAGCAAGGGGTCCTACAGCCAATAGACCACGCCCGGTGGGAGACCCCCATAGTCACCCCGATCAAGCCCGATGGGTCGGTGAGGATCTGTGGGGACTATAAGGCCACCCTAAATGGCACGTTGCAACAAAGCGCCTACCCCGTCCCAGTAGTGCAACACCTACTGCACTCACTGGGAGGGGGCAAGGTTTTCGCCAAGCTCGACCTTGCCCAGGCATACTAACAGTTGCCAGTCGACGAGAAAACAACAGAAGTGCAAACCATAGTCACCCACCGGGGGGCATTTAAATGCAACCGACTCCAATTCGGAGTCAGCGTGGCACCGGGAATATTCCAAAGCCTAATGGAAAGGCTATTGCAAGGCAACAAGGGGGTGGTACCTTACTTCGATGATGTCCTAGTGTCGGCAACCAACCAAGCCGAACTAGAGGGTCGCCTAAGAGAGGTTCTAACCAAATTCAAAGAGACCGGGCTCAAAGTCAAGAGGGAGAAATGCCAATTATACACGGAACGGGTTGAATTCCTAGGATACCTACTAGACCGTCACGGCATTCACCCCACAAACCAAAAGATCAAGGCCATCAAAGAAGCCCCCACACCCAAGTCAAAGACGGAACTACAGGCATTCCTGGGGCTACTTAACTTTTGCAATGTTTTCCTGCCCCAAAAGGCGACGGTGGTGGAGCCCTTGCATAGGCTCCTGGACAAGGCGGTGACTTGGACTTGGGGGAAACGCGAGCAAGCCGCCTTCCAAAGAACAAAGGACCTCCTCACTTCGGATGCCATCCTTATACAGTATAATGAGACCCTACCTCTGGCCGTCACATGCGACGCATCACCCTTCAGCGTCGGCGCTGTCCTCAGCCATACCCTCCCTGACGGAAAAGAAGCACCCATCACGTTCTTTTCAAGGACCCTCACCAAACCGGAGCGGAACTATAACCAGCTGGACAAAGAGGCTCTGGCTATCGTTGCCACCGTAAAAAGATTCCACGAGTACCTCTACAGCCGGACATTCACCATCATAACTGACCACAAGCCACTGCTGGGAATCCTTGCAGGAAACCGGGCCACCCCGAACATTCTGTCTCCCCGAATGACAAGGTGGTCCGAGTTCCTGGCGGCCTACAACTACGGACTCATACACAGACCGGGTAAGACGATCTCCCATGCAGACGCCTTAAGCCGCTCGCCGCTACCTGAACCTGACACCGACCCAGCACCCACGACGACCACCCTCAGCATAGAGACTCTACCCAATCTGCCCATAACCGCGTCAGACATTGCCCGAGAGACTAATAAAGACAAACGTCTGGCGCGGGTGTTGCATTGGGTAGAGAAAGGGTGGCCGGAAAGGGACAACGACGAGTCCGTCAAAACATTCTGAAACCGGCAAACGGAACTCTCATTATTAAAAGGGTGCATACTATGGGGGGATAGGGTGGTCATTCCTGAAAAACTACAAGGGAAGGTTCTGGAACTACTACACGAGGGGCACCCTGGCATCGTTAGGACTAAAGCCCTGGCCAGAAGTTACGCTTGGTGGCCAGGGATGGACAAACAAATAGAGACCTGGGTAGCAAGGTGCCAACGATGCCAGGAAACTAGGCCAAGCCCACCCACAGCACCCGTCCTAGAGTGGGAAACTCCAAGGGGACCTTGGTCTAGGATCCATATAGACTTCGCCGGGCCCACTAAAGGACACACCTTCCTTATAACAGTAGACGCTTACTCCAACTGGCTGGAGGTAAGCAACATGAAAACAACAACCACGGAGGCCATGATCAAGGAACTCTGCAAACTCTTTGCAATGCACAGCCTCTCAGACGTCGTCGTCTCCGACAACGGGCCCCAATTCACCTCGCTGGAATTCGAAAAATTCCTAGCGGAAAGGGGTATCCGCCATGCGCTGACAGCACTGGCGCACCCGGCGGCGAACGGTAGGGCGGAACGGATGGTGCAATTCACTAAGAAAACCATCTGGAAAATAGACCACGGGGAGATCCAGGAGAAAATAAACAAACTACTCTTCACCCAACACATAACCCCAAATACCACAACGAATAAGAGCCCAGCCGAACTATTAATGGGGAAGAAATTAAGGTCCCCACTCGACAGGTTACACCCCACGTATAACCCGGAGAAGCCCCCAGACTCAAACAGCAAACACCGAACTTTTGCACCAGGCGACCCCGTATACGCAAGAAACCTGACGGGAGACCCATTATGGGTACCGGCCGTCATCACACAAATAACAGGCCCACACTCGTACCGGCTACAAACAGCAGACGGATGAGCGTGGAAATGCCACATCGACCAATTAAGGTCGAGGACGACCAACCAAGAGACCACCGATGCACAAACAGGCGAAACCGACCTCCACAACACAAACCAAGGGAGGAGGGAATACCCAGGGGACCAAAACCAAAGAAGAATAAACCAGCCATACTTACCGGAAAGCAGCCAGCACGACCATTCGCCAGGAATAGACAGCCAGGCCAGCTCGACCGACCCGGGGAGACCGAGTAGGAGCGGCGAAACCCGCAGCTCAACCAACCCGGGAGGCCCAGGAGGGAGCTACGGAGAGCGGCCCAGCCCGACCGACCAGCCGGTTCCCACGACGGCATCAGGAACAACAGAGATCCCGACCGAACCGGCCGGGATCCAACCTACGACTGAGCTGCGCAGGTCCAGTAGGCTCAGACGGAGCCCCGCCTACCTACGTGACTACGCGACGTAAGGACCAAACCAAGAGGGGAGGGGTGTTCTGTCCCTTAATTAGCATTCTTGAGATCCCCGCGCTTTGATTGGCCAAAGCGCGGGGCACTCTGATTGGTCAGGCGAGCCGCGCCGATTGGCTCGCTAAGAATCTCCCGCGATTGGTCTATTTGAATCGCGGGAGATTCAAAGCGGTGCCATTGGCCGCGGCCGCCGCGGCTAAAAGAATAAAAGCCGTGAACCTTTGCAAAGCGCCAGTTCGGTTCCTACTTTAATAAAAGAGCATGATTTGAAGTCATCGACTCCTGGCATCATTTTCGAGGACACGACAGAATATGAAATGAAAGAACTAGTAACAACAGCAGAAATGATAGAGAAAAGAGCAAGAAAGATCAAGAATTGGTCAGTGAGATGAACTGCTTGGATTTTGGTTGAAACATCTAACTGGTTTCTATCCACTCACTGCCAAGAGAATGTACATAGATAGATTGTTATTATATTTTACAATTTTTGAATAAACTTCCTTATCAAAAATGTTTGAGTAAATTTAGTAGTTATGAATTTGAGGATTTGAAAATTTTATGGCTTGGTAAATAGTTAAGAAACAGAAAGCAAAGAATAGGAAAAATGGGCAATGAGAGAAATATGAAGTGGAGTTTCTCAACAATCTGTGTTAGGGCTAATACTTTTTATCTCATTCTGTTCATGATGAGCTAACATGTGAATTTTCTAACTGTGTAATAATAAAATTTGCATGATTCCATTTAGATTCTTTGTGAGTGATGGGCAACTACAACTGTATTTTGTTTTATGGAGGTGAAAATGACATTGAATGTTACTATAAATCTATAGTAGGTTCATTCAGTAATATAACAATGCATAATGCTCTTCCTATCCAGTATTGTGTAATAGAGCAGTTGTACTGAAACCTTTCTGTACACCACTAAATACCATATATTCCATATATATTGTATGCTCCTGGTGTCTAAAAACTAATTTTGGACAAAGCAAAAACGTATACCTAATGGTATGTTCCTGTAATGGAAAAAACAAAATGCCATCTTTATGCTGCTGCTGCTAATTTGAAAATAAAAGGTTGAAATGGTAATACTTAATACTACGGTTTAAATTAATATCATTTCTGATTGCCAGTTTACAATAAGTGAGATACTACACACTCTATATCTTTGATGGTGAACCTATGGTGCGCATGCCGGAAGTGGCATGCAGAGTCATCTCCGCCAGCATGCGAGCTGTCGCCCCAAAGCAGGTCCACTGCGCAGGCATGTGCACCACCCACCCGCCCGCCAGCTGATTGTTGGGTAGCTGCCGTGCATATGCAGGGGGCGGGATGCATGCAGAAGACATGCATGTATGTGCATAAATGTGCGGCATGTGTGTGGGGGTCACACGCGCATTTGTAGAGATGCGTGAGCACATGGTGGCATCACACACACATGCGCAGAGAAATGCGGTGCACACACGGGGTCATGCATGCATGCGCAGGGGGGTGGGGGCCCTGTGTGCATTGCCTTATGGGTGCTGACACATGTGCATGCACACACTTTTGGCATGCGAGGACAGAAAGGTTAGCCATCACTGTTCTATATAATCTTCTGAATGGAACAAAATTAGAGTCAAATTGATGCCTGCAACACAAGATGAAGTAAGCAAACATATTCCTTCCCTCTGTCCCCACTCAGTCCAAATATTTGAGATTTAAAAAGAAATCCCAGTCATTTCTTGTTACTGTGAAGGTCAATCTGGCTAGGAAAATTGTTTCTGCTTTACAATTCCCAAACTGTAGAAAGCAGTTAGAGTTCTGGACAAAAACTAATGTTGCATTCAAAAGGAAAAGTTGATATGTCACTGCGGAAGTAATAAGAGGTTTTTTTTTACACTTTCCACTTCCCAGTGAACCTAATCAACTGTGACATGAGAAAATACATTGGGCTACAGTCTGATTGCCACCTAAAAATATCCACAATGCTGCACTGTTTGTGACTTTACAATGATCCTTCTAACACCAATTTAGTACATGTACATCAAAATGCCATTAGAAATGCTTACAAACACCTACTACCATACTCACAGCCATATTCAAGACTCCAATTGAAATTCAGCTGTAAAATACTCCCCTGTGGTTGGTGAAAGGTTTCTTTCAATTACTCATACAAAAGCATCTGATTATGGAAAAGGCAACTTAAATGAACTTGAAGATGTAAGAATCTTTGCTTTGACTTCACTTGGTATCTCTCTTAAATGTCATTAGATGGAACAAATGTTTAAAGAGCCTCGAAAATAAGACTTACACAATCTTAAATTGGCTTATTTTCATTGTTACATAAATTAGGCTATATCCCCTAAATATATTCATCACTTCAGAAAAGGAAAGGCTTTGGGAAATGAGAGACTATACAATAGATTTGAGCAACTTTGTTGAGATACATATATGGATTATTGAAACATCTGCACAAAATGTATGTTTGGCATGTAGAAGACACATGTATAAATGAAAACAGACTCTTTTGATAAATGTATGGCATTCTTAATAAAGTTTTTGATGACAATTTTATTAACTTTTCAGTGATGAAAAACTGAACATTTCTAATGTGACTGCACATTGTAGTATTATGAACCATCTTGTGTTCTAATATTTACAGGAAATACTACAAGTGTTTGACATATAAATGGGTAATGGGTTGACTTTAATAACCATGTGATCAATATGAAGTGCTATTTTTATAGCTTACATTCAATATATAAAGGGTCATGGAGGGCAAATCTTTAGCAAATCAATAAAGCTAAAAAAATTCAGTAGAATACCAGGCTTTCTGAATGTTTTGTCAGAAGCCTAGAATTTTAGTAGTATTTAAAGCTACATTATTCAGAAAATTTCACATTGTTATTTATCTATTAAATGCATAACATAATATCATGAAGCATAATATCTAGATCAGGGGGGTCAAACTCGCATTGTTACATTGTATTGATGTATTGTAACTTCCCCCCCTTTGCTAAAATGGGGGTGGGGTGGCCAGCATATGATGCATCCAGCCCACGGGCCATGCGTTTGATACCCCTGATCTTGATATTTAAATAATTAATGATTTCTGATACTTCATCTTTTAGCAAACCTATTCTAATGTCTTTATGCTATATTTATCATAATTTATTGATTTCAGTTCATTTTCCCTATTTAAAAAAGGAATACTACAAATTAAAGAAATATATCCAAAAGTCTGACCACATTTTTTTCTAATATTATATTACAACCTGATTTGGAAACTCTAATATGAACAATTCCAAAATGAGGTTGGAGTTCTTCAACATTTGCATCTTTATGCCTTGTCAATATTAAATAAATATTAATTTCTTGCTTTTAAGCAAGAAAAGTGATGGAAGTGTATAAGAAAGTAATGGGAATTTTCAACTTCGCAGTCCCCTTACCTCTTTTGCAAATTTATAATGTCAAGATTTGCCCCCGCAAATCAGAAAACTTCAGAAACCTGGAGAATCTTATGATCCTTGGAGTGTCCTTAGGTTCAGATATGGTTTACCATATAGCATTGAAAGGAAGAAGAAAAATATATGAAAGAATTGCAAGTATATTCACTATTCTTTATATGTGTACCCTAGTATATTATATGCAACTTTTGCCTTAGTTGAGTTGCACTTTGCTATAGTAATTATTTTGATTAGATCTTTTGAATACTCAAGGGGTATGACTGAATGGAAAGAGTGAAAAATAAGATCAGATTCTCTTATTATAGTAAAAAAGAATCACAATAATGAAAATAGCATGTTTACTAACTAATGTTGACTGAATTATCTGCTAAAGGAAAGTGCTCTGGGCTTCCCAAATCAAAGATAGGGGAGTTCAGGCAATCCATGGGTCTCAGTAATCTAATCCATTCTCCCTCCCTCAGTGCACATAGATCCACAGAAATACATTACAGAGATGCAGTGTAATTTACAACTGAGTTATGCATCCAAATCATTTAATGATGTGGCATATATTGATCTGCCATTTGTTTTAGTTCTTCTGCAACAAAATTTCATTCATGAACTCATGAAGTACTTGTTAGTTAATCTTGAGATTAACTTGTTAGTTAATCTTGAGAATCAAAGATAAATGGATTCACTGCTTCATAGAATATATAAGAGCACCATGTTCAAAATAATTTCATTTCCAAATATCACAGTTTAATTATGTTTAACATGCATATATAGACCATGATGTGTAGCAACCTTGGTGGATATCACTTTACTGTCCCCACCCAAATAAACAGAGTGAGTTCTTGGATGGAAGACTACTAGAAAAAAATTGAGGAAGTGTGAGAAGCTAGACAAACTGTCGTGTCCGCGAAAAAAGGTTCTGAGTCGGTGACTTATCATTAACAGCTCTTTATTTCAATCATTGAACCGAACCGGCAAAAGGCAAAAAGCCTCCGGCTTTTATACCTTTTGCCGCGGCAGCCGCGGCCAATGGCAGCAATTCAAGTCTCCCGCTCTTGGTTTGAACCAATCGCGGGAGACTTCAATCGGGCCAATCGGCGCGGCTTGCCTGGCCAATCAGAAATCCCTGCGCCTTAGCCAATCAAGGCGCAGGGATTTCGAGTAGTCCATTTTAATACATAACACCCCTCCCCTCTTGGTACGGTCTTTCACGTGGTGTAATCACGCAGGTAGGCGGGGCTCCGTCGGGTCCTAGTTGACCTGCGCAGCTCACTTCCTTGTTGTAACTCGGCCGGAGCGGTCATCTTTTTGGCGGCTCCTGGCTCTGTGAGAACCGGCTGGATGGTCGGGCCGGTTCTCTCGCCGTGGCTCCCGCCTGGGCCTACTGGGTCGGTTGAGTCACGGATTTTGCCGCTCCCGCTTGGCTTCTCCGAGTCGGTAGAGTTGGCTGGACGGCTCTTCTCCGGATGGGACTCGCGGGGGCTGCGTTCTGGTGAGTTTTTGAATTTAATTTTTTCCTGCGTTTCTCTTATCGGGTATTCCCTCCCCCCTTGGTTCGTGTCTTGGGGGTTGAGGTTAGTCTTTGCTCGCGACCGGAGTTGGTCGATGTGTCGTTTCCAGGCTCGCCCATCGATGGTTTGGAGCCGGTACGACCGTGGGCCCGTGATTTGAGTTATGACGGCTGGGATCCATAGGGGGTCCCCCGTCATGTTTTTTGCATAAACCCAGTCGCCTGGTTCGAAAGTTCGGTACCTGGAGCTTGAGTCTGGGGGTCGCTCCGGGTTGTAGGTGGGGTGCAGACGATTGAGTGGGGACCTCAGCTTCCTGCCCATCAGGAGCTCTGCAGGGCTTTTGTTGGTCGTGGTATTGGGTGTGATGTGCTGTATGAAAAGCAGTTTATTGATTTTTTCGTTGATCTCCTCGTGGTCCATTTTCCGGAGGGTCTTTTTTGTAAACTGGACCATCCGTTCCGCCCTACCGTTCGCCGCCGGATGCGCCGGTGCTGTCAATGCGTGGCGGATACCTTTCTCGGCCAGGAAACGTTCGAATTCGATGGATGTGAATTGGGGCCCATTGTCTGAGACAACGACGTCTGGGAGGCCATGTGTGGTGAACAGTTTACACAACTCTTTAATGACAGCCTCTGTGGTGGTGGATTTCATGTCAGCCACCTCTAACCAGTTTGAGTATGCATCTACTGTGATTAGAAAAGTGTGTCCATTTGTGGGGCCGGCAAAGTCTAAGTGGATTCTGGACCAGGGTCCCCGTGGTATTTCCCAGTCTCGGATGGGCGCTGTGGGTGGGCTGGACCTGTTTTCCTGGCACCTGTGGCATTTGGCGACCCATGCTTCAATTTGTTTATCCATCCCTGGCCACCAAGCGTAACTCCTGGCCAGGGCTTTTGTCCTGACGATGCCAGGATGCCCCTCATGCAACATCTCTAGGACCCTGTTTTGCAATTTGCACGGAATTACCACCCGATCTCCCCACAGGATGCAACCCCTTAACAGTGAAAGTTCAGTCTGGCGCTGCCGGAATTTTTTAAAAGTCTCGTCAATGTCTTTTTCCGGCCAACCTTTTTCTAACCAATGTAAGACTTGCGCCAATTGTTTGTCCCTAATGGTTTCTCTGGCAATATCAGACGCGGTTATGGGCAGGCTCTCGATACTCAGGGTGTTTGTTGTTGGTGCGGGGTCAGGTTCAGAGTCCGGCAAGGGCGAGCGGCTTAAAGCGTCCGCGTGCGAGATTTTCTTACCTGGCTTGTGTAATAGTTCGTAGCTGTAGGCTGCCAGGAATTCAGACCATCTAGTCATGCGTGGTGACAAGATGTTTGGCGTAGCCCGGTTTCCAGCGAGGATGCCCAGCAGTGGCTTATGGTCAGTGATTATTTTGAAAGGGCGGCCGTACAGGTACTCGTGGAAACGCTTTATGGCGGCAACTATAGCCAAAGCTTCTTTGTCCAGCTGGCTATAGTTCCGTTCCGGTTTTGTCAGTGTTCTGGAAAAAAATGCAATAGGCGCTTCTCTCTGGTCTGGGAGGGTATGGCTGAGGACAGCGCCGACGCCGTAGGGCGATGCGTCGCAAGTGACAGCTAAGGGCAAAGTCTCACTGAACTGCATTAGGACGGCGTCGGAGGTGAGGAGGTCTTTGGTTTTCTGAAAAGCGGCCTGTTCTCGGCTCCCCCAAGTCCATGCTGCCTTCTTATCTAGGAGTCTATGCAAGGGCTCCGCCGCCGTTGCCTTCTGAGGTAGGAAGACATTATAAAAATTTAGTAAGCCTAGGAATGCTTGTAGTTCTGTTTTGGACTTCGGGGTGGGGGCTTCCTTGATGGCTTTAACTTTTTTAGTTGTAGGGTGGATGCCCTGTCTGTCTAGGAGGTAACCCAGAAATTCTATTTGTTTTGTACAAAGTTGGCATTTTTCGCGTTTGACTTTAAGTCCTGTTTCTTTAAATTTTGTTAAGACTTGTCTTAAACGGTTCTCTAATTCGGCTTCGTTTGGCGCCGCTATTAATACGTCATCGAAATAGGGCACCACCCCCTTGATGCCCTGTAGTAAACGTTCCATCAGGCTCTGGAAAATGCCTGGTGCCACGCTGACTCCAAATTGGAGTCTGTTACACTTGAAAGCCCCCCGGTGTGTTACAATTGTCTGGGCTTCTGCCGTTTCTTCGTCCACAGGCAATTGCTGGTATGCCTGGGCGAGGTCGAGCTTGGCAAAAAATTTTCCCCCTCCTAATGAGTGCAGTAAATGTTGCACTATAGGCACTGGGTAGGCGCTTTGCTGTAGCGCGCTGTTTAGGGTGGCCTTGTAGTCCCCGCAAATTCTCACGGACCCGTCTGGCTTTACTGGGGTCACTATCGGGGTCTCCCATCTGGCGTGGTCTATCGGTTTTAATACCCCTTGTTTGACGAGTTTGTTGATCTGCTCGTCAATTTTTGGTTTTAAAGCAAAGGGCACCCTCCTAGGTTTAAGCCCTTGGGTCTAAGTCAAATGAAATAGGGGGCCCCTTGTACTTGCCCAATCCTCCATCGAAGACTTCCTGGAACTCCTGGACTAGCCGCTGTTCCCAGGCTTCAATGGAGACTTGGTTGACACTTGTCAGTGCGATGTTTAGCGGGGCGAACCATTGCAGTCCCAACAGGCTCGGGCGGTTACGATCGACTATTGTGAGTGGTAGTTGTTCGGTGTGGCCTTTGTAGGTTATGTTAAAGTTCTTGGTGCCCACTACTGGAACGCGATTACCTTGGTAGTCTTTTATGATGATTCTCTGGGCGGCCACGTCTTTTCTTTGCAGAGTAGGCACTAGTTTTTTTATTTCGTGCCATGCAATCATGGAAAGGTAGGACCCGGAGTCCACTTCCATTTTGCATGGCCGGCCTTCGATGTGGACTTCTACGTGGACTTTTCTGGCGCCGTCGGAGATGGCGTGGCCGATTGTCACCGTCTGGTGGGTTTCTTCTTTCCGCCGACCGTCGCCGCTTCTTTGGGGTCGTTGCTTCTGGTCCCATCTGCCTGTTGGCTGGCGCTCTCTGGCTCTGGGCGGGGAGTTCTCTCTCCTTCTATCCTGCTGTTCCCATTTTGGCGGGCTGCGGGTCTTTTTTTGGCGGCAAACTCGGGCGATGTGGCCCCTTCGGTCACAATGCCTACAGACAGCGTCGAAGAAACGGCATTCCGACCTGGGGTGGTCGCCGCCGCACCCGGCGCAATTAGTCCTCGACCTACGACTATACTGGCCCCGTTGGTTTCCGCGTCCCGTCTGCACGCGATGTATGTCCTCCTCATCATCTGACGTGCTGGAGGTTGACTGGTAGTCGCCGTAGTGTGCGGTCGCTTCGTTTCGTGCGTCGGCCGACCTCGCGGGGTTGTTGTTTGCGCTCTTTGCCTCGGACCTTCGCATGGTGTCTGCTGACGTGCGGGTTGCTTCTGCGGCTGCGGCTGCGGTGAGGGCGTTGGCCAGGCTGATGTCGCCTTTGGCCATAAGTCGGCTCTGGAGTGTCGGATCCCATAGTCCGAGCACGAAACGGTCTCTTATGAGACTGTTCAATCCTTCGAACTCACAGAGTCCGCCCAGGCGCCTTAATTCAGCGACGAAGTCGCTCAGCTTTTCGTCTGGTCTCTGGCTTCTTCGGTAAAATTCATTTTGCCGTATTAGGATGGGGACCTCGGGGGCATAATGGCGCCTCAATATGGGTTCGAGGACGTCCCAATCCATGGCAGTCGCGTCTGCCGGTTTGGCCAATGCCTTGGCCATCTGGAAAACCTCTGGTCCACAATGCGTCAGGAAGACGGCGCGCTTTAGCGGGCCCGGGGCGTCCTTCATGCCGGCGCATTCTAGGTACATACGGAATCTGTCTGGGTATGATTCCCAGTCTTCGGCGGCAGGGTTGAAGGGGGCGGGCGGTGCTATTTTCGCCATTATGTTGTCGCTAGTTCGTTTATGGACACGGGGTTCGGTTCAGGGGCGAGATCCCATCCTCGTCGCCAGTGTCGTGTCCGCGAAAAAAGGTTCTGAGTCGGTGACTTATCATTAACAGCTCTTTATTTCAATCATTGAACCGAACCGGCAAAAGGCAAAAAGCCTCCGGCTTTTATACCTTTTGCCGCGGCAGCCGCGGCCAATGGCAGCAATTCAAGTCTCCCGCTCTTGGTTTGAACCAATCGCGGGAGACTTCAATCGGGCCAATCGGCGCGGCTTGCCTGGCCAATCAGAAATCCCTGCGCCTTAGCCAATCAAGGCGCAGGGATTTCGAGTAGTCCATTTTAATACATAACACAAACAATCAAAAACTTCAGCTTCTCAGAAAAGGATATTTTCTATTAATTATCCTGCTCCTAGCAGACTTAGCTTTCTGCATAGGATAAAAACTTGGCTTTGCAGCCTTGCATGGTGGAACTCTGCTTGTAATACCAAATGTTAAATGGCCACCTTAGAATTTTTGAAGTTTTGACATTTATAATGTCATTATTCTATAATTTTAATTTTTTATTCCTAACTTAATGTTAATTTTATAGTTGTTTCATTTATCAGTTATATATATTATGTATTATATATTGCCCAGAGCCCCTCTTTAAGAAGGATGAGCAGTTTAGAAATATGAAATATAAATAGATATTAATTCCTATATTATTAGAAGATAGGTTTTCAAAGTTGCAATTCATTGCAAAAATGAGTTCTACGTAATACCGTGAAGACATTGCATGACATACTGAGACCTTACATTAGGTTTTTTTAGAATTTGTATGAAACTGAACATATATCCCAAAGGTGCTTTTTCAAAAGGCAACTGGATTTTCTTGTTTTTCCTTGGGACACCATGACCTGGATGACTAAGAATCTCCAAAGACATTTACAGATTAACAGATTTGGAAGCAGCCTTGTAGGTAATCTAGTCCAACCCCCTGCCCAAGCAGGAGACCCTACACCATTTCTGACAAATGACAGTCCAATATCTTCTTGAAAGTCTCAAGTGATGAAGCTCCCACAACTTCTGGTGGCAAGCTATTCCATTGGTTAATTGTTCTCACTGTCTGAAAATTTCTCCTTATTTTCAGGTTAAATCTCTCCTTGTTCAGTTTCCATCCACTATTCCTTGTCTGGCTTACAGATGCTTTAGAATATAGCTTGACCCCTTCCTCTCTGTGGTAGCCCCTCAAATATTGGAACACTGTTTTACAATTTACCCAAAGATATTATAACTTTTAGTACTATTTGTATTCAGAGAATCAAAATGCCTAATCTGTTGACAGCTAGATGGATAACATTCCTGTTATATTATTATGGATGTGTTGGATGGACAGTATATGAATTGCTATTCTCTCTTAAATAATTTTGGGAAAAAGCTAAAATATAAGATGATGATGCTAGCAATTTCCTGGTTTACTTCGTGATTTGGGCTAATTGCCCATGTCTTTAAGCAAAGGCTCCTTTCATGTTCTTTAATTTTATATTTTATGGAGAATTGAATTTCCTTCACATAACTTGATAACCACAACTTTGTTACATTATTATTGCCCTTCTTTGATTCTTAGTATTGGATATTTATCCTGAGATGATCTAGCAGTTGTTGTATCTTGTCCTCCACCCTAAATCTTACCCCTATATTTTTACTTCCATACTGTTGCCAAGCAAAGTAGATATTCTTTATGAATAAAGAAGAGTTTATATCAACATTTTATGTTTATAAAGATAAAAGGTAAAGGTTTATCTTGTTCAGTTATTTCCAACTCTGGGTAGCAATGCTCATCTCGGTTTTAGCTGAGGGAGCCAGCATTATCCAAAGACATGGTCATGTGGCCAGCATGACTATACACTGAGGGGCATGGAATGCTATTATCCTTTATGTTTATAGAATGCAACAATTATTTACATATATGACGACTAAAGTTGGAAATAATAATTATTAAACTATTAGTTATTTAAAAATAACTTTACTTTAACAATTAATTATGAAATTATTTATTTAGAACTTTAAAAAAATACTTGGCAGATTATGCCATTCAATAGCACCTACCTCCTTTCATTTCTCGTGTTCTATTATGAATCAATCAGTTATGGTATACAAAATCAAGTGTTCTTAATTTCCACTCCTAGTATATCAGGACAAATCCCAGAGGGATAAATGAATAAGTATGTTCTTTTAAAAGGAAAAATGAAATAAAGATCTCTCTCTCTCTCTCTCTCCCCTTCCCCTCCCCCCACCTCTCTCTGTACATGGCAAAGAGAAAAAAAACTGCAAATAGTGAAGCCAACATCCCTGATTTCTTGGGGAAGCATTTACATTTTTGAAGATTGCCATCTACTTCAACACTGATACTAACTGGTATCAGTTCAATACTGGTACTAACTGGTACCCAAAAATATATTAAAGAGCTATCAGAATGATTGATGGTCACAATTAGAAATTATAATTGCAACATTTATGAAGGTCTATCCATATACGTGCAAAGGATAACATATGTTACCAAAAAACTAATTGTTGTTCAAGGTTTATCATGAAGCTTGTTAATATAGGCTCTAATTTTCCTTGTTGTTAGATTAATTTAGAAACTTTGGGAAGAAGCTGAAAACAATTATACTTCGGTAGTGCAAAATCTTTTAGTCAGAAAATAGATTCCATTGCTTTTTCCACACTTTTAAAAATAAAAGTTTTAACAGGCCTTGAAAAAGGGCTGAACAGTTCAGTGCAAATATATCTTGCATGTAAAATATCATGTTGCATTTGAAACCTGATAAATATTTATTATCAATGCTGTTTGCTTTTAATCTCTTCAGAACATCATTCCTCCAGCTTTTGATTCCTTAAACAAAAATGGCATTTACATTACAATATTGCTTGCCCACAATCTCATTTTCTGGTTTAGTCAGCAGCCTTCATGCTTGATTAGTCTTTAATTATACAAATACCTACATATTAAAAAAAGTTTTATTTTTCCTCTCGTACTTTGAACATGTAATTATTTCTTCTTGCATGCAATAACCTTTAATTTTAGGATTAAGCAACTGATATTTTTTAGTACGGATGGGTTTTTTCAAGTGTTAAAGAAAATTTGTTTATGGTATTACAAGTGGGAAAATTAACTTTAGGAAAGCCTTTCATTCGCACATTTGACAGCACAGTGATCAGTTCTGAGAAAATCTTCAAAAAAAAAAAATGTTTGTAAAAACAAATTAGCATCTGATCTGTTTCCTTGGGTTAGCTTTCAGAGTTAAAATATTTCTAAGCTCCAACTATAAAAAACTCAAAGAGAGGTGTATAGAAACTACTAGATCCTGACCTAGAGCATCTGGAATAGTTCAGTACAGAATGGAGTAATCTAGTATCTGAAGTCTGACCAGGTTGAAGAAAAACAGAAAACTGGAAGGGGAAATAATTTTGTTTTTCATCATAAATCAATTAAATAGAGAAAACAGATTTTGTGTAAACATAAGAACAGTTTGTGAGGAATAGTGACTACCCTTTCTGAAGATGATAGAGTTAAAAATTGTATAGGAGAATTGTTTCACAGACATGTAAGAGAAATGGAGCAGAGCAGAGCAAAGTCCTTGTCCAAATACTTTAATAGCTGATGTTTCCAAATGTTGAAACAATAGTATTTTGTATTGCACATACAAAATATAACTGATTCATGAAGAACACATTAAAGCATGGGGGAAACCCAAAACATGGTTACTTGAAAATAATTTTTCAGGCATTTGGCCTTACTGAGCTAGGGAAAAAAATTCATGGATTAAAACTGATGAAAGGCAAAAACATTTACATGCAAATGAACTTGCTATTATGCTACTAAGCTAGTAAGGAGTAGTACAATCATTATTCTATGATCTAGTGATTAGTCATGGAAGCATAAAAATAACCCAAAAAATTCTGTATGAACTTTAGTGGGTTGGGTCACCAAATACACCTCGACTCTGTCAAGGAAGACTCATCTCTAATGACCTAAGTGCTAGAGCCCACTGACCTAAGTGCTAGAGCCCACTGTAACAACATAGCCAAAAAAGCATTAAGAGTTGTTAACCTAATCCTGTGTAGCTTTTTCTCCAGTATTATTGTACTACTAACTGGAGCATACAAAACATTTGTTAGATCAATTCTCGAATACAGCTTGTCTGTCTAGAAACCGCATTGCATATCGAACACTAACACAATCGAGAGAGTTCAGAGATATTTCATGAGAAGACTCCTCCACTCCTCTTCTCATAACAGAATATGTTCTGACCCGGGGTGGTGGTGGAGCTGACGTCATGACAACATGGATGAAGGATCTCAGGCTCCACGACCAACACCGATATCCCTGCAGCTAGACGGTCCATTTGGACCTAAACTGTCCTGAAGAGACAGTGATCAAGGAGAGTGCAGCCTGATGATTCCAGGGATATCGCAAAATCCTTAGTTGATCCAGGAAAAGCTCTCCAATTCGGTTGCAGAGGAAAGCGGCCACTGAAGCTGCTGAAAGGTTGGGACAACTCCGGAATGGAAGAAAGAAAAGGAAAGAAAATGTGTTGGCTTTTTTTTTTTTTTTTATAAAAGAGCACCCTAAAAGGGAAAAGAAAGATAATTGAAGACAAGAAAAGAAAACAGCGATGAAAAAGAGCCTTTTGTCAAACAATTGTTTTTCTGTTGTTTAATGAATTATTTTAAAGAAGGGATTTTTTTAAAAAACTGGACTAGATTTTTTGTTTAATAATCAATGGAAGAAATTTCTTAATATTTATTTTAAAGGGAGAAACTGGATTTTTCTTTGTGTTGTGGTAGTTTTCTTTTTTCTCTTTTTTTCTATAAGAGAGTCTTTTATTTTGAAACTTCTTTTTGACTTTGTTATATTGTAAAGAGAAAGTGAAAGTTAAATAAAACACAGTAACACTGCCAACTAGAGGCCTTAAAAAACATGTTTATTTCGAGAAACAGAAACTTCCCAGCCAAGCTGTTTATACCTAGAGAAGATAGAGAGTGGAACACTGAAGAATTGTTTATGCAGGTGTTACTCTTGTAAAATCTCAATGGCTGGGAATTGAAGTTGAAAGAATAAGTATGTTTGGTGACCTTGGACTATATTTGCTGAAACATTGATAGTGTGCCTTGGACATTGTATGTGGCAGTAATTTACTTTGTGACAAAATTCTAAACTGCAATATTTTTTTGGCTGGCAGCCTTGTCTGGCCTGAACTTTTTGGATTTTTTTTCTTTCTTTTTCTTGTTTACATTTGATTGTGATCTTGTTGCTGGAATATTAACTTTTTCTTTTTTTTTCTTTTTACCTCTTTTGACTTATTTATTCTCTTTTTGATACTAACTGGTGGATTATTTTTATACTTTTTATTTTTAAACAACTTTTAATTCTGTTTTTTGTGTGCCTCTTGGAGTTAAGTTCTTCTTTTTGATTTTTTCCATTTTTTTCTTTTTCATTTATTATTTTTACACTGAATTTTATTTTTTAAAATTCTTTTTCTCCTTTTTTCTAATTGGATTAAGGTAAAGAAGAACCTGAAGATAATTTATTGTTTATTGGAGTTGTAAGCTGATTTTTATCGATTGGATTTACAATTAATTTGAAATTAGGAAGACAACTACTACAAGTTCATCAATCCCTACCTCTTCTTCCCCACATAGTGGCCATTGGTCAATACACATGGTGTTGCAGCAGGAAAAGGAGAGACAAAGAAAAAGAAAAGGAAGTTACCTTACAAATGATAGAGCAAGCAATACAAGAACAAGGGAAATGAATGGAAAGAATTGAGAAGAGAACAGAGAAAACAGATGAGAAACTAGAGAACATACAACAAATGATAATGAAGAATGAAGAAAGGTTTCAAACATTAAAAGAAAAAGGTGATCAAAGAGATAAAAAATGGTGAAATGGATAGTAGATTGACTGCTGTTGAACATGACAAAAAAAGTGGAATGTTGGGCTGGGAGATGGATAGGGCAGATTTTTATCTCAGATTTCAAAATATTGAGGAAGAAAAAGGAGAAAATCTGGCAGAAATAATGATAAAAATGCTGGCAGATGCCTTGAAGATATCCAAAGAGAAAATAATGAATGGAATAGATGAGGTGTACTGAGTTTTTACAAGATATGCAATGAGAAATAAATTACCTAGACAAGTCGATGTAAGATTTACCAAGAAACCAATTAAAACACAAATACTACAAAGTGCAAGAGATGAACCATTGAAATACAAAAGCAAGAAGATTACGGTCTAAAACAAGTACCAAGAAAAGTGAGAGAAATGAGAAGAGAGTATCAATTCCCAACAAAAATTTTAATCAAAAATGAATTGTAGATGGTTGCTCCCTGATGGTCTCATATTTACCTGATAAGAGCAGACATAGATTAGACTCAATAGAGAAAGAAGAATTATGCTATGGAGAATATTTCAGAGGAAAAGAAGATGAGAAAATGTGAGAGGAGGAAACAATTAAAATTCAAGAGGAGATGGCTGAAGCAAGAAATAAAGTAATGCAAGAAGAAACAACATGTGAAGAAGGAACAGTAGGTGGAAAGATGGACTTCAAAGAAGCAAGAGACCAAAGATCTACAAGAGCTGTAAACCCTACATATAAAGTATAAATAATAAAAGAAAAGAAACTGATTACAATAAATGTAAATGGATTGAATTCGGCCACCAAAAGGAGGAAAATATTCCATAAATTAGAAAAATTAAAATTAAATATAATCTGCCTGCAAGACGTTCATATAAAAAAAACAACATGCTCAGGTATTGAAACATCCTAAAATTGGCAATTTATATACTTCATTGGCACAACAACAAAAAAGGGGAGTTGCTCTATACATTAAGAACATGATCAAAGCTGAATTAATTTTTACGGATGAAGAAGGAAGAATATTAATGGTGGAAATAATTGACAACAACATAAACATATTTTTAGTAGCAATATATGCTCCCAATGAAAAACAGGAAGAATGTTACAAAAAATTGCATAAGAAAATTATAGGATTGGAATATGATAATATATGTTTTAGGGGAGATTTTAATGGGATAGTATATACAAAATTAGATGATACAACACAGAAAGCTAATAAACAAAATAGAAAGACACTTGCAAAATCCTTCTTCAAAATGGTAGAGGAATTCAGCATTAAAGATGTTTGGAGAGAAAGAAATGCAAAGAATAGACAATATATCTTTTACTCCAACAGACACTTATCGTGGTTGAGAATAGATATGATTTGGATGTCAATGGAATTAATCTCAAATATACAAGAAGTTAATATTGAAATAAGTACTTGGGTGGACCACAACCCTGTATGGATTAAATGGCAAGGACAAAGAAAAAGATCCAGATGGACTTTGAATAATACAATATTGAAAGAAAAAGAATTTACACAAAATATGGAAAAAGAATTGGCCTTTTTCTTCAAAGAAAACAACAAGGAGGGTACCTCACTATAAAACTTATGGGATACCATGAAGGCCTATGCCAGAGGACTGATAATAGACTATATGAAAAAAAGAACTGTAAAAAAAGACAAATGCAACAGATGTTAGAGGAAGACTATAAGAAACTTTAAGGGGACTTACAAAGACAAAAAAAGGATATTAAAAAGCAAATGGATATAGTTAAACACAAAATAGGATTGATGGAAAAAGAAGAGTTAGCTCAAAAAAGTAGGAATGCCAAACAGAATTTCTTTGAAAATGCAAATAAACCAGGCAGATGGTTGGTGTATAAATTGAAAAGAGAGAGAGAAATGAAAAAGATAATACAATTAATAGATGATCAAGGAAAGATTTGCAACGGAAATGATGAAAAGAAAGTACAGAAATATTATGAAAAACTATACAACAAAGAGAATATTGATGAAAAAGAAGTTAAATAATATTTGCAAAGAGTGGAACTACCCCAAATATCTGAGAATATTAAAATAATGTGAGAAGGTAAAATAACAATGTTGGAACTAACTGAGGCATTAAAGAGACAAAATACTGGAAAGGCTCCGGGCCCGGATGGGCTACCAGAAGAATTTTAGAAGACTTTACAGGAATTTTTAAGTATCCCAATGCTTGAAGTGATGAAAGTTTTGTTAAAAACTAAAATACCAAACTCATGGACAGAGGCTTATATTACTCTCATACCAAAAGAGGACACTGACCTACAGCAAGTTAAAAGCTACAGACCTATTTCCCTGCTGAACTCAGATTATAACATATTTGCCTCAATAATGGCAGAAAGACTTAAGAGATATCTGGACAATTTCATACATGCTGATCTAAATTGATTTCTGCCAAAGAGGCATATAAAAGACAATATAAGAATAATTTTGAACACTTTGGAATATTATGAAACACATTCTGAGAAGCAAATGGCCTTGGTATTTCTAGATGCATAAAAGGCCTTTGATAATATAAATTGGTAGTTTATGGTGAAAAAATATTAAAGCTATGGAGGCAATATATTATAAGCAAAGATAAATGGAGACTTAGCAGATAATATTAATATAAAAAAAGAAACTAGGCAAGGATGCCCACTGTCCCTGCTGCTGTTTGTTTTGACTTTGGAGGTCCTAAATAGAAATATTAGAGATGATATAAAGGGAATGAAAAATTAAAAAGAGGAATATAAGTTACAAGCATTTGAAGACGATCTCATTTTCATATTAGAGGAACCATTAAAAACAACACCTAAATTGATAGAAAAGATTGAAGAATATGGACAGGTGGCAGGTTTGAAAATAAATAAAGATAAAACCAAGATTTTGGCCAAGAATATGGTGAAAAAACAAAGGGAAGAATTAAAAAAGAGATTGAATATCCAGAACACAAATAAAGTTAAATATTTAGGAATATAATTAACAGCAAGATGTGGAACATTCAAAGAAGATAATTATTATAAACTCAAACAACAGATTGCCATAGATTTGAAAAAATGGGAAAATTTACAATTATCTCTAATAGGGAGAATATCTACAATTAAGATTTATATTTTTGTATTTGTTTCAGACAAATATAGGGAAAGAATATTTTGAGGATCTAAATACTGTAATATAATACTGAAGTATATATGGCAGGGAAAGAAGGCAAGAATTAAATTAAAATTGCTACAAGATGCTAGATCAAGAGGAGGTTTTGGTCTACCCAATTGGGAACAAATCAGAGAAATGTTGGAAGTTGTCATCAGATACCTGGATCATACTATCACACGTGGTGGACATGTGTGGAAGCCAAGAGATACTGGATTAAAATTCATACAGGGCTGGAAAAAATGACAAAACAGCATATAGACTTAAAACCAGATATATTTTTATTAGGTATCTTAGATGAAGGATATAGTAAAGAATTGATATATCTGATTATAAATGTATTAACAGCAGCTAGAATTGTATTTTCCAAAAATTGGAAAAGTGAAAAAATTCCGATAGAAGAGGATGTGATTAAGAAAATAATGGAATGTGAAGAAATGAGTAAATTGACATTAAGAATTAGAGAGCAAGAAGACAAAGAATATTATAAAATTTGGTATCTATTTTATCAATGTCTAGATAAGAAAATAAGGAAATAAAATATATTATTATATAAATATAACATAATAGTAATGATAAGCTAAGCTAATGATATGTTATAATTGATTATAATGAAATGAATGATATTACATATTAGGTCATGTAATAGTTGAGATTTGCTTGAAAAGAATGATGTGAATTTATAATTAAATCTAATAAGGTGTTAATACAATATAATATAGTAGGCACAGTTGTAAATTATAATATGAATTATAATTTAAATGTAGAAGGAAAGACTGCTGATATTGTGCACAAAAGATATGTACCAACCGACACACTATACAATGGAAAGATGGTTTCATTTGTTGTTTTATATTTGTGTTTGTTTATGTTTGTTGTGTGTGTATATATATATATATATATATATATATTTTCTGAGGTTCTCGCGGGTACTTGTATGTGGATCTTTGGTTCTCACTCTGAGAAGCACAGAGCTGAAGACCAAGCCTGAAGATGATGAATGAGACTTCATCGAAACGTTGCCCAGATACTTCCAATCTTACGCGGGAGAAACCAAAGATCCATATATGTATGTATGTATGTATATATATATATATATATATATATATATATATATATATATATATATATATATATATATATTTTCTGAGGTTCTCGCGGGTATTTGTATGTGGATCTTTGGTTATTCGGGTTTTCTTCCGCGTAAGATTGGAAGTATCTAGGCAATGTTTCGATGAAGTCTCATTCATCATCTTCAGGCTTGGTCTTCAGCTCTGTGCTTCTCAGAGTGATGTGAGCTTGCAGCTGCTTCTTCCTTTTAACTGCTAGTGGGGGTGTGACTTGATTGGGTGGGGGCTTGGCTGTGTTCTGATTGGGTGGGGGTGTGTTCTCATTGGTTGGGGTTTGGCTGTGTTCTGATTGGTTGGGGGGTTGGCTGTGTTCTGATTGGCTGGAGGCGTGTTCTGTTCAGGTGGGGGCTTGATTGTGCTCAGGTTAGTCTTAGTTGCTGGAGGGTTTGAGCTGGTGAGCTGTGATCTTGCTGTTTGGCTTCGAGTTCGTGGTCGTGCTGCATCTTCATGGTGGAAGTCAGTTCGCTTCATGTATGGCTCAGAGGGGTTTGAAGTGGGTAGTGATGCAGCTGCAGTGCGGCTTCTGGTCCGTGGTCGTGTTTCATGTTCTGTGTGGGTGTGAGTCTGCTTTCTACATGGAAGTGTGGTGGTGGCATCTTGTGGGGCTCTCAGGGTTGTGGGTCTGGTGTCATTCTTCATGTTAGGTACGTGTCTGTTCATGAGGGCGGGTTTCCAAATGGCTGGTAGGCAGGAGGTATCATCTCATTTATTCATGCTGTGTGGGCGTTTTTCTATCTCTATGGCTTCTCTGATGATTCTGCTGCTGAAGTGTTCAGTTTTGGCGATAGTTTTGGTATTTTTAAAGTCAATCTCATGTCCTGTGGCTTTGAGGTGTTGGACCAGGGAAGAGGTCGGTTCTTCCTTTTTGATTGAATTCTTATGTTCTTCAATGCGTGCACCTATTCTTCTGTTAGTCTGTCCAATGTATGTGGTGGGGCAGGCAGTGCAAGGGATTTCATATACTCCTTGATTTTCTAACTCGATTCTGTCCTTAGGGTTTCTTAGGATGGTGGATATCTTTCTGTTTGTGCAGAATGCTGTCTTAATGTTGTGTTTTTGGAGGATCTTGCTGATTTTGTCCGTAGTGCCTTTTATATATGGGAGGAGGGCTTTGCCATTCTCTTGTTCTTTGTCTTGGATTTTGGCTGGGGTTTCTTTTTGGATTAGGTGGGTGATCTTCTTTCTTTGGAATCCATTGACTGTCAGCACACCAGTGAGAGTGTGTAGTTCAGTCTCTAGGTGTTGTTCGTCGGCTAAACAGAAAGATATCCACCATCCTAAGAAACCCCCAACCAATGAGAACACACCCCCACCCAATCAGAACACAACCAAGCCCCCACCCAATCAAGTCACACCCCCACTAGCAGTTAAAAGGAAGAAGCAGCTGCAAGCTCACATCACTCTGAGAAGCACAGAGCTGAAGACCAAGCCTGAAGATGATGAATGAAACTTCATCGAAACGTTGCCTAGATACTTCCAATCTTACGCGGGAGAAAACCCGAATAACCAAAGATATATATATATATATATATATATATATATATATATGTGTGTGTGTATATATGTGTATATATATATATATATATATATATATATATATATATATATATATATATGTATGTATGTATGTATGTATGTATATATATATATATATATATATATGTATATATATATATATATATATATTTGTTTTCTTAAGTTTTCGCGGGTACTTACATGTCTGGCATTCAGCTTTGTTCGGGTATTTTCCCACGTGGTGCTTTTAAAGTTGTAGCAACGTTTCAGCAGAATCTCATCTGCCATCATCAGGCTTCTGTATGGTGTTTGTGAGTCAGACTTTTGCAGTGGTTTCAGATTTAAATTTGGGGCAGCCTATTGCTGTGTCAGAATGGTTTTTTCTTCCTCCTGATTGGTTGAGAGTCTTGGTCTGTGTTTATTGGTCTTGGAGTTTGCTGTGTTCTGCTACTGATATCTTCTGTCTGTTTTTTTTGGGGGGGGGGCTCTTTTTGTATCTTGATTGGCTGGCAACATTGTGTTACTTTATTGGAGACCTTTAGTGCAGCTTGGCTTTGGGTAAATGGACGGCTATCATTCGTTAGGAAGCTGGGTTTCATCTGGGTGCCTGGTTGGGGTGTGTTTGAGCTGGAGGTATCAGGGGGGACCAGAAAGCATGAACAGAAGAGATGATTCCACCAGGCTGTCAATCATTTGGAAGCCTGCACTCACAAACAAAAAAACCTCCACACCACAAGCCAGGCAAACACCTGGGTACAAACAGATCCCCCCTGATACCTCCACGTGGGAAAATACCCGAACAAAGCTGAATGCCAGATATATATATATATATATATATATATATATATATATATATATATATATATATATATATATATATATATATATATATATGTATGTATATATGTATGTATATATGTATATATGTATATATGTATATATGTATATATGTATATATGTATATATGTATATATGTATATGTATATGAGAATCTGTTCCGCCCCAAACCTTGTTCCAAGGAAACAGACATGAAACAGAGGTAACAACAAAACCTTTTAATGATTCTTTACAAATTCCGTTCCTTCACGGTTAAAAGGCTGTTTCAAACTAATTATCTCTGATAAGAACAAGCCTTGCCAAGGTTGTGCAAGGCTGCCAAGAACCCTAGGTAAAGTTACTAAGAAATAGTTCAAACAGAAAGAGTCTCCAAACACCAACCAAGATATTCCGAATGTCCACAAGGCTTGAGTGCAAAAACTTCTTTGCTTCCTGCAAAGAACTCCAGCTTCTCAGCTGGCTTTTATCTCTTAAGGGAGGGGCCATTACCTTACAGCCTTACTCCTGTTAAGTCTGGAGCATGGGTGCAAATAATGGAGACGAGCCAATAGAAACAATGAACTTCAAACTCTTTATTTACATGGTGTGACAGCTCCCTCAATGGCTGCTATAGCCTTCTTTATATAGGCAACTTATTAACTATTCAACCAATAGTAATCCGGGAGCGCTAGCTCCGTTAACCAATAAGAATGGCCTGTTAATGGCCAATCAGATGCTCCTGAATGGACCAATCCGATCTTGCCATTAACAGCCAATCAGAAGTGCAGGGCCAGAACCCTGCACTTGACTTCAAGCTCAAGATAACTTTATGTAACATTCATTCACAACACCCCTTTCCCCTGGCTTCTGCTTACGGGGCACGGTCACATAGTCCATGAGGTAGGACGGTTGTTTTATTAGTCTTTTTGATTTTCGCTGTGTGCCTGGCATTTGGCTGCACTCTTGTTGAGGTAGATCGTTGTTTAGTGAAAGGAGTGCCTCTGGTTCAGAATTCGCGTTTCCGTTGTCACCAATATCTTCGGTAACTTCCTGAGGTGAACTCACTTCCATCCCTGGTTCCTGTTCCTGCGTTTCAGTTCCGCTATTGTTCCCTTCGAAAAGATTTTCCTCTAGTTGAAATTCGTCTTCCTCTGTATCTCCCCCCCCCCAGTTTGGTTATAAGGGAGTTTGGAAGTGCGTGACTGCAGCCGCGATCATAGTTGATCTATATGGCGCTTCCAAAGTCTATCATCAGGGCATTGTACAAGGTATGATCTTGGGCCAGTTACGCGGATTACGGTCGCTTCTACCCACAGTGGATCGCCCAATAAGTTTTTAGCGAATACTAAATCGCCTATCTGGAAGGTACGGCATTGGCCGCTGGATCCGAGAGGATTTTCCAGTTCGTAGGCTGGGTGTAACCGGTCGAGGTGGGAGCGGAGCTTTCGTCCCATTAGCAGCTCGGCGGGAGTTTTGTTGGTGACCCTGTGAGGTGTGATATGCTGTAGGAAAAGGATTCGGTTGATTTTCTCATCGATGTTATCTTAGTCTATTTTTTGTAGTGTTCTCTTGATAAATTGTACCATGTGCTCATCCCTACCGTTAGCCGCAGGGTACGCATGCGAAGTGAGCGCATGTTGGATACCGCAGTCAGCCAGGTACTGTTCAAAAGACAGCGCGGTAAATTGGGGCCCGTTGTCAGATACCAGAACGTGTGGTAATCCGTGGGTTGCAAACAGTCTTTCCAGTCTTTTGATGACCGCTTCGGTGGTCGTGTTCCTCATTCGGTAAATCTCAAGCCAATTTGAGTAGGCGTCGATGGTTAACAAGAATGTGTGGCCTTTGGTCGGCCCAGCAAAATCTAGATGGATACGGGACCAGGGTCCCCGCGGCGTCTCCCATTCGGTTGGGGTTGCTTTTGGTGGAGCGTTGCTTACTTCTTGGCATCTCTGGCAAGTTTTGACCCATGATTCGATTTGTCTGTCTATGCCTGGCCACCATGCATAGCTACGTGCGAGGCCTTTCATGCACACGATGCCAGGGTGGCCATCGTGCAAGGTTCTTAACAATGCCTGTTGGAGTCGTTCTGGGATAACAACTCTATCGCCCCAGATGATACAGCCCTTTTGCGAGAACAACTCTGTTTGATGACTTTTGAATGGTGCAAAGTCGTCTAGTACTTGGTCCAATGGCCATCCGCGTTCCACTCATGTGAGGACTCGTGCTAAGATCGGGTCGCGTTTTGTTTCTCTCATGATATCACAGGCAGTTAATGGCGGCGTATGAAGTGTCTCGATCTGCAATGTTGTCATCGTTGGTGCGGGATCGTTGATGGTTTCTGGGAGCGGTGCACGGCTCAACGCATCGGCGTGGGAAATGGCTTTACCAGGGCAGTATTATAGCTGATAATTGTAGGCAGCCAAGAATTCTGACCAGCGGGTCATCCTGGGAGAAAATATGTAAGGAGTTGGCTTATCCCCAGCGATTATCCCCAGCAATGGTTTGTGGTCAGTTACTATAGTAAAAACCCAGCCGTACACGTACTCATGGAATCTTTTAACAGCCGATACAATTGCCAGGGCTTCTTTATCGATCTGGCTATAATTTCACTCGGTTTTCGAGAGTGTTTTTGAAAAATAAGCAACAGGGGCTTCGCTACCATTAGGCAATACATGTCTCAAAAAGCGATGCATCACATGTTCAACGGTAAGGTTTCAACGGTAAGGTTTCATTGTACTGCATTAGTACAGCGACAGAAGTCAGTAGTTTTTTTACATTACGGAACGCCTGCTCTTCTCTGTGACCCCATACCCAAATTGCTTTTTTATCTAGTAAGCGATGTAAAGGTTCAGCAACAGTCGCCTTGTGCAGCAAGAATACGTTATAGAAATTGATGAGGCCTAAAAATGCCTGGAGATTGGCTTTGTTCTGGGGTCTGGGAGTGTTTTTTATTGCTCTCAATTTGCTATCGGTAGGGTGAATACCCTGACTGTCAATCAAGTATCCTAAGAATTCAACACGATCTGTACACAGCTTGCACTTATTTTTCTTCACCTGAAGGCCTGCTTCTTGGAATTTTTGTAAAACTAGTCTTAAACGATCCCGTAAAATTTTTGGAGTGGGGGCAGCAATGAGCACATCGTCAAAGTAGGGGACAACACCTTTGATCCCCTGCAAGAGTCTCTCCATTAGGCTCTGAAAGATCCCCGGGGCTACACTGACTCCGAATTGGAGCCGCGTGCACTTAAAGGCACCTTGGTGCATTACGATAGTCTGTTTTTTCGTCAACCAGCAGTTGCTGATAAGCCTGAACTAAGTCTAGTTTAGCGAAGACGTTTCCGCCCCCCAGGAAATGGAGGAGGTGTTGCACCACCGGCATCATATATGGATTTTGTTGCAGGGCGTGGTTTAGGGTGGCTCGGTAGTCCCCACAAATTCTAATGGAGCCGTCCAGCTTAATTGGTGTCACGATTGGGGTTTCCCATGGGGAGTGATCAGTTTGCTTTAACACTCCCTGGGCTATCAACTTATCAAGCTGTTCATCGATTTTTGGCTTTAGCGCGAACGGAACTCGATGAGGCTTAAGGCGGATGGGAGCTATTTTTGGATTAAGGCTAAAGGATATTGGGGTCCCGTTGTACTCACCTAGCTTTTCCGTGAAAACGTCCTTGAACTCGTGGGCGAGGTCCTCCTCCCAGTCACTGCCGCTGATTCAGTTAATGCCTGCCACTTAAATGCTGAGTGGTGCAAACCATTGCAGGCCCAACAGGCTAGGCTGGTCCTTGTCGATCACCGTCAGGGGTAGGTATGCTGTGCGGTTCTTGAACAAAACCTGGACTCGACTGGATCCTACGACTGGAATCCGGTTTCCCTGGTAGTCCTTTAACACGAGCCTTTGGAATTGAAGGTCTTGGCGCCGAATAGTAGGGATGAGTTGCTTGAGGGTCTTCCAGGAGACCATTGAAAGAGACGGTCCCGAGTCAACTTCCATTTGACAAGGCTGATTTTCGATGTCCACTTTAACTCGAATTTTCCTGGCATCCAGTGAAGAGGCATGGCCGATAGTGAATGTTTGGTGAGCCTCTTCTCGTCTTGTTAGGTGATTCACGGGTCAGTTTCTGTAGGAGTGGTTTGCTGGTTCTCACCTTACAGGATGGTTTCCTGTCGATTGGCGAAGATTGGTCCCCTTTGAGGTCTGGCTGGATCCGAGGAGACTTCTGCAGACCCGTCCGATATGGCCTCGTTTCCTGCACTCGTGGCAAAGCACGTCGTGGAATTTGCAATTGGAACGGTAATGGTTGGCCCCGCAGCCAGCGCACGGTTGCTGGGATTTCGGGTAATGGTCCTGATTGGACCGCAGTTGATGGACCTCTTCTTCGTCGCTATCTGACGATGAAGAGAGGTCCTCATGGTAGGCCGTCGAAAGCTGTCCTTCCGACTTAGTTGAAAGTTCGCCGGCTGGTTGGTGTGTCGGAGCGCGATTTCGGCATAGTTGGGCAGCCAATTTCTTGGTCGCCTCCGCTGCCATAGCCTCAGTGATGGCATCGGCAAGGCTAATATCACCCTTAGCCATTATTTTGCTCTGCACGTTTAGAGCATCCTATCCTAGAACTGCTCGGTCTCTCAAAGCCTTCTCTCGGTTGGCGAAATCGCAAAGGCCTCCCAAGTTTCGGAGGTCCGCAACGAAATCGGCAACGCTTTCTCCTTTCCACTGGTTTCTTTGGTAGAACTCGTGCTGTCTTATGAGCGTTGGAACGGTCAGTGTATAGTGGGCCCTTAGTAGTGGTTCGAGGACTCCCAGTCCATGGCCTTTACTTCAGCCGGTTTCACTAGCGCCTTGGCCATTTTGAATACGGTCGGCCCACAATGCATCAGGAATACCACCCGTTTCTTCCTGGGTGTGGCATCCTTCAGATTATTCGTTTCCAAAAACATTTGGAAACGGTCCATGTAGGACTCCCAGTCCTCTTGAGCTGGATCGAACGGAGCGGGTGGTACTACGCCGCCGGACATGGTTCCGCCGTTGTGCATTTCAGCCACATGCTTGGTTGTCTTCGTCGTTGTTTTAGTTGGCTCTGACGTCATCCAATCCCATCCTCATCACCAGTGTTAAGTCTGGAGCATGGGTGCGAATAATGGAGACGAGCCGGTAGAAACAGTGAACTTCAAACTCTTTATTTACATGGTGTGACAGCTCCCTCAATGGCTGCTATAGCCTTCCTTATATAGGCAACTTATTAACTATTCAACCAATAGTAATCCGGGAGTGCTAGCTCAGTTAACCAATGAGAATGGCCTGTTAATGGCCAATCAGATGCTCCTGAATGGACCAATCCGATCTTGCCATTAACAGCCAATCAGAAGTGCAGGGCCGGAACCTTGCACTTGACTTCAAGCTCAAGATAACTTTATTTAACATTCATTCACAACAACTCCCAAGTCGCCCGTGCTGCTGCAGCTGCTTTTTCCTTCGAGCAGCCTTGCACACACACACATTGGCACAGGCTCCTCAGGGACCTCTTCATCACTGCTGGCAGCCTCCACAATCTCTAAAGGCAGCATTCCACTCCCTGATGGTCCTGGCCCCATCACTGCCTCACATGCAGGCCCCTCATCTGAGTCCTCACTCTCCGAAACCTCAGCCGCCCACATCTGCTCCTGGCGAACCACAACAGAATATCTATGCCACCAGACTTGAAATTTTAGGCTTAGACAACTTAGAATTACACTGCCTTCGGTCTGACTTAAGTGTAGTACATAAAATTATCTATTGCAATGTCCTACCCATCAATGACTTCAACCACAACAATACACAAGCATATAATAGATACAAACTCAAGGTAAACAGCACCAAACTCGATTGCAGGAAATACGACTTCAGCAACTCAATGTCTGGAATACTCTACCTGTGTAGAGTAGAAACTCTGTGGTTTCTTTCCCAAACCCAAAAAACTTTAACCTCAGATTGTCTACTGTTGACTTCACCCCATTCCTAAGAGGTCTTTAAGGAGCAGGCATAAGCACACCAATGTGCCTACCATCCCTGTCCTACCATTCCTTTTTATTCATATCCATTTCATGTATTAATAATCATGTTTATACCTGTTTTTTAATACATGCTCAATAAAATAAATAAATAAATATAAAACAGATCTATCTGCTCATGAAATATCAGAGTTTCTCTTGTCAATGTTCATCTGCCAAGATGCAAAGCTAAATTAGTAGACAAAATGCTAAGTTAAGTATCAACTGGAATTGTTTTTGTGCTTCCATTACTAATGAATAAATAATAGTAAACCAGTCATTTCACTAGTCAGCTTTTTTATAAATGCAGTCACTTTGGCTGAATTCAGTCACATTTTTATCCCATGATCAGCGTTTTTGTCATCATTTGACTATGCTGTAGATTAGAAGTTTTCAGTGCTTCATACAATATACCTCTGCTTACATGCGCATATTGCTTCATTGAAGCCATTGCCAGCCACATCATTAGTGATGAGTGACAGAGAGTTTCTCTTTTCCTAAGGTCTTCAGTATTTCATAGATGATAAAATGTTTTTGATTTTGGTCTGTGCTTTTCCAGAGTTTGAGAGCTTTCTCCTTCTATATTTCTCAAGTGTGATGAACACTGGCAAGAGGAACTCTGGTGTTTCATGAGCAGATAGATCTGTTTTATATTTGATGTGCCAACTCACTATGATCCTCATAGAATTGCAGAAGTTCCCTAGGGCTTCAAAAAATGCTTACTTCCCTTGGATTCCCCACCCCGTATGTTTTAATGGTATATTCTTTTTAACAGTTCTCTTTTCCCCAATGCAATATTGCACATATTCTTTAGTTCTAATCCCTATTTTGTTTTGAAACAAAATACAAAGACGACAACTACTTGCTTGCAGTAGCAAACCTACACTAGTACACAGAATCTTCTATTCATTAATGCATTATTTATATCATGCCTTCTATTGTGTTTTTTATATGGAGGCGAGATGAAACAGGGCCTTTTTTGTGTTATAGGTCGGGAGATTTCCAAGCTCTTTGTAATTTCATCTGACCCAAAGATAGTTAACTAGTTTTAGAATTTAGTTTGTCACTTATCAATTCATTATTTTAATTCTTTAGTCATTTGCTTAAGAAAATGCATTAAAAAAAGAAAAAAAAAGACAATGAAGGATAGTATATGTGATGGAAAGAAATTTTCTTTGAGTTTGGAGTTGTTTGAGCATATCAGCAGCCTTAAAAGACTAGAACAGGTACAAAAGCAGTCTAAAAAGAGTAGAACAGGTATAACTGTTGCTATATTAGAAATATGTCTCATATTTATTCTGAGTTCATACTGAGCTCAGATACTTTCATGAACATCATAAACTCTTACATAGTTGATTGTAACAGGAATTAGATTTCTTTTGTGTTAGAAAAGTTCATTCATTCATTCATGGATTTCTCTAGATTAAAAAAGGTGATGTAGCTTAAAAGTTCAGACTTCGGTTTCAAATCTAGTTTTAGCCTTGCAGGCATTACATCAGCTTGGAGAAGTTGTAGTTGTATTTGTGTGTAATATGGGCATAAAAATTAAAGATGTTTTATGCATTATGTGTAGAATATTAAAAAGTATAAATATTATTCAGATAATGGTAGAACATAAATATAAATATAAACATGTAGAATATAAAAGGAGAACATAATGTGCTACTGTTAAATATTCCATCTCTTCAACATGGCCTTGAAACTGCTGTCTTATTTATTTTTTATCCTTAAAAAGATAAAAACATATTCTTAAATTATCCTAATTCAAAGAGTAATAATACATGAGTGTATTGCTCCCTGGATCTCCAAAAACAGATAACAATATATGCATGGCAAATCTCACCTCCCCACACTCTCTCTTCCCCACTCCCTCCCCCTCCCTCTTTTTCTCTGTGTAACTGTGTATTTGTATGTCTGTGTATGTATCTAAGGGTATTTGCAGTATGGAGCAAACTATATGCCTCTCTATTGGCCTGCAAAGGAGCTGAATTGAATAATATTAAAAATAGTAGTAATGCTTATTATTATTTTAGTTTTCACTAGAATAAATAATTAAAGTAATTCTCTCATTTGGTCAGTCGGTGGAATAGATAAACAAGACTTCTGATCTATAAACAGAGTTTAGGTTGGACTTGCTGCATATCTAGGGTTATTTTAGGTTGTAGCTTTGTAATCCTGAAAAATCTAAATCTATGCCAAAAATTCATATTTCTTCCATGATGGAGATATAAATTGTGTCTCTCCCATGACAAGAAAAATTATCCAGAGTTGTTGCATTGAAAAGGGTTGGAAAAAGTTATACCTAAAGATTTGCATCTGCATGGTCATTAGACCTCTTGAAATATTGCAATGTGTGCCTAGAACAGCAACAGTTCACCAGCTGGAGTGGGGCAGAGGAACAAATCCATATATTTCATAAGCACCGTGTGATCCCTATGATAGAGGATATTTTCTTTCTTTCTTTTATATTATTTTATTTATTTTTGCCTTATGCATTTCTAGAGGCTGCACTGAGGTCAGACTTAGCCAAGAGAATGAATGGAATAAAAGTCCTGATGGGCTGCCTGAAGCTGGCTGGTGTTATGGATCAGTGTAATACCAGCTCTTTTTCCTATGCCTGTGCTGATGTAAGTCACTGGAGTGGCAAATTACATCAGACCTACAGCTGTAACCCAGCATTATGATTAATTTGATCAGTAATTTCTCCTGTTTTTCATTTTAATCGGCGTGACTATTCTGCTGTGGCAGGTCTTTCAGATCTAATTAAGATAAATTTCAGAGTAAAAGACTTGGCAGAATTTTCAAGTCAAATCCGAGTGTCAAGTATGAAAGACCTCAGCACTAGTCCATCAATCTCTAATGAAAAGAGGACAGGCTTTAACTCAGCAATCAATCCATTAATAATTAAACAAATTTCATACACTCCAAAAGTCCTTAGTCATTCTCAAAACATTTAGAAACATACCCAATTGTTATTTGTTTCTTTTCTTGCATCCATTAATCAAATCATTTCACAAGTGGTCAATATTCAGTATATAATATTGTGCTACAAAAATATCTTTTCAGCTTCATCATATTTGTGTGAAGAAATTTGGCATCTGAGAATCTGAAATTTAGGAGTATGATTTCTTCTGATACAGTCATGCTTAATCCCCAGCAGTTCAAGGAAAGTATGGGTATGAGCCGGCCTACATCCTAATATTAGTTAATGGCACCAATCATACCTTTGACATTATGGCCATGGCAAATTGTTTCTTTATATGGATCGGGTACTGTTGAGAGTAGGTGGAGGGAATAAAGGCAAATGGTCACTAACATCTATGTAGTAAACATAGTTTGGGCTAATTCAGACAATGAGACTCATTCAATTAGGATTGTTAGCTCCTAATTTCCAATTTCCAAGGGATTATCTGCTTTAGTGAGAATCTGATAATTCATTGAATAGTATAATAACACAATTTATAATATTTCTCTTTTTTTTTTTGAAAGAAAATTTTATTAATTTTCTACAAACAGACAAGACAAACAAAACATTAAAACATTATAATATTTCTCTTTTTAAAAGTGAAAACTAGGTTAGAAAAAAATGGAGCAACATTTGACACAGGAACAATGCTTTCAAAGTATTTCATTAAAGAATAAAAGTTAATAGGTACAAAAGAGAAGAAGACAAAAAAAGACATACTGGATAAAGAATAAAATATTAGAAATTACTGATTCATAATTATCAACATTTAAAATTCATCATTTCATTCATTCATTCAATATATGATAGTAGTAGCAATATATAGTAGTTATAAAATAATTAAAGGGATCTATTAACTCTAAATATGATATTCATATTGATATCACCACTAATTACCATTATGTACATTATGTGCTAATGCACATAATCATGCAAAGAAAGGTAAAAAATAAAAATATAAAAATCAATAAAACTATATTAATAACATACATAGTTTTAAAGTCCCTCCCACTGTACTCAACTGATAACTGCTGCATAATCACTGAAATTGCTTCTATTTATTATTTTTATATCAATTTTGGTGAGTGGGCTTTCAGTCGCTGTTGCAAGATTTTGAAGATGGTTTGCCCTTGCCTCCTTCCTAGGGCTGGCCCATGATTACCCAACTGGCTTTCTGTCCAAGGTAGGATTAGAATTCATGATCTCCCAGTTTTTAATTTGGTTTCTTAACCATTACACTAAACTGACTGTCCTATATAATTGTTTCTCCCATAAAAACTGTACTCTTAACTGTCTGAATTTGGCTTATTGTGTGACATATTATATATAAGCCATTCTTGCTTAAATTAATCAAGCTAATGTTCTGGATGTATATTATTAATTTTGCTGTGATTCCATATTCCCTGAATTTGGTTTCCTAGTCTATTATTGGCAAAAAGTTTCCCTTTTCCACAGCTGAGCCAGATTTGTCCTTGTGGCTGTTAGCATACTTTTTTTTTTTTACTCTGGAACAATTCAAAGTAGAAAAAAGTAAGGTTTTAATTCAAATTTTGTTTTTACAATTATTTTTGGATTAAGCTTTCCATTTCTTTTCAACACTTTGACAATGCCAATTGTTTTGCTACAAAATTAATTTATTCAACTTTAAACTTAATTCTAACCAATTCTCTCTATGCATCTTCAAAAATCAAATGCAATGAGAATATGTTTGGATAGGTATGGGCAGACAGTGTCTTGGCACAGACATTCCTTATAGAAAGACAAAAATCTCACATACCTTCCCTTTCTTAGACATCAGTTTATTTTGTTAAATATATCTCTTGAACTTTAGAAAGATGATCAAACATTAATCAATCCAAACAGCAGAGCTGGAAGAAACAGGCTGTAAAATTAGTTAGTTTATTTATAAAGTTAATTCATTTCTGCTTCTTATATGGAAGAAAGTGCATAATTCTGATACCTAAGATAGCATTTTTCACTTTTCATTATTAAGAGATTACATTTCAGGAATGTCAAAACAACAATAGATAGATACTATTAGTATAATTATCTCAGGAAAATAGTACAACTATGTTCACAATGAATCTTTTATTCCCTTTTATTGTTGTCTTTTGCCAATGAATTTTGTGTTGATCAGAACCTACTGCCTAAATCTCATTTCAGTGTGCATCTGGACATATATACACAACTTCCAGTTCTCAGTCCAAGTCTTTTCCCACTCATCCAAATTTATATTATGACCCATATTTCTCGCCCAGGCAATCATTGGTCCCTTAACAATTTCCTCCTCTAGTTCTACCTCCAGTAAATAATTATATATTTATGTTATAAATTTTATATCCTTGCCTGTCAAGATTTGGTCCAATTTTTATAAATCTTTATCTATCCCTAGCTTCTTTACATCTTTCTTAAATTTAGTTTGAATTTGCGAATATACCCACCAGTCTAATATTATCCCTTGTTCTTTTAGTTTATCCAGTGTTTTTAGTTCCCCCTGTTCATCTACCAATTCTTTATATCTAATCATTTTTTTAGTGTCCCTTGTATTTGGATATAATATAGCTTCCATAGGTTGGATCCAGTTTGGTCTTTTCAAATAATGCTTTTTAAAAATTTTCTCCCATGTTTGTAAAAGTGAATCCCTTATCAAATGTCTATGGAAATAGGAGTGGATCTTTTTTATCCCATAGAAAGGCATGCCACCCAACTTGGAGGTCATGACCTTCTATCGCCAAAATTCTTTTATTTTTTAAGTTTATCCACTCCTTAACCCATAGTAAAATTGCTGCTTGATAATATGTTTCGCATTTTGGGAGTCCAAGGCCGCCTACTAACTTGTAAGGGTTTCAATTTTATTCGTGCTTTTTTTCTCATCCATATAAATTTCATTACCATCCTATCTAATTCCTGAAAAAAAATTCGTATCCAATTATATAGGTATTGTTTGAAAATAGTATAATAGTTTCGGTAGTATGTTCATTTTTATGGCCACTATTCGGCCTAATAGTGATAGTTGTAATTTTCCCAAGATCTTTCTTTATCTGTGAAAGTAATTTCATATAATTATCCTCTTTTATGGAAGAGCATTTTCCTGTTAACCAAATTCCTAGATACTTAAGTTTTTTGACATTTTGTAATTCCAATTTCCTTTCCAATTTTTTTTACTTTCTATCAAGGTTTTGGTTATTACTTTTGTTTTATCTTTATTAATTTTTAGTCCTGCTACTGCCCCATATTCTTCTAATTCTTGAATTAGATAGGTCCCTGACTCCATTGGATCTTCCACAAAAAAACACTAAGTTGTCCACAAATGCCTGTACTTTATATTCTTCTTTTTTGCTTTTCAGTCCAATTATCTCCTTTCTTTGTCTAATCTGATTTAAAAGCACTTCAAAGGTCAAGATAAAAAGCAGAGGTGACATTGGACATCCCTGCCTAACACCTTTCATAATCTTAAAGTTTTCAGTAATCTCCCCATTTATAATTACCCTATCTTTTTGGTTCGAATAAATTGTGCCAATCATTTTCTTGAATTTAGATCCAAATCCCATATTTTCGACCTGTTGGATCAAGAACTGCCAGCTGAGATTGTTGAAGGCCTTCTGAGCATCCAAGAAAATCAACACTGCCTCCTTTCCCGGGTGGGCCTCGTAGTATTCTAATACATTTAATACTATCCTTATATTATTCCTTATCTGTCTAGAAGCTAGAAGACCATTCTGGTCAATATGAATAAGTTCATTTAATATAATTTTTTGTCTTTCCGCTATTATTGTTGCAAATATTTTATAGTCTGCGTTCAGGAGTCAGATTGGTCTATAAGTTTTAATCTGTTTGTGATCTAAATCTTCTTTAGGAATTAGTGAGATATTTGCTTCTCTTCATGAATTGGGGAATTTAGCAAAGTCTAATACCTCATTGTACACATCTAATATCACTGGTTCAAGACATTCATAAATACGTTTATATAGTTCTGCTGGAAGACCATCCGGCCCTGGCGTCTTATTATCTTTCTGCCTTTCAACTGCCCTTTTCAATTCTATCACTTTATTTAATATCTCTTTCTGTTCCTCTCTAATTTCTAGGAGTACTTTCCTTTTCAAATATTCTTCTATATTCTCAGGGTATATTCCATCCACCCTATATGTTCAAAATATTTTTATACTATTTTCTTTTTCTCAGTCATTTGATATTTTAATTTTCCATCCTCCTCCTCCAATTTTTGTATCAACCTTCTTTCTCTTTCTAATCTTAATTTATGGGCTAACCACCTCCCTAGTTTATTTGCATGTTTGAAAAAATTATGTTTTGCCCTTTTCACCTCTTTAACTCTCTCTTCCTGATTTCAATGTCTCTCCACTTCCATTTCACCTCCTTCTTCTTTCCAAGACTTTCTTTTCTTTCCTTTGTATCGCTCTCATGTCCCGATCAGATTTCACTTTCTCCTTCTCTACTCGCCACGTTGGTCTCGTAATCACCCTCCATCCAAGAAGCAGAGAGAAGTCAACCGTCTCTCACTTATCACCTTCTTTTCACCACCTCCTCCTCTGGCTTCCCTGGATTTTCTTCTTCTCCCACCAGTTCTCATCTTATTTCAATCTCCACCTTTCAGCTTCCTAGAACTATTCACTTCCAACTTATACCCCCTCACCTTCAGTCTCTTTCCATTTGTAAAAAGTGCTGAATCACAGCTCTTTCTTACTATCTCACTGCCTGTACTATGGGGTTACACCCCCTTACCGGAGCTCTTTTTTCCTTCGAAACAAGTTCAAACTTACTTTTGGCAAATCAACACAGTTGCAACTTTGGGATTTTAACTTCAATGACACTTTCTGTTGATAATCTTCTCTCTTCCTCATCATTCATGGTTCAGCCATGGCCTCGGGTCTGCCATAATAAAATGACAAACACTTTCACTTCGGGTTTTCAGCTGGAATTGCATTTCGCCTCACCATCTTCCAGGCTTCCTCTCTTCTTCGCTTGGCTCTCCAGGCTCCTCACACCCCGAAAGATCCCCAAAAGTGAAAAAACAGGATCCAGAGATGGAAAGCGGTCTCCCTTCACCCTTTCACCAAGGCATCACTGCTGGAAGCCGTAAAATCCTTTGTTTTAATGAGTAGCAATGTCAAAATATTTTAACATACTACAGTTCATACTACAGTTAAAAAGAGAAGGTATTAAATAAAGACACTCTCTATGAATCAATTTAATCTATCCTTTTAAAGATTTATATCAATTTTATTGCTTTTTCCATATCTAGAAGATTTGTAATAAATTCCTAAAAGTGTCAATACATTATTTTTATTTTTCAGTAAATGTATTGACTGTAGTACTTGCTGGCTGTCATATTTTTTATCTTAGTGGAACTGCAATGGGCATTCATATAGGTATTCTTCCTTATTTAAGACTGCACTTTCTTATCTAGCTTTTATTTTTTTAAAAATATCTAGCAACCAAATATATTATTTAAGATTAGCATTAAATTTTAACCACAAGGAAAATATGTTTTGGCTATCTTTGCTTTAATTTATTTGTTTGATTATTGTAGCTCTTGTTCTCATTTCTCTATTTTTCCATCCCAACATACTCTTTTTTTGTTCATCCATCACATTCCTGTATTGGCTTTATTTTGTGTCAGTTTCAACAACAAAAAGGTACTTTATAATTGAGTTCTGAGAATGTTCAGAATAATTCTACAGTCAAGGCATCCCTGGAGGGATCTCCTATTTCTCTGATGGGTTTTACAAGTAACTGTTGTGTGTTTTTTTCGTCATATAACTATGGCTCTTTCTTTTTGTTATTTTTTTCCAGATCTGTATAACTCAGATATATAAATAAGACTCCATGGAATTAAACTGGGAATTGCACAAAAAGCATATATCTAATCATGTTTTTGGTTCACAAGTTTATTCATTTTAGTTTGTTAGTCTTCTAAGGCATTATTGCATTATTTATTTTTATTTGTCAATTATTTGTCAATTTTATTTGTTAGTCTTCTAAGGCATTGTTATGAACACATGGATACATATAAGGAAAAAAAAAGATACAATAGGACAGGGACGGTAGGCATGTTGGTGCGCTTATGCACGCCCCCTACAGACCTCTTAGGAAAGGGTTGAGGTCAATAGTAGGCAGTCTAAGGTTAAAGTTTTTGGGGTTTGGGGAAAAAAACCACAGAGTCAGGTAGAGTATTCCAGACATTGACCACTCTGTTCCTGAAATTGTATTTCCTGCAATCAAGTTTGGTGCAATTAACCTTGAGTTTGTATCTATTGTTTGCTCTAGTGTTGTTATGGTTGAAGCTGAAGTATTCATTGACAGGTCGGACATTGCAATGTATGATTTTATATACTATACTTAGATCAGACCAAAGGCGGCGTAGTTCTAGGTTTTCTAGGTTTAGAATTTTGA
This sequence comes from Hydrophis major, assembly GCA_033807585.1. NCBI lineage: Eukaryota > Metazoa > Chordata > Lepidosauria > Squamata > Elapidae > Hydrophis > Hydrophis major. The sequence continues at coordinate 84,520,085 of CM066343.1, read as the reverse complement.
GTCTGGTGGCATAAGGTATTCTGCAATGAGTAGAGGAGTGGAGAACTCTTCTTGTGAAATATTTCTGGACTTTCTCAACTGTGTTAATGTCAGATACATAATGTGGGGTTCCAGACTGATGAGCTGTATTCGAGTATTGGTCTAGCAAATATTTTGTATGCTCTGGTTATTAGTGTAAAGACTACGTAAGATTAGAGGCTACGTAAAGGCTATGTAAGATTAGATTAACAACTCTTAATGCCTTTTTGGCTATGTAGTTACAGTGGGATCTAGCACTTAGGTCATTTGAAATGAGTACTCCAAGATCCTTGACAGAGTTTGGATCATCAACAAGGTCTTGACTATTCAGCCTGTATTTTATTTTCTGATTCTTTTTGTCAATATGTAGGACAGAGCATTATTTGTTGAGATTTGAAGTTGCCATTTGTTTGACCATTCTGATACATAGTCAAGGTCTTTTTGAAGGGTAGCAGTATTGTCTGTAGTATTGAATAGGTTTACATCATCGGTGAAGAGAACGCAGTTGCTCTTGATATGATCACAGAGATCATTTATGTAGAATATGAAAAGAGTTGGTCCTAGAACACTGCCTTGGGTGACACCACTGTTGACAGGTACAGAATTTGATAGGATGCTCCCAATTTTGACCATTTGTTGTCTGTTTGACAGGAATGCTTCTATCCAGTAATGCAGGTGACCAGAGATATCGTAAGATTTTAGTTTTAGGAGTAGTTTTTTGTGAATCAAAGGCTTTACAGAAGTCGATGTAGATTGCGTCTATTGCTTTGCCCTGACCGAGTTGTGTAGTCCATATGTTTTTGCAGTGTAAGAGTTGCAGATTACAGGATAGTTTTTTTCTGAAACCAAATTGTTTATTAGAGAGTAGGTTGTTTGTTTCTAAATGGAGGATGATGGATTGGTTAATAATTGATTCCATGACTTTACAGGTGATGCAGCATAAAGAGATTGGTCTGTAATTTTCAACTAGGCTGGGGTCTCCCTTTTTGAAGATGGGGATGACCGTGGTTTGTGACCATAGTTTTGGCAAGGAGATGGTCATGAAAGATTTTTCCAAGATTATGCGTAGAGGTTCAGTTATGGCAGTGGATAGCTTTTTAAAGAAGTAGGCACATATTCCATCCAGTTCAATAGATAGAGATGGTTTTAGATTGCGTAGTGCTTTTTCAACAATGTCTTCTGTAAAATCGATATGTATTCGATCGTTGTAGTTGTCTGTGGTTCGACTAGGAAATACTGGGCATGATCCATTGCTGTTTACAAATACTGAGCCAAAGAATGTGTTAAAGAGGTTGGCTTTAATAGTGTCGTCATTGCAGTCTTTACCATTTGGTCCTTATAGGGGTGGGATGGACCTTGAGTCTCTTACTTTGTTGTTTATAAAATTGTAGAAAGCATGGGGGAATTGGTGTGTAGAAGGTTTTCTTCTTGTTTAATGTGATAATTGGTGCATTCAGTTTTTATCTGGTGGCATAAATTTTTGTATCGGCTTTTGAAGTTGGCAATGTGACCAGATTTGTTTTTCCACCAAAGTGATTTCTCTTTGGATTGAAGCTTCTTTATTGTTTTGGGTAATTTGTTTTTTCTGGTTTGGGGAGTTGTTAATGGTACATATAGTTTGATGACTCTTTTGACTTCAAGTAAAAATATGTTGTAATGGTCTTCTATAGTATTGCATCCAGAGAATAAAAATTGCCAATCAAGGGATGAGAGATCGTTGTTTAAAAGATCATAGTTGCCTTGTTTGAAGTTATAATTGGGGATTCCATCATTGTGATGATTTTTTGTGGATATATGTTGAGACAAAAGTCAATCATGTTGTGGTCACTGTTGGAAAAGGGTTCTTTAATTTGTATTCCATAAATTGAATTCATACTATTGCAGAAGATGAGATTGAGGTAGTTGTTTAGTCTAGTGTTGTTGGTTACTGGTTGTTCTAGTCCCAGATTTGTTACTGCATTGTAGAAGGTTGTATGTATGGGTTCAGTTGTACATTCATTAAGGGTCCAGATAATATGAGGTAGATTGAAATCACCAAGAAAGATAAAAGTGTGTGGGCAGGATGCTGCCCATGTTAGTAGTGTATTTAGCTTGTTTGCATGTTCAATGTCATAATCAGGGGCTCTGTGACATAGTAAGAACCGAAATGTGATATTTAAGGACAGTTCACAGACAATGGTCTCAGGAATAGCAAGCTCCTGGGTAGATGTAGAGACTTTTTATAGAAGATAGCAACACCACCTCCTCTATGGATTTCACGCTCTGATCAGTAAACATGATAGTCTCTTACTGTGGTAATGGAGTCAGGGAGAGATGCATTGAGCCATGTTTCACAGACAAATATAATGTCGAATTTAGCCATATTTAGTAAGAGGATAAATTCAGATATTTTATTTACAAGGCTTCTTGCATTGAGTAGCTTGCATTTAAAGCCAGTTGTGGTTGGAATAGAGGTAGTTAGGGGCGTGCATGCCGAGTTTTGAGTGATGTTAGATTGGATGGGGTGGGGTTGAATGCGGAGGACTTTCTTTTGATGCAATCAGCTCAGTAGTCAATGTATAGATCCTTTTCTCCATTGTCTAGATGGTTTTTGAGTTCTGTGCAGATTTCACGGGAGTGGATTCTTTGCAGTATGGATAAGTCTGGTCTTGAGCAAAGTTTTTTGTGGTTGGGATTGGTTTTTGCAATGGCATTTATTGTATGAATATATATTGTATGCGTTTGCTGGACTCATTTTTGCATACAACTCTACAAAATCTTGGGGCCACAGAGCCGTCATTGTATTTGTACCCATGGCCATCTCCAGTTATTTCAATGATATCTTCGAGAGATGTTTGTTGTAATTGAGTTGCTTTTGATATCACGAACTTTGCTGATATCATCTGATTTGTTGGTGTCTTTGAGACTAAATAAGATGGCATTTGGACATTTCTGTTCACGTTCCATGGTGTCTCTGATGAGTAAGGAGATATTATTTGTGGAATTATTTGAAGAGATAGAAATTTTTTGTGGCTGTGGTTTGGTGTTATTTTTGGTTGTATTTGTGATTGTAGTTGGGGTAGTGGTTGTGGTTGTTGTGGGATTTGATTTTGAGCTGATAGGTACTAATTTATCTGTGCTGTATTTTTTTTCCCAAGAGAAATTAGGCTTGCTTGTATAGTTGTTTGAAAACATGTTGCTAAGTGTTCTTCTGTTGAGTGAAAGAGTGATTCTATGCTTTCAACTCTGTCAAGTAGGCTACTCAGGTTGTTTAGCTTAGGAGAACATGATGGACATAGAAAAAAGAATGTATCTGAATTTTTAACCATATCAGCTATGTTTAAGCAGGCAGGGTGGGCTAGGTTATCACATAGGCAGCCTTTGATGTAAAATTCGCTTTCATTGATGGTTTCAAGACATTTGAATCATGTGCAGGACTCTGGGAGATCATTGGTAGAAATATTTTTCTTTTGTTTTGGTTTGAAGTTTTTGGCTGGCATGGTCAATGACATAGTACACTAATCAGTTCCAATAGCTAGTTAGTGTGGTAGGTAGACAGTTACTTAATGAATGTTGATAATTAATAAATGTTAATTGATATGTTAGAGAACAAATCAAAAGTAAGGTTGCTTATTACTAAAAATCAATTAATCAATCAATTGGTTATTCAAATCACTCTAATCAAATTTTGCTAAGCAACAAACAGCCTAATTTATTACAGTAATTACTAAACACATTGGTCAATTAAATTCACTAAATCACTGATTTTACTAATCAGATATTCAGTAATTACACTATATGCACTAAACATTCAATCATATTAAGCAAAAAACAATAAATCAATTGATCATTTGATAAAAATTAATTATTTTAAAGAAATTTATTTTTTAAAGATAATGAAAGTAATGAAGTAGTATGAAGTAGTATTGAGAGTTGGTAAGTAAAGGGTTAATGCTTTGCTTTGTTTTGCTTAGCTGTTGCTGATATCTGAGAATAGGTTTATAACCCTTTATAAACTGGCAGGAGGTCTCTTTTCCCAAGGCACACACACACACACATACACACACACACACATATCATTGTATGAACAGTATGGTACCAGGGTGTCTTATATTTTAAAACAAATATGACAGTTTTGTTCATATTCAATACAGTTCATATTTAATACAATCTTATAAATTTTCATATTAATACACATATATTCTTTGATTATGCACCATTTCAGTATCTTATTTTTATATCCATGTTCTAAATATTTCTCTTTTTCTACGGCTAGAATATTATTAATCATATTTGTAGTGTTTAATAGATTTATGTGATTCCAGTAATAATTCACCAATTTATATTGAATTATACTCTTCCATTATTTATTCCCTTTCTAATTTTTAATTTTGCAACTATTATGTTTTAAAAATATTTCCTTTCTAATCACATTTTACAACTTAATGACAGATAAAATACTAATCATCATATTTATGTTTGTCAAGTTATATAATTCTAATAATAATCCAATTGTCTCTATATTCTTAACATCACTCCTTTTACTATATATACTATATTAATAGTCATATTTGCAGTGTTTAACAATTTATATAATTCTTATAACCACTCATAAACTCATATTGGTTTATATTTTCCCATTTTTAGTTTAGTTTTCCACTATTATATTTAAAGAAAAGTCCCTTTCTAGTCACATTTTAATACAAATAAAATAATATTCATTATGTTTACATTTAACAAATTGTGCAATTCTAATAATAATATAATTACTTCTATCTTATGTTATATTTCATTACATTATTTTTGTGTCAATCAGGTTACACATATTTCTTTTCCTACCATAGAATGTTAATATTCATGTTTATTACATTTAGCAATTGTATATCTTTACTAATAATACACTCATTTATGGAGAAACATAACTTTTTTTCTCCTTTAGCTATCATATCACATTGAAACTTTGATTAATCATTTCTTAGTTTGTCTGCCATATTCCTCTCTTGAATGTTCAACTCTATGTATCATTTTTTGACCATCCCTCTTAATTATTCCTCCCTTCCTTCAATGTTCCATTGTCTCATTTTCAGGTTACCTGACTTCCCTTAAAACACTCTCCCCTTGGTTTATTACATCAATCATTATTATTTTTATTTCCTTTTTGTCATTTCTTTTTATTTGTTGTTCCATCTGTCCTGTTTTTCTGGTTACTCTTCCAATTGACTCCTCCTCTTTCTGGATCTCCTGTTTTCTTTCTGTCACTTCACTTCCATTTCCAGATCTAGTTCCATGTACAATGCTTTGTATTTTATTCAAAATGCCCTCAAATCTTCTTGTCATGGCGTCTTTAATATCCTGAAATTCCAATGCAATTTCTTTGCAAATTCTATTCATCTTTCTGTCCAATTGTCCAACAGTCCTTTATTCAAAACTAAGTCACTTTTCAAACTAAAAATCCAATGTCCAGGGATTTTTATATCCCAAAATTAATCATTCTATTCTTTTAAGTAATCCAAGGGTGAAATATTCATAAGTTCTTCCACCAGTTAAATCTTGTATTTTAGCTTTCTGGACTCTTTAATAATAAAAGTCTCTTATTTTTCGCTTTGATTCTCCTTAAATCAGGTCTTATCAAAACTTTGGAAATCTGTAGTAACTTCTTTTAACAGCAAGTGGCACCCTTGAAATAGTTTTCACTTTTCTCTTTTTCCCCCTTTCTCATCAATTTTTACTGATATTTTCGGAAAATACATATATATTCCTTTTTTAAAAAAATAGATCACAGCATTTTAAAAATGCCTATCGAAAGCCAATGTCTGTCCAATCAAGAAGTCCAGTTTTTCTGTATTTTTAACAAATTTACTATTTTTCCCTTTATTTTACTTTACTTCCTTCTTTCTGTTTCTAGTACTTTAGAATTCTATTCCATTGTTAGGTTGCTGCCAGTTTAAAATTAATTATGAGTCCTTTTTTCTGAGTATTCTTTCAGGGTTGCACTTAAAAGTTCAAAAATATTCTCTCACCCAGTTCACACACCATTCACTGTCTCTTCGCTCCTGCATTGTCTTGGGTATTCAGACTGTCTCTTGCTTCATGGCAGCCATTTTGGTTGCTGTTGCGCTCCATCTTCAGATGAGGGAATTTTGCATGTCAGATGTGGCTCTCCTTGTCCTGTCCTTTACCTCACCACCCCTCCAGGCAATTGAATTGGCTCCAATTGCAATTGAAAGAATAATGGCAGGTAATATTTGGAGCTGTTGGTAGATCCAAATAAAAGAGAAGGAAAATGGGAAGGAAAATTTAAAGTAAAGGGAAAGACTGGATTGGTTATCTTTTTAAAAAAATGTTCAAATTTTTTCAAAACTTTTTCTTTTTTGTTTTTCTTTTCTCTTGTAATTTTGAATGATGAATTTTGGAGGAATAAACTTTTGGATTTTTAAAGCTGGCTGTAAAAATGGAGAGAAAGAGCCAGAGTGACATCTACTGGCTGGAAAAGTCATTACATAAGTGAAAAGAAAGCACAATATCTTTACTGTTACAGATAAGAAGAGGACAGAGACAAAATAACAACTGTCGTAAAATTGATTTTGCTTGGTGTCAGGAGACAGATAGTCAGTATATTGGGCCCTTTGAAGCCTTGTGAATTATAAATACTCTTGATAGCCTGAAACAGTGAATTAGCTTGGTTTTGTTTTAAAACCAAGTGAAGTGGCTTTTTGATTTACTAGACATTTTGAGCTATTGGTTTATTGAATGGGCCCTCTGGATTACAAATACCAACTGATAGAATATAAAGAAATAACTGTAGTCCCAAAATGGACTGATTTTGTGGATCCTATGGATTATAAATATAATTAATTCTGAGAAATGTTGATGATAAGTATTCGAAACTTAACTAGAATTGGGAAAAAAAGCATCATCTACACCTTTATCATCTGCCTCTAGTCCATCAAGTCAAAGATACCATACTACAACAATAGAAAATTAATACATTCCAAATGTAAATGATGCTTCAGTCCACACAAGAAGCTATGACAAAAAAATCATAATGAGATGAAAAATGATATGGGGGAGGTGAAAAATGATATAGAAGACATAAAGGAAAAATACATAATTTGGATAAAAGAATATGAATTTTCAGCAAATGACAACAAGAAATGAACAAAGGATTCAGAAAATGGAGGAGAAATCAGAACAAGCAGAAAAAGGTTGATAAATAAATCAAAGACTGACACAAGCAAATGAAGAACTAGTAGATTCAGTGATAATGCTTGAAATGGAAAAGGCAGTTTTTTATTTACGATTTCAGAATATTGAAGAGGAAAAAAGAGAAGACCTTCTAGACATCATGTTAGAGCTGTTGTCAGATGCTCTAAGGTTGAGTAAGCAAGAGATAGACAATGAGGTAGATGAAATATTTAGAATATACATGAGCTACACGAAAAGAAACAAACTTCCAAAAGAGGTATATGTGAGATTTATCAAAAATGAACAAGAGATGAAATATTCAAAAAGGCAAGAGATGAACCACTGCAATACAGAGGAAAAGAAATTGTTGTGTTGAAACAGGACCCCAGAAGAGTAAGAGATTTAAGGAAACAATACCAATTTCTGACTGTGAAATTGATTAAGTTTAATACAAACTTTAGATGGCGTGTACCTGAGGGAATATTGTGAACTGGAATGGAAAAGATACAGACCAGATTTACTAGATAAAGTGTTAGAGTTTTATGACAACCATTTCAATGCAAATGAGGAACAAGAAATGAGAGAAGAAACAGAATACAAGAGACAAGAGGAACCAATAAGAGAAGAAATGAGTATGCAACAAAAAGAAAGTGAAGCTGAGAAAACAGGGAGACCGAGAGAAATAAGTATTAGGAGAATAAGATCTATATACAAATGAATGGGATGGAAGGTGAAGCTAAGATGTATCAATCAACATAAATGCACTGAATTCTCCTTTGAAAAGGAATATTTTTATACAACTATAATAGTTAAAATTAGATATAATTTGTCTCCAAGAAGTTCATATTAAAAATCAACATAGTAAACTATTGGAATAACCCAAGATTGGGAAATTATACTTTTCATTAGCAAAACAAAACAAAAGAGGGATGATTTTATATATTAAGAAACAATAAATGCTAAACAAATTTATACAGACAAAAAAGGGAGAATTTTGATGGTAGAATTAGTAATAAACCAAAAACAGATACTCTTGATAGTAATATATGCACCAAACAATAAACAAGAATAATTTTACAAAAAAATTAAACAAGAAGATAATTGAAATGGACTATGAGATAATTTCTGTGTAATTTTAATGTAATTGTAGATATGAAACTTGACTACAAAAGCAGCAAAGAAGGTAAAAAAGTAACGAAGACCCTTGCTAGGTTCTTTTTTAATGGCAGGAGAAACATGAATACAGGCTACATTAGTATACATTTTATTGAAGTAGATCAATCATGGTCCAGAATTAATATGATATGAACATCCCTGGAATTGAGCACAAATGTGTAAGAGATAGAGATAGAAACAAATATATGGGCTGATCATAATCTAATAAAAATGACTTGGAAGGGACAAAAGAAAAGGGTGAGGTGGACGTTGAATCAATCTATATTAAAAGACAAAAAAAAGACATTGTTTCTATTAAAACAATAGAAAAAGAAATAGAATTTTTCTTCAAAGTGAACAGAAAAGAAGATACTTCTTTACAAAATTATGGAATACAGGAAAAGCATATATCAGGGGTTAGCTATAACTTATATAGTGAGAAAAAGAAAAAGAAACAATGTCAAAAGACCCTAGAACAAGAGTACAAAGACTTGAATTTGATCTACAAAAAGAACTGCAAAAAGGAAATTTAAAATAATAATAAAACATACATTTAATTTAATGGAAAAAGAAGTATTGGCACAACAAATTAAAAGAGCAAAACAAAACTTTTTTGAAAATGCCAATAAACCAGGAAGGTGGTTAGCTTATAAGCTGAAAAAGGAGAAAGAGAAGTAATTGATAAGCAAATTACAAGATAAGAAGGAGCTCTACAAGTATCAAAATGAGAGCAAAAAGAAAATAATTCAGGAATTCCATAGAAAATTATACGACCAAGAAAGAAAAAAATAATGCAATTCTTGGGAAAAGCAAAATTACCAAACGGTATCTGAAACGGTGAAAACTATGTTAAATGAAAAAAATAACAATGATGGAATTGACAGAGGCAATTAAAAGACAAAATAATGACAAAACACTAGGGCCAGATGGATTACTGGCAGAATGTTATAAATACTTACAAGATGTATTAAGTTTACCAATGTTAGAAGTCTACATAGGGATGGGATTCAGCTGGTTCGGGATGGCTTGGGCAAAACGGATTTTACATCCAGTTTGCTGAACTGGTAGTTCTGATGACCAGTTGGCCCCGCCCACCCCACCTCACACCTCCCAGGAGTCCCCATGAGGCCCATCTGGCTCCCAAGAAAGTACAGAGAGGCCTCCTGGGACTGAAAATGGGGCACAGGGGGAGTCACACCTCTCATGCCCATTTTTGCTCCCAGAATCCAGCCATCCAGTATGCCTGGATTCAAAAGAACATTTGGAGCTAATATAGTATTGATTACTGCCTTGGGAATGTTCTAGGTAAACAAAACTATGTAGTCTCCTAAAACTATTGGAACCAATCTTCTTTCTTTATTCCATAGTGTCCTCTTCAAAATAAGTAAGTTGCTCTGCTTTTTTATACCAGGCTTAGTGCGGTAAGTTCAGAGTGGATTTTGTAGAGAACAGCTTACCTTTAGGTCTCATTCATTTGCTCAATTCCAGAGCATAAATTACACAATTTCTAAAACATAATTCAGACTATTCAGCAGTTTACCTAGCTGCTGCTTCATGGTTACATCACTATTGCTGTCATAACCTTTACAAGTCCAATGGGCTTTTAAATTTGACAAGCAAAAAACACAGTAAATGTTTCTCACAAACATTTTCCTCTTTTACTTTGTGGTTTGATATTTAACATACAAAATTATGTGCTGTATTACTATTCAGACAGTTTGCAAACTTGTGTTTTTTGTTGTTGGAAGGCAAATCTTTAATTTGAAGATAGTTATAAATTCTTGGTAATAAAATGGCAAGTAGAAAGGCTCACTTCCACATGAGAAGGAAGGGGTTAGAAAGAATGAGAAGGTTAATCTTTGCTTTGTTTCCAATCTCCATTTCATGACTTGGTCTTCATAAAAAGTAGCTTTGGAATTGAAGCCATATGTGCTAAAACAAAATTCTTTCTGTTTAAGTACAAGTATTGAAAAAGTTTCAAGATTAATCCAAGATGTTTAACAGCTTTAAATATCTGGGTTTTGTACTAAGATTTAAGTAGAAAGAGGTTCCACCTGAAAATGTACCATGAATAGAGATGCATGGTAGCTCTTTTCCTTCCTTCCTTCCTTCCTTCCTTCCTTCCTTCCTTCCTTCCTTCCTTCCTTCCTTCCTTCCTTCCTTCCTTTCTTTCTTTCTTTCTTTCTTTCTTTCTTTCTTTCTTTCTTTCTTTCTTTCTTTCTTTCTTTCTTTCTTTCTTTCTTTCTTTCTGTCAGATCCGTGTATCTGCCATTCTTCAATGGAAGAAGGGGGGATTTGGTACAAGTAATCCTTTTTGATGTAATTCTTGTATTGAATCTATATAACTTGCACATGATATACAACCGGGTGAAGCAGAATGGAAAGTTACCAGAAAAGTATTCTTATAATTAGCAGAAGTTTCTTAGCTTATATCACAAATATAGAAGTTGCTTAATACGATATTGTGAAAACCACAAAATTGCTGAACCTAAGAACTAGACATGTTCCTGTGAACAAGAGTGGGTATGGAAAATAACAGAAGAAACAGAAGAATAAGAACGAATGACTAAGTAGACTTACTTCCCCTTTTGTAGTACACTGAGACTGGGAGCTGTATAAAAGTAACCCCGTCAGGGATAGCTGGGGGCTCAGAATTTGCCATGCTAATGCTCTGAACCTTTTGCGCAAATAAACCTGTATTCTCCTACCCTTGTGTCCTGATTTGAAAACAGAATTTGCTGTAACATGGGGACTGGAGCCCAGATGCCTGGAAACTTGTCACCTCTTGGAGAGATAGCAAGAGGAGAAGGGGCCATAAAAATTCTAGTTCTGAAATAAACTTTCTGGGAAGCTCTTCTCAACTACACTCCCAGAAAAGGTGGGGGATTAATATGTTGCTTCTTTGTATTGATGAAATCCACATCAGACTAAGGAGAGGAGTTCTAACTACCTTTATCTAAAGCTACATGCCTGGAGGCATATTAGACCCTGCTTGGGTGTCTTCCTTTTCAATATAGAGTTCCTTTTGAAATACCCAGCTTTCAAAAAATCATTCTTATCATCTGAAGGGGAGAAAGTCTGGGATTTACATAAAGCAGGGTCTGCAGTAGTAGTCAACCTGATGAGGAACTTTTTTTCCTTCCAAAAGAAAATTTAACTCTACCGAAAAATGTTTATACATACCAATAAGCAAGGGAAAGCCAGATGCTGGGGAGAAGCTTCAACAACTACCCAGCCAGACACTGGCTTTGTGTGCCCCATCAAAGATGTTGAAGACATCAAAGCTGCCTGCAAAAATTCCATGAAGCCCCAATGGTCTATAGGTATAGGAAAGAGAGACAGCTGGGATGGAAGAGCCAAGGGAGTAACCCTAACCCACGGTAACTGTAAATTCAGGTGGAAAATGGAACTGGGAGCCCTTTCTGATCAAAGAAGAATGGATCAAGCAACCGTTGGAAGATGACTGACTGAAATAGTACATAAATTGCCTTGTGAGGAAAGCCCTGGGGGACCTCAGTGTGCAGGGTGAACCAGGTCACCAATGAAGGAGAATGTCCCAGAAATCGAGAGAATCCAAGCCATCACCCCTGATCCAGCTGAGAATAATCAAGCAGTGCACCAAGCCAGAGGACCAGCAGCCATGCTAGGTATCCGACCCCTTGCCATTCCAGACCAGTGGATTATCCCCGGCCAACTCAGAGACCTACAATTGCAGAGAAAAATCCCATCCTTGGGACCTCCAGAAATTAGGATTCTTCTTGGTCCAAGTCCTTACCTATATGCAAGAATATGGGTGGAACTTCCCAACCCAGGGGACCCGGGTGTGAGTCATCACCCAGGCCCTAGAAAGGGCAGACACCAGATAGATGGTAACCCTCCACAATATTAATGTCCCAGAGCTGAGGAACCTCAATCGATTCATGACAGCCCTATGCCATTGCTTTAAAGACCCCCTCATTGATCAAAAAGCCCGCAACTGCATTAGGGTCATAAAACAAGGTCGTCACCCTGTAACCGAATACACCGAGGAATTTCGCAACCTAGCCAGACCAGTTGACTGGCCAGAAGATATTCTAGTCTGTTGGTTCAAAGATGGACTCAACGACGACCTGTACACTACCTGTCTGGCCTGTCTGAAAGTGATCCGGAAGACGACCCACTGGTAAGCGACCCAATTGAACCACTGACTCTACCCCTAAGACTGTTTATCTCCAGCTGAAGGGAGGGGGAAGAAGTAGCAGCCTTACTGAATTAGGGATGCACCCAGTGCCTAATCAATCCCACCCTAGTAGGGAAATTAGGAATCCACCTAAGGAAAATAGAAAAACCAATTGCTTTCTGCCAATTAGACGGGACTATAGTGGGAGGGGGAGCCATCTGGTTTTGCCACTAAACCATTGAAAATAGAACTGAGGAGCCATAGTGAGATGCTCACATTCATTGTAGCCCTGGGAATGGAAAGGCCACTAGTCCTAGGACTCACATGGATATGGAAATGGAATCCAAAAATAAACCGATAGAGAGGAACTGTACATTTCAAGAAACATGTAGCATTGTCAAACTTCCCAGAGGGGGAGAAGGAAAGAAACAGAACAGAGAATCAACTGTATTCAAGTATTGGTCTAGCAAATGTTTTGTATGCTCTAGTTAGTAGTGTAATATTACCAGAGAAAAAACTACATAAGATTAGGTTAACAACTCTTAATACCTTTTTGGCTATGTAATTTTAGTGGGCTCTAGCACTTAGTACTCATTAGAGATGAATACTCCAAGATCCTTGACAGAGTTTGGATCGTCAACAAGGTCTTGACTATTCAGCCTGTATTTTATTTTCTGATTTTTTTTTTGTCAATATGTAAGACAGAACATTTATTTGTTGAGATTTGAAGTTGCCATTTGTTTGACCATTCTGATACATAGTCAAGGTCTTTTTGAAGGGTAGCAGTATTGTGTGTGGTGTTGAATAGCTTTACATCATCAGCGAAGAGAACGCAGTTGCTCTTGATATGACCACAGACGTCATTTATGTAGAGTATGAAAAGAGTTGGTTCTAGAACATTGCCTTGGGGGACACCACTGTTAACAGGCACAGAATTTGATAGGACACTCCCAATTTTGACCATTTGTTGTCTGTTTGACAGGAATGCTTCTATCCAGTTATACAAAGATACCATAAGATTTTAGTTTTAGGAGTATTTTGTCGTGTACAAATGAATCAAAGGCTTTACAGAAGTCTATGTAGATTGTATTTATTGCTTTGCCCTGATCGAGTTGTGTAATCCATAAGTTTTTGCAGTGTAAGAGTTGCAGATTACATGATAGTTTTTTCCTAAAACCAAATTGTTTATTAGAGAGTAGGTTGTTTGTTTAAGTGGAGGATGATGTATTGGTTAATAATTGATTCCATGACTTTACAGGTGATGCAGCATAAAGAGATTGGTCTGTAATTTTCAACTAGGCTGGTGTCTCCCGTTTTGAAGATGGGGATGACCATGCCTTTTGATGATAGTTTTGGCAAGGAGCTGGTCCTGAAAGATTTTTCAAATATTATGTTTAGAGGTTTTGCAGTATTGCAGGAAGCTGCAATTTCTTGATGTGTTTTATAAAATTCTTGGACATAGTACCAAGTGCCCTAATGACAATGTGTATCTCTGTAATGTGTTACATCTGTAACATGTGGTTTCAATAGCCAGGTCACAATATTTCATGATTTTTTTCCAGTTCTTTGTCTTCAACTCTGGTGTCTCCTGACACAGCAATATCAATAAATTGTACATTTTGATTCTTGATCGTAGTATCTGTTGTGTTGTGTTCCAAATGGCAATCCATCTGTGTTCAAAAGTCCCACAAGATGTTCACCTTCTCATTTTCGACAACTTTTTCCACTTTATGTTCTCATGACTTTTGGGATACAGGTAGGGTATATTTTTTACACAATGATCAGTGAATTAATTTAGCCATGTCTAGCTTTGTAGTAAGTTTGCGCAATTTTGCTGCACTCACATAAGTGTGAAACAGTTTCAACTTTGTCATTGCAAAGTCGGCAGTTTGGATTGTCAGTGGATTTTTGTATTTTTGCTTTCATGGCATTAGTTTGTAGTGTTTGTTCTTGAGCAGCAAGTATTAAACTTTCCATTTCTTTCTTGATGTTTCTTCTCTTAAGCCATGTCCATGTCAAGTTATTATCACATTTTCCTTCAATGTTTTTCAAGTGCTGTCCATGCAAAGCTTTGGTTTTCCATCCATTTAATCTGTCATCCAGCTGTTTTCCCTTATATTCTGCCTTTGTTCCTGTTGTTTTTATAATGTTCTCTGCTTTCACAGCCTGCAGCAATTTTTCTGTACACATAATCATTCAAACTTTGTTTTTCTTCTTCTACAGTTTGATGGATTTGCAATAGCCCTCTTTCCCCTATTCTTCTTGGCAGGTATAACCTGTCGATGTCACTTTGTGAATATAAAGCATGGTACATATTCAAATATTTACGCATTTTCTGGTCCAGGGTTTCCAGTTCAGCCACAGCTGAAGCATATCACTGGAACTGACCATTTATTAATGGCCTTAATTATGTTTCCAGCATTCAGTTTTGATCTTAATATTTTGCGGAACCTCTTGCTGTATTCCCTTTGCATTGACTCTTTGACTTTTCCATTCAAGATATTATCTGCTTCCAATATGTCTAGGTATTTATAACCATCATCCTTTGCTAATGCTTTCACAATGCTTCCATTTCCCAATTCTATTCTTTCTATTTTTTCCATTTTTCCTTGCTGCATAGATAGTATAGTACATTTTTCAAGACCAAATTTCATTCTGATGTCATTGCCGAACAGTTGAACAGTATTGAGTATTGATTCAAGTTCAGTGGCGCTTTTCACATATATTTTTAAGTCATTCGTGTATAGTAGATGGCTTATCTTGCCATGTTGGCTTGAGATTTGAAAGCCCAGTTTTGTGTTCTATAGGATTATTGTCAGTGGAATTAATGTGATGTTGAACAATAGTGGCAAAAGTGAAAGTGGTGGTGAAACCCTTGGAAGATTCCTCATCTGATGTTGACTTCACCAATGTTCCCCCCATTTGCTGTTAAAACTGTTTTCCATTTTTGCATATTTGCTTTGAAAAATGTAAAAATACTTTTGCTGATTCCAGTTTTTCAGACAGGCGTTAATCCAGCTGTGGGGTAATGTGTCAAATGCCTTCTTGTAATATATTCATGCCATATTTAAATTTGTTTTTCTTTGTTTTGAATTTTTAGTACCATTTTGTCAATGAGCAGATGATCTTTTGTTCCTCTTGATTTCCTTTTTGTTCCACTGGGAACAAACTGTTTTCCATCAAATGATTGAATACTGAATTTGCCAGTACTCTTGTAAAAAATTTGAACGTTGTTGGCAGACAAGTAATTGGGCGATAGTTGCTTGGTTCTGTGCCCTTTTCTGGATCTTTCATTATCAACTATGTTTAGCCAGCTGTTAACCATTCTTTGCTTGTTGCATTTTTAAGCATTTCATCAAATTGAGTGGCCATGTGGTGATGGAGGCTGGTCAGGTATTTTATCCAGTATCCATGCAGTTCATCCAGGCCAGGAGCGCTCCATTTCTTGACCTTCTTTATCTGTTTATCTTTATCTTTATCTGTTGTACAACCATATCAGTTGTTATTACAATATTCTCCATTTTGTTTCGTGTTGTTTGTTTTCGAATATCTTTGATCCAGGAGGCAGTTTTATCGTGTTCCCACAGTTCTTTCCAAAAGTTCAAAATTTTTTCTTTACATGGGTAAGCATTAGTATGGACTCGACTTTCATCAAGTGAGTAGTAGAAGAGGTGTTGGTATCTTCTAAACTGGACATTTTCACGATATTGTTTTTTTCATCCTTTGTATCTTTTGATTTTCTTTGCTGTTGCTATTACATGCTGTTTTAGTTCTTCCATAATTTCTGTTATTGTTTTTTCTTCCAGATCGTATTTTTTCTGTAAAATATTTTTCAGCTTTTTATTCTTTAGTTTTCTTTCTTTCAAGTATTTCAAATTGCCTACATCTCCTCATAGTTTTTTAATTTTATTTTCAAGTCAAATTTTCCACTTTGGTGTTCCAGTGGGTTTCTTTTTTGGCATTTATAACCAAATTGTGCCATTATAACAACAGCTGTGCTGTACATTAGTTGGTTTGTTTCACATAGTGTGCTGGATGGGATGGAAGTTAAAATGTTGTTCACAGCATTTTGTAGATCTTTCACTCATTTACTATGTACTGAGCAAATGGTAGGCAGTTTTTTTCTTTCTGTGTTTTCTTTGATGTGGTTTTCAATCTTTTCTTTCAGCATTTTTTCTAGGTCACTTAGCTCTACACTGTTGAATTGTTACACAGGAAAATCTTCATCCTGTATGTTGGTTTCTTCCATTGGTTGGTCAGTTTGTTCAGGGTTTGAACTGTTTCTTCAGCCAATTCATCATTCAGCCTGTTGTTTTCTTTCTAGTCAATGTTTCTAGATGTTGTATTTCCACATCTGTGAAAATTTTATTATGGATGATGAAACATTTTTGATCCATTGGTCCTTGTTCAGTTACATCACTTTCGAGGTGTTTTTCCTTCCAAAGTTGCATCATTTTTATAAAAATCCTCAGGCTGTTGGTTCTGCCTGATGGTAACATTTGATATCTTGATTTTCTTTGATTGTCCAAGTTTTGTGCTTTTTTTCCCAGTCACTTTACAGTTGTATGCCCTGGTTCCCCAGCAGTAGCAACTGAGCCCTGTAGCCCATTTTTTTTGACAGATGTCCAGGAGCCATAGCATCTAACACGGTCATTGTAAACCTGGGCAATGACTGATCCAATATGGAATTTTATTGATTTCTTCTCATCATTGATGATGGTAGGTGCCTGGGTTGGTTCATGGTGCTAAACCACTATCAATCCCAAAACCAGCAATCCCATAACTATAGCTGATAGCCTGATAGCCATCCAGGCCCAGCCATGAGATTAATAATAGTAATAATTGTTAGAAATATAAGTCATCTAAGAGGTAACAGAAATATATAAACCAGGGTAGACATTTTAATACTGTCTCTTTAAGAGAATCATAAAAGTGTAATTGGGTGTGGTTTCTCAAACGGCCATAAAATGGAGCCAGAAACCTGGGTTGTTTCGTCCTCATTTTAGTCTCAGAAGAAGTCTCAATGAGTCTCTGTTTCCTTCTGTTGAAGTGTATTGCTGTCCCTCCATTTTTCTTCTAATTGACTGTTATTCATAGATTTGATGTAAGTCTGTTACTGAACTGTTTTTGATACTGGACTTTGTTATTAGATTATCCCTGGATTGAAAACTGACTGATTTAACCTGTGAATGACTTTGGACTGTGTTTGAACTTTGCTTAAAAGTTTCTGGAAGTAAAAACCTATATTTACTGTACACTGTATCTGTGTGCTGTGTGTGTATTATTCAAACACTACTCTCAAATACATCTCCTTGTATGCGCTCATTCTCCTAATGGGGAATTACAACAACAACAATAATAAAAACTGATCCAGACACTACACTGTTTATTAAGCATTTATGTATTTTTAAATACTTAAATAAATAAAATTCCAAAAAGAAAAGAAAATAAGTCATGGCTGCTCCATCACTGGAGGTTTTTTAAGAAGAGAGAAGACAGTCACTTGTCTGAAATGGTATACATTCTCCTGCTTGAGAAGGGGGCTGGACTAGAAGACCTCCAATGTCCCTTCCAGCTCTATTCTATTCTATTCTATTCTATTTTATTCTATTCCATTCCATTCCATTCCATTCTATTAACTGACTGATAGTGATTTTGTTAATGCTGATTGTTTCAAGTAGTTTGGTTCTGCAACCCAACAGGACACATACAGACTTCCGAGGATAATTACAACTGCAGAAAAAACAATTACTATCAACCTGCCTTTAATTGAGGACTTATTGCACAAGTCAAAAAGAGGGCTGTGAAAATACTTACAGACCCCTCACATCCCAGAAATAAACTCCATAAACCAACTCCTTCCCTCAAAATGACGCTATAGAGCCCTGCACACCAAAGCAACTAGACACAAGAACAGTTTTTCCCTGAATGCCATCACTTTGCTAAACAAATAATTCCCTCAACATTTACAACTATTTACAAAGTTTGCACTACTATTACTACTATTAATCTTCCCATCATTCCTTATCACCCATCCCCTCCCACTTGTAACTGCATGACTGTAACTTTTTCGCTTGTATCCTTATGATTTTTGTGGATTGTTTCCTAGTATGATATGATTGCTTATTGTACCCTATGACTATCATTTAATGTTGTACCTCATGATTCTGACTCTTGATGAATGTATCATTTCTTTTATGTATATTGAGAGCATTTGCACCAAGACAAATTCCTTGTGTGTCCAATCACACTTGGCAAATAAAATAATTCTAATTCTAATTCTAGTGCTCCAGTTGTTTGGAGATTGCACCCAAGATGTCTGCTAGGATTACTATTACCTTTGTTTTTCTTTTGCTCCAGTCATTCTATTTCTATTTTCAGCTCTTTATTATTTATGGACTATCTGCAATTAAGTCAAAGTAACATAACCAAAGAAGATCTAAGTATATAGGAATTCTAAGTAGGGTGGTGGGTTGTTAGGTTTTTTTTTGTAAAATTTATGTTCAGGTCCAATAAATTTAATATTTGCACAATTAATATTGTTTTTATAGTTCTGCTTTCAAAATGTTGGAATCTAGGGACTGCCAAGACTAGTTTCTGTTTTCTCAGAAAGATTTTGGAAGTGGTTTGTCATCGGCTTTTTACTAGGACTTAGTGTGTCTAGGCCAAGGTTACCTAGTTAGCTTTGTGCCTAAAACTAACAGTCTCCAGGCTATATTCTGGTATCTTAAGCACACACTGTCTGCCATTACAAACACACACACACACACACTCTCTCTCTCTCACACACACAAAACCTATGATACATATGCTAGTTCTTTGAGTTTGAATAAGACATACTTTTGTGCAGTTCATCTGCGGACATGAGGATGTGTCTATAGTTTCAGTCTAGAGATCAAGAATTTAGCACAACGAGGACATTGCGTCCATTAATGTAGTAACTGTGAGTATTGTTCTGCAGCATTGGTCACCAGTCTTCAGGTTACATCTTGATGCCTTAAGTACTACACCAACTTGGCAGTCATTATATACAAACACACGTGCTTACATGCATATGATAAAGACAATACACAACTAGGGGAAACCCCATCTACTGATGTTCTGCAAGACAATTTTAATGTATTTTTATGAGCAATTAAAAATAATCTGCAGTAATGTTATCTGCATTCTTGGGCACAATGTCAAGAAGAACAATTTTGTTAAGAGGATGATGGAATATTTTGTAATTTCTGTAATAATGATTCAGATTTAAATACACTACTATGTAAAAGGAAAGTGATTAATTCATTAAAAGTAGTCTTAGGAGTTCAAGGTCTTAAAACTGATTGTTAGCTACTAATGTGTGTACTTCTTCAATCAACTTCAAAATTTATTTCTCCATAGTCAGATTTCAAACTACTTCCTTATCCCTGAAACTTCACCCTGTAGTAGGCATTCACTATTGGTGGCAAATAAAATAAAGTAAATAAAAGTAAATGAAACTTTTCCAATTTCCTCTTCTATCAAAGGAATACATCTAAACTTATCCACTGGTCAGGATGAAAACAGTTTTGCTTGTTATTGTATTATATGATATGTAGAAATCAGCTGGTAAAACTTGTCATGACATTGACATAATCATCACCAAGGGATAATTTATTATCAAAGAGATAATGAAAGGAATCTTGAAAAAGCTGATATTCTAAATAACCAGAATGCTAAATTCTACCTTTCACTTGAATTTGTACTTTCTTTCTTTTCTCATCTAAAGAGAAAATTATTGTTTCTTTGGAAACAATTTTCCTTTCAAGCATAATAGGGGTTTAATTCTGCTAAAAATGTGTATCAGCACTGTTCCACCAAATACATCTGGAACCTGTAGATTAATCAAAATGTTTACTTAGAGCCAAAGAATAATCAGTGAAATGATTAACATGTACATACACTACATTAGATCCACAACATTTACCACTAAGTTTACTTTATATGCAGGTTAAATGATAATCCTAAATTGCATTATAGGGGGATACAATCAAGATCAAGTGAGGTACTAATACCATTCTATAAAGCCTTAGTAAGACCACACCTAGAGTACTGCATCCAGTTTTGGTCACCACAATATAAAAAAAGATGTTGAGTACAGAGAAGAACAAGCAACATGTTTAGGGGACTGGAAACTAAAACATATGAAGAACATATGAAGAATAGTTACAGGAACTGGGCATGGCTAGTCTAGTGAAGAGAAGGACCAGGAGAAACATGATAGCAGTCTTTCAATATTTGAGGGGCTGCCACAGAGAGGAAGGGGTCAAGCTATTTTCTAAAGCACCTGTAGGCCTGACAAGGAATAATGGGTGGCAATTGAACAAGGAGAGATTTAACCTGGAAATAAGGAGAAATTTTCTAACAGTGAGAACAATCAACCAATGGAACAGCTTGATCTCAGAAGTTGTGGGAGCATCATCACTTGGGACTTTTAAGAAGAGATTGGACTGCCATTTGTAGAAATGGTATAGGGTCTTCCGCTTGAGCGGGGGATTGAACTAGATGATCTACAATGTTCCTTCCAACTCTGATTATCTGTTATCTGTTAAATTTAATGAATTAGAGGCATCTATGAATATTTAATGCCCTCCAATCCAATAGTCAGGAATTCAGGAAATTGTAATCAAACATTTTTTGGAAAGTAAAAAATCATCCAGTCACAATTTCCCATTTAGGTATCTCTGATTGGCTTTTTGTCTAACATTCATTATATTGAGTTTATTTGTTGAGAACATAAAAGAGACATTTGGCAAAGTGTGGAGTAGGATTTTCCAGATGTTATTTATCCTCCTCATCTCCAGGCAATATATCTGTTTTAAACAATATCAAAACTGCTAACTGTTTGTTGTTTATGTTTATTATGTTTATTGTTTATGTTTAATCTGGAATACTTCTGTAGTTCTGAATGCTAATGCAATTTTTTTCTCCTTTAGTATATTACTTCATTTTTCGAGCAGGTATAAATAAGAATGTAGCACTTAAACCTCTGGAACAATAAGAACAAATAAGAGATGAAGCAGTTGATATAGTTGACAAAGATCAATTTGTTGGAGAAAGAAATGGGTCTTCTTCCCTCCAATTTGCATTTTGACCACAAGGAAAATATAAATTATTTAGATGGTGATGGGCACCAGAGTTTCTTAAAATCAAATAGAGCAAATGTGAAGAAAAATGACATTCCTTAAGTTTTCATCAAACCCATTTCTATCCTGTGCTTTTTAACCTATCATTTCATTTATTATAACAGTCCGCATTAAGTCCACTATGAAGATAAAATTAGAAGGGAGGGGAAAGAAATAATAATTTCTATTCTTGGCCCTCTGAAGGAAGGACAGTTTAACATGAAACAGATGAATGAAAACTAGTAGTTCTTGGGCTGACAATAGCTCTCCTTTTCTTTTTCCAGTTCCACATTCCATCTGCTGGAGAGAAACACTTACCATCCCTACGTCAAATGTGAAATATGCTGGGATGAAAGTCCAAAGACTGTTGTGAAATCAAAATATGAATGCATGTATATGTGCATGGGGAGCGTATAAGCATCTTAAAAATCTGAAAATGCTAACGATGATCAAATAATAGTTGTCATAGCAGTCACTTATTTAAGAAAAAAATGAGTAATTCAGAGTTTTGGACATAATATGCTGACCACAATACTTACATTATGCAAAACAAAATCAGGCCACACTTAAAAATGGTAGAAATCATTCACTACCACCATTGAAAAGTGGTAGAAACCATTCAAATGAAAGACAGATGAAATAAACAATGGTGGATAAAGTAAGAGACAACAAGCAGATAATCTCATTCTTACCTGAAGGGGGTTTGAGGATGTGAGTGAAGAGGGAAGACCATGACCTCCAGGTAGGTTGGTCTTTGTGGGGGAGCTTGAAGTTTGGTGAGCTGGAGCTGGTGGATTTTGATTCTGAAGCTGTTGCTGTGATGGTGGTGGAGGAGGTGGTGGGTGTTGCTGTTGAGGCAGTTGTGGCTGTGTTGGTTGCTGCTGGGATTGACTAGCTTGTCCCTGTGCTTGCTGGCTAATTTGGCTCTGTTGCTGTTGCTGCTGCTGGAATTGTTGAAGATGTTGGAGCTGCTGGAGTTGGGAATTCAGGGATGAGGTAGCTATAATTGATTTAAAAAAAATCAAGCTGGAGTTACAAATGATTCTTCACAATGTTATAAATGACAATAGCTATTTCTGGTGTGTGTGTGTGTATATATATATATATATATGTCTGGCATTCAGCTTTGTTCGGGTATTTTCCCACGTGGTGCTTTTAAAGTTGTAGCAACGTTTCAGCAGAATCTCATTCTATATATATATATATAACATATGAAATGGTCAAGGACAGGAAACACTGAAGAAAACTGGAACAAAGATGGATGGATACTGGTTGAGACTAGATTCAAGAAAATGATACAGTACTGCAAAGAGGAAATGGAACACTTCTCCAACAGGATTTCTTTAGCTGGGTTGGACTTCAATTCTCAAACCTTCTAGTCGATGCAGCCCAATGGTTTTGTTAGCACTTGAATCTATCCAATTTTTCCAAAAAGAGTAGACCAAAGAAAGTTGCTACAAACTATAGGGTATATTGGCATATCTGGTGACTAAATGTTTCCTCACATTTATACTTGGAGATCATCCAAGCCTTTATCACAAAGGTAGAATTCAAAGCAAAACAAAACATCAAAACAAAGCAGAGGAAATAAAGCCTCTGGGAAAAAAAAATCACAGATGATGGGATATATTTAGTTTGATATATGACAGGAAGCCTTTGTGAAAGGGAAGTGTAACTGAGTTTATATGTCAAATAAATATATTTTGCTTAATCATGAACAAATCACAAAGAGGTTATCACATTTCATGTCAATTCATATAGCTGCATTCATGAATAAGTCAATTATAAAGGCTCCCATATGCTAAACCAAAGCTAAATGACTACTGCTTCATATATAAATTCATGTTAGTTGGTCTTTCAAGATAATTAAGACTATGCGCTTCTCTACAATTGCCAAATAGCAAGTTAAAATTTGAAGTTAATTCTAGCTTGTTTTAAATTCACACAGCTAAAAATCACTATCACTTGGCTCCAGTTTCTCATTAGCTAAATGGAAGTACCAGCATTACACACCAATGTTTAACTATACATGTTATGAATCTTTAAATGTTTTCAAACAAATATTTGACAACCACAAATAAGAAAAGAAATTCCTGTGAGTCTCATGGCACAAATGGATATGATGAAATAGTTTACATTTGCTACAGATATTTTACAGCTATCATGTTCTATGTCGTGGTGCACAATATAAAAAGATATAAAATAAAATAAGATTGATAGTTAATCTAGGCACTGCTTGAAGGTTCTAAATATATATGATATTATCAAAGGAATTAAGTTGTATCCCAGACTAAAATAGATTAAGATAAAGATTTTAACAAAGCACTAGAATTCAGAAGTGCCAAAAAGTAAGTTTTACATTAATTTGGTGCCCAATGTAAGGTCTTGCCTCTCCAATCTTCCCAAGAAAGCAAGATTCTTGAAACTGAATTTGTTCCAAAAGGAGCTTTTATTGAAAAGTTTGTGATAACAAGAGATCTGGCAAGTAAAACCAGCAATTTAAAGCAATGTTAACCAAACCCCTCCCACATTACACCATTGCAGGGAAACAGAAACAAATACTTCATACAGATCACTCCATTCCTCCCTTCTTCTTCCCACCAAAATGCCAGCATCCCTGTAGAAATATCTGGGACTTGACATGCCGCCCCCTTAGAAAAATGGTAAGCCCACCTGAAAGAAAACCAAAAGAGGGAAGGGGAGACAAAGAAAACATAAAATCAAAGAAGTTTGTCAGGGTACAATTGATGAAATATATATACTAATTTAGGGGCATGCATATGTTTTTTGTGAACCCATTCATTGTGTGAGAACTGGAGGTGTTTTTAAGCCACCAGATAGATGGAATTTCCTAGAGTCTAGAATTTTCTGAACCTGAAAATGTTGTTCCTATTCTACCATAATAGGGGTGGAATTGGGGCAGTAGCCAGATGAAAATCAGAAGTTACTTCAGGCTTCAATAAGCATTAATGGAAAATGGGGTGGACTTGCTGTAATGACTTAGGGAGTTGTATTTCCACTGTGACAGGGTTAATAATATGAACTATGGGGGAAAGGCTCAATATATTTAGGACCCAACTTTTGAGACTGCTGCAAAGATTTTAGAAACTTGGTGGAAAGGTAAACTTTGTCCCCACTTTATAAGATTTAGATTCTATTCATTACTTGTCTACTTGTGCTTTATAGGCAGCCGTGGCTTTGTAGACCACTGGCCAAATGGTTGGAAATACAAATGGTTTGTTTGGGTGTTTTAATAAAAGTTCAGCCAAAAAGATTTTTTTCAGTTTTTCAAATGCTGCTTGGCAGTCCATAGTCCAGTTTAGTGGTTGGCTATGTTTTGGTTTATCTACCCACTTGGTTTTTAACAGATTTATAATCAGCAATGCTATTTGGGCAAAAGAGGGGATAAACTGCCTATAAAAGTTAGCAAACCCCTGAAAGCTCTGCAATTGTTGGCGACTAAGGGGGAGTTTCCACTTGAGGACTGCTCTGACTTTTGCAGGATCCATTTCAACACACTGGTGAGAGATTCTATAACCTAGGTAATCTATCTTATCTTGGTGAAAATCACATTTAAAGAGTTTGGCAAACAACTTAGCCGCACTTAATTTCTTCAAAACCTCCTGCACCAATTTAACATGTTGAGTCTTAGTTTCAGTATAAATGAATATATCATCAAGATAAACCCAAACTCCCTTATACAAGTGCCCATGCAGCACCTCATTAATTAATTGCATGAAGACAGCGGGAGTCCGAATGGCAAAACCTTGAACTGAAAGCACCCTAATGGACAATTAAACACTGTTTTCCATTCATCCCTCTCCTGGATCCTGATCTGGTAATAAGCCTCCCACAAGTCTAACTTAGAATAAATTCTCCCCTTCACCAGATGGGTCAGCATGTCCTTCATTAAGGGTAGGAGATAAAGATTTTCCTTGCAAATAGCATTTAAATTCCTATAATCTACACATAAACATAAAAAGCCGTCCTTCTCCCGGAACAAAATAGGGATGGCCACTTTAGGTCTCATGGGTTTGATGAACCTATGCTCAAGGTTTTTGCCTATGAATTGCCACAAATCATCCAGTTCCCAGGGAGTCATAGTGTAAAGTTTTGGCTTAGGTATTTTGGCCCCCAATAAAATCATCATCATCATCATCATTATATTTTATTACTATTATTATATTTTTATTAATTACATATAGATATATCAAACACAGGACAAAGGGAGACAGGACCAGATGGGGAGGCGGGGCCAGATATTATCCCAAATGGGTTTGCAAGTAAATGTGCCACAGAGCAAGTCAATTTCCATCCATCTAGAGGGCTATTCAAAGCCAAAGTTGCCTTGGAGGGGCAACCAGAGAGGAAGGGCTTTTCTCCTATCACATCCAGATGGCAGTCCATGTTGAGGGTCAGGAGAAATTCTTCCAGAAAGTGGATGGGAAAGAAGACAGCTTGTAATGGCCAAATGGAAGAGTTGGTCGGAGTGAGTGATGGTAAAGTAAAGAACAATGGACCAGATCTGGCCACAATTTGTTCTGACTTCTACAAAGTGAGTGAAACCCTTAAGCTGATCTAAGAGAACAAGGAGTTCCAGTAAGAAGAAAGTGTTAGGAATATAAGTCACCTAACAGATATTTGGGTTAGAAATATATATAAACCAGGACAAACATTTTAGTACTATATCTTTAAGGGAATGCAAGAGCATGCAATTGGGTGTGGTTTCTCAAACAGCCATAAGATGGAGCCAGAAACCTGGGTTGTTTAGTCTGAGTCTCAGAAGAGAGTGTAAGTGTATCTCTGTTTCCTTCTGTTGGAAAGTATTGCCATTGCTCCATTTCTTCTAATTGACTGATATTACTGGATTTAATGTAAGTCTGATACTGAACTGTTTTTGACACTGGAATTTGTTATTGGATTATCCCTGAATGAAAACTGACTGATTTTACCTGTGAATGACTTTGGTTTGCTTATTTTGGACTTTGCTTAAACTGTCTGGAAGTAAAAAAACCTACATTTACTCTACAATGTATCTGTGTACTGTGTGTATTATTCAAACACTTCTCTCAAATACGCCTCCCTGTATGCGCTCATTCTCCTAACAGGGAATTACCTCAACAGAAAGGATGGACTTTCTCTCCCCCCCTTCACTATAGAAGTGGTGAGGGAAATCGTGAAGCAGCTTAAGATGTATAAGAGAAGGAAGATGAAGAGAGAGCCGTACTAGAAAAACATATATTTTAAAAATGGCAAGGTGGATCTGGACTGGATTTTTTTTTTTCTGGGAGTTTACAAAAGAAGAGTTGGACAGAGTTGACATAGATAATGCTGGAAATAATTTGAGTCAATTTCCTAGAAAGTGGCTATAAAGAGGTAACGTTGGAGACAAAATGGCTCTTCTTGCCACTGACAGAGCATTTTGTAAATTGAAATAAGATACCAGGGAGACACCTACTGATCACAGATGATATATAACTGCAAAACTGTGGAAGAGAGAAATAATTCCTCTTTGTGATACTAGCTCTGTTGGTTACTCCCTCTTTGCTTTTGGCTTTTGGAGAATTTATATTTTATATTTTGGTTGATTAGTAGGGGATTACAAACAAGAAGGACAAAAGCTAAAGCTAAAGACAGCCAGTTCCTACGGAGATATACTAAAGGCTATAGATCACAAAGGCACCTAATGTACTAAAAAGGAAATATTCTCTTTGGACAGATAAAATGGAACATCAGAGATAAGGCCTCTTGAACTGAACCATAATTTAAGCTTTCCTTGTTGGGAACTATTGTTGCTATTACTAGTATAATTACCATCATCATAATTATTATTAGTAGCAGTATTGTTATTACTGTGATTATTATTATTGTTATTATTAGTATTACCCCTATCTTTATCATTATTGCTATTACTATTAACTCTCCTGCTAACTATATGTAAGACAACATAGACTACAAAAGAAGGCATTTAAAGGGAAGGTTGAAGCGAGGTTAGACTGACACATTTTGGTTTATATTGATAGCTCAATTGTGATTGAGTAGGAAAACCACAAATTGGGGAAACTATTCATTTCATTATCATAACAAAAGAAGATGATGCTATATATTAGGGAATCAATTCAGGCTAAGAAAATTTACAATGATGAGGAGGGAAGAATCTTGGTTGTGGAAATAATACTGAACAAAAAATGGGTTTTATTAGTTGCAATTTATGCATCAAATGGGGGACACAAACAATTGTACCAAAAACTACATAATATTATACATGATATAGAGCAGTGGTAGTCAACCTGGTCTCTACTGCCCACTTGTGGGCATTCCAGCTCTCATGGTGGGCAGTAGGGGTTTTGTCCCCTACTTAATAAAACACCATTACTGTGGAACCGGTGGGCGGTTAGAGAAAATTTTTACTGCTAACAGAGATACAAAAGTGGGTGGTAGTATAAAAAGATTGACTACCCCTGATATAGTGTGACAATCTTTGCATTTTAGGAGACTTTAATGAAATAATAGATAAAAATTAGATTACAAAAGTAACAAAATAAAGAAGGGAATTAGAAGAATATTACCCAGAACCTTCTTCAAAATGGTAGAAGAGCTAAATTTACAGGATATATGGAGAGAGAGGAACTAGAGGAGGAACTAGAGGAGGAATCAATACACAAATACTATTCTAACAGTCACCAATCCTGGTCTAGAATCAACATAGTATGGATGTCGATGGAATTAAATTCTGATGTAAATGAAGTAGAAATAGTTGCAAATTTCTGGCAGATCATAACCCAATGAGAATTAGCTGGAAAGTACAAAAGAAAAGTATAAGATGGACTTTAAACTGATTAGTTTTAAATGATGGAGAATTTAGACAGATGATGAAAAAACAAATGGGATTCTTTTTTAAAGAAAATAGGAAAGAAGACACATTCTTACAAAACCTATGGGATACAGCAGAAGCATCTATGAGGGGAGTTGCTTTATCATATATGGCAAAGAAAAATAAAAGGAAGAATCAATGACAAAAATATTTAGAAGAAAAATACACAAGACTCGAGGTAGAATTACAAAAGGAACCACAAAAAATAAATCTAAAACAGGAAACACAAATTGAATATTCTCAAAAAAGAAGATTTGGCACAACACATAAGGAGAATGAACTAAAACTTTTTTGAGAATGCAAACAAGCCAGGGAGGTGGTTAGCCTATAAACTGAAAAAGCAG
Source organism: Hydrophis major (assembly GCA_033807585.1). Taxonomy (NCBI): domain Eukaryota; kingdom Metazoa; phylum Chordata; class Lepidosauria; order Squamata; family Elapidae; genus Hydrophis; species Hydrophis major. The sequence goes on along the minus strand of CM066343.1, from coordinate 84,491,225 downwards.
AAGAAAAGCGGAGAAATAAACTGCAAGATGAAGATGGAATTTATGTCACCAAAGTGAGGAAAAAAAGAACATAATTCAGGATTTTTACATGAAACTATGCAATTACAATGAACGCTACACAGAAGAAAAAGCGTTACAGTGTTTGCCTAAAGTTCCAGAAGAAACTAAAATCATACTAAATGAGGAAATAAGAATGCCAGAACCAATAGAGGCAATTAAAAAACAAAAAAAATAACAAAACTCCAGGCCCAGATGGGTTACCAACAGAAATATACAAAGAACTACAAGATACCTTAGGCCAAACATTATTAGATATATATAATGCATTCCTAATGGAAGCTCACCCAGTCATTAGGACAGAGAACCAATTGTTAAATTATTTGAATCCCATCACTGATGAAGAGGCAGGACATTCAGAATAGTGAAACAGCTCTTTAGTGGTAGACCAGTACATAGAAGTGAATTGGCTGTCAGGCAGCTCAGCCACTGAGATTCCTTGAATTTCCCACCTGTCCTGTGAACCAATCACTTTAAACTTGGTTCCTCCTGCCAGGATGGCAGACTAGAGAAAAACCTTCAACCCAAGGTTTCCCTCCGAATTATCATATTCATCACATACTATTTCCCATTTTCTTTTCTTTTTTTAAATATATTTTTGTTAAGTTTCTTTTGTTACATCATAAAACATCATGGTATCAAAAACCTTCTTGGCATCTATACAGGTTTTTGGTTTAAATATCATAATACATTATATTACATTTGTCTACTACTGAATAATACCTTTAACTATAATGACTATTCTTATATCTTTATATAATTTACAAAATTTTGTTTTACTTTCTTAAGGATTGTTTCAATTAAAATTTTGGTCTCACTTCTTAGTTCTGTTTGTTAGCCATTTATAGCAATTATTCCAAATTGAAAAGAATTCAGAGTCATCTTTTTCTTTCAATTTCATTGTTAGTATATTCTTTTCTGATTTGCTTAATCAGATTAATATAATTGTACTCTTTTCGTGATGAGCATCTGGGTGATATCCAAATTCCCAGGTATTTCATCTTTTTTACTATTTGCAGTCTCATTATATTTTCTAATTCTACTTTCTGTTTTGTTGTACAGTTTTTGACTATCATTTTAGCTTTAGTTTTATTGATTTAAAGTCCTGCCACTTCCCCAAATTTTTCTATTTGTTGCAACCATATTGGTCCCAAATTCATTGGATCTTCCACAATAAATACCAAATCATCGGCAAAAGCCTGAACTTTATATTTCGAATTTTAATTCCATGAATCTCTGGATTTTGTTGCAGCTAGCAACACTTCTAAAGACAAGATAAATAACAGAGGCGATAATGGATAATGTCTCACTCCTTTTGCAATTTCAAAATCCTCAGTGCAATCTCCATTTAATAATACACTTGCTTTTTGATTTGAGTATATTTCTTATTTTTTCTATATTAGTACCAAAATTCAACTTTTTAATTTGATATAACATGAATTTCCAGTTAAGATTATCGAATGCTTTTTGCGCATCTAAGAAAATTAAGCCTGCCTGTTTCTGGGTGAGCTTTGTAGTATTCAATCAAATTTAGTACTGTCCTAATATTGTTTTTGATTTGTCTATTTGGCAGGAAAACATTCCAGTCTGTATGTATAAGTTCTCTCAAAATTGGTTTCATTCTTTCTGCCAATATTGTCATGAATATCTTATAATCCATATTTAGCAATGAGATTGGCCTATAGTTTGTAATTAGTTGTTGATCGGTGCCATCTTTTGCAATTAAGGAAATGTATGCCTTGGACCAGGACTTTGGAAGTCTAGCTTGCATTAATGCCTCATTGTATAGTTCCAGTAATATTGGTTCAAATATTTCAGATAAATTTTTATATAGTTCGCCTGGTAGAGCATCCGGGCCTGGTGTTTTATTGTTTTTTTGTTTTTGTATCGCCTTTTGTAAGTCTGCTAGTGTAATTTCTTTATTTAGTATTTCTCTGTTTACTTCTGAGATTGGGCTCAGACTGTTTCCCTCCAAGTAGTATCTGATGTTTTCTTCCATAACTTCTTGCTTATAAAGCTCACCAAAATACCTTTGTGCAATTCTCTTTTTCTCCTCCATCTGATAATACACTGTCCCTTCCTCATGCTTAAGTCGTTAAATTAATCTTTTCTCTTTTTAATTTATGAGACAATCACTTTCCTGGTTTATTTGCTGATTCAAAGAAATTATGTTTAAGAGTTTTTAAGTTATGTGCATTTTCCTCAATATCTATCAAATTTAGTTCATGTCTAATCATCCCTATTTCTTTCTTAGCTTCCATATTTTGGAGGTCTTTTTGGAGCTCATATTCAAATTTTTTAACCCTTTCTTGTAATTCATTCTGTTTCTTCCATTTTCTTTATTTTTCTTAGCTATATAGGTTATTGATATGCCTCTCACAAAGGCCTTTGTAGTGTTCAATAAATTTTGTAAACTAGTATGTTGTTTTAAATTAACCTTAAAGAATATTTCTAACTCATTTTTAATTCTTGAAATATATTCTTTTTCTTTTGTTATTTGTGAATTTAATATCCATCTCCTTTTCCTTTTATTATGTCCTTTCCATGTAATTTTAACTAGGCTATGATTGGCTCATATATTGGGCATTATCTCTACTTCACTAATATCTTCCTCGACTGCCCCATTAATCCATACTACATCGATTCTGGATCATGACTTTTGTGGACTAAAATAAAACGTAAATTTCTTCTCATTTGGATTTCTCTTCCTCCATACGTCTTCCAAATTGGTCTCTTGGGCTAAGTCCAAAAATTTTTTTGGTAGAATTTATTTCTTCCTAATCCCTTCCATACTAATATAATTTTTTTTTAAACATCAACAATGGCATTCCCTATCAAGCAAACATTTTTTTCACCTACACTAATTATTTTATCATATAGTCTCTTATAAAACTTCTGGTTATCGTTAGAGGCATATATCCCCATCATTAGTAATTGTTTTTGATTTAAATTAATTTATATAATTAAAATTCTGTCTTGCTCATCTGCATTTTTTTGTGTGTTTATCTCTTTTTTTACATAAATTGCTACCCCTCTTTTCTTTTGATCTGCCAATGCTGTAACTTAGGATATTCTAGATATTTTTATGTTGTTTTTGGATATGTACCTCCTGCAGGCATATAATGTCAACATTTTGTTTAGTTGGTTTAGTTAATATTTGTTTCCTCTTGATCTGGGAGTTTAATCCATTGATATTTATTGAGAGTAATTTAATCTCTTCTTCCATCATTAATTCTGAGTCTACCTAAATATTTTGTTGGTTCTTGCTTCTCTTCTCTTCTCTTTCTCTTAGTCCTTCTCTCCTTGGGTATTCTCTCTTTTCTTTGCCTCTCTCTTCTTGGTCCATTTCCTATATTCCCTGTTGTTGATCTTCTTGTTGGTCCTCCTGACTCTTGCTTTCTAACTCTTCTTTGCTACTCCCCTCTTCCTCTGTTTCTATCAACTGATCGTAAAGTTCTTGCACCTTTTCAATACTGTAAATTTTTACTCTTCTTTCTTGCCACGTCACCAGCATTCCTTCAGGGAACAGCCATTGGAACCAGATGTTTCGTTTATTCAGGAGTATCGCCAGAGATCTGTAGTCCTTCCTCAACTCCCTTACCCACCTCAGGATTTGTTTCAAGGTCATGATCTCTTTTTCTTTATACACCATCGGCTTGTCCTTTGTGATTCTACCGTGTTTCTCACATAATAAGGCCGGGCCTTATTTTTTTTTGACCCCCGAAAAAATGGCTAGGACATCTTTTCAGGGGTGACTTAATTCCCCCCCCCCACTTGCATCCTCAGGTGGGTGGATGGGCAGTGACAGCTTGGATATTCAGGAGACCTTCGGGTTCGGGCCACTGTTGCTTTCCCTTCTCCCTTTTCCCTTCTCCGGGCGAGCCGTGGCTTCCTCACCTCTCAGCAAGCAGGAGGAACCAGCTGCAGCCCTCTTCTCCACAGCGCAGACGTTGACCTTGCGGGGAGAGAGAGGGAGAGATCATCTCGGGTGAGCATCTTCCCCCGCAGCCCTCCGGATAAAAGAAGGACCCGCCGGTAGGGGAAACCGAGCCGCAGAGGTGGGAAGGACAGGCTGGCGGGCGCTAACCTCACTTGTTCTCCCCGCGTCATGCTAAGGGTGGTAGCTGTTTCTGCTGCGAGCAGCTCAGACCCACTGCTGCTCCTCCGCAGCCGCCCGCCTGGCCTTTTTTTGAGGTGGAAAAGCTCGCTGGGCTGAAGGGACCGGCACATCAGAGGCGAGCAGTATAGGGAGGTCGGGGAAGAACTGAAGAGGCCCCGGGAAATTAGCCTCCCCACGTGGGATTGGGCTGCCCTCTCAGCTTTGTAAAATAATTCGCTTTACCTTCGAAAGCAAAGGGAAGACAGGAGCGCCTGAAGCCAAGTGTCTCCTCAGGGCTCCAGTTGCAGGGAGGAGCCCTGACTGGCCGCGCATGGCTGCGCCAAACACTGTGGAGTTGCTCTGAATGCTGTGGCAGTGAGGGAGAAGGGGCAGCAAGGGAGAAGGGAAAGCAACAGTGGAAGGTCTCCTGATATGAAGTGCCCCACCAATGCAGGTAGCACCATATCCTGGCATGCAACAAAAGTACTTCCTAATGGCAAGCCCCCCCCACTTTCCCCCCATTTCACAGGTTTAATATGGGGCTTAATTTGGGGGGAAGGCTTAATTTGATTTTATGCCAATAAAACATGGTGGGGCTTCCTATTGGTGGAGGCCATATTGTTGGAGAAACACGGTATATACAATATCTCTTATATTTTTTCTGGTGAACTTGATATGGACCTCTCTAGGCAGCTTGTTTCTTCTGGCATAGTTTGTGTGGATTCAGTAGACCTCATTCAATTCTTTCACTATTTCCTGTTGGTCCCTTTGCAATGCTTCTGCTATTAAGTGGGACATTATAGCTCCCAGATCTTCGTTTTTGGATTCCAATACATTTTGGAACCTCAAATACAATGCTGCACATTCCATTTTCAGATGGAAAATTGAATCTTCTAAATCTCTGTTCATTTCTATTACTTTTCTATCCATCCCTTCCAGTCTCTTATCTGTTTGTTCAGCTTTAGTTTCTATATTCCTTATTATTTGTTCATTCTTCTCCAATGTCTGTTGGATCATTCCCATCTTCTCCTCTAGATTTTGAATCTTACCCTTCATTTCTCCCATTTCGGTCTTCATATCTGTATGGTTATTTACCATTGTCTCCTGAATAGCTGTTAATGTTGCTTGCATCATCTGCATGTTGGCCGTGTTGTTTGTATTTTCCATGTTCAGCATTCCTTCTATTGTTTTTTGGCCTGCTGGAGATGCAACAGACGCTAATGAACCAGACATCAGTTTTTTCCCTTTCAAGGTTGTTATTGTAGTACTGGTCATATTCCTAACTTTGTTGCAGATGTCTTCCCACTTTATCATTCACTATTTGATTTTCATTTTTTTATTAATTCTATTCAGTAATTTTCCTTACTATATAAATATCTTTTCACCTCTCCAACTTATTGTTAGGAATGATAGTTGCCTAACAGTTGGGTTGGCAATATATAAACCAGGATAGTTAACTTAATACTGTATCTTTAAGAGAATGCTGTAATTGTGATTGCCTGAGGTTCCTCCAATGACCATTAGATGGAGCCAGAAACTTGGTTTCTCTCTCCTTGCATTTCCTGTTTTGCCGTGTTGCCTGATTATTGTTCTACTTGGATTGCTGTGAGTCTTGCAACTGTTAGCAAACTCCGTTTACTGAAATTTGTTTATGATACTTGACTTCGTTTTTGGATTATCCCTGGAATGATACTAACTGCTTTAACCATGTATGATTTGGACTGTTTGTTGGACTTTGTTTACCTGTCTACTGGAAGTAAAACCTACATTTTACTATTCAGTGTATCTGTATGCTGGTCGTGTGTTATTCAACATCACTCTCACTATGTTTCCCTAAGTGCACTCATTCTCCTAACGGGGAACACCTCAACACTTATGATATTCTAAATTAGTCAAATTTCATTCAATCTTTTATAAAGTCTGAAATTAACTAAATCACCAAAATTAAAGAAGATAAAGAAGGGAGCGAGCAAAAGGGATGACAGGAAGAATAGTATCAAAATGAGAAAGAAAAGAGAGAAAGGGTGTGATATAATAGCATAAGATATGCTTACTATAAATTGTTCTTATATAGCTATTTTATATTGCTATATTATGGTATATCAACTATATTCTTTATCTTTAACTGTAAAGTTCAATTTCCTTTAAACAGTTCTATATTCCACTTCTTATATATAAAACCTTACTTATTTCATTATTTGTTAATAATCAATCAATAATAATAATCAAAATAGTATTTCACCAGTCTTCATAGTTTCATGTCATTTAAACTTTAAAATTCTTAATAAATTCAATCAAACCTTCATCAAAATATTATTTCATTAATTATATTCTGTAAAAAGAAGTCAAATAAGGTTCAATCACTTTCCTTTCCCTGTTCATTCACATTTTGTTTAGTCACAGTCTGTTACATCAGCTTCTCTTCTCTCTCTATAATCTCAAAATGTCACCTCCGTTCTTGGGTTCAGTCCTGTCTCTTACTTTTTTCCACTGTTCTTCTTTTACAAATCACAGATCTATCAGATTAAACTTCAAATTCCTAAATAATCAGTCTAAATCAACTCCAAATTTATCAGAACAAGTCCAAAACACCAGTCAAATTTTAATCAACTAAATTGGCTTCGATCTCTGTCTTAAGAGTTCCTTGCTTTCAGCGTCAGATCACCATTTCCATTCAACTTTCATTCTTTATTTTAGACTCACAGTTATGGCGTCTCTCTCTGCTGTTTCTCTCCTCAACTTTCACTTCCTTCACTCCAAATTCGATCCAACTTCAATCCATCAATTGATGCCAAAAATGCTGTTTATGCTCTGGTGTCTTCCTCATTGGGCTAAAGTGCCGCAGCTTCGATCTGCCATTGAGATGGCCGATCACTCACATCGGAGCAAATGAGGTCTCCCTCAAAGCTGTCAACCACCGCCACCATCAGACTTCTCCTTGGGCTTCCTCACACTTTCATCTTCCCCTCCAGGATCTACGTGCCCCTCACCGGGGTCTTCAAATGCACAGATTGGGTATGAGAGAGCAGAGCTTGCTCTTCTCTCCCCACTCTGCAGCAGTGCTGCCAAGATTTCTTGCTATTTCCCATTTTCACTTACTCCAATAGAGTGGATTTTTCAAATTGAAAAATGCAGCAGATTTAAACTTCTAGCCCTATACTGGGATAAACACAACCTGTTCCTCATATCTTGATTATACTGTAATGAGCTGGGCTTTTTGTCTTTAAGGTACTGCTCTAGGGTCTCCTGAATGCACAGAATATGTAAACCTGCATTTTACATGCTTTCCATATTAGATAATAATTGTGTGATCTACTAGCAAATGCTACTGTCTTGCCTTCTCCAACCCCAACTTGTCCAAATTTTATGCTGAGAAATGAAAGTTACTCTTCATCTTTATAGGATGGAAGATAAAAGGGGATAGACAGACATGAAAATAGAATGGAATTTGATAGGTTAGTAGATTTATAAGATACTACATGAAATTTCTATATGTCATTTGCAGGGCAAAAAAGAGCACTAGCATTTGTGTTCCCATCTTTATCACAAACAGTAATTTCTTGTCGCAAAAATGTTGCATTTTTACAGAGGTTTTTATCCAAAATTTCAAATTCAGATTTTAAAGGGATCTAAATAGCATGGAATATCATCAGGCTCTTCGGCACCTGTTTGAAAATGAAAGTGATTCTTTTCCAAACAACATATTCAGAGTTCTTTTCAATTGATTTTTTGAGATGAAAGGAATTTGGGGGAGGGGAGTTACAAGGATTCCAACCACTAAATTACTTTCCATTTAGAACACAATTTGGGCAAGACCTAGGGCTTTCCCCCTTATAACTATTCATCTCATTAAGGTAAATCAGCTGGAAATATATTTATCTCCACTCCCCCTCTTTATATGTTAGGATTGCATATATTTATAGTCCTGAAGAGGGCAATGGTCATCTATATAAAATCAAATTATTATCAAAAGAAGGAAGAATAAAAACTTATTTATCTCACAATATTCTTGTCATAGTAGGTACACTGCTCAAAAAAATAAAGGCTCTTCCGGTTTGCAAGGCTTTGGTAGTGGCAGGAATTCGCGATCGTGCGCGGTTCCTGCTGCACTTGCCGCTGGAGTGCCCCCGATCCAGCCAGATTTGGGGGTTAATAGTTACCCCGTAGAGGTAACTGAAGACAGGGGAGACCCAGCAGGCGTCCGGGGAAATCGCAACCCCTCTCCTCAGCTGGCTTAACTCCCTTTTCCAAAAGCAGTGGAGCGGCGGTCAGCAATGGCCACCACAAAGAAGCTTTCATCCGGATAAGAATGTGCAGGAGGAAGCTGAAGAAAGTGAAAGTTTTTGGCTGAACCGGGATAACAAGTAACATTTTAATTTCATTGAAGATACATTGTTCCCAAAGAAGATCGGAAAAAGCGGCGGATGAAAGTTAAAAGGGAAAGTTTGTTCTTTCTCACTCTCCTTCCTTATGGTGATAGCAGATGGAAATCAGAAAAACCTGTTTTGGTACCAGCAGAAATGGCGATTTCTACCTATGAGAAATTACAAGAACAAGAAAGTTGGGATGATGAAGAAGAAGCCATCTTTAATGAACAAACAACTTTAGCTGGGGAAGAAAAGGGAAAGAGGGGAAAGAGAATGGAGAATTTAAGACTTAAAAAAACAACCAAAAAGGGAAAAATAAGGTGAAAAATTGATACAATGTCAGAAAGCAACAGAAAAGAGGAATATAGAAGAGGGTGGAGATCAAGAGACGGGGGTGGTGGTAAAAAGGCTGGATTAGAGAAGAAAGGAAGGGAAAAGGGGAAGAGAAGTTACAAAGGTTTGAAACAAGATGTAAAGAAACAGGATTTATTCAGAGATAATGGGTAAAAATATAATTAAAAAAGAGATTCTGCAAAAGTACATAAGACTGTATTGTTGTATTTGTATTTGAAATAATGTTAGAAAACTGGAACATTATATGATTATAAAATGGGTTAAAATATTAAAAGGAATGTGTAAAATGCTTAAGATTTAATGATAAGAGTTTAATTTGCTATGGATTATTGTTTTAATTATATTATAAACTTATTATTTTCCTATTTTAAAATATAGTAACTAGCTTTAGAATGTACTAAGCAGAATCAGAATGAAAATTATATATTATTTTAAGTGTTAAATTTAGGGGAAAGATATAAAGGCGTCATACTTCAATCAGTGATTACAGGCGAAATTTTGTGTTAATAAGAAAAGATAATAAATAATTGAAATAGAACAAACAAAAGATACAAGCATAATGGTTTAAATTGAGATGAAATAAATAAAATAGAATTAAGAGAGTGAAAAGAGAGGAAATGAGGGGAAAGAGGGGAAAAGAGGTAGAAAATGTAGAATGGTAAATAAGATATGAAATGGTATATAAAGTGAGCATGAATTTGATTTATGTCTATACAAAAAGATGTAACCCGGGACTAAGCCGCTTTCCAAAAAGAAGTTTTATGTTTCTCATGTTTTGTGTTTTGTTTGTGTATGTCTGTTTATTGAAAATTAATAAAATTTTAATAAAATAAAATAAAGGGAACACATAAACAACACAATGTAACTCCAAGTCAATCACACATCTGTGAAATCAAACTGTCAACACTGATTGACAATCAATTTCACATGCTATTGTGCAAACAGAATAGACAACAGGTGCAAAGCATAGGCAGTTAGCAAGACATCCCCAGTAAAGGAGTGGTTCTGTAGGTGGGACCACAGACCATTCTCAGTTCCTATGTTCTCTGTCTGATGGTTTGGTCACTTTTGAATGCTGGCGGTGCTTTCACTCTAGTGGTAGCATGAGATGGAGTCTACAACCCACACAAGTGGCTCAGGTAGTGCAGCTCATCAACGCGAGCTGTGGCAAGAAGGTTTGCTGTGTCTGTCAGCATAGTGTCCAGAGCATGGAGGCGCTACCAGGAGACAGGCCAGTACATCAGGAGACATGGAGGAGGCCACAGGAGGGCAACAACCCAGTATCAGGACTGCTACTTCTGCCTTTGTGCAAGGAGGAACAGGAGGAGCACTGACAGAGCCCTGCAAAATTATGTCCAGCGGGCCACAAATGTGCATGTGGTTGCTCAAACAGTGAGAAACAGACTTAATGAGGGTGGTATGAGGGCCCGACATCCACAGGTGAGGGTTGTACTTACAGCCCAACACCGTGAAAGATGTTTGGCATTTGCCAGAGAACACGAAGATTGGCAAATTCACCACTGGTGCTCTGTGCTCTTCACAGATGAAAGCAGATTCACAGTGAGCACATGTGACAGACATGACAGGGTCTGGAGATGCCATGAAGAATGTTCTGCTGCCTGCAACATCCTCCAGCATGACCGGTTTGACAGTGAATCAGTAATGGTGTGCGGTAGCATTTCTTTAGGGGGCCACACAGCCCTCCCTGTGCTCGCCAAAGGTAGCCTGACTGCTGAGATGAGATCCTCAGGCCCCTTGTGAGACCATATGCTGGTGCGGTTGGCCCTGGGTTCCTCCTAATGCACGACAATGCTAGACCTCATGTGGCTGGAGTGTGTCAGCAGTTCCTGCAAGACAAAGGCATTGATGCTATGGACTGGCCCTCCCATTCCCTGGACCTGAATCCAATTGAGCACATCTTGGACATCATGTCTTGCTCATTCCACCAATGCCACATTGCACCACAGACTGTCCAGACTGATGCTTTAGTTCAGGTGTGGGAGGAGATCCCTCAGGAGACCATCCGCCACCTCATCAGGAGCATGCCCAGCATGTTGAGCATGTTTAGGGAGGTCATACAGCAGGGATGGGCAAACTTTTTGGCTCGGGGGCCACATTGACTTTTAAAATTTGGCAGACGGGCCAGGTCAGTACAAGAGTTTTTGGGGATCACCCCCCCACCCTTTCCCTTCTCAGGGCCCCCTGAGTCAGGAGTTGCTACCGCCAATGCGGCTCTGCGTGGCTCCAGTCCCGCATTGCCTCGGGAAGGGAAAGACAAAAAGGAAGAGCTGCGGCAGTGCTTTGCAACGGCAGCAGCAGCACTGGAGGCTCAGGCTCAGGCTCAGCAGCTCCTGGTTTTGCCTTTTCCTTCCCAAGGCAACACGGGACTGGAGCTGTGCCGGCGGTAGCAACTCCTGACAGCCCCAGCCAGGCACCTGAGCGGAGCCCGGGTGGAACTGCCTGTTGCTGTTGCCGGAGCACCGCCAGGTCGCCTCCTCCAAGCAGCCTGCCTGCCGGGCTTCCCCTCCGCCGCATGGCTCAGGGCCAGACGCAAGCACCCGCAAGCTAAAAGGAAGCCAAAAATTGCTGGGAAGTTGCTCGGGTTTCCGGGGCTTCCAGGCTTAAACTTTGCACAGGCAAAGTTTGCAGGTGGGAGCATCTTCCCGCTGAGGAGCGGGAAGGGTTCCGCTCAGCAGGCGGGCTGCTTGGAGGAGGTGACCTGGCGGTGCTCTGGGTTTCCCCTCCACCGTGCGGCTCAGGGCCAGGTGCGAGCACCTGTGAGGAAAAAGGAAGCCACAAGTTGCTGGGAAGTTGCTCGGGTGCTGGGAGCAGGCTTTTAAAGTGCCGCCCGAGCAGGACTGCCGAGCCGGGAAATGGGGCACCAAGGCAGGGCAAGGCTCCACCAGCAGCGGCCTAGCTTTAGGTAGCTCCAAGCAGCCCGCCCGCCCATTAGGCGGAACCCTTCCCGCTCCTTGGCCAGAAGACACTCCCGCCTGCAAACTTTGCCTTTGCAAAGTTTAAGCCTGGAAGTCCCGGAAAAAAAAGGGGGATTGGCGGGGACTCACCTTCGGAGAGGTCGCACTCGAAGGTGATTTCGAACTCCCAGCCAAGGCCTTTGCAAAGTTCTTCTTTTCTTTCCTACCCCGAGAGCACTCCACACTGTTTTGCAGCTTTGGGGGCCACGCGGCGCAGGGCAGTACCAGCGACTTTTTTCAGAGGCGGGCCAGATTGGACAGACCAACAGGCCGGATGTGACCCACAGGCTGTAGTTTGCCCACCCCTGTCATACAGGCACGTGGAGGCCACACACACTACTGAGCCTCATTTTGACTTGTTTTAAGGACATTACATTGAAGTTGGATCAGCCTGTAGAGTTTTTTTTCCACTTTAATTTTGAGTGTAATTCCAAATCCAGACCTCCATTGGTTGCTAAATTTGATTTCCATTGATAATTTTTGTGTGATTTTGTTGTCAGCACATTCAACTATGTAATGAACAAAGTATTTAAAAAGAATACTTCATTCATTCATTCATATCTAGGATGTCTTATTTTTGTGTTCCCTTTATTTTTTTGAGCAGTATATATTGATTCTACCCTTAATTCAAGCATCCTGTTCTTTATTAGACAAAGCTGCAGCACTTTTGAAAAACTTGTCTTCATTAATAAGACACCCACAACAGCTGCTTCTTATATAGCTCTTCTTATATAGCTCTTGCATCCAGATTGTCTAAACGATTGTTTACCAAGTTTCAAGGGGTATAAGCCTTCTGGCCTATTTCTAAGATTTGCTGCCAAAACTTATGACTCCTCTGATAGTAAGCATTATCCAACATTTTTATATGAATTAGCCTCAGAGCCACAGCCTCTTCTCTGCTCTGATCACAATTAGATTATTTTGCCTGTGACTTAAATATTGAAGGCAATAAAGCAAAGTGATAAAGAAGAAACTGTAATAATTTATTAGAATGAATCCATCTAATAGTGTGACACTTGGAATATTTACTGTAAAAATGATTTGTTTCACTGTTCCGATTTTCCTTATACTTATTAGAGTTTGTAATGTAGAAAACTGTAAAAAATTTAAAATGTTCTAGTTAAGAAAACCAACACAAAAGCATTAAGTACTCCCACTTCAAACATAATTTTTTTCTTTTCTTTTTAGCTTATGACAAGCCTTTGACTCAAGTTCCCTTTGTGCATTATAAAAACTATACTAACTTATTTTAAAACCTCCAAATGCAAGGAAACTGCTGAAGAAATTAGATTTTAAGTACTATTTGCTTCCTCTGTGCAAATGGGAATTAAAGCAGCATATTGCACGGAAGGCCATAACATCATTTTCTATATTTGTTTCATTTATCCACAAACAAACAAATAAAAAAACCACAAAAACATTGATTTTCTTTCTTTAAAGTTTACAAATATCTCCATATTATTTATTTCAGTGTATTCAAATGAATGAATCAATGCATTCTTTATCAAAGAATATGATTGTAATCTTCACTCTGACATAATTTTAGCAAAGCTGCTATCAAATGGACTATTTTCTTCATGAATGAGCATACATGTTAATCTTCTCGGATATCTTTCCTTGCCAGGAAGAGATGACTCATATAGTCATGGTTAAGAGAGGCAATCAATAATGAAGTAGTGTATATCTAGGCTGATTCATTAATAAACTATAGTCCAACTGTAGTCCATCTGTTTTTTCTGGATTCTTTAGTCCATTACTGATTCTGGTTTCTTGCCCTATTTTGTCATCTTGTGACCTATGTCACAAAATCGCTATGTTCAAATCTCCCAAGCCTTCATATATCAATTTTATTTATCTATGATAAATATCACCAGCCAGCCTAACAACCCACAATTTCTAAATTCATTCCATTGAGAAATCAACTTTTTCATACATAGCATTACAAAAAGAAAGCTGTTTTATTTTTTCATTTGTAAAACAATATATTTTTATTTTTATTATTTTATCTTAATTGTCCTCTTTCTGCTATTCTGATGTTTGTTTCTATATTATATACACATATGGTTCATCCACAAGTTAAAATATTGTATAAAGCAAACAAATTCTTGACTGTTAAAATTCTTCATCTCACTTTCTTTTTGACTACTCCTTATATCTCCTTAGTGGATTCCTGTCCATATCTGGATCAGGTTCTAGTTCATAGAATCATAGGGCTGAACAGGAACTTGGAGGTCTCATACTAATTTTTCCTTTATTTCTCTTTTGCAGAAGATATTTCAAAGAGTTTTAATGGTCATTCTCTAAGTTCCCAATTGAGCTATCTGGTCCATTTAGTACATTTTAATGCCAATATTACTTCAGCACCTCACTTATTTCTGGGAGAAGAGCATGGTTAGCGATACGTTTGTATTTGTATATGCAGTGTAGAAAAAATTATCTGAGAGTAACAAATATTTGCTTCTTGAACATCAGTCATCATTTCAAGTATTTTCATAAAAACATTTTGAAATGAATCATCATTCTCCCTAACTAAAAATAAAATTAATGCAAGTTGAAGCTTTGTTTCCAACAGTCAGTGGGGTGCTAGATTTAAAAAGGGAGTGATCATGGGAGAGGATGTTTAAAAAATTATCTCCAAACTTATCCCATTCCACAAACACCATACCCAATACAAAATCATAGTCCATCTTCTACCTTACCTACCCCTCTTTCAGGAAGGAGTATCTACTTGAGGATTTAAGTTGGTGAAACATTTGTATTTTAGTGTCCTTGTTACAAGAGCCCATTTATTTAAACATGTGGTGAATATTTTTATTATAGTCTTTCCCCCTTTCATCTTGTGTGTTTTAAGATGACTTTAGAATAAATGAAAAGCTCTTTAAACCTGGAAACATCTTATACCATTAGTTTGTAGAGAAAATAACACAATGGGAACCTTCACACCAGTGCCATATAAATTTCTAACAGCAACAAATATCTTAGGACTGAGATAGTCTCACACAATATGTCGTGTCCGTCGCGGGAAAGGAGACTCGGAGCCAGTGACTCAGTTTCAGCTTTTTATTAGGTCCTGAGATCGGCTTGGGATTCAAAGGGGAAACAGCGGCTTTTATTCTCTGGCCGCGGCGCCACGGCCAATGGCACCACTTTAAATCTCCCGCAATTAGTTTCCATCAATCGCGGGGGATTTGTTACGGGCCAATCAATGAGGCTCGCTTGGCCAATGAGATCGCCGTGCGCTTTGGCCAATCACAGCGTGCCACTTGCAAGTATGCTAATGACTGTACAGAATACCCCTCCCCTCTTGGTATGGTCCTACATAATGTAGTCCCATAAGTAGGCGGGGCTTCATACTTGCCTACTTGACCTGCGCAGGTTAGTTGTTGCTTGGCACCCAGCCGGTTCGGTCGGGTTCTGTGTTACTCTCTGCCTTGTTGATGGAACCACCTGGAAGGCCTCGCTGGGCCTTTCATTGCAGCTCCCTCCTGGTCTACCTGGGCTGGATGAGATGCGGTTGTTGCCATTCCCACCTAATCTTTCTGGGCTGGTCAAGCTGGCCTAGCTGCTTCTCCCTGGTGAGGCTTCAAGCTGGCTGCTTGCCGGTGAGTATAGCAGGTTTATTTCTATTGGTTTTTGGTTCCTGGGGTATTCCTTCCCCTCTTGGTTTGTGTTATGGGGGCTGTCTGTGTCTGTTTGCATGTCGGTTGTGTTTCCCATGGTTGTTCTTAATCTTATTTGATCGATGTGGCGTTTCCATGCTCGACCGTCGGTTGTTTGCAGGCGGTACGAGTGGGGACCTGTCAGCTGGGTTATAGTTGCCGGTACCCAAAGTGGATCTCCGGTAAGGTTCTTTGCATGGACTACGTCACCTGGGGAAAATGTTCGGTTTTTGCTTGAGGAGTTTGGGGGTTTTTCTGGGTTGTATGTGGGGTGCAGTCTGTCGAGTGGGGACCTTAATTTCCTCCCCATTAATAGTTCTGCCGGGCTTTTGTTGGTAGGCGTGTTTGGGGTTATGTGTTGTATAAAGAGGATTTTGTTTATTTTTTCTTGGATTTCCCCGTGTTCAATTTTTTTGGATGGTTTTTTTTTGTGAATTGAACCATCTGTTCCGCCCTTCCGTTCACCGCTGGATGTGCTGGTGCTGTCAGTGTGTGTCGTATGCCCCGTTCTGCTAGGAATTTTTTGAATTCCAGCGAGGTAAATTGGAGCCCGTTATCCGACACGATGACATCTGGGAGGCCATGGGTTGCGAACAGCTTGCTGAGTTCCTTGGTCACAGCCTCCGTGGTGGTGGTTTTCATGTTGCTTATCTCCAACCAGTTGGAGTAAGCATCTACCATGATAAGGAATATATGTCCTTTCGTGGGCCTGGCAAAATCTATATGGATCCTGGACCATGGTCCCCTGGGGTTTTCCCATTCCAGGATTGGTGCTGGGGAGGGCTCGGTCTGGTTTCTTGGCAACATTTGCATGTCACCACCCAAGTCTCGATTTGCTTATCCATCCCTGGCCACCAGGCTTAACTCCTGGCCAGGGCTTTTGTTCTAACTATGCCTGGGTGCCCCTCGTGTAACAACTCCAATATCTTCCCTTGTAACTTTTCTGGAATAACAACTCTATCCCCCCAAAGTACACAACCTTTTTGTAATGACAGTTCTGTTTGCCAATTCCGGAATGTCCTGAATGATTTGTCGTCGTCCTTTTCTGGCCACCCCTTTTCTACCCAATGTAACACCCGCGCCAGACGTTTGTCTTTATTAGTCTCGCGGGCAATGTCTGATGCGGTTATGGGTAGATCGAGCAGAGTCTCTATGCTGAGGATGGCTGTCGTGGGTGCTGGGTCGGTGTCTAGGTCTGGTAACATGCGGCTCAGTGTCTAGGTCTGGTGTGCGGCTCAGGGCATCTGCATGGGTGATTGTCTTCCCCGGTCAGTGTGTGAGCCGGTAGCTGTAGGCGGCAAGGAATTCGGACCACCTTGTCATTCTAGGAGATAGAATGTTCGGGGTGGCCCTGTTCCCTGCCAGGATTCCCAGCAGCAGCTTGTGGTCGATGATGGTGAACGTGCAGCCATAGAGGTACTCGTGGAACCTCTTCTCTGCGGCGATGATAGCCAGGGCCTCTTTGTCCAGTTGACTGTAATTTCTCTCCGGTTTGGTGAGTGTCCTCGAAAAGAAGGCGATGGGTGCTTCTTTTCCGTCGGGGAGCGTGTGGCTGAGGATGGTACCGACATTGAAAGGTGAGGCATCGCATGTGACGGCAAGTGGTAGGGTCTCGTTGTATTGGATTAGGATGGCATCCGAGGTGAGCAGGTCCTTGGTTTTGCTGAAGGCGGCTTCCTCATGTTTCCCTCAAGTCCATGTGGCCGCCTTGTCCAAAAGCCTATGGAAAGGCTCTGCTGCAGTCACCTAGGGTGCCGTCGAACACTTCCTGGAAGTCCCGTGCCAGTTGCTCTTCCCAGTCGGCATCTGCGATGTGGTCGACGCCCGTAACCTCGATCCCGAGTGGTGCGAACCACTGTAGTCCCAAAAGGCTGGGGCGGTCTCGGTCCATGATCATCAGGGGAAGCCTTGCTGTGCAGCCCTTGAAGGTCACTTCAAACAGTCTGGTTCCGACTACCGGGATGCGGTTCCCCTGTAGTCTCTGAGGATTAGTTTCTGGGTTTCCAACCTCCTCTTGTGGATTTCCGGCACTAACCGCCTGATTTCTCGCCAGGCAACCATGGAGAGGTAGGACTCGGAGTCCACCTCCATTTTGCATGGTTTGCCTTTGATGCCCACTTCTACGTATACCTTTCGGGCGTCTGTGGTTGATGAGTGGTCGATGATGACCGTCTGGTGGGTTTCCTCTTTCTGCCGGCTTTCGCTGCTTCGTCGGTTCTGTCCGTCTCGGTTCCAGCGATTTTCAGCTTTGTGGTCTCTGGCACCTGGGGGGGCGTGCCGTCTCGTCTCCGGTTGCTGTGATCTCGCCGACGGGGGCTGTAGGCTTTTCTCAATTGGCAGACTCGGGCGATGTGACCTTTTTTATTGCAGTGTCGGCAAATCGCATCGAAAAACCAGCACTCTGATCGAGGGTGGTCGTCTCTGCACCTGGCACATGTGGTCCCCGACTTACGACTCCGTCGATTGCGCCAATCTCGTCCCGTCCGGAGCCGATGTATTTCTTCTTCCTCGTCCGTGGTGTTGGAGGCGGAGTGGAAGTCGCCATGATGGGTGGTGGTTTCCCAATGGTTTGCTTTTGGGTGGGCCTCGGTCGCCCGGCCTGTCTCGGTGGTTGCAGTGCATTCCCCGGTGTCTGGTCTCCACATTCAATTTGCCAATTTCCGGGTTGCCTCGGCTGCGGTGGCTTCAGCGAGGGCTTCGGCGAGGGCGATGTCACCTTTTGCCATCAGCCGGCTTTGTAGGACTGGGTCTCTGAGTCCGAGCACGACACGGTCCCGCAAAGCCTCGTCCATGTCAAGAACCCGCACATGCCCCTTAGGCTCCGTAGATCAGCCACAAAGTCGCTGATGCTCTCACCTGATTTCTGGTCCCACTGGTAGAAATTGTGCCGCCTGATGAGGGTGGGCATGGTGGGAGCATAGTGGTTTCGGAGCAACGGCTCAAGGTCGGCCCAGTCCATCTCCTTCACGTCCCCGGGTTTTGCGAGAGCTTTTGCCATCTTGAACACTGTGGGCCCACAGTGTGTTAGAAAGACGGCTCTTTTCTTCTGCCCAGTTGCATCCTTCAAGTTGCTACTTTCAAGGAACATTAGGAATTGGTCTGTGTACGATTCCCAGTCTTCAGTAGCTGGGTAAAAGGGTGCGGGTGGTGCAATGCTGGCCATCTTGTCGGTCTCGCTTCCTCAGGACACGTGCTTGATGGGTTTCATCTCGGGATCCCACCTTCATCGCCAGTGTCGTGTCCATCGCGGGAAAGGAGACTCGGAGCCAGTGACTCAGTTTCAGCTCTTTATTAGGTCCCGAGATCGGCTCGGGATTCAAAGGGGAAACAGTGGCTTTTATTCTCTGGCCGCGGCGGCCACGGCCAATGGCACTGCTTTGAGTCTCCCGCGATTAGTTTCCACCAATCACGGGGGATTTGTTACGGGCCAATCAGTGCGGCTCGCTCAGCCAATGAGATCACCGTGCGCTTTGGCCAATCACAGCGCAGCGCTTGCAAGTATGCTAATGACTGTACAGAACACAATAGGCTGTCTAACATGAATAAAATCAAACTGTCAGACATAATGCCAACATATTGACATTGTTTTTGCCCTTCCCTTTGTTTCCTTTGAGAATGTATGAATATCTACAGTTGTGCCTGAATATTGGATATTGGAAAGAGCTTCTGTGTTTGTCTATGCAGTCAGTAAAGTATCTAATTAAACACATCAGGGTACCATTTGTCTGACAAGTTATTTTCTGACACCTGCAATTTGGGATCCTACCAAGGAATTCTGCAGCATTCACAGATGAAACTCCTGACATGTTAATCTAAAAGAGACTGAGGACAAGAAACAACTTGGTTTTCATAGACTATGAATCTCTAAGGACACAGGTTTTTATTTGATGAATTTTAAATGTTGAATTTATGAACTGCTGGGGATTAAAAATATTGTTTTTAGAACATTGGTACATCTTGCAAATGTTGCTCTTGATTATCAATGCAGAGGCCACCCTCTGACTTTTAAAGAGCTAATTTCAGCTAGATTGACAGGTTTAGTACACTGAGAACTAACACTATTTTAATTCACTATAGCTTTTGTGAGTTCTATATTTTATAGAAACAGAAAGAACATAATGATAAAAAAGACAAAGTTAAAGTTTCAAAATTCTCTGTTAACAAACTGTTATTGTAATCAGCTCATAGAAAATTTTCCATGGCATCTTAACCTCTCAAAAATTAACAATAATTCCTCCTGAACCAAATATCCACCTTTGCTTTTGGTTACATCTTTTATCAATTGTTCTCTGATTAAATATAATAAGTTCTCCAAAGTAGAAAAATAATTTTTCTGACTCCATTCTGACTCCATTGTCAAAGACTCCATTGTCAAAGAAGGGAAAGAAAGAAAGAGGTGATACCAAAAGAGGTACCAAATTACACAGTACATCAAAGAATCTTTCATAACAAAATGTAGAGGTCCCAGGCCTTGGATTTGAGACAACAGCAGCCAAATTTGCAAACATATAATTTTCACTTCTCACATCATGAAAATGGTAGATATTCATTGTTATCAAAGCCAAGGTAGAAAGGTTTATGGAGGAAAAAAAACACCTAGTCTGCTTTGACTAATTTTAATAAATGTTGGAGTTATGCAGTGTCTCTCAAACCATGGAAACCATGATGGCAATGCAGTCAGTGACAATTACAGTATGAATGCACTAAGAAATTTGAAACTACTAAAATTAGTTTCATTAAATAAATGAAAAACAATTTTCCTAAGGTACACTGCCAAGCAATTTTTCTTTACTCTGTTGACCTTTATGACCCATTTTGAAGCTTTGAAATAAATATTTCCTCATCAATTTTAAATCATTTCATTTGGCAATCATGGATCCCCCCTCCCCCATCCCAACCTATATGTTCTCAATGAAGCTGAAATTAATCCAGTTTTTGTTGATTTTGTTTCAGGTGATGAGGCTATTACTGCCTGAATAGTGTAAAATGTAATTTATTAATTAATCCTTTTTTTAAAACTGGGGAAACAATTTCAAAGTATGTTTTACTATTTTGTAAAGATATAATTAAATGCTAAATATTTTTATACAAAAATAATTCAAGAGCACTGGAATTTGGGCTTCCTATTCTACATATATGGTTGTCATTGCAAACACAGAGGTTTTAGTACACTTGTCATATACTAATAGAATCTTCTTGTACTTGCAGAATGCTTGAGTCATTCAGCATTGCTGAACTACTAGAGATGGTATTCATGAAGTGACAACTACCTAGGCAGAGTGGGAAGTCAGAACTCCAGTGCCCTGAATTATACTTGCATAAAAAAATTAAACCATTTTTAAATGGAAAACACATAATTACAGCATACTTTCTAAAATAGATTAATATAATAGTAGGAATATTTTGCTATGGTCTTGTTGCACTGATTCTCTTGCACCAGAACAATGTCTGGGAATAAAACAACCAAGGAACTAATTCTGTTTTTCCGTTAGAGGAGAATTCTGACATGCCCTTGGGATAGAATGAAACCTCAGTTCCTGCTCAATTCTCCTGTGATGATTTTTAAAAACAGCAGAAAATGAATGTTCTTTGATGATGTTCAGAAATATTTTCTACTGATTCTGGTATATTAAAAAAATCATGTGATGCTTCCCTTTCCTTTCAATCACTTAATGGTTTCCTGAGAATGTTTGTTGTTGTTTGTTTTTCTGTTTCCCATTCCCCACCTTTCAACTATGGTGCATCAAGTTTCATGTACGTGATCTACTTTTGTGATGACATAGTAACACAAAGTATTCACTAATGCTGGGCAGAAGATTCTAATGTTTTTGTCTTTATCAGTTTTATTTAAAGCATAAATCCAATATTGATAGTCTTTCACAGGAAAATAAAATTTCTAATGGATAGAAGATTGAGTATTTTCCATAGTAAAGAGATGGTTCAAGAAATATCTGTGAATCTCCTGCCTAATATAATGAATAGAATATGAATAGGATAGGATAGAACATATAATGCACAGTGCAACTTACCAAAAATTAGGCAAAGGCAAAATGCAGGCAAGTTTGATGGCGCACATGCAAGATAAGGAGTGACTGGGTGGGGAGGGGTGGGCAGTCCCCAAAGATTAAGGCATTTTTGTATTCTATTCAAATCACTCCCACATTTCCACTGGATACTACTTTTATTGTAAGAATATTGATTTTTCTATATCTGTGTTGGAAATAGAATTCAAAGGTGGTATTCAGCAGGTTCTGACCAGTTCTGGAGAATCTGTAGAGGAAATTTTGAGTAGTTCAGAGAACCAGCAAATACTACCTCTGATTGGAGATTTTACAGTATCCTTTTCCTGCCATGCTCACCAAGCCGCACCAATAGTAAAAAATTGATATATATAATAAGTGATTATTATAAGAACCAATAGTAAAAAATTGATATATATAATAAGTAATATACATATCATTGTCATCCTTCAGTCTCAAAAGACTATGATATCATGCTCTGAAAAGGGGTCCTAAAACAGCAAGGCCAGTTAGAGTTTGGCAATCCCTTTCACATTGAGGACAGATACAATCTGTCTCCTGTCCAGCCCCCAGATTTCACTTGTTCTGGGACTGTCTCTTTGCCTCAGCCTGCTGAACAAGCATCTCCTCGAATTGGAGAAGACAGTGCAGTGTCTTTAGCCTCCAAGCTGAACAATCAAAGTTGCCCAGCTGTTAATATCCATTCCCAAGGCCTTGCAGATATTCTTATATCGCAGCTATGGTCCCCCTCTAGGGTGCTTTCCCTGCACTCATTCTCCATACAGGAGGTGTTTCGGAATCCGCCCATCAGCCATCCTTCCACATTGCTGTTTCAATAATATATACCATGCAAGAAATTCCAGCACATTCCAAGATTGCGCTACTTGGAACTTTGTCAAGCCAGATGAATCCAAGAATACATCGGAGACAGCGTATATGAAAAAGCCTGTTGCCTATCACATTCTTGGGCAAAGCATGTGAGCTATTTTCTCCTTTTAGTGATTCATGAAAGTAACAATTATAGTATGTAGATAATAAAGTCAAAAAAGGGTGAACAACATTTTTACAGAACTATAGATAAGTTGAGGCTGGGTGTGACAAGGAATGGCTGGGAAGGGAGGGGCCAGGTGAGACAACTCTCAATGTGAGTGACATTAAGTTGACCACACCCACTCAGTCACATGACCACCAAGCCATGTCCACAGTCACATGACCACCAAGCCACGCTCGCCAAATAAGCCATGCCCACAGAACCGGTAGTAAAAAAAATTGAATCCCACCACTGAGCCATACTTTCTTTGTAAGTCTGGAAAATATGGTGGCCGCTTTACCGATACAGCTATTCAGCTCAGTGTCTAAAGATATAGATATATATACATCTTTAGGTATGCATACCTTTTTAAGATAAAAAAAACTGATGGAAAATCCATTGCATAGTTTAATTATTTTGTATTTTTTTTACATCCAAGTTTCAGTTGTAACAATTTCTAATGTAAACTTTTTAAAAGATATAAATTCCTTTAATGCATGCTTTTTGGAAACACTTCCAGTATATAATTTTTGTACATAATTTTCCTAAATAAGTGCTCTATTTTGAACACTGCTTTTTCAAATATACACTTTTTGCCAACACTTTTGAGCTGGTAACGACTAGGATTAGCCGACTATAGTCATTGCTGCTAGTCTGTGGCATAACAGAGGCTGCTTTAGTGGATCATGACAATTTGCTCCCATAGAAACCAATGCTAGAATTCTTTAACACTTCTATATTATAGAATAGAATTCATGTACATGACTACAAAGATAATAACTTGAACACTCTAAATCATAACAAACCAATCTGATTTCCTCCATAAATAAAATATCTCCAAAGCAGCATATTTGTATGCTTTCTCTCCCATGGAAGATGATAAGGGGCATTAAACATAACAATATGTACTTCTGATAGAACATGCTTAAATAGTCATAAAACCTATATGCCACAAATCCAAATTAAGACCTAACAACAGAAATTTAATTCCAAAACTAATTGTGGCTCTTCTGTGTGATTCAGGTTAATTTAGTAAATTAATCTTAAAAGCTTTATAATATATGAATAAAAATAAGTATATCCTCTTGAACAGGAATAAAATTTCAACTCTAATTCTATAATTTATAGATAAATTACAACATTGATCAAGGCAGACTTGTTCATCAATAGGAGGAAAAAGTACTTTAGAGTTGACCCAATTATACCTCTGTCACAATCAATTGCAAATAAATTTTGAAAAGCATCAAATTTCTCATAATTTCACAAGTATAAATAAATGGAAATGAGAGTGACAGTACAGGTTTATGAATATATGTCAGAAATGTCATCTGTTTTATTTTACCTTACCTAATTTTGTCTGAAAAAAAATAAAATAAATGTACAACTGATCTACACCACTTTGTGCTTCCTTTTTCTATTGAGATACAAAATAATGTTTCTAGTGGGTCACCTAGAATCATCTGGTGGTTCTAAATCTGCATCACGAGGCTTTAAGAAGTATGATGCATTCAAAGGTGTATGCCTTCATTTCACAAACAGAATCCAATAATACAGAAATATATTCTTGTCCTTTCTTCAACATTCGGGAGATGTATACACTGTCTATGGAAATTCTCAGTCATCCAGGTCATGGTTGTCTCAAAGGTGCTTTTTTAAAGAGGCAACTAGATTTTCTGGTTTTTCTTTGAAGCTATTTCGCTTTTCATCCAAGAAGCTTCAGCTCAGAGCTGAAGAAGCTTCTTGGATGAGAAGTGAAACGGCTTCAAAGAAAAACCAGAAAAGCCAGTTGCCTCTTGAAAAAGCATCTTTGGTATGTATGCACTAAGTTTACAGGGCAACCTAGGAAGGGGCCAGCATGGATTCAAAAGTCTACTCAAGACAAAAATTCCTTGAAGATCTTAGTTTCTCTCATAGCATTCTACTTCAAAGGGTTACTAGATGGGTTTAAACAAGATGGGTGACTACATTTTCTTACACTTTTCTAAGAAAAAGCAGTATATAAATGTCTGCTACTTAAGGGGCAGTAAAGATTAGGAAGATTAATGAAGATTAGGAAGTTGATTTATTCTCCAAAGCACCTCAGACAGGAGAAGAACTTATGGGTGGAAGCTTGTTAAAGAGAGCTCCTACCTGGAGCTAAGGAGAAATTACCTGACACTGAAATCAATCAATGAGACAGCTTGCCTCCAGGAGTTGTGGTTGCTCCAATGATGGAGCAAGAAAGGATTGGACATTCATTTGTATGGGTTGGTATAAGAACTCCAGCCTTGGGAGGGGGATTGGAATAGAAGATCTCCAAGTCCTATAATTAGGTGATTCTGTAATAAATCAACCCATTCTCTGAAACCAGGAACTCAAAGTTTGCCAATATTTACAAAGAAGGCTTCGAATTATTTGTTGGGTTTTTTTTTTTTTTTTGGTATACTATTGTTGACTTTTTTTCTGAATTGTTTTTTGCTAAATCTTGCTAAATCATATTAAATTTAAAAACTATATTAGCTTGAACTAAACAGAAGTTGGAATCAATGTCAAACACTTTTTTTGCAATACATTTTTTATTTTTTCGTTCA
Source organism: Hydrophis major (assembly GCA_033807585.1). Lineage (NCBI taxonomy): Eukaryota > Metazoa > Chordata > Lepidosauria > Squamata > Elapidae > Hydrophis > Hydrophis major. Next base: position 84,466,094 of record CM066343.1, on the reverse strand, counting down.
ACATATCATTGAGTGAATAGTGTGGTTCCAGAATATCTTATATTTTAAAACAAATATGACAATAGTTTTCACCTTTGATACAGTTAACAATCTTATAAGATTTGATCTTAATACACATGTTTTATTAAATTATCAATTATTTAATATTACAGTATGTTATTTTTATGTCAATCTCTATATTCTTAATATCACTTCTTTTACTACAGCTATTATATTAATAATCACATTTGCAGTGTTCAACAAATTATATAATTCTGATAACAATGCACAGATTCATATTAATTTATATTTTTCCATTATTCATCCCCTTTTTAATTTTTAATTGTGCCACTATTATATTTAACAGGTCCCCTTATTTACATTTAACATATTGTACAATTCTAATAGACATATAATTGTTTTTATTTGTTTGTAATCTTTCATTATCTTATGCTATATTACACTATATTATTTTTGTGTCAATCAGATTCCATATATCATTCCTTTTCCTACAATAGAACGTTAATATTCATATCTATTACATTTAACAATTGTAGATCTTAACTAATGGTACAGACATTTATGTGGAATCATAATCTACCCCACTTTAACCATAATTTCACACTTGTATTGAAGCTTCAGTTAATTGTTTCTTAGCTTGTCTCACATATTCCTCTCTAAATTTTCATCTCTAGCTATCATTTCTTGATCATTCCTTTGGAATATTCCTCCCTTCTCTACTATATTCCATTGTCTCATTTTCAAATTATTACTCTTACCCCTATCTTTCTCCCAAAGAATTCTCCCTGAAATTTCAATTGCTATTTAACTTCCCTTAAAGTACTCTCCCCTGGGTTTATTACATCAATCATTATCATTTTTATTTTTATTTCCTTTTTATAATCTCTTTCTGTTTGTTGCTTCATCTGTTCACTTTTTCCGGCTACTTTTCTGATTAACTCCTCCTCTTCCTGGATCGCCTGCTTTCTTTCTGTCATTTACATCTCCATTTCCAGATCTACTTCAATGCTCTGTATTTTATTCAAAACGTCCTCCAATTCTCCTGCCAAAGTATCTTTTATATCCTGAAACTCCAATGCAATTTTTTAGCAAATTCCACTCATCCTTGTTTTTGTTTATACTATTTCTTTCTATCTGATTCTCCAATAGTCCTTTATTCAAACCAAAGTCATTTTTCAGATGAAAAATCTCATGCCCAGGCATCTTTATGTTCTAAAATTAATAGTTCTGTTCTTTTAAATGGTCCAAGGGTAAAACCTTCATAAATTCCTCCACCAATTGAATCTTCTATTATAGCTTTCAGGCGTCTTTTAATAATAAAGTTCTCTTAATTCTTCTTAAACTGGATCTTATCAAAACTTTGAAGATCTGCAGTGCCTTCCTTTGATAGCAGGTGGTGCTCTTAGATCAGTTTTCACTTTTTATTATTACTTTTGTCTTTCTCATCAAGCTTACTAATATTTTCAAAAAATAAATGTTATTTCATTTTTTAAAAATAGATTACAGCATTCTAAAAATGCCTATCCAAAGCTGATGCCTGTCCAATCAGAGTCCAATTTTCTATACTTTTAACAGATTTACAATTTTCTTCCTTTACTTTGCTTTACTTCCTTAAAATTCTACTCCAGTATTAGATCGCAGCCACTTTAAAAATAATTGAGTCCTCTTTTCTGAATCTTCATGTCAAGATTACATTTAAAAGTTCAAGAGATTATCTCACCCAATTCACACACTGTTCATCTCTTCGCTCCTGCACTGTCTTGAGTTTTCAGACTGCCCCCGGCTTCATGGCAGCCATGTTGGTTGCTGCTGCAGATGAGGAGGTTTTCCAGGTCAGAGAGGAGAGATGTGGCTCTCCTTGACCTGCCAGGCAGTCCCCCTTTACTTCACCACCCCTCCAGGGTAGCTATGGCTGTGATTGGAGCCCTCAGACAGAGGTAGCTCAGAATGTGGAGCTCGCAGTCCTAGGCTCTAATGGCAACAGAAGTACAGCCGGAAGTCTAAAATCAGTGTCAAACATTGAACTCAGCTCTATTATGCCCTGCTGTCACAATCTCATAGAATACTTCTATTTCAGGAACTAGTAAACATTACTTTCTCAACCAAACTATTGAATATTTCTCTCTCTCTTACACACACAGAAATAGGCCCCACAAAGAAACAAATATTTTTGTGCCATAGCAATCAAGACAATAAGATCCAAAGATGAGAACAGATAAAAAAGAGGCAAAAACAAATTCAAGGCAGATAACTATGAGCACCAAGTGGGCTTATTATATCAACCAGCTGAAGATAAGTAGATGCTTTTTCTGATGTGGTTCATAAATTTTGTCATCTTGATAAGATTGTAAAGACCTCTGACTTCACTTCCTTCATTAATAAGGCTTCCCTGCCTTACTCTTCCCAAAGTTTTGTTGTTGTAGTTTTGAAAAATACACACTCTATAAATGTCATATTCATAGCCATGAAGCAAATTGCCACAAAATCAGAAGAAAAATGCAATTTTTACTCCCTTTGGCATTTCACATGTCCAAATATTACTGATGCCCAAGGAATATGTCCCACCAAGATGACTTTTAGACTGCAACCTAAAGCAACATTACGTGAAATAAGGATTTATAGTTGTAAATTGTTGGAGGACATCTTTTATAAAATGCCAATTTATGTGCATGATATGCTGAATCTCCACCTCATCTCATCTTAGTTTAGCTTATCTCATCTTAGTTTAGCTTAGCTTATTCTGTCCTATCCTGTCCTATCCTATCCTATCCTATCCATTGTTATTCCCTTGCTCTTTTATAACAAAGAATTGCAATGTTTGCCTGATTTTCTGATAGTGATCTAGTATTTTAAATGTTTGTTTCCAGTTATGTTTCACATTTATGGCTTCAATGCATCCAAAAAAAATACTGAATTAGTCAGTTGAAGCCTACTTGGCCTCCAGTTCTAACAGTGTTAAATGTAATTTCCATAATCTGCAGCCAGCAGGGTCAAGATAATAGCCATCAGCATAAAGGCTCTGCAATGTACAATTTACAAGTTATCTTCTACTTCAAGAATAAAGTTTGCTTTTAGCTAGCTTGCTAACACACAAGATTCATTCACTTTAATCTCAGCATACAACCATCATTCAAATCTCCCATTTTTCTTTTATGAGGTGGGGATCACACCCCCTCTCCAGTGATATGAGTTTTTTTCACATCTGCTCAAACACATTCCCCCTCTCCAAAACACTGGATTGCTGTGAAGCATTTCTAAAGCTTTCAGTTCAGCTCTTCTCCATACCTTCCTTGAATTGTTTCCAATCCTTTTTGCTTACAGCTTATTTTTAGCCTCTCACAGTATTCTCTACAGCTTTGCCACTTCTTTTAACTTTTTGTCTTTCCGCTTCTCTATCCTTTGGGGTAACTTCTTTCAGGGCAAAGTTGAATTTTATTTATTTTATTTTATTTTATTTATTAAAATTATATACTGTCATCTCATCTAAACTTTGCATTCATTTTTTCACAATTATTTTCATAGTACCTACACTACCTCTGCCTTATTACAGCCACACCTGCAATAATTCAGGTGACTACCAGATGGTAGCCCTGGATTAAATTACTATAATCAAATATTGCAGCTTATTTGGATTTGCAGTCAGTATATAATAGCCCTGGCTTAATCCAATTTTTCAATTTTCTTTTTCTACTATAACAAGCAGGTCCACAAATACCATAGTTACAAAGAACTTTGATTGCCAGAGATGATGATGATGACAATTTTACATTACAGTTTTACATTTAAATTAGGTAACTTCCCCAATTTTCCTGATTTAAATTTCAACAACCTTCTTTATGGAATCAATTCTATTCTTCCCCAAGTAGCCAGAGGTGTTTCAAAATGTTAGCTCCTAGATAGCAATAGCACTTAGACTTATACACCATTTTATAGTGCTTTACAACCCTCTCTAAGCTGTTTACAGAGTCAGCATATTGCCCCCAACAATTTGGGTACTCATTTTTACCCACCTCGGAAGGATGGAAGGCTGAATCAACCTGGATCCTGGTGAGATTTGATGTTCATCATTTATATTTCCACAAAGTATTTTTTAATATGTATTTGAATATGATCCCTATAAGCATTTTGAAAAGAAAAAGATGAAACGGCAGTTTTTTGTTCTGAATAATTTACAGCCACATTAAAATTAGCAGATTTGTTTTGTTACAGTCTGCTCTGATAGCATGGAAGCTACTTATGATTTTTATCTCCAAATTTATTAAATATGCAAAGTGGAGTAAATTAGCCAAAATAATTTATATTAAATCTTTCTGGCTCCAATATCATTTGGTTTAATTATTTTTTTTTAAAGACTAACAATAATTTGGTATTATTAATAGGAGATTTTATGGATACAAGGGAAAGTGTTTATGACAGAAGTGATACTTAGGAAACTTTTCCAGCTTGATAATTTTGTGGTAAGAGCACAGAAACTTTTCCTCACAGGTGGTAGAAAAGACCATTGCCAGAAATCAATATCAGTCAGAGTAAATAAATAATGTTGATATATAGGTGCCCTTGTTGTTTCTCAAACAACTAATTATTTGCTTTGTTCCTGGTGATAACTGGGACTATTTGGTGTTGCAAAGACTTAGTAGAAACATTTTCTTACTGGAGAATATAAGAAATCTCTGGGCCAGACTATTTCCTCTCTTGATAGATTAATGTGGTTTTCCCCGTTTCTCTAGTTTCTTTTCTTCTTTGATTACAAAAAACACTCTACAATTGCATCATTAATAGCAAGAGGTCTTTACCCTTGTGGAATGTAAAGGTTACTTGTACTTTGTGTGAAATATTTCTCCCTTTCCCTGATTATAGGATAGTTACATTTCATAGATGCATAAATTACTCTAAGGGGTGGTTGTAAAAACTCAAGGAATGCGTACTGAAGTCAGTTATTTCTTTCTATCACTATCTAAATTCTATCCCTCATTTAATCCTAAAATTGCATAAAAGGTTTCTCTTTGTGCCCTAGTCAATACATGAATGATTGCAGATAACCAGGAAATATGCAGGTTGCTTACTCTGATATATTTCCCATCATTTTAAAGTTGTACTTATGGTTATTTTATTATTGTTTTTCTATCATCCACTAAGCATCAATGCTTTCGCTTTTGCTCTATTTCTTCCCTCGCCTAAGAGCCTCTTTTTTTTTGGCTTACAATATTCAAAACCCACATTTATCTTCTGGACTATGAATTCACAAAATATTTGTTTAAAGGAATAGTAAAAATCTGGAATCAAATGTGACTATCACAGCTATAATTCTTTATGGAGCATCAGGTAAGATTAATTATCAAGGGTCAAAAGGCTAGGTCAAACTCCACTCATTCGTCAGCTGAATGTCATTTTTGTTTTTCCTGTCACCAGATAACTTAAAAAAATTGCAACTCCTTCCTCATTATCTGGGATTGGGCTCCTTCCCTGCCATCCAATATTAATGAAACTTGTTTCACACATGGCCATAATTTCTGTGGCTCTCCTTCGTGTAATTTCCTTCCCTTGCTTTAAATACTTCAGAGAAATGACTGTTTATTTAGAATATATTTTATTAAATAGTGAAATGGGAAAACTGCTTTTCTCCTGGGAACAATATAAATTTATACATCCATTAGAATCATTTAAATTATTAAATATATAATTAAATCATAATTATTCCAAAACAACTTAAAGCAGTGTCCACACATCTTAAACAATACAATCTGCCATCTTTACAATTTGCTTAATATTATATATTAAAAATCTGAGAAGAAAGTGTTAAGTTTTGAGCATGGGCGAGAAAGAATGGAGACAGACCTCTGAACGGTGAACTTCAGCTCTTTATTTACATCGTGACTTTCTCAATTTAACAGCAGTAAAACCCGCCTTATATAGGCAAACCTTGTAACGTTTAACCAATAACGAGCTAGGAACGCTAGCTCTTATAACCAATAAGAACTCTCTGTTAAGGGCCAACCGGATTCCCCAGAACGGGCTAATCCGGTCCGGCTGCTTAACAGCCAATCAGAAGTGCAGGGCCAGAACCCTGCACTTACTCCAAGCTCACACTTTATTAATCTTATTGCATACACAACACCCCTTCACCCTGGCTTCTTATTTCAGGGCGCAGTTACATAGTCCCTTAAATAGGACGGTTGTCTTTTTAGTCTCTTTGATTTTCGTTGTATCGGCTGGTTGCAATCCTGCTGAGGTAGATCATTGTTTGGCAGTGGGGCTGCCTCTGGTTCAGAGTTCACTTCTACGTCGTTGCCCACATTTTCTGCAATTCCCTGAGGTGCAAACATTTCTCCCTCCGGCTCCGCTTCCTGAGTTTCTATTAAATTGTCGCTTCCTTCGAACGGGTTTCCTAGGACTTCATCTTCTTCCGTACCTCCCTCCCCCTCAGTTTGGACATAGGGGAGTTGCGGACTGGTCGCTGCAAGCCATGACCATAATTGATCGATATGCCGTTTCCAAAGTTTATCGTCAAGGCATTGCACAAGGTAGGATCTGGGGCCGGTTACACATACTACTGTCGCTTCCACCCACAACGGGTCGCCCGATAGGTTTTTTGCATAAACCAGGTCTCCTACCTGGAAGGTGCGACAGCGGCCACTGGATCCTAATGGTTTCTCCGGTTCATAAGCCGGGTGCAACCGGTCGAGGTGGGAGCGGAGCTTTTGTCCCATTAGCAGTTCAGCGGGAGTTTTGTTGGTGGCACTATGTGGGGTGATGTGTTGCAAGAAGAGGGTTTGATTGACCTTGTCGTCAATGTTGTCGTAGTCTACCTTTTGCAAGGTTTTCTTCACAAATTGGACTATGCGTTCTGCTCGGCCATTGGTCGCAGAGTGCGCAGGCAAGGTGAACGCATGGCGGATGCCGCAGTCAGAGAGGTACTGCTCGAATGCTAATGCAGTAAATTGTGGGCCATTATCGGATACCAGGACGTCTGGTAATCCGTGGGTTGCAAAGAGTCTGTTTAAAATCTTAATAACCGCCTCGGAGGTCGTAATCGTCATGCGATGAATTTCGAGCCAATTTGAGTAGGCATTGACGGTAAGCAGGAAGGTGTGGCCCTTGGTTGGCCCCGCGAAGTCCAGGTGAATTCAGGACCAGGGTCCACGTGGTGTCTCCCATTCAGTAGGCATGGCTTTTGGTGGGGCGTTGCTGACTTCTTGGCATTTGGGACAAGCTTTAACCCATTGTTCGATTTGCTTGTCAATGTCCGGCCACCATGCGTAGCTTCGTGCAAGGTCTTTCATTCGCACGATGCCGGGGTGGCCATCGTGCAAAGTTCTCAGCAGAGCTTTTTGGAGCCGTTCTGGGATAACAACTCTATTGCCCCAGATGACACAGCCTTTCTGGGACAAGAGCTCGGTCTGTCGAGACTTGAATGGTGTGAAGTCATCTGATAATTGGTCCAATGGCCATCCGCGTTCTACCCAGCCTAGGACTTGTGCTAGGGTGTGGTCGCGTTTGGTTTCTCTCGCGATGTCTCAAGCGGTCAGTGGCGGCGAGTTGAGTGCCTCGATTTGCAACGTGGTTACCGTAGGTGCCGGATCATCGAGACTCTCTGGAAGCAGTGCTCAGCTCAATGCGTCGGTGTGGGGAATGGCTTTCCCCGGGCGGTATTGCAACCGATAGTTATAAGCAGCTAAGAATTCTGACCATCGGGTCATCCTAGGGCAGGGGTCTCCAACCTTGGCTCCTGGAAGCCTGGCGGACTTCAACTCCCAGAGTTCCACAGCTGGCTGTGGAACTCTGGGAGTTGAAGTCCGCCAGGCTTCCAGGAGCCAAGGTTGGAGACCCCTGTCCTAGGGGATAATATGTAGAGAGTCGGCTTATCTCTGGCTATTATCCCTAGCAATGGTTTGTGGTCAGTCACAATAATAAAAACCCTGCCATACACGTATTCATGAAATCTTTTCACAGCTGAGACGATTGTGAGGGCTTCTTTATCAATTTGTCCATAGTTCCGCTCCGTTTTTGAAAGAGTCTTTGAAAAATATGCAACAGGGGCTTCGTTCCCATTCGGCAGTACGTGGCTCAAAATGGCACCCACCCCGAAAGGCGATGCATCACAGGTTACAACTAACGGGAAAGTCTCGTTATACTGCATGAGTACAGAGTCAGAAGTGAGCAGTTTTTTAACATTTCGGAATGCCTGTTCTTCACGGTAACCCCATAACCAAATTGCTTTTTTATCTAACAATCGGTGTAATGGTTCAGTGACAATTGCTTTGTGCGGTAAAAATACATTATAAAAATTGATGAGGCCTAGGAATGCCTGGAGATCGGCCTTGTTTCGTGGCCTGGGAGCGTTTTTGATCGCTTTTAATTTACTTTCGGTTGGGTGAATGCCCTGGCTATCAATCAGGTACTCTAAAAACTCAACACTGTCAGTACACAATTTACATTTGTTTTTTTTAACCTTAAGACCGGCTTCTTGGAATTTTTTTAGGACTAATTTTAAGTGGTCCTGTAAGATTTTTTTGGTAGGGGCTGCAATTAATACATCGTCAAAATAGGGAACCACGCCCTTAATTCCTTGCAATAACCTTTTCATAAGGCTCTGAAAGATCCCCGGGGCTACACTAACTCCGAATTGCAGCCAGGTACATTTAAAGGCACCTCGGTGCATCACAATAGTTTGGGCCTGTGCCGTTTTTTCATCTACTGGTAATTGCTGATATGCCTGAGCTAAATCCAATTTAGCGAAAACTTTCCCGCCCCCCAGGGAATGGAGGAGGTGCTGCACCACCGGAACTGGATACACGTTCTGCTGCAGGGCGTGGTTCAAGGTGGCCCGGTAGTCCCCACAAATTCGGATTGACCCATCTGGCTTAATGGGTGTTACAATAAGGGTTTCCCACGGGGAGTGATCGATGGGCTCCAACACCTCCTGAGCTATCAGTTTGTCGAGTTGTTCGTTGATTTTCGATTTTAAGGCAAACAGAACTTGACGGGGCTTCAAGCGAATGGGAGCTACTTTTGGATCTAGGCTGAATGAGATCGGGGTCCCCTTGTACTCGCCTAAGCTGTCCGTGAAGACATCTCTGAACTCAAAGATAAGGTCTTCCTCCCAGTCACAGCCACCAACTAGGTTTACGCTGGCCACTTTAATGCCGAGTGGCGCGAACCATTGGAAGCCCAGTAGGCTAGGCCTATCTCTATCGATGACCGTTAAAGATAAGTATGCTGTGTGCTTCTTGAAAGAGACTCGGACTCGGCAGGACCCGACGACGGGGATTCGATTCCCCTGGTAGTCCTTGAGGATGAGGCATTGGAAACAGAGATCTTGGCATTGAATTGTGGGGATGAGTTGCTTGAGTGTCTTCCAAGACACCATCGAGAGGGACGATCCCGAGTCAACCTCCATGTGGCAAGGCTGGTTCTCGATGGCTGGTTCTCCGTGACTCGGATTTTCTTAGTGTCCAAGGCTGAGGCGTGACTGATAGTGATAGTATGGTGAGCCTCTTCTCTTTGCAAAGCTCGATTTCTGTAGGAGTGGTTTACTGGCTCTCACCTTATAGGACGGTTTCCTGTCGATTGGTGATAGTTAGCCCTTTTTGAGGCCTGGCTGGGTCTTGGCAAGCTGCGGCAGACACATCCGATGTGGCCTCGTTTCCCACACTCATGGCAGAGAGCGTCGCGGAATTTGCATTCGGACCTGGCATGGTTGGCTCCACAGCCAGCGCAAGGGCGTAAGGGCTTTGGGTGAGGGTCCCGGTTGGACTGCAGTCGATGGACCCCTTCTTCGTCGCTGTCTGACGACGAAGAGAGGTCTTCGTGGTGCGTTGTCACGAGCTGCCCTTCTGAACTAGGTGAGATTTCGCTGGCCGGTGGTGGTACCGGAGTGTGGTTTCGGCGTAGTTGTGCAGCCGACTTCTTGGTTGCTTCCGCTGTGGTAGCATCAGCGATGGTGTCGGCAAGGCTGATGTCGCCTTTCACCATCAGCTTGCTTTGGACGCTTGGGGCATTTAATCCCAGAACTATGCAATCTCTTAGTGCTTCTTCTAGATCGGTGAATCTGCAGAGGCCTCCCAAATTTCAGAGATCTGCTATGAAGTCGGCCACGCTTTCTCTCTTTCGCTGGCTTCTTTGATAAAACTCGTGGTGTCTCACGAGCGTAGGCATGGTCGGAGCGTAGTGGTCTCGCAGGATAGGTTCAAGGTCGTCCCAATCCATGACCTTCACTTCTCGGGGTTTGGCTAGTGCTTTAGCCATCTTAAATATGGTTGGACCGCAATGCGTTAGGAACACCGCCCGTTTCTTTCCTGGTGTGGTGTCCTTTAAGTTGTTTATCTCTAGGAACATTTGGAAGCGATCCATGTAGGACTCCCAGTCCTCTTGGGTTGGATCGAACGGAGCGGGTGGTACGATGCCGCCGGACATGGTTCTGTTGTTGGCGTCGTCTGTCACGTGCTCGGTGTTCTTCGAAGTTTCGTTGGTTCAGATATCTTTATATCCCACCTTCGTCGCCAGTGTTAAGTTTTGAGCATGGGCGAGAAAGAATGGAGACAAATCTCTGAACGGTGAACTTCAGCTCTTTATTTACATCGTGACTTTCTCAATTTAACAGCAGTAAAACCCGCCTTATATAGGCAAACCTTGTAATGTTTAACCAATAACGAGCTAGGAACGCTAGCTCTTATAACCAATAAGAACTCTCTGTTAAGGGCCAATCGGATTCCCTGGAATGGGCTAATCCGGTCTGGCCGCTTAACAGCCAATCAGAAGTGCAGGGCCAGAACCCTGCACTTACTCCAAGCTCACACTTTATTAATCTTATTGCATAAACAACAGAAAGGTCATGAATTCTGAATAATTCTGAAAAACTGTGAATAGAAATTATTCTTTGGTGATAAGATGAAAGTCACCTCTATAAACAAGTATATTAGTCCCGCAATACATGCCATAGCTTTTGCTATTTCCTGCAGTTATAATCTTTTTAATTTAGGAAATCCCTGAATAACAATTAAAGTACCGTACATAGGTTCCAAAATTGAAAAGAAATATTTTCAAAAAGGATTATTTGCTTTGTAAAGTAATAAAAAGTCAATAGGTTGGCTTTATGGTTATGCTTTCATCAGAGAACACTGTTGCTTTTGATTTTCTCTTATAGGATCCACGAGGATAGATAAATAAAGCTAAGAATGATTGATAGATAATATTTACAACTGCAGTACTCCGCTAAGTGATACCAGAGTGGATGGAGATCTTTATTAGTACTGAATGGTTGTAGCAGAAAGCTTTTGTATTTTAAATGGGCCCTATAACCTTAAAGTTATTGCTGGAGACTCTTTTTAAAATACCAGAAGAATTTTTAAATACCAGAAAAATGGTTTACTTATAATAGTGAAAAGAAAAATTAAAAATGGTTGCAATCAAATAAAGAAACATCATTTTTAGTTTACTTTATGTAGGTGAATGTGTTTCTAGTCTTTTCTGTAGCACTGATCTGGAAAGGGAAGAAGTAGACCTGGAATTATGTGGAAGGTTCAGTGCATACAAAATAAAATGCTGAAATCATAGAACAATAAGAAATACTTCAGTTTACAGAAAACAATTACTTAATCCTCACTTAATGAAACTGGACTATATAAAGTCTCTGATGAAGCATGTAAGTGTAACCTACTCCTTATTCTAGGCTTTTGATATAAAGATTAATCTTTTTTTTTCTGGAGTAATTTTTCCTACAGCCTTTCAAATTACTTGGAGATTCATAATGTAATTATAGACTAGGATCTCAAATTGTGTTAAACCATAAGGACCTTAACTTGGATTCTCTGAATATAATCTGAAATTCAAAGCATAGAATGAAAGAGTACCACAGAAAAATATCAAAAATGGTTATATTTACTATGTTCAAAATAACATGAAAATAATCAATATATCTTCTGCTCAGTGAAGACAATAAAGTATTACTATAGATAGTCCTCAATTTACAACCACAATTGACCCCAAAATTTCTGTTGCTAAGTGAGACATTTGTTAAGTAAGTTTTGCCTCATTTTATGATCTTTCTTGCCACAATTGTTAAGTGAATCATTGCAGTTGTTAATAATATGGTTATTAAGTGAATCTAGCTTCCCCATTGATTTTGTTTGTCAGAGGTCCAAAAGGTAATCGCATGACCCCAAGACACTGCAACCATCATAAATATGAGTCAATTGTCAATCATGGCAATGCTGCAATGGTTGTAAGTGTGAAAATTGGTCACAAGTCACCTTTTCAGTGCTGTTGTAATTTTGAACGGTCACTAAATAAATTGTTGCTTTAATACCAGGATTACTGGTATTAAAAAAAGGACCCAGATATATTCAATTTCTACTTTGGTTCTATAGAACAAGTTGGTGTAAATACTAGTAGGCAGCTGTAAGAAGCAGGATAAAGAGGCAGCGTTGAAAGGACAAAGACATGGTCAAAGAATATCTGTTTTCATGGAATGTGATTAAATCTCTAAAACAGTGGCAACTTAGATGTCAGCCCATCAGTGTAGGTCAAATCAGAAAACAGACACTATAAGAAACACTATGACTCTGTTAATGTAGGTATAATAATCTGAACAAAAAGCCCCTTGATTTTATTTTCCTCTCCCTCCATCTTATATAAAAAATAACGAAGATGTGATGATTTTCAGTTTCTTTCGCATGTGTTTTTGTTTTCTTGGTTAGAATATGCTTTGCTGATGGTCTCTGCATATCTTCTCCAAAGTTACTTTTGTGCTTTTTTATACTGAGACACTGAAGGAAGTAGTTAATAGTTTGGTCAAACTTTTATATAGTATCTGGATAATCAAAATCAATTCCATCATCAAAAAGGAGAAAAAATATTCAAGAAATGATTGTTAGTTTGCCAGATATTAAAACCTAAAGAAGATTTTACATCAGATCATAAAGTGTTCAGTTAAAAAAATACCTTAGTAAAATATGGAAATTTTCAGAAGTCAGTCTAAATTTGTTAAGAATAAACCATCTTACTTTATCTGTTGATAAGATAGAGTTCTTAGTATTATGAGAATGCTGTAAATATAAGGCAGTCAGGGTTACAGGAAAGTTGGTACAAGGCAGAAAATGTTACATTTGTTAATCTATATATTGTAGGAAACAGATAATATCTTCAGATATTGTAACTTTAAAAAAAAGTTTGCATTTTGAGAAGAGATGGGAAGTACTTTCCAAAACTACCAGCTCCAGTATTTAATTTGTTCATTTAATAGGATAGAATAGAGGAGAAAGCTGTCATTTTAGGGAGAGTATCTCAGAATTTGCATGTGGGACGGCAAAGAAGAAATGCCATAGGTTTGCCACCACTGATTTAGGATAAGGTTCAAATTTAATCAAGGATCTACTAACCTGAATAAGGCTTAAATTACTCATGACCAAACTAAATTAAACTACACTGGCTTCCATTGAAGTATTCTAATAATATTTAATTGGTATCCAACACATGGAGTAAAATCCTATTCAATCAAAGTAATGGCTCAGCATTAATTTACTTTGACCTGTAATATTTTATTACAGAATAATCTTTTTTTTTTCAAATGCAGCAAATCTTAACCCTTTCCATCCTGACATTTTTTTCATTTTTTGATTGTTCTATTTCTTTCAGCTTCTGCTAATTTGTATTGTTTCATGGCTTTAGATAATGTAATTTCTACATACCAAAGGGACAAGAAAATCCACCCCATTATGAGACAATAATTTAAGATTTGTTTAGGAAACACTGTAAGATGTAAATTACATCCTATACATTGATTGCTTGTTTTTCATTCTGCATTTTAGGTACAATCAGTGAAGACTTTGAACCTAGCCAATGAAGAGTTAACTGAACTTTCTCTAGTAAACAGCTCTTCCCCACATGTCCTCAGAGATGATTATAATTAATTTGATCTTCTCCAGTCATTAACTCTGATTCATAGTGAGCTCTCAAATACAGCACTATTAATTCACTAGAGATCAGTTCTCAGGATTCATTTAGTTAAGCAGCCCTGTTGGATTACATTTTAAAAACTTTAAAATGGTTTGCAAGTGGTGTCTGTTTATAGAAGATTACTTTAATGGAGTCCAACAGGGATGAAAAATCAACCATGTTATTCAGAGTAGAATCTTTGCTGTTTAAAAAGCATTTCGCAAAAAAATCTTAAGTAAGAGAAATGGAAAAATCAATTAAACATTTATTGACGCTTCTAAAAATATTTTTTTCTATTTGTTCATATCTTGACAAAATAACAATATGAAAACTGTTTTTTTCAGATAGAGATATAAACATCTGAAATCAGTTAGCATGTTGTTACAGTTTGGGGGTAGTTGGAAAAGCTTAGCCATATATATTTTCAGATAAGAAATGTGCTCCACAGAGGTATAGTTCTCATTTGCCCATGCTTTATTGATAGTATCAGTTGCTATAGTTTGGTTTTTTTGTGTAGTTCTATTGCATGGCTTGTACTGGAAAGAAACAGAAGTTTCTGAAGCAGCTTATAGAATGGTTCACATAGCTGTCTACAGATTGCAAGCTACTAAGCTCAGGTACCTTGGTGGATATTTCCTGCAGTGAGATCTGTCTGCAGCAATGTATATCCAGATGCTCTCCTTTTAGTAGTGCACTGTAATGTAAGAATGACATTGGCAGATAGGAAGAAGAGCCACAGCCTAATATCAATTTGATAAGAAATATTTGAGCCTGAAGGAGAAAGATAGAAAAAGATTAGAATTAGAATTAGAAGGAACCCTCCTTAGTTTTCAGGAGAGTAAAAGCAAAAAAAAGAAGGGGTACTTTCAGAATTGCAAGATTCTGTTCATGAAACTTTACAATAAAGGATTAGCTGGCAAGATTTTATCCTCCCTTAGGGTATACTTGGGCTTCCGAGATAGGGCGTCGATGCATTGATTCCCTCCACTCGGAACATAGGTCACCTGGAAATCAAATCGAACAAAGAATAAGGACCATCTCACCTGACGCTGGTTCAATGTCTGAGCTGTATGTAGGTGTTCCAAATTGCGATGATCTGTCCGAACCCCGATTTGGTGACGAGCCCCCTCCAGGTGGTACCTCCATGTCTCAAAAGCGACCTTAACTGCCAATAGCTTTTTGTCCCAAATCATATACCATGTTTCTCACATAATAAGGCCGGGCCTTATTTTTTTTTGACCCCTGAAAAAATGGCTAGGACGTCTTTTCAGGGGTGACTTAATACCCCCCTTGCATCCTCGGGTGGGTGGGCGGGCAGCAACAGCTTGAATATTCGGGAGGCCTTCAGGTTTGGGCCACCGTTGCTTTCCCTTCTCCCTTGCTGCCGCGGCGTTAGGCATTTGGCGCAGCCACATGCGGCCAGTCACGGCTCCTCCCTTCAATCGGAGCCCCGAGGAGATACTTGGCTTCAGGTGCTCCGGTCTTCCCTTTGCTTTCGAAGGTAAAACGAATTATTTTACAAAGCCTCCCCTGCCCGAGAGGTCAGCCCAACCCCACATGGAGAGGCTAATTTCCCGGGGCCTCTTCCATTCCTCCCCGACCTTCCTACACTGTGTGCCTCTGATGCACCAGTCCCTTCAGCCCAGTGAACTCTTCCAACTCAAAGAAAGGCCAGGCGGGCGGCTGCGGAGCAGCAGCAGCATGTCTGAGCTGCTCGCAATGGAAACAGCCACCACCCTTAGCCCGACGTGGGGAGAACAAGCGAGGTTAGTGCCCGCCAGCCTGTCCTTCCCACCTCCGTGGCTCAGTTTCCCCTACCGGCGCGTCCTCCTTTCGTGCGGAGGGTTTCGGGGGAAGGCGCTCGCCCGAGAGGATCTCTCCCCACAAGGTCAACATCTGCGCTGCGGAGGAGAGGGCAGGAGGTTCCTCCTGCTTGCTGAGAGGTGAGGAAGCCGCGGCTCGCCCAGTGAGATTTGGAAACGAGGGGCAGGAGGAGGCACGTACACACCCACGGCTCACTTTCCCAGCTCTGCCCAACTCTTATGGCTCTGGCGTGGTCCTGGCAGGATGAGCGGAGGGTCTGGTGGGGAGGTGCTCACTGCCCGCAGTGTAGGGAGGTCGGGGAGGAACGGAAGAGGCCCTGGGAAATTAGCCTCCCCACGTGGGGTTGGGTTGCCCTCTCGGGCAGGGGAGGCTTTGTAAAATAATTTGCTTTACCTTCGAAAACAAAGGGAAGACAGGAGCGCCTGAAGCCAAGTGTCTCCTCGGGGCTCCGGTTGCAGGGAGGAGCCCTGACTGGCTGCGCATGGCTGCGCCAAATGCCGCGGAGTTGCTCTAAACACTGTGGCAGCAAGGGAGAAGGGAAAGCAATGGTGGAAGGTCTCCCGATATGAAGTGCCCCACCAACACAGGCAGCACCATATCTGGGCATGCAACAAAAGTACTTCCTAACGGCAAGCCCCCCCCACCAACCCGCTTCCTCCCCATTTCACATGTTTAATATGGGGCTTAATTTGGGGACAGGGGCTTAATTTGATTTTATGCCAATAAAACATGGTGGAGCTTCCTATTGGTGGAGGCCGTATTGCTGGAGAAACATGGTAGTTGTGCTCTGGAGCCAACAACTTCCGTAAATAATAAGCACATGGGAACAAGGTGCCTGCAGGAGCATAGGCCTGGAGGAGCACCAACAGCCACATCGGAAGCATCTGTTTCCACCATAAATGGCTGACCTGGATCAGGGTGTTTGGGGATAGGCTCGGAAGCAAAGGCAACTTTCAACGCCTCGAAAGCTGCCTGCTCCTCAGCACCCCAATAGAACTTCTCCCCCTTCTTGAGCAGATTAGAAAGGGGAGCAGTCAAGGTAGCAAAGTGGGGAATAAATGTGCGGTAGTAGTTCGCAAACCCCAACAGTTGTTGCACATCCTTAACCCGCTGTGGAGGTTCCCACACCTGCAACGATTGTACTTTTTCTGGGTCCATTTCCACCCCAGTAGGTGAAATATGATGTCCCAAGAAGTCAATCATGGTTTGTGCAAACTGACACTTCTCATGTTTAGCAAACAGGTGGTTATCACGTAAACATTGCAACACTAGCTGCACATGTTGCCAATGTTCCTGCAGGGAGTCTGGGTAAATTAAAATGTCATCTAAATAAATGACCATGAATTGATCCAACAAATCACAGAAAACATCATGCATGAAATGCATGAACACAGCTGGGACATTGTTAATCCAAAAGGCATCACATTATACTCAAAATGCCCATACCTCATCTGGAAAGCTGTGTTCCACTCGTCCCCTGCATGAATGCAAACCATGCAAATCCAACTTTGTAAAGATCTTAGCTTGACGAAGCCGCTCAATGAGTTCAGGGATGAGGGGAAGCAGGTATCAATTCCTCACTGTGATTGCATTCAACTTGCAGTAATGACAACACAAACATATCTCCCCCGATTTCTTTTTTACAAAAAGCACCAGTGCAGCCAATGAGGCAGTAGAAGGCTGGATAAACCCTTTCCGGAGGTTCTTGCAATAAAATCCCGCAACGCGGCCAAATCCAGTTCCAATAGGGAATATATCCGACCCACCGGCAATTTTACATCGGGCAACAAATCGATTGGACAGTCATACGCCCAATGCAGAGGCAACTGTTCCACCTCCTTCTCCCCAAACACATCAGCAAAGTCCACCAACTCCACAAGTAGATCCAGGTCCATGGGCGTAGCCACACTCCCTGCACAGGAGCGCAAGCAATGGTTGTCACACTTCCTATCAAGAAACTTCACTGTTTTATTAGGCACAGTTTAAAGTCACAAAAGTAAATAATGAGGCAAAAAGAAAACCAAAACAAACCATTGATGAGAGTTCCAAAGCAAGCCAAGATCATAAACTCCAGGAAAATAACCGAGAAAAGTCAATGGGAAGAACGCCAGCAAAGATAAGCCTCTTTCAAGGAAAACATTACACTTTGACTCCAGTAATTCTAACTGCACAGTTACAAACTTATATACATAGCTCCCAGCTGCAAGCCACGAGGAGGATCATGGTAATCTCCTCTTGAGTAGACCTCGCTTTTCCCTGATTCCCTCCTCCCTGCATGATCTAGGATGGATAGGGGTAGGCCTGGATCCTCCTCTGACTGCTCAGCCGGCATCTGCTGTTCCCCGGCCTCCTCCACCAGCTCTGGAGCCACACTCCCACTCCCTGTTGGCTGTTCCTCCTCTTCCTCAGAGTCACTCTCCATCAGGGGCATTACAAAAGGTCATAATAAAACAGGCTAATTTGCTTATGTTACAGTTACATTCAAACAGATTTAGTTGGAATCAATATATCTATAATGCTTTCCCAGTGCTGCTACAATACAATGTATCTTTCTTAATATATTGCATCTATATTGATTTATTTATTTGTATCTTGTCTTTATTATTTTTAATTTATTATTATTAATTTACATTATATTTATTTCAAGGCAGCAAAAATATCCAACACATCTTCCTCCTTCTATTTTCCCCAGAACAACTACCTCTGGAGTGGGGTAGGCTGAGAGTGTGACTGGCTCAACGTCACCATAACTGTAACCCAGCTAGCTTTCATGGCTAAGTAGACTTGAACTTATGGTCTCCTATTTTCTAGCTTAGTACCTTAACCAATAACCAAAGTGGTTCTCTCAGTAGTCCCAACTACTAGATCAAATAATAAATTTCTTAATTTCACAAAATTTAATTTTCTTGTCCTGCACTTAATATTTTGGTTCATTAATTTTTCTTCTTAGCTTTGTACATGTGGATATTTCACATACTATTCAAAATCTAAAAGATCCAGCAGCTTTAACATGTTGCATATCTTCTGGACCTCCAAATAAAGTTGATGTTTAGCAAAAGATCATTAAACACAACTTGTGGTAAAGCTAAATACACCAAGACACTTCAGTTAGTGATATTACATTGTCCTTCTATCAAGCAATCATTCTGTGCCAAAGGTTGTCCTTGACTTACAACCATTCATCTAGTGATCATTCAAAGTCTTCTAGCAAGCAAAGTCAAAGGGGAAGCCAGATTCACTTAATGACCTCCTGATTCACTAAACAACTTCAGTGATTCACTTAATAGCCACGGCAAAAAAGGTCATAAAATTGGAAACTATGTAAGTTGTAGTAATAAGTTGAGGGCTGCTTGTATTTTGGTTGCAGAAAATAATAGTAATGTTTATATTCCACCTCTACTATACCATGTTTTACAAGTGTGCCCATAGTTCATATATATTAGAAATAAATTTGGCAACCATAATAGAAATTAATGTTCTGGATTGTTTTAAAATGTTGAATTCACTTAAATTTTATGTATTAATTTTTCAAATTTCTACTTCACTCATCACAGCTCGGTGGTTTATAAGCAACATAATAGTATAAAAATCTGACTAAACTAAATTAATTTTTTTAAAAAATAACATGGCCAGAAGGTTGACAAGATGGAGCCAATGTCCTCCAGCTACCAGGCATACCAGGGTTATATAAAACTCTTCGTTCCCATATTAATTACTATAATTAGTAAATTACTGAAATATTAGGACTACAGGAAGAAACTTAAGTATGTTTCTGCTATTATCTTGCTAAGCAATAACCACATGCAGAGAGATAAGAAGAAAAATTAATGAGCCAAATATTACTAGTGGGACAAAGAAATTAATTTTTGTGAAATTAATGAATTTATTATTTTGTTAAGGAATTTTTATTTTAATTGAAATGGATAATATATAATTAAAATTACAAAGTCATAATCATTCCTTTAAAATATTGTTGAACATAGAAGGACATTACAGCAGGTGGTATTCATTCTGATCCTCTTAGGATGCCTAAGCCACTTTGGTAGTGATTGGTAGTGTTGGTGGGCATATTAAAAATGTCAAAATAGTGGTTGTTGCTATCATGATCTTTTGGAGTCTCGCTGAAGATGCTGTTAAAGGGTGATAGAGCACATGTTGGCAACAGTGTCAGACACACGCCATGCCACTGATGATGACTTGGAGATTCTGAACTTTAGCTTCAAAATCCAGGCATTAATGTAAGGAGCTTTCACTATTCTCTGTCTCTTTTATTCCAAATACTGAGAAATTATCTAAATAATTCCTAAGAAACTCTCCTCCTCTCCTGTGAGACTGAAAATGAAAAAGCTATTTCAAGATTTTGAAAACAGAATCTTGCTCTTAACTCTGAAAACATACCTTGAATACAAACCCTAATTCTGAACAGTGTCAAATAATTTGAAAAACCATAAATGAATACTTAATAGTAAAGAAACTCTAAAGCCCATAGAAAGATGTTATTGTTCTAAAAACTAATTTTGAAGACTGCAATGGGTTTTACCAGTCTGAATATTCCATTAGTTATTTCTTGCTTGTTTTGAATAATTTAGCAATAGCACTTACACTTATATACTGCCTCACAGTACTTCACAGCACTCTTTCTGAATAGTTTACAAATGTCAGTGTTCTGTCCTTAATTAGCATTCTTGAGATCCCCGCGCTTTGATTGGCCAAAGCGCGGGGCTCTCTGATTGGTCAGGCGAGCCGCACCGATTGGCTCGCTGAGAATCTCCCGCAATTGGTCCATTCGGATCGCGGGAGATTCAAAGCGGTGCCATTGGCCGCGGCTAAAGAAATAAAAGCCGCGGGCTTTTTCCTTTACGCCAGTTCGGTTCCAACTTTCAATAAAAGAGCATGAATTGAAGTCACCGACTCCTGGCATCATTTCGCGGACAGAACACTGGTGACGAGGATGGGATCCAGACCCTGAACCGAACCACGTGTCCGACGGAAGCCAGACGAACCACCACGATGGCAAAAATTGCACCCCCCGCACCCTTCAACCCCGCCACCGAGGACTGGGAATCGTACTCCGACCGATTCCACATGTTCCTCGAGTGCAGCAACCTGAAGGACGCCACCGGCCCCATGAAGCGCGCCGTCTTCCTGACCCACTGCGGGACCGAGGTATTCAAATGGCCAAGGTGCTTGCCAAACCCGCCGATGCAACCGCGATGGACTGGGACGTCCTCGAGCCAATACTTCGGCGGCACTACGCTCTAGAGGTACGCATCCTGATCCGACGAAACGAATTTTACCATCGGGACCAACGGTCGGGTGAGAGCTTCAGCGACTTCGTCGCCGAGCTACGGCGCCTAGGGGGGCTTTGCAAATTCGACAACCTGAACAACGCCCTGCGAGACCGAATCGTGCTCGGTTTGTGGGACCCTGTCCTCCAGAGCTGGCTGATGGCCAAGGGCAACATCAGCCTAGCAGACACCCTCACCGCAGCCGCAGCCGCCGAAGCAACCCGAACTTCCACCGACCGCATGCGCAGACCGAACACTGGGGATCGCAGTGGAAACAACAACCCGGCAAGGTCGACCGAGGCCCAACCCGAGATGACCACCCACCAGGGCGACTTCCACTTGGCATTGGGCACTTCAGATGACGAGGAGGACGTCCATTGCCTCCAGACAGGCCACGACCCACGGAACCGGCGGGGTCGTAAGTCGAGGACCAACTGTGCCGGTTGCGGCGGCGACCACCCCAGGTCGGAATGCCGGTTTTTCGAATCGATCTGCCGGCATTGCGACAAGAAGGGACACATCGCCCGTGTCTGCCGCCTAAACAAGAATCGCAGCCCGGCACGATGGGACCAGAGCGACCGGAGGAGAGAGAGCACACCACCCCGGACCAGAGATCGCCCCTCGGACAACAGATGGGACCAGAACGGACGATCCCTGTGAGGCGGCGATAACCGGCGAAGAGAGGAGACCCATCAGACGGTCACCATCGGCCACACCATCACCAATGATGCCCGGAAGGTCCACGTGGAGGTAGGCATCGAGGGCCAGCCATGCAAAATGGAGGTGGACTCCGGGTCCTACCTCTCCATGATAGCATGGCATGAAATAAAGCGCCTGGTGCCTACCCTCCAAAGGAGGAGCCTAGACAGCCAGAGACTCATTGTGAAGGACTACCAGGGAAACCGCATCCCAGTAGTCGGAACCAAACACTTCAACATCACATACAAAGGGCACACTGAAAGACTTCCCCTGACAATCGTCGACCACGACCGCCCAAGCCTATTGGGACTGCAATGGTTCGCCCCGCTCGGCATCGCAGTCACGGGAGTCGACCACGTCACCGACGACAGCTGGGAGCAGCAACTGGCCCGGGAATTCCAAGAGGTCTTCGACAGAAACCTAGGCAAGTACCGAGGGCCCCTTATATCTTTCAACCTAGATCCAAACGTCCCCCCAAAATGCCTGAAACCAAGGCGGGTGCCATTCGCACTTAAACCCAAGATAGACGAGCAAATTGACAAGCTCGTCAAGCAAGGGGTCCTACAGCCCATAGACCACGCCCGGTGGGAGACCCCCATAATCACCCCGATCAAGCCCAATGGGTCGGTGAGGATCTGTGGGGACTATAAGACCACCCTAAATGGCGCGCTACAACAAAGCGCCTACCCCGTCCCAGTAGTGCAACACCTACTGCACTCACTGGGAGGGGGCAAGGTTTTCGCCAAGCTCGACCTCGCCCAGCCATACCAACAGTTGCAAGTCGATGAGCAAACGGCAGAAGCGCAAACCATAGTCACCCACCGGGGAGCATTTAAATGCAACCGACTCCAATTCGGAGTCAGCGTGGCACCGGGAATATTCCAAAGCCTAATGGAAAGACTACTGCAAGGCATCAAGGGGGTGGTACCTTACTTCGACGACGTTCTAGTGTCGGCAGCCAACCAAGCCGAACTAGAGGGTCGCCTAAGGGAGGTCCTAACCAAATTTAAAGAGACCGGACTAAAAGTCAAGAGGGAGAAATGCCAGCTATGCACGGAACGGGTAGAATTCCTGGGATACCTCCTAGACCGTCACAGCATTCACCCCACAAACCAAAAAATCAAGGCCATCAAAGAAGCCCCCACACCCAACTCAAAGACGGAACTACAGGCATTCCTGGGGCTACTTAACTTTTACAATGTTTTCCTGCCCCAAAAGGCGACGGCGGCAGAGCCCTTGCATAGGCTCCTGGACAAGGCGGCGACCTGAACTTGGGGGAAACGTGAGCAAGCCGCTTTCCAAAGAACAAAGGACCTCCTCACTTCGGACGCCGTCCTTATACAACGAGACCCTACCTCTGGCCGTCACATGCGACGCATCACCCTTCGGCGTCGGCGCTGTCCTCAGCCATACCCTCCCCAACGGAAAAGAAGCGCCCATCGCATTCTTTTCAAGGACCCTCACCAAACCGGAACGGAACTGTAGCCAGCTGGACAAAGATGCTCTGGCTATCGTTGCCGCCGTAAAACTATTCCACGAGTATCTCTACGGCCAGACTTTCACCATCATAACTGACCACAAGCCGCTGCTGGGAATCCTTGCAGGAAACCGGGCCACCCCGAACATTCTGTCTCCCCAAATGACAAGGTGGTCCGAGTTCCTGGCAGCCTACAACTACGGACTCATACACAGACCGGGTAAGACGATCTCCCATGCAGACGCCTTAAGCCGCTCGCCGCTACCGGAACCTGACACTGACCCAGCACCCACGACGACCACCCTCAGTATAGAGACTCTACCCAACCTGCCCATAACCGCGTCAGACATTGCCCGAGAGACTCATAAAGACAAACGTCTGGCGCGGGTGTTGCATTGGGTAGAGAAAGGGTGGCCGGAAAGGGACAACGACGAGTCCGTCAAAACATTCCAAAACCGCCAAACGGAACTATCGTTATTAAAAGGGTGCATACTATGGGGGGATAGGGTGGTCATTCCAGAAAACCTACAAGGGAAGGTTCTGGAACTGCTACACGAGGGGCACCCTGGCATCGTTAGAAGTAAAGCCCTGGCCAGAAGTTACGCTTGGTGGCCAGGGATGGACAAACAAATAGAGGCCTGGGTAGCAAGGTGCCAACGATGCCAGGAAACTAGGCCAAGCCCACCCACAGCACCCGTCCTAGAGTGGGAAACCCCAAAGGGACCTTGGTCTAGGATTCACATAGACTTCGCCGGGCCCACAAAAGGACACACCTTCCTCATAACAGTTGACGCTTACTCCAACTGGCTGGAGGTAAGCAACATGAAGACGACAACCACGGAGGCCATGATCAAGGAACTCTGCAAACTCTTTGCAACACACAGCCTCCCAGACGTCGTCGTTTCCGACAACGGGCCCCAATTCACCTAGCTGGAATTCAAAAAATTCCTAGCGGAAAGGGGCATCCGCCATGCGCTGACAGCACCGGCGCACCCGGCGGCAAACGGTTGGGCGGAACGGATGGTCCAATTCACTAAGAAGACCATCCGGAAAATAGACCACGGGGAGATCCAGGAGAAAATAAACAAACTACTCTTCACCCAACACATAACCCCAAATACCACAACGAATAAGAGCCCAGCCGAACTATTAATGGGCAGGAAACTAAGGTCCCCACTCGACAGGTTACGCCCCACGTATAACCCGGAGAAGCCCCCAGACTCAAACAGCAAACACCGAACCTTCGCACCCGGCGACCCCGTACACGCGAGAAACCTGACGGGAGACCCACTATGGATACCAGCCGTCATCACACAAATAACAGGCCCACACTCGTACCGGCTACAAACAGCAGACGGACGAGCGTGGAAATGCCACATCGACCAATTAAGGTCGAGGACGACCAACCAAGAGACCACCGATGCACAAACAGGCGAAACCGACCTCCACAACACAAACCAAGGGGGGAGGGAATACCCCGGGGACCAAAACCAAAGAAGAATAAACCAGCCGTACTTACCGGAAAGCAGCCATCACGACCCCTCGCCAGGAAGAGACAGCCAGGCCAGCTCGACCGACCCCGAAAGACTGAGCGGGAGCAGCGAAACCCGCAGCTCAACCAACCCGGGAGGCCCAGGAGGGAGCTACGGAGAGCGGACCGGCCCAACCGACCAGCCGGTTCCCACGACGGCAGCAGGAGCAGCAGAGATCCCGACCGAACCGGCCGGGATCCAACCTACGACTGAGCTGCGCAGGTCCAGTAGGCTCAGACGGAGCCCCGCCTACCTATGTGACTACGCGACGTAAGGACTGAACCAAGAGGGGAGGGGTGTTCTGTCCTTAATTAGCATTCTTGAGATCCCCGCGCTTTGATTGGCCAAAGCGCGGGGCTCTCTGATTGGTCAGGCGTGCCGCGCCAATTGGCTCGCTGAGAATCTCCCGCGATTGGTCCATTCGGATCGTGGGAGATTCAAAGCGGTGCCATTGGCCGCGGCCGCGGCGGCTAAAGAAATAAAAGCCGCGGGCTTTTTCCTTTACGCCAGTTCGGTTCCAACTTTCAATAAAAGAGCATGAATTGAAGTCACCGACTCCTGGCATCGTTTCGTGGACACAACAGTCAGCATATTTCCCTCAACAATCTGGGTCCTCATTTTACTGACTTCAGAAGGATGGAAGACTTGAACTCCTGGCTGTGGGCAGAGTCACTCAGCAATACTTCTACATTCTAATTACTGAGCCACCACAGCTCCTATTTGATATGATTTTCCAAAATCATGTGAGATTCAATTCCATGGGACAGGAATTTAATGTTGAATCAAATGGCATTCAGAAGAAAATAGAAAGCATTAGAGAGACAATGAAGCGAGAGTACTTCTGGAGAGAAACCATGATAGCATGAACCTGAACTGTAAATATGAATATATAGGCAGGAGAAAATGTAGAAGGGGAAGGTCAAAAATAAGCTCCTCTAACAGCTATCAAAAAGGAACACAAACCCATAGGCCTCTCTCAGAGGTATTCACTGAGTCTTCTACCTTTCTTAATAGATAAAGTAAGCTTCCAGGGAATTTGCATATGTATGTAATGGGATATACTGTTGTGGATGTTTATGTACGGCTTGGCTTCCTTGCTTGCTTGCTGATTTATTTATTTACAGAGCTTTTATGACACTGCAATCATTGGGTGTCATCAGAACAGTACAAGTAAATCAGAAAGCCTCATGGAAAACACCATGAATACCATAATTGAAACAAAGTCACTATATTTAGCAACTAGCATCCACTGTTAACACATCTCTGCTCCAAAGGCCTGCAAGAATTTCTTTTAAATTAAATGGCATTTAAGCATGTTTAAATGTTTGTGTTAGCTGTCTTCATTGGGAGGCCTAGCCTAAAAGCAATACTTTAAAGGAGACCTCTCATTTCCTAATCATTTCCAAACTCTCTTTCTAAGCAGAATTTGGTTTTTGTTCAGAGAAGTAATTACTTTTGAAACACAAGCACTAGCATGTAGCAGAGGTATCTAAATGCGCTTTTTATATTGTGCTGTAGATGAAACAACATATTCATTTAGCTTGATCGAGGTCCACTCAAACCTCCATGCTAAAAATATAGTTTGAGTGCATGGGGGAATAGTATATGATTTTACAACGAAGTAAGACAAATTGTCACCTTAATATGTTCCTCTCATAGCAGATATGCTGAGCAATGTGCAAGAGGGAGAGGCAATGGCAAACTTGACTCTTTTCTGCCAAATAAGTGAGGTGAAAATGGAGGTTGGTGATTTTCTTGGTGATAGCGTTCTTGTCAGAACTGAAGTGAAAAAGAGTTGGGCAATGCTCATAGCAAATGTAGTGAGTAATTTTGTCAAATATATGTTATTCACTATAGCTTATAATATACAAAGAGAGAAGAAATAGAAAAACTATCTTATTTGTTCCTCAAGAACTGAAAAAAATGGGAAAATATTTCAGAACAAACTTTTAAAAATGGTATAAAATTGAAGGGAAAGTGTAAGAATTGTTTTTGATCCATAAAGAACAAACATTCACACTAAAACATTCTCAACCCAGCCTGCTTCAAATATCCCACCTCTGGAGATTCAGCTTTTGTATAATCAAAATAAAGGGTTATCAATTGACACAAAGTAGAGACAATCACCTTGATCAATTTAGAAGTCAAATGCATAAAAAAGCAGACTTCAATGAATGTAAGCATAACTTAGTGGGGAAACATTTAACAAATGATTCTCACAGGTTTCAGTCAGATATCTCAGAATGTTGCAATTTATAGAATTCAATTATCAGTTATGAGCAGAAATTATAAGACACTAGATTAATTAATCTGACCTCAAATCACTTTACTGCAGTTAATTTTACGACTCTTTTAGTAAGTGATTCTAAATATAGAATTTTCCAAAGACAATTAAGATTCACATTCCATGTATTCACAAATAACTTATGCATAATGATCCTTATAGGCAAAATGTGTTACTATCCATAACTAATTACTAATTCATTACTAAAATTGATTTAGTTCATTAAGTGGAATTAGTTTAATTACTTATCAAATATACATACAATTTAAACATTTTTTTTCTTCTGAACTATTTAGAATGGGTTATATAATTTTCAGTCTTCCCCCAACAAGACAAATGTGACCTTGATAATAATACTATTTCTGCCAAGATAGATGTTGGGATCTAACCCAAATGTAGGTAGTAAGTAAATTTCTGTTAGATACCTGATCAATCAGGGCCAAATCCCTTGAAGGTTATCTGTTATGCAACCATTCATTCTCATCTAAAGATACTGATAAATACTTAGGACCTAATCAAATGATTTTAAAAAAAGAAAGTAGGGCAAGGTCTTTTTAAAATTGTCTCCTTTGTAAAAGGATTGTTAGGTTAAGCAATAACACCTGGTAAGGAAAAATAAATTTATTTTAAATAAAAATAAAATAAATTATGTATTAGTTGCCCTTTGGTTGATATTCACTAGTACAGCCCAATGTGATCTTTTTCATCTAAGAATTCAAGTTTGGTCTTCTACAAATTCCTACCATTATATTTTCCATTAATATGATTTATTGCTACTGTCTTCAAGTCAATGTTGATTCCTTGAGACTGCTTAGACTAAGTACTGCAGTTTTATTATGAATTAATATGATAGATTCCTGCCAGTCAACAAATCTCAATGTTGCATTGCTTCAACAATATTCCCGAGTTTCATTTCTATTCAGAATAGAAGAAAAATCCTGATATGACAGAAAAGACTGCAGTTGACTTAGTGATTAAAATTGATCATGCTTTCCTAATTCTGCTAGAGAAGAATGGAAGTTGGATTCATGCCCATGTCACTGTCTGATTTGCTTAACAGTTTGGATCTCCTAATCCAGAATAACTTCTTCTACATCTCTTTAACTTTAATGTAGTCCATTTCAACTTATTCCCAGGTCCAAAGCATGATTTAAATAAATCCAAATTCATTTGGAACTTGCAAAAAAAGTTTGTTTTTCCTCCCAACATGAATAAAATCAACATGCATTAGGAATGTGTTTATTTCATCTATCTCTTAACTATCTAAGAGCCAGGGATTATCCACTATCATGCAGCCAGCCTTCTTTCTCTTCCTGCTCAAGTATCCATCAATCAAAACTTGTACAGATAGATTTAGACTAAGATTATTATTTTTTAATTAAATTTTCATTTTTTATTAGAGAAACAAAAACAAAAAGAAACATTAAAAATCATTGAACATGGTACAATCCTCCTAACCCACATAGTTGTCTTACATTGCTAAATCATATATAAAAATAGTGCATCTTTACATTCTATAATATAGATATAGATAGCGATATAGATATAGATACAGATACACACACAGATACATACATACATACATTTAATCATTTCTTATTGTCTTGATCCTTTCTCTTTTCTAACCAACCATAAAACTTATCCCATATTTTGTAATAATGCGATTCATCATTATTTTTTAATTCTTTTGTCAATTTGTCCATCTCTGCGCACATCCAGATTTTCCAAATTATTTCTAATTCACTTGGAGTTTCTTTACATTTTCACTGTTGTGTAAGCCAATCTCACAGCTGTGAGATTGAATTATGAATTATTAAATATATAATATCCTTGTCATATTTCCCACACTAATCCCAAACAGAAAAAATTCGGGTCTATATTCTATTTTGATCATACATATTTCTTCTAACCACTTCTGAATTTTTTCCCCAAAACTTTTGGGCTTCTTTGCAATTCCACCATAAATGATAATATGTTCCCTTTTCTTTGTTACACTTCCAACATGTGGGGAAAAGCTTTGGATACATTGTTGCCAATCTTGATGGCAGCATGTACCATCTGTAAAACAATTTATATAAATTTTCTTTAAACAGTGTACCCAAAGTTATTTCTTTCCCGATTCCATAAAATTTGCCAATCGCCTAAATTTATACTATATCCAAAAATTTTCATCCATGCCACCATCATTTCCTTTACTTTTTCTTCCTCTAATTTGCATTCCAATAAAACTTTATTATTTTTTTTATCAATTTCTCATCAGTTCCTAATAGTACTTCATGTAATTTTGTTTTATATCTGCCAATTCTCCACTCTTTCATATCCTTCAATTATTTTTATTGGAGTTGCAAATAAGCACACCATTCTATATCTATTCCTTGTTCCTTCAAATCTTGTCTCAATCATAATTCCCCTCTATCGTTTAATATGTCCTCATAAGTAATAATTTTCCTTTGTCGGAGTAGGTGTGGGTGCATCAAAGCTTCCAATGTTGATAGCTATATAGGTGTTTTTAGAAAAAAATGTCTTTTGATTTTATTCCATGCAATTAAGAGAGTCTGCCTAATTTTATGTCTTTTGAATGTAACTATGGCCTATTAGTTTATCCTTCCACAGAAAGGCGTGCCATCCCGCCTGTAAATTATAACCCTCTAATATTAATGTTCTTTTATTCTTGTAATTTATCCAATCTTTAACCCATGTTGCAGCTCTATAGTACAATTCCCAGTCAGGTAGGCCGAATCCTCCCCCTTCTGTGGCATCTTGCAGCAAATTCAGTTTGATTCTTGGTTTTCTCTTTTGTCATATAAATCTCAATGTCAATTTGTTCAAATCATGAAAAGACTTTTTTCCAATTTTATGAGAGCATTTTGAAAAAGAAATAATAATTTAGGTAATATACTCATTTTTACAGTCACCATTCTATCCATAAAAGTTAGTCTTAATTTGTCCCATTTTTTTCCAAATATTCTGCTATTTTTTTCATTAATGGATCATAGTTATCCTTTTTAAGTGTTGTACATCTCACCGAAATGTTAAAAATAAGGGCTGAAAAGGTATGATTACCTAATCTGACCCTCTGTGAGTGGCCAGACAGGAAATTTATAATCCAAAGGCAGATTAAATTAGAAAGCCCAAGGTCCAGAAGTTTAGACACTAGTCTATGTGGAAGAATTGTGTTAAAAGCAGAACTAAAATCCACAAAAAGCATCCTCACATACCCCCCCCCCACTGTTCTAGATGAGTCAGAGCAGTGTGAAGAGTGATGGCTACAGCGTCCTCTGTAGATCTATTTTTTCGGCAGACCAATTTCTCAAAGCACTTCATAATGATAGGAGTGAGTGCCACTGGTCTGTAATTGTTGAGGTTATTGATAGGGAACTTCTTTGGCAGTGGAACAATGGTGGAAGCCTTCAAACAAGATGGAATAGTGGACTGGGATAAAGACCGATTGAAGATCCTGGTAAAGATTCCAGCCAACTGATCAGCACAATCTTTAAGCACTCGGCCAGAGATATCATCAGGACCAGCAGCCTTTCTAGGGTCCACAGCCCTCAGAATGCTCCTCACCTCCTGTTCCTCCACAATTAGGTGGGGGCTACATTTGGCTGGTAGTTGTATTTTAACTGTCTCTGATGTCTCTACTTCAAAGTGAGCGAAGAAATGATTCAGTTCCTCTGCCAATGAAGCATTCCCCTCAGCAGGGATGACATTGGTCAGTTGATGGCTTGTAATTTCTTGAATCCCTCGCCACACTTGCCTCATGTTATTGGTGTAAAAATTATCCTCAATCTTCCTCTAAGAATCGATCTTGGCCTTCTGAATACCTTTCTTCAGATTAGCTCTGGCAACACTGTATCTTCCCCATCACCGGAGCTAAAGGCCTTGGTCCTGTCATACAAGAGATGCTGGACTTCCTTGGTCATCCAGGGTTTCTGATTGGAATAGATCCTAATACGTTTATTAGTGATAGTATCTGTGCAGTGTTTGATATAGCACAGAACAGTTGCAGTGTGCTCTTCTAGGTCAGGGTGGTAAAAGATGTCCCAATTTGTGTTCTCAAAGCAATCCTGAAGTTGTTGGGAAGCATCTTCTGGCCAAGATTTCACTGTCTTTATGGGCAGAGCCCAACTCCTAAAAGGCATGTATGCTGGTGCTAAAAGCAGTGACATATGGTCTGATTGTCCCAAATGTGGTAATTGTATAACCTTATAGCCATGTTTGATGTTGGTGTATACTTTGTCCAATATGTTTGCTCCTCTAGTAGCACACTTAATATGCTGATAGAATTTGGGGAGCAAATAGGACATTTACATTTATCTCCTAAAATTATTAATTTCACAGTCAGATGATGAGGAATGTAATAATTTCTTTAAAATATTGAAAATCTTATTCTGAATCTGGTGTGAGCATCATCATTATCTTATACTATACTGTTTTTGTTTTATATTTTGTCCATCACATCCCTTGATTAGACTACTTCCATCCTATTTTTACATTCCAACAGTCCTTTGTGAGAGGGGTTTGAGGAGAATGTATTGAGAATGAACAATGCGGTTCCCGTTTGAACTTCTTCAGTGACAGACCGAAATCTGCGATCGTACACAGTTTCGATCTGTGCTCGCCACTGGAGCGCCCCGAGCTGGCTGGTTTTGGGGCTAACCCTGTAGAGGTGGTGAAGAGGGGTGAGACTGTCAGCAGGGTCGAGGAGAGTCACATCTCTTCTCCCCAGCTGGCCATTACTCCCTTTCCCAAAGGCAGTTGCAGTGGTGGTCAGAAATGGCCACCTCAAAGAATTCAGCCAGAAAAGAATGTACAGGAAGAAGATAAGAAGAGAAAGTTCTTCGAACTGAAAAAGCAACAATATAAGGTATCTTGGAATTTGAATTATAAAGAACAACTTTGTTCCCAAAGAAGACTTTGAAGCAGAGAATGAGAGAGGGAAGGGAAAGGATTTAGTTTTTTTTCTTTTCTTCCCTATATTGACAACTAAGAGATTTAAGCAAGAAACTGGCAAAAATCCACTTTGAAATTAACAGGCATTTAAGCTGAAAATAAAATGTCAAAGGGATAATTAAGATTTCTGGATTCTCAAAAACTTTTAAAAGAAGGAAAAAAAACAAAAGGGTGGGATCTGGAAAAATGGAGAAGACCACCTGGAAGTGAAAGGAATTAACAGTGAAACTTTAACAAGATTCCTAAAAGATACATTTTACCTGGAACTTTGTAACAAGATAAGAGAACCCCAGGAAGAGAGAGTGGAAAAAAGAAGCAAGAAGAAACAACTTTGGATTATTTGGATTACTTGGTGATTTTTGGATTTTTGGCTATTGTATCTAAAGCCAGTCTGTTTGAATGTTGGATACACAAGAAATGTGCTCTTCTCTGAGTGATACCTAGTGTCTCTCCACCCAGAGACACAGTTGTTCTGCCTCCAGCATCAGGGGTGTAGAATGGGTTCCCCCTTGGTGATTTACATGTGCCTTAGTGGTCAGATTGTCTGTTAGGACCAGAACATTATTGTCTGATACAATGTCCTGGATTTTTTTCAGGGCCAGATGGACCACCCTGAGTTCTAACCAATTAATGTTATGAGCCAGGTCGGTCTGAGACCATTGTCCCTGGATCATCCTGGATTGGAGATGAGCTCCCCAGCCTGTCTCAGGCTTGGTCTAGATGAAGAACAAGAGGCCACTGAGGATGATCGTCTGGATTGCTTCAGGTCAGCTGATACTCCTTGCTTAACTGCTTTAGCTTTCACAGCCTGCATATCTAACTGTACATCAGGGTCCTGTCCCCCTGATGATCAGACCCCCGCAGCAGTGGGGGTGAAAGTGGCCTCTGGAGCCACTCTTTGTCTCAGAGCTGTCCCTGCAAATTCTGCAACTGCTGGGAAGACAGGAAACAAGTCTCTTTCCTCAGCAATGCCAAAAGGCAGCTGTGGTTCTTGGAATTGAAACTACTCTTCAGCTCCCCCAGTGGCCATTTCCTATAATTGCCAATTGTCATTCTGACGAGTCTTAGATTGCCTTTCTAACAGCCATTCCTCCATTTGGTGGGAATCTATCACTGTACTATTTGGAATTGCTTTAGGGCTTCTCTGGGATGCTTCTTGCTGTCCTTAGCCCATAACCTGTTCAGAACCCTGTCTCTACAGTGCTCATCGCACTCGGCTGCCTTGGAGCTCTTTTGAGACCCCACAGCCTTGGATTTAGGCTTGGAGGCTTCTGTGGAAGCTGATGGAGTTGGGGCTTCAGGACTGTGAGAGTGTAACAGCCTGTGAGCCATTTCTTCCGGTCTCCTACTTGCACAGCTGCCATTAGCAGTTGAATCTGCCATTTTCCTGTCTAAACTGTCAGGCAACCTGCCTCCCCTGGGAGTTGCACTGCCGTCTAGACTCAAAGGTTAAAAAGTGCCCAAAGAAGCAATCAATAATCAGGGTCCCCTGCAACTGGGAAAGCTGTCAATTTCCTCACAATCTTCCTTGATAGCTCTCTTCACACCCTTCAGATGGTTGCCATGGTAACTTTGAAAGTCGTCAGATCAGCACTTTAAATGCGTAAAACAGCCCTCCCAAGCCTTGCATGGTTAGCGGTGTGGAGCTAAGCTCATTCACTGTGGCAATTATCTCCTTACTTGACTGCAGATCAGCCCTCAGCTGATTTGGCCCCAGCCAATCCAGGTCAAAGCCCTGATCACTGGTTGCAGACAGCCGCTCAGTTGGTAGACTGATATTTGTTGATATTTTATCTCAAATTGTGGAGCAATTTAAAACACGTTGTCCTAGTTGCTTGACTGAGTCAAAAGTTGGGGACTGTTGGTAACAGGGGAGTGTCCTCACAGATCTGACAAACTCTGTCCAATCAGCTAGCAAGACGAGGTTACCCAATCCTGGATGCTATCTCCACCAGAAAGGAGAAGGGCATGCTTTGTCTTCAGTAGGAAGAACAAACTATTCAAATAATGTGTTTGATAATTTTCATAGCCTTCTTCCAGATGAAGCATCTGTCTGTTATTCAAAAGATAGTATTTTATTCATTCAGGTGTGTAAACTTTTAAACATTTATTCAAATCCACACTTTTCCTGTATACCTGTTCACTTTTCCTTGGTTTTTGGTAAAATTCTCAGCAATTTATGTAAGTCTAAATGTACTTTTGCCCTAGAAAAGGATTGCCTACCTTGCAGATTTACCTAGCAGCAAACACTAGTGAATTAAATAGAATTTATTTCTGAGTAGATATACTTAGGTTTGCATTTTAAAATTACTAAAATGCATAATTCATGCTTGGAAAGCCAATATTACCAAGCCAACTGCCTCAACTTTAGTTCCAAGAATACATATGAATTCAACATACAGCCCAGAGGTATTATTAGAAAATAAAAAGTCAGTGGCTGGAACGTAAAATTCTCTTGGAAATTATATCCACGCATCAACCCACCCACCCTCGCAAATACACATGCTAATGAACATGGGCATAAAAGTAATTGTAGAAACAATTTGACCTATTTGTCTTTCTGTAAATGTATGTAATGGGACTGATCACACTCTTCAAAGTAACATGTTACTTTCCCATAAAGTGATTAAAGTATTACAAATGTTTCTTCAGACCTATAAAGTTTTGCACCTCTACTCTGTGTAACTGGGAAAATGTTTATATTAAAAGGAAACCAAAAGCATTCTATAACCTAGGCACACCTATTTAAATGGGAGTCCTAAAACAGAATTCTGTTGCATACAATGTCATCAGAATTAAATTATTTTAACCTATTGCTTTAATTGCATAGTTTGGGTAATAGTTAAGCCTCACTCTTTAGAATCAGCCAGATATACAACATATGCTTCAATATTGCATGATGGAGCTGAGCTGGGGTGATGGCTCATGTGTCCTCAGGGCTCTGCGTGCCACTTTTGATATGTGCCACTTTTGATATGTGCCATAGATTCGCCATCACAGATATAGTGTAACTGTAGTAAAATAAAGGAAAATAAAAGAAACAAGCACACAGACATGCAATTTACCACTTTAGAACATGCACATGTGGATAAATCTCACTCATAATCTCTGATTCCCTTGGAATTAGTACTCATCATTTATCCATTATATTTACCTGCATATAAAGATTGCTATAATATGGTTTAGCATATCTTTGCCTATTTGAAATATTCCTTCAGCTACAGTAGATGGTGGTTATGATAAAAATACATTAAGCAAAATGCAAAATAAATTCATGTAATTATTCATTCCAGTGATTTTCTTCTTCTTCTGATTGTTATTTAAAGCCAAATAGCTTTCATCTTTTTACTGACTAAAATTGAATTGATAGGTTTGCTTAAAATATATGTTCTTTCAAGTGAATTCAATTTAATTTGAACAAGTTTCAATTCATGATATTACAAACAGCAGTAATTAATGTTCTTGAAACAGTTGTTAGTGGACTGCCATTTGTCAGAAATGGTGTAGGGTTTCCCGCTTGGGTTGGCGGGTTGGACTAGATGACCTACAAGGTCCCTTCCAACTCTGATTATCTATTAAATCTGGACTGTTGCAATTCTCACTGGAAACTATAGTGTTTGTATTACTTAGACTCCTTTCTTGATACAGTGACATGACGTCAAAATCGGATGAGTGGATTCTGAAATAGAATACTTAAACAATGAATAAAGAGCAGAAAGTCAAGGAATATTAACAAGAAGATGTGACTTCCCTTCTCTTGTTTGACTATCATAGGGCAGAATAAGGATTTTTTTTTTAAAGGAAAGGAAAAGAAAGTAAAAAGCACAGATACTAGAGTAAAGTAGTACTCACAGTACATTTAGTCTTCAGGGTTGACTTAAAAGATACGGTAGTAAGCCAAAAAGCAGAGCAGCACATGCATATAAACTGGGAAAAATAGTGAAATAAGAAATAGAAGTTGTGGCTTTGATACATCTTGGGTAGCAAAATCTTGCCTGTGCAATAAACAGATTTTCATCTGCAATGGATTCTGAGATTATGTGGGGGTGGGGAGGAAGGTGGGATAAATACTCACTCACTCACCACAATAATACACACAATTTCACAATATACCTTCATATATTTTCCCTCGAAAGGGGGATAGAGAGATAGATGGAAACTGTATATGAATGCCCTCTGTCAAGATGGAAATATCTGTTTTCTATCACGCCAGAGAGGCACTACCCCAGCTTTTGTCCTTCAAAGCTGTGACCGCCCATGCTTTAATGCCTGCAGGTTGATCATGCATTGTTATTATCCAGTCTTCATGTTCACATCATATGTCATCTGACCAAAGGAGAGTCTACAAAGTGAAAGCTTCATGCAAAATTTATGCTTATATGGCTGCTTCAGTCAGTGGAAAAATCAATACTGCAGGCTTGATGCACTGAAATGACAGAGTGCTCTCTGACTGACACTAAAAGCACAGGGAGATTGAGGGCCTGTGTTTCCCATTCCAAGAAACTGAGTGTATTAAGGCTCTCATAATAGTCTGCTCACCTTATATTAGCCTTTCCTTGGGATTATTTTTGATAACAATTATGATTGTGGGGTTTAAGGCAATTACACCATTACAAAGAAAAAGCTGCTTCTTATGCCCTGTAAAGCTGTCATATATTTCACACTACAACTGCCTTCCAATTATTTTTGCTACAATGTACTTCAGAAGCAAACTCCTAACTTATATATGTTAGTCTTTTATGTTTTATAAATAAAATTCAAAGTCATAATGCAATCCCTCCAAATAAACATCTCTCTTTCTCAGATGTAATTTATAAAAGAGTAAAAACAACACATTCCACCATTCAAAAAAAGAGTGTATCTGTGATTCCTTCGTATGATGACAGCATAACAGTTAAACCTGCATTTTAAAAAATTAAGAAATTTAATTAAAAAGAAATAATAAAGTATAATTAATTTAAATATAAATTGTGATTGGTATCCAATATTGTAAATAAAGCAAGAGTAAATCTGTACACTTTCAACAAGTATCTTAAATGATACTTAGCCTTATAAATATATGGTGCTAATGCTTGAAAGCTAACATAGACACACCAAAACTTAGAAAATAGGGTTTAAATAGCATTTAAGCAAAAAGGCTATGGTACCTAGTCACTGATTAATATTTTCATTTTAACAGTAAACTTTTTCATAGGACTTATCAAACATATGTCATACAATCTGCTCTTTTCAGGCTCTTGTGATTTCATCTATTATATTAAAAAAACAACCAACCCCACATTTCAAGGCACTATCATACATTATTTGCCAGCAGACTATGCTATTGATAGTTCACCTGAATCCTGACTTGATGTATTTCCTCTTTGGAAAATAATGATTTAATAAAAGACCACAACTTCATTGAAGCATATTGAAATCTGCCTTGACAAATACATTTTGTCATATCACCTAAATTCCACTTTAATAGTACAATTTTCTTAATGGTCATCCATGTTTTCTTTTTGCATGCCCATTTTAAAGGTTTTTGACAGTTTCTTTTGCTCTCAATTTGGTTGCTAGCTTTGTTCCTTCAAGGTCTTAATCCTTACCACTAATGTATGGGATTGGGAACAAATAATAACCAAATTTCTGTACCTAGGATCACATGTATCAATAGACAATTTATGCTGTAGATTCTGGCAATGTGATTACCTATCATATGGATTATTTTAAGTTGCCTATGTTGATCAATAGGTTGCTCTGTTCCATCTACAGAAATCAAATGGACTGAGACCTGATCTTATTTTGACTTTGATCATGAGATATCAATCTAGAAAAAACAAGCTCTGTCCTTTAATCCTCTTTATTGAACAGGATCTTTTGGTGCTTCCTTAACACACAATATGGCATCTGTACTTTATTCAACTTTGCAATGTTATATTCTAACCTTGTCCTCTGAAGCACTGAATAATCCATCCATCCATTATCAAATCCCAAAGAATTATATAAAAAAACTTAAAAAGAAAAGGGAAAAATATAGCATACATACAAACATAATTGTAGAAATATTTAAATATCTACATAGAGCTTTTAAAAATCAGCTATTGGTATTGTAAAAGACTATTTCTTCCTTACCAACATGCATTCTTGCTACAATCTTGAAGGCACAGGGAAACAATGACTGATCCTTGCTCACTCATGGGTGGCTGAGAATTTATCTGAAATTATTTTTCTTTCGATACAAATTTTAAAATCAAATTACTTTTCCTCAAATAAGAATCAATAGGAAAAAATTTCTGCAGACTTTAGGTTTAGAATATTCAACATACAGTATGTGTTTATTTCTCTGTGGAAACTTACTTTATAATTTCGTGATGGCCATTTCTGAACCAATATTAATTATATTTCAATTTTAATAATTTTAATTAATCCCATTATCATCAATAATATATTTATTTTTGAGTGAAATAGATCAAAGAATTAGGTTAGTGATCAATATTATAACATTCACATCTGGTTAGAACTATCACAATCTTAAACTACCTGACCTTATTTTTATTTTATTCATTACAAATAATGTCTCATAAAAATTCTCACGTTATACCACATGTATAACAAAACAAAATATTAGTAATATCCAATAAATTAAATAGTAGTAGATCTGTGGAAAGAATTGCAATATCCTTTAAAAAAATGAATCCATAGCTTCAAAAATAATCATGTATCAATCTACAGGTGGCCAATTCTTATTTATTCCCAGTTCTGAAGTGAGAAACAGAGCTCTGCTCATACTGGAAGTAATCTCCTTACAATCTTATTGAGAAAATTGTCCGCACCTGGCCATTACCAATGGCCAGGCCTGTGTTTAACTTTGCAATGTAGTCCATCATCTACATCTTTATAAAGTTATATACAAAGGCTCAGTCTAAGACAATATAAGATATCACCATCAAATTATGGTGCAAGGTTTGTTCCAAATCTTTAGAAAGAGATGAAAGTTGCATAAAGGGAGATGGAAGAGTGATATCCATTAGTCCCATCTTCAATTGATGATTCCAGCCATTTTATTTAGTTAGAGAAACCCAAATCAGATTTCAAACTTTCATTTGAGTCCGCACAAATACAGCTTTATACAATAGTAGATTTGGACAAAAATACCATATTATCAATTATATATTATCAATAACTTATTCAGACCATTTATGCAACATTACGAAAGTTGTTAGACTGAGAGAGTACATTCCAGAGCAAAATACCATAAGTCTCTCTCAACTCCTGAAAAATAAAGGCATTTTAAGAGGGCCTTTGCTGCTGATTTCAGTGCCAAGACAGATTTATAATAATTGTAGTTTATAACAATTGCAAATTCTCAAGCTATATAGTTGCTTTAAAATTTAAAACTAATATTTTGCACATAGAAAATAATTGGTGATCATTCAAGTCTTTCAATACAGCTACATTATGTTTCTGTTATGATTAGCAGCCTGACTAAAATATTTTCTACCAAAAGATAGCTTTCAGATTCTCATTCAAAGATTACCTATGTACAAAGTGTTGCAAGTCAGGTTGCACTAAAAGCTGGAGTAACTGTTTCCAGATCCAATTACTGATGAACATTGAAATGCGACACTGAATATACCAATAAAGGAAAATATCTAGAGTTCAGGATTGAACTATAAGGTGCTCTCTAAGCTTAATTGTTTTCTTGCAGATGTTTGTTTACCAAATTACTATAGTTAACAGCATGAGTGCTAGAAGAGAGTAGGGTACAAATACATGGAAACAAATTTCTAAATTAAATAAATATATATTAAATTATATAATTATATCATTATACTATATATAATAATTATATAAAATTATATATAAAATAGCTTGATATCAATACCTGAAAACATCGTGGAAAAGATAATCAAGCAAGCAAAGTTATAACCGGAAGCCAATGTGGATTTATTAAAAACTAAACTTATTGAATTCTTTGACAAAATGACTTAATTAGCAGACAAGTGAACTACTGTGGATACAGTATACTTGGACTTCAAAAATGCATTTTACAAAGTAGAGACCACAATCTGCTTCTTGGTTAAGATAGAAAAATTGGAATCGGCAGCATGACCACCATATTGTAACTAGCTGATACACTCAACATATAGTCCTCAATAGATGGTTAGGGAATTGGAGGCTAAATCATATGAAGAATGGTTGC
Organism: Hydrophis major; assembly: GCA_033807585.1. Taxonomy (NCBI): domain Eukaryota; kingdom Metazoa; phylum Chordata; class Lepidosauria; order Squamata; family Elapidae; genus Hydrophis; species Hydrophis major. Next base: position 84,425,920 of record CM066343.1, on the reverse strand, counting down.
GTACATGTAGTCTATTCAAAAGAAGGATTGGAATGACATGATAGCAGCACTCCAATATTTGAGGGGCTGCCAAAATAAAGAGGGGCCAACCTATACTACAAAACATCTGAAAGGAGGACAAGAAGCAATGGATGGCAATTAATCAAGGAGAGAATTAACCTAAAACTAAGAAGAAATTTCCTGATAGCAAGAACAATTAACCAGTGGAACATCTTGCCTCCAAAAGTAGAGGGTGCTCCATCACTGAAGATTTTTAACAAGTAATTAGACAGCCATTTGTCTGAAATTGTATAGAGGATTGAACATTAAAACTCTCAAGGTGCCCTCCACCTCTGTTATTGTATTATTCTATTAAATATATTCGTTGTCACTGTTACTAACTGTGATTCCTGAAAGCTCAGAAGACAAACCTCTTTTGAAGGTAGAGTACAATCCCAACAAATACAAGTTGAGCCATAACTCAAGAACTAAAAATTGAACAATATTTCTCAGTGTTACTTGCTGACAAGAAAGGCAGAAATGACTATAAAACTGGTTATCTACAGGCTCCAAAGGGTATGGTGACCAGTCATGAAGAGATCCATGAAAACATAATCTCTTTATCCATTTCTCCATATAGAACACTCATAAAGTGATCAACTTGTTTCTATATACCAACTGAAAATCCAATGGAAAAGAGCTTCAAATAATAAGCTCTCTCTTTCTCTTTTCTCTCTCTCTCTTTCACAAGGAGATTATCACAAGGAGAGAGAAAGGGAGGGAGGGAGAAAGAGAGAGAGAGATTTACTTATTTTTTGTACAACTTTTCAAAAGTATTTTGCAATTGCCTTCTTCCTAAAGTTGAGAGAAAGCGATTGATCCAAGACCATCCAACTAGTTTTGTGCCTATGGAACAAGAATTTATGGTTCTAGCCTGATACTTTAATGACTACACCAAATCGGCTCTCAACCTATATAAGGCCTGTATTAAATGTTTCAAGAGTGGCCTCACACTATATTGTAAAGGAAGAAAAATTAATTGAATTGTTACATTTTCAAAATCCAAATCATGTCCATCTTTTGAAATATGGCATGTGATACATTTTGTCAGCCACAATGATAAAAAATAAACGCCTGCTTGTTATAGATATATAGATATAAAAATAAATGCTACATATACAAATACTGTAAAGTATTATTTATAAATAAATATTAATAAATAAATAAATTTGTAATATTTATAAATCAGATTTTTCATATAGATGAAATTTAAAATGTCTGAATTTTATCCTGTTTTAGTGGATTCATAAAGTATATTTTATATACAAACTAATTTCCTTTGTTGTGATTACTTCTTTGTATCCTACTTTTATGAAAAGTTATTTATTATGAACAATTCAACATATAAAATTAAACAATTCTGAGTAATATTGTCTTAATATATGCAGAAATTTGAAAGGTCAACAATGAAATTTTTCTCATGTTTTAACTAAACAGAATGAAATTAAAGACAAAATGTCTGTCAGTTTGTGTAACAGTAAGGTTTTTTTTTAAGTGACAGGATTTTTACATAGCAAGATGTAGTTTTTTATAAAAAAATAGATATCATACATAAAAATACAAGAATGTGAAGAGTGATATTGTTGATTATAACAAAAATTAAAATAGTTGAAGATTAAACACATTTCCTTTCTTTCAACCAACACAGGTTGAACAAAATTTTATGAATTATTTTAGTTTCAGCAGAATTAGGCCTTTTGTTGTCAGTTTTTTTATAATAATAATATTTTAATCTACAATAATCTGTACTATATAATATAAACATTATTGAATGATTTCCTGCTTGGGCAGGGGCTTGAACTAGATGACCTACAAGGTCCCTTCCAACTTTATTAATCTGTTAAACTGAATGCACAAAAAGTGTATTCTGCCACTGTAGGATATATCAAGTTTTAACTTTATTTCAAAATCCAAATCATCTATTTATAAACCTAGTATAAAACACAATTCTGTTTTATATTCAGTCACCAACATAAGTCACCAATACAAACCAATGTAATTTTTATTTGTGTTTAATAGCATGCACCAAAGCTATAAAATGAAATAAAAGGTGTTAAGGACTAAGCTAACACATTCAGTAACAACCCTAATAGCTTTATTTTAACAGCAGGCTCGTAATCCTGCACTTCTCATTGGCCCGCAATAGCGAGTTGTGATTGGTTGTTTCTGGCTGCTCTGATTGGCTGACAGCGGGTCTCTCTGATTGGATGCTTGTTAGAGCGGTAAACTCAAATCATTGGTTATTGTGACAGCAGCCAGCTCTATAAAAGAGCTGCTGCTGCCCAAGTATTTTGCTCTGTTCTGAAGTTACTAATAAAAGTTACTCTGTTCTGAAGTTACTAATAGTTGAAGTCACAGTTCGATGCTTCGTCTCCGTTCCTTGCGCCCATGCTCAGGACATAACACTGGCAACGAGGATGGGATGCGGAGATGATAGAGCTGACTAAACACTGATCCAACAAGACAGAGCACGTGGCTGAGAGCGCACGCAACAAACGGCAGGATGATCAGCGGCGCCATACACCCGCTCCATTTGACCCGGCAAACGAAGACTGGGACTCGTATATGGACTGGTTCCAGATGTTCCTAGAGACCAACAATCTGAAAGATGCTACGCCTGGCAAGGAACGACTGGTGTTCTTGACCCATTGCGGGCCCACCGTTTTTAAAATGGCGAAGGCACTTGCCAAACTGGCGGAAGTGAAGTCGATCCTCCGGGCCCATCCTCCGGGCCCATTATGCACCCGCAGTGCCTACACTGATACAAAGACACGAGTTTTACCAGAGGGACCAATGGAAGAACGAGAGTGTTGGAGACTTCGTAGCCGACCTCTGGAACCTGGGAGGACTCTGGTTTCACAAACCTCGAGGAAGCCATGAGAGATCAAATAGTTCTGGGATTAGATGACCATACTGTGCAGAGCAAGATCATGGCGAAGGAAGACATCAGCCTCACAGATGTCATCGCCGACGCTACTGCCTCAGAAGCAACCAGGAAGTTAGCCGCTCGAATGCGCCGAGTGAACGCACCGCACCACCAACTTGCTAGTGATAGTACGCCTTCCTCTGAGAGGCACACTACTACCGCCCATCATGAAGACCTCGAATCCTCCTCAGACAGCAAGGAAGAGGAGGTCAACCGGCTCCGCTCAGAACGAGATCAAAGGAACCAGAGACTTCCGCGCCAATGTGCTGGTTGTGGGGCAACCACCCGCAATCAGACTGCAAATTCCTCGACACAATCTGCTGTTCCTGTGGAAAGAGAGGCCACATCACAAAGGTCTGCAGAAGCAAGCAAGGGTCCAGTCCAAGCCGGAAGGAGAATAATTTCCGCCAGGATACAGGCAACCCACCTGTAAATCGGGACTGCCTGAACCACCAATGGAATAACCACTACTACAGAAATCGAGCACCTGCTGCTTCAATGAGACGAGAAGAGGCACACCAAACTATCACTATAGGCCACGCTTCATCACTAGATGCAAGGAAGATCCGAGTAGAGGTCGCTATTGAGAATCGACCTAGCATGATGGAAGTCGACTCGGGGTCATCCCTATCGATGGTCTCCTGGAAAACCTTCAAACAGCTGATCCCTGCCATCTGTCGCCAGGACCTCAGCACTCAAAGAATTATCCTAAAAGACTACCAAGGAAACAGAATTCCAGTTGTCAGTTCCAGCCATGTCCAAGTATCCTTCAAAGACCACACCGCAACGCTACCTCTGACCATCGTCGATCGTGACCGGCCCAGTTTGTTAGGGTTACAGTGGTTCGCTCCACTCGGAATTGCACTAGCTGGCATCCACCAAACCGGAAGCGATGACTGGGAAGAGGCCCTCATCCAGGAATTCCAGGACGTTTTCACAGGGAAGTTAGGCAAGTACAAGGGGACTCCTATATCATTTAATCTCAGCCCCGATGTAGCTCCCATTCACCTTAAGCCTCGTCGGGTGCCTTTTGCACTCAAGCCAAAGATCTATGAGCAACTGGACAAATTAAGAGCCCAGGGTGTGTTGGAACCGATTGACCATACCCGATGGGAGACCCCAATAGTAACACCCATAAAGCCAGATGGATTGTTAAGAATTTGTGGGGATTACCGGGCCACCCTAAATCACGCGCTTCAGCAGAGTGCTTACACGGTACCGGTGGTCCAACACCTTCTTCACTCCCTGGGCGGTGGAAAAATATTTGTGAAATTGGACTTAGCTCAGGCTAAGGGTACCGACAGCTACCCGTAGATGTGATGACTGCAGAAGCCCAGACTATAGTCACACACAGAGGTGCCTTTAAGTGCAATAGACTCCAATTCGGAGTAAGCGTGGCACCGGGCATTTTCCAAAGTCTGATGGAGAGACTATGACAAGGCATAAAAGGCGTTGTGCCTTATTTTGATGACGTCTTAATAGCTGCCCCTACTAAAGAATTATTAGAACAACGACTCAGAATAGTTCTTCAAAAATTTAAAGACACTGGCCTGAAGGTAAAAAGGGACAAGTGTCAACTTTGTACGGAGAGAGTGGAGTTCCTGGGATACCTTCTCGACAGACAGGGAATCCACCCCACCGAAAAAAAACTAACTGCAATCAAAAACGCCCCAAGACCTAGAAATAAGACAGACCTCCAAGCCTTCCTGGGACTCATTAACTTTTATAACATCTTCTTGCCCCAGAAGGCGACCGTAGCTGAGCCTCTACATAGACTTCTCGACAAAAAGACTTCCTGGGTCTGGGGACGGCATGAAGAATGAGCATTTCAACAAGTAAAAGACCTCTTAACTTCTGATGCTGTATTAATACAATACAACGAGACTCTACTCTTAACGGTTACCTGTGACGCCTCACCATTCGGAGTGGGAGCCATTTTAAGCCACGTCCTGCCAAACGGTAATGAGACATCTATTGCGTTCTTTTCGAGAACTTTGTCTAAAACTGAAAGGAACTATAGCCAACTTGATAAAGAGGCTGTCGCCATTGTATCCGCAATTAAATGTTTCCATGAGTATGTTTATGGGAGACTCTTTGCCATAATTACAGACCACAAGCCGCTACTTGGCATTTTAGCGGGAAATAAACCAACTCCCCACATCTTATCACCAAGAATGACATGTTGGTCGGAGTTTTTAGCCGCATATGATTACCAACTACAACACCGTCCAGGGAAAGCCATTCCCCACACTGACACTTTGAGCTGTTCGCTGCTACCAGATGTCATAGATGACCCAGCTCCAACCCTAGCCATATTGCAAATCGAGACTCTTAAATCACCACCGCTGACTGCTCGGGACATCGCCTCAGAAACGAAAAAGGACCGTTCTTTGGCACGAGTCCTCAGCTGGGTGGAATGAGGTTAGCCAGACAATGAACCCAGTGACACTTTCAGGCTGTTCAGAAATCGACAGACAGAACTATTCTCTCAAAAGGGCTGCATCTTGTGTGGAGACAGAGTCGTCATCCCGGAGAAATTGCAACATAAAGTTTTGAAAATGTTGCACGATGGACATCCAGGCATCATGCGGATGAAGGCATTGGCAAGGAGTTACGCATGATGGCCAGGCATAGATAAGCAAATAGAGGCCTGAGTGGCTACGTGTAGCAAGTGACAGGAGACTCGCTCCGCTCCTTCAAAAACACCCCCAACTCAGTGGGAAACACGTCGTGGTCCCTGGTCCCGTATCCACATCGATTTTGCGGGACCCACAAGAGGACACACTTTCCTTCTAACCGTGGATGCCTATTCTAACTGGCTTGAGGTCCACAAAATAAAAAGCACCACCATGGAGGCGGTCATTAAAAAACTGAAAAAGCTATTCGCTACCCACGGATTGCTGGATGTCCTGGTCTCCGATAATGGCTCTCAATTCACTGCCCTGGCATTTGAACAGTACCTAGCACACCGGGGCATCCACCATGCCTTAACATCACCAGCTCACCCTGCGGCCAACAGTAGGGCTGAGCGAATGGTTCTATTTGTAAAGAAAACCTTACACAAGATGGAAAAGGGAGACATTGACGACAGGATAACCAGGATGCTTCTCCTCCAACATATTACTTCAAGCAGCACCACAAACAGAACCCCAGCCGAACTCCTGATGGGCCAAAAACTTCGCTCACATCTCGATCGCCTCCACCCTGCTTACACACCAGAACAACCCCTTGGATCCAGCAGCAAGTGTCGTTCATTCCAGGAAGGCGACCCCATTTTTGCGAAAAACTTCTTGGGTGACCAATTGTGGGTCCCCGCTACCATAACGCAACTTACGGGGCCCCGATCCTACCATCTACAAACTGCGGATGGAAAAATGTGGAAGTGCCATATAGACCAGCTTTGATCCAGACTAGCACCTACTCCCATCTCATCCCCTGAATCTCAAACTGGGGGGGAAAGGGACATCGAGGGGGCCGAAAAAGAAATAGCAGATGACCCAACAATCGGAACCCAGCAGTCTACACAACCAACCATGGGATACTCACCGCCAGAAGGAGAACCGAGCCGGGAAATTGCCTCGCTGCGTAGCAGCACTGCGATGGAAACAGATCCAGGGAATCCGGATGACAGCATTGGCGAGAGCAGAGAGGACAGCCCAGAGCCATCAATGAAACAGCGGGACCGTTTTCGCCACCCAGCTCAGCAAGCAGCCCACTGGAACCAGAGCCAGGACAGAAACCGGTGGAACAGCGCAGATCAAGCAGACAGGTGAAGCGACCTGCCTACTTATGAGAATATGTCACCCCACCCCTCAGACGGAACCTAGGGGGGAGGGGTGTTAAGGACTAAGCTAACACGTTCAGTAACAACCCTAACAGCTTTACTTTAACAGCAGACTCGTAATCCTGCACTTCTCATTGGCCCACGAATCGCGAATTGTGATTGGTCATTTCTGGCTGATCTGATTGGCTGACAGTGGGTCTCTCTGATTGGACGCTTGTTAGAGCGGTAAACTCAAATCATTGGTTATTGTGACAGCAACCAGTTCTATAAAAAAGCTGCTGCTGCCCAAGTATTTTGTTCTGTTCTGAAGTTACTAATAAAGAGTTGAAGTCACAGTTCGATGCCTCGTCTCCGTTCCTTGCGCCCATGCTCAGGACATAACAAAAGGTATAAGCCGTGAATAATTTTTATTACAATAATATTCTTATTTATTATAAATGGATACTCTATTTGTTGAACTCTTCCTATTCCAAGCTGATATCTACAATGCAGAATGCAGAATTATACATAAGATATTTGAGTGTGTAAAACGATGCATGATAAATGAAATACCACGCCATTTATACGGTTATCATGTTCCCTGACTAGCAACCAGTTCAGCAAAGGGAACAGCCAGTAAATGAAATTTTCCACCAGGACAAAACATCATCACAAGAAATACATGCACTGGAAACTTACAAGCTTGGTGAAGATGTGGACAAGGTGTGAAATGGTAAAAAAATGAAAAGCAGAAACAGTGTGCACTAAATTTCAAATTCAGTTGAATTTCCATATTAGCTGAGGCTAATAACTATTTAAAGTCATATGGTTTCTATATGTAGAGCTGCCCAGTGACATATAATTTTACAGTATGCATATGTAAATGATAGGTGCATTGAACTTGCATATAGTGCTTTTAGCTGAAGTGAGCTTAAATCTAGATGGCATAATATAGTGTATATGGTGTATATGCCTCTGTGTGTGTATAGATATACAACATGTTGCTGATTCAGAACACTTAATGAAACAGGCTATAAATATAAATTAATCAAACAAACAAATCTATAAATGATAGTAATAATAAAACAGTGGTTGAAAGATACATTAGAAAGTTACATATAAAAAAATTCAGATGACTGAAAAGACTTTTTCTTTTTAATTCAATTTTTATTCAGAGCTCAATTGCAAATTGATTCTGCAAAAGTATTAATGAGCAGTCCAATTATTTTTTCACATTCAAAATATCTTTCATTAAATAAATGACACAATATAATATCAAATATAACTATAGCTAAAAATGATATATAAAAAACCCTCTTCGGGGGGCCGGTTCCACGTGGCTTCGGTGGCAGCAGGAATTCGCGACCATTCACAATTCCTGCTGCGCTTGCCGCCAAGGTACCCCCGATCCAAATGGGTCAGGGGGATATGGCTGCCCTGTTGGGACAGCCGAAGAGAGAGGGGAGCTGGACAGGGGGTTGGGGGTGTCGCAGACCCACTCCTCGTCTGGAAGAACCCCTTTTTCCCAAGGTGGTAGAGCGGCGGTCAGCAATGGCCGCCACGAAGAAGCCTGCAACCGAGTAAGATTGTGCTGGAGGAAGCAAGAAAAATGAAAGTGCTGGCTGAGCCGGTCAATCAACATCTTTTAAATTCGCTGGAACTGAGCTGTCTGAATTGCTGGAGGATACATTGTATCCCTAAGAAGAACGGAAAGCGGCGGAGAAGCTCTTTAAGGGAACTTTTTTTTCTTCACTCTCCCACCCCATGGAAACAGCAGATGAAGATTTGAAATTTGTTTGGGCACTGAAGGTGAACTATTCTGAAAGTTGAAGTTAAGGGACAAAAGAGTTCTTGGACATTGGATTTAAAAATTTAAGAAATTGGAAAACCCTTATTAGAGGTATGGATTTCTGATCATTTAAAAATTGATGTTGCAAGTGGGAAGGGAGAGGAAAAAAATTGGAGCAGAAGTGAAAAAAGGAGGAGATTGCCTAGAATCTCAAAGAAAGATATATGGTAATTGGACCTCTTTGATTAAACAGTAACCCCAGAAAGAGAAATAGAAGGAGGAAGAAAAGTATTAACTTTTGGAACTTTTTTTGAATTATTTTTGATTAAAAATACTTGGGTGGTTGTTTTGGGGAAAGTTTCTTTTTTCAGGATGGCATCGCTTGTGGATGAACTAAAGACTGAATATCAAAAATATAAAAAGGAAGAACAAGATGGAAAAGATACTTTGGGCACTTTATTTTAATTTTTAGAAATGGTGTTATGTACTTATAAAAAGTTGACTACACAGCAGAATGACTGGGACAAAGAAGAAGAGGAACAAGAAGCCATCTTTTATGAACAATGGGCTTTTTCCGGGGAAGAGGAGAAAGAGGATAAGAAAAAGGGGATTTTAAGGTTTGAAAAAACAACCAAAAAAGAGAAAAATGAGAGGAAAGGTGGATGCAAGGTTAGAAAGCAAAGGAAAGGGAGTAAGAAAAGGGAGGAGGAGAGACAAAGGGGTAAAAAGGGCAAAGAGAAGAATAAGCAAGAGAGAAAGGGGGGAAGGAGAAGCCTCAATGGTGGGAAGCAAGATCTAAAGAAAAAAAGTTTATTTAGAGACAATGGGTGAAGGATAAAAAAGGGGGGGGATTCTGGAAGGTACATAAGATTGTGTTTTTATATGTGTATTTAGAGTATAAAATTTATTGTGTAATTTTAGAATCTACTAAACAGAATCCCAAGATAAATTAAGTGTTATATGAAGTACTTTTAAGTTAGGGTAATGAGTTAAAGGCGTCACTCCAATTAGTGTATAGGAGAAGTATAGTAAAAGAAAAAAGATGAATGGATAGTTGGAAATAGAACAGACAAAGAATGTTATTGAAAATGGTAATAAGATATGGAAGGATATATAAAGGTTTTGTTATGTTTTGTTGGGTTTTGTATGTTGATAAAAGGCAATAAAATATTAATTAACAAATAATTTGGATGAAAAGGAGAAGTTGGGATAAGGTACGAAGTTAAATAGATAAAATAAATATTGATATTATAATTGGGAATCATTATGTTCTATTGGTTTTCTTCTTTAATTATCACTATTTTTTTTTAGAAAAGAATTTATAAGCCTTGATTGTTTGTGCACTGTTTTTGTAAAATTAATAAAATTGGTTTATAAAAAAAGAAAGAAAATGATAATAAGATATGGAAGGATATATAAAGTGAATATGATGTTTGAATTTGTGTCTGTGAGAAGAGTTTCAACCCGGGATCAGGCAGCCTTCAGAAAAGATGTTTTAGTTTTGTTCTTTTTTTCTATGTTCTGTGTTTTGTATGTTTATGAAAGGCAATAAAATTTTAATAAGCAAGAAATATAATTTGGATAAAAGGAGAAGTCTGGATAAGATATGAAGTTAAATAGATAATGTAAATATTGATATTACAATTTGGAATTATTTTGTATGTTCTATTGGCTCTTTTTAATTATTATTATTATTTTTTTAGAAAAGATTTTTCAAGTTGTTATGCCTGGATTGTGTATTGTTTTTTGTAAAATTAATAAAATTTGTTATAAAAAAAAACCCTCTTCCTTAAAATTGGTGACATGACTGATTCTCAAAATATCTTTCTCCTTTATATATCCAACTATTAAATTAATCTGTTGATTGTTTGTAACATACAAGAAGGAGGATGAAAAGGAGAAAGAGAAGGAGAAGAAATAAAATTTCTGGGTATAATGGCAGAATAAGAGTTGTTAGATCATTTTGCCATATAGTGGTTCTGCAATTTCATAATATATACTCATATTTATATTCACATTAAGTTTTAATTATCCTATGATCGTAGATTTTTTTCTCAATGATTGAAGCTTGATGTTATTCCATAAAATTATTAATACAAATAAGATTTAAGTTGTTTTGAAGTTAAATCCTTGCAATGTTCATATCCCTTAAGTAAACTTTCAACAAATCTGTGTGCACACATACTACATATACCTTTATGATTCTTTATGAATCTTCATGTGGTATTTGTACATTATATTTGTAAATGAAAAGAAGGGAAGATTGGCAGATTTGCTTATCTGTATAAAAATAGATTACGATAAATTCATATTTTTGTTACGAGATTTAGCTTCTTTCCAAGGAACCAATTTCCTTTTATGTTTTAGAGGGAGTAATTGTAGCCTTCCAGGTGCTAAATAAAAGCATTTCCAGCATCTATTAGTTCAAGTTCCTAGGAGTTGTAGTTCAGCACGTCTGAAGTATAGAGGTTGTCCACTCTATTAGAGGGTAACATTTCATCCAATTCTGAGTAAAGTATTTGAGCTCTATCATTCAATATGTGTGTGTGTGTGTGTGTGTGTGTGTGTGTGTGTATGCATGGCATTCAGCTTTGTTCGGGTATTTTCCCATGTCATTGTAGTTGTGCCTTTAAAGTTGTAGCAACCTTTCGACAGAATCTCATCTGCCATCATCAGGCTTCTGTATAGTGTTCATCTGTGAGTCAGACTTTTACAGTGGTTTCAGATTTAAATTTGAGGCAGCCTATTGCTGTGCCAGAATGTTTTTTTCTTCGTCCTGATTGGTTGGGAATCTTGGTCTGTGTTTATTGGTCTTGGAGGTTTCTGTGTTCTGCTTGATTGGTGTTTCTAATATCTTCTGTCTGTTTTTTGGCTCTTTTTGTATCTTGATTGGCTGGCAACATTGTGTTACTTTATTGGAGGCCTTTAGTGCAGTTTGGCTCTGGGTGAATGGACGGCTATCATTAGTTAGGAAGCTGGGTTTTGAGCTGGAGGTATCAGGGGGGATCTGTTTGTGCCCAGGTGTTTGCCTGGCTTGTGGTGTGGAGATTTTTTTGTTTGTGAATGCAGGCTTCCAAATAATTGACAGTCTGGTGGAATCATCTCTTCTGTTCATGCTTTCTGGTCTTTTTTCAATCTCTATGGCTTCTCTGATGATTCTGTGGCTGGGGTTTTCTATAGTGGCTAGGGTTTTGGTGCCATTGAAGTTGATGCTATGACCTGTGGCTTCCATGTGTTGGACTAGTGAGGAAGTGTGTTCCAGCTTTTTGACTGCATTTTTGTGTTAATCCAGGCGGGTACTTATTCTTCTATTGGTCTGTCCAATGTATGTGGCTGGGCATGATGCTATGATATACATTGCTACAACTTTAAAAGCACAACTATAATGATGTTTTATATATATATATATATATATATATATATATATATATATATATATATATATATATATATATATATATATTCAGCTTTTTTGATAATTCAGCTGGTATTCAGCTTTGTTCGGGTATTTTCCCACGTAATTATAGTTGTGCTTTTAAAGTTGTAGCAACGTTTTGGCAGAATCTCATCTGCCATCATCAGGCTTCTGTATTGTGTTCGTTTGTGAGTCAGACTTTCACAGCCATTTCAGTTTTAAATTTGGGGCTAGCCTATTGCTGTGCCAGAATGGTTTTTCTTCATCCTGACTTCATTTTTGTGTTCATGCAGGCGGGTACTTATTAACACAAAAATGCAGTAAAAAAGCTGGAACACACTTCCTCACCAGTCCAACACGTGAAAGCCACAGGTCATAGCATCAACTTCAATGGCACCAAAACCCTAGCCACTATAGAAAACCCCAGCCACAGAATTATCAGAGAAGCCATAGGGATTGAAAAAAGACCTGAAAGCATGAATAGAAGAGATGATTCCACCAGACTGTCAATTATTTGGAAGCCTGCATTCACAAACAAAAAAATCTCCACACCACAAGCCAGGCAAACACCTGGGCACAAACAGATCCCCCCTGATACCTCCAGCTCAAACACACCCCAACCAGGCACCCAGATGAAACCTAGCTTCCTAATAAATGATAGCCATCCATTTACTTGGAGCCAAGCTACACTAAAAGCCTCCAATACAGGAACACAATGTTGCCAGCCAATCAAGACAAAAAAAGCTACAAAACAGACAGAAGATATTAGAAACACCAATCAAGCAGAACACAGCAAATTCCAAGACCAATAAACACAGACCAAGACTCCCTACTAACCAGGATGAAGAAAAAATCACTCTGGCACAGCAGTTGGCTAGCCCCAAATTTAAAACTGAAATGGCTGTGAAAGTCTGTCTCACAGATGAACACAATACAGAAACCTGATGATGGCAGATGAGATTCTGCCGAAACATTGCTACAACTTTAAAAGCACAACTATAATGACGTGGGAAAATGCCCAAACATAGCTGAATACCATACATGTAAGTACCCACTAAAACTTAAGAATATATATGTGTGTGTGTGTGCGTGTGTGTATATGTATATGTATATGTATATGTATATGTATATGTATATGTATATGTATATGTATATGTATATGTATAGTATATATGTATAGTATATATATATAATTTAGCTTTGTTTGGATATTTTCCCACATCATTATAGTTGTGCTTTTAAAGTTGTAGCAACGTTTCAGCAGAATCTCATCTGCCATCATCAGGTTTCTGTATAGTGTTCGTCAGAAGGGAAGGGAAGGGAATAAATGTAGATTGTCCCTACTGCTGGTTTAATCCAAAACTCTATTTGATGAGGAAAAGAACAGGGAAGAGGAGGAGGGGGAGGAGGAGGAGGAGGAGAAATAAATTTGTATCATGACAAAAAAAGCTGGTGTATTTAAAGCATTGAGCTTTTAGATGAAGCTTTTCTTTCCAGTCAATGTGAGGCAAATGTAATAGGTCTTTTCACTCAGTATCACCTAATCATGATCCACAATTTTGTGGTCTCTAAAAATGTTATCTGATCTCAGAGTGCTGTTCCTGTGGCTTAGTAAAAGTAGGCTTTAAATCTTTAAATGTTGCCCCTAGGGATCTTTTACCTTTTTGACATATTCGGCAATGCTGCAAAAACACAAACACAATAGAACACTAGTCATTAACTCACAAGTCAAAGTCTGGATTGCACAGGTCAAAGTCTGGATTACACAGCTATTAATTAGGATAATTATTCCCCATACTACAATTACAAGCCACGAGATCCACTTAGCAGCTACTCTCAGATTTTCCCTTCCTGCTCTTCTAATACTTCTGAAAGGTTCATTTACCACCATTTAGGTTCATTTACCACCAAATCCATTCACTGTAGTTTTCTATTTCAGATGAACAGGGTAGAAAGCCTGCTGACCTTTACAATATAGGGTAATTAAAAAAATTTCTCCCCCATCATTAGCTATAAATGCTCACTGAAAAACACTACATGTGTGCAATAGATTTGTGATATTTCCTTCTTTTAGATATGTAGACAAAGTAAAACATGATAGGGAAAACTCAAGTAGGTTTAAGAAAATTATTAAATTACAAGCCAGTGGTGATTATTTTATTTTCAAATTATGTACAATGATCACTACTTCTTAAGATTTCCAGAAGAAGAAATGGCCATTTCACTTCTCAAAATTATTAATACTATGAGCAATCGATTCTATGTCTTACAGAATTCCAGTCCGATCTAAAAATGAGATATTTCCCTGTTACTTAATTGAAACCCTTGTTCTTTGCCGTTGCCATCTTCTCATTTTCAGTGAGGAAAACAAATCGTGGATATCAAGCAAAAAAAAATGCTAATACAATCTTACATCTGGGTTATATGGATGATCTGATACTTTATGGGACCCCACAAAGTATCAAGATATGAAATGGCATAATAGAGTAGCAAAAATGGTGCATTGGAATATCTTCCAGAAACATTATTTGCCCGCAAGCAAGAACTGGTATGATCACAAATTAGACAAAATAATAGAAGCTAAAATGCTCTGAGATATTAGAATTCAAACAGATATAAGCCCCTGCCACAGAATACTCTAAACTTAATGATTGGATAACAAAGACAAAAAAAGTTTGGATAGTGCACATTGGAATACCTGGAAAAAACACAGTAGAAGAGAAAAAACTGGAGATTCTGAAAACTTGCCAAACAAAGTAGAATTATTGTGGCAAAAAACTCCACAAAAAAATAAGCACTTTGGATGTATTCAAAATCATTTGGAGCAGTACTTGAGCATCATTGGCATTGACAAAGTCATCATCAATTAATTTCAAAGGTAAAGTTTATGTGAAACAGCTAACTTTCAACAATTGCTTGAATACCATGAAACAGTAACTCCTGCCTAACCCAGGTTCTTGGGAAGGACTCAATAGACTCAAAATGCTAAATCCAGTCTGAACATCTAACTGTGTGAGCAACTTGTTAAGTCCGCGTGGCAGGAAGCCAGGAGTCAGTGACTTAGTATCAAGCTCTTTTATTTAGTCAGGAACCGAACTGGGGCTAAAGGAAAACTTCGCAGCTTTTTATTTCCAAGCCATGGCGGCCGCGGCCAATGGCACTGCTTTGAATCTCCCGCAATTTGAATTGACCAATCGCGGGAGATTCTCAGCGAGCCAATAGGCGCGGCTTGCCTAGCCAATCCGATCGCCCCGCGCTTTGGCCAATCAAAGCGCAGGGATCTCAAGAATTCAAATGAGGGGGCAGAACACCCCTCCCCTCTTGGTTCAGTCCTTACGTCGCGTAGTCCCGTAGGTAGGCGGGGCTCCGTCTCTGCCTACTGGACCTGCGCAGGTCAGTCATAGGTTGGATCCTGGCCGGTTCAGTCGGGGTCTCTGTTTCTCCGGGCTCCGTCGTGGGAACCGCCTCGCCTGTCTGGCCGGGCCGCTCTCCACAGCTCCCTCCTGGGCTACCCGGGTTGGTTGAGCTGGCCTGGCTGTCTCTTCCTGGCGAGGGTTCGTGCTGGCTGCTTGCAGGTGAGTATGGCTGGTTTATTTTTTCTGGGTTTTGGTTCCTGGGTATTCCCTCCCCTCTTGGTTTGTGTTGTGGGGGTTGGTTTTGCTTGGTTGCGCGTCAGTGGTGTCTTGTGTGGTCATCCTCGATCTTAACTGGTTGATGTGGCGTTTCCACGCTCGTCCGTCGGTTGTTTGTAGCCAGTATGAGTGTGGGCCTGTTAGTTGTGTTATGATTGCTGGTACCCATTATGGGTCTCTGGTTAGGTTCTTCACGTAGAAGGCGTCGCCTGGTGCGAAGGTTTGGTGTTTGCTGGTGGAGTCTGGGGGTTTCTCTGGGTTGTAAGTGGGGTGGAATCTATTGAGTGGGGACCTTATTTTCCTCCCCATAAACAGTTCTGCTGGGCTTTTATTTGTTGTGGTGTTTGTGGTTATGTGCTGTATGAAAAGTAATTTATTTATTTTGTCCTGGATCTCCCTGTGGTCTATTTTCTGGATGGTTTTCTTTGTGATTTGAACCATCCGTTCCGCCCTACCATTCGCCGCCGGATGCACCGGGGCTGTCAGTGCATGTCGTATGCCCCTCTCCGCTAGGAATTTTTCGAATTCTAGCGAGGTGGATTGGGGCCCGTTGTCGGAAATGAGGACATCCGGGAGGCCATGTGTTGCAAAAAGTTTGCAGAGTTCTTTGGTCTTGGCCTCCATGGTGGTTGTTCTCATGTTGCTTACCTCCAGCCAGTTGGAGTAAGAGTCTATGGTTATTAAGAAAGTGTGTCCTTTTGTGGGCCTGGCGAAATCTATGTGGATCCTAGACCACGGTCCCCTGGGGGTTTTCCACTCTAGGATGGGTGCTGTGGGTGGGCTTGGTCTAGTTTCCTGGCATCGTTGACACCTTGCTACCCAGGCCTCGATCTGTTTGTCCATCCCTGGCCACCAAGCGTAACTTCTGGCCAGGGCTTTTGTCCTAACGATGCCTGGGTGCCCCTCGTGTAACAGTTCCAAAACCTTCCCTTGTAGTTTTTCCGGGATGACCACCCTATCCCCCCATATTATGCACCCTTTTAGAAATGAGAGTTCTGTTTGCCGGTTCAGGAATGTCCTGATGGACTCGTCGTTATCCCTTTCCAGCCACCCTTTCTCTACCCAATGCAAAACCCATGCCAGACGTTTGCCTTTATTAGTTTCTCGGGCAATGTCTGACGCAGTTATGGGTAGGTTGGGTAGAGTCTCTATGCTGAGGGTGGTCGTCGTGGGTGCTGGGTCAGTGTCTGGTTCAGGTAACAGTGAGAGGCTTAAGGCGTCCGCATGGGAGATAGACTTACCAGGTCGGTGTGTGAGTCCGTAGTTGTAGGCAGCCAGGAATTCGGATCACCTTGCCATTCGGGGAGACAGAATGTTCTGGGTGGCCCTGTTCCCTGCAAGGATTCCCAGCAGCAGTTTGTGGTCGGTGATGATGGTAAACGTCCGGCCGTAGAGGTACTCGTGAAACCTTTTTACTGCGGCGACGATAGCCAAAGTCTCTTTGTCCAGCTGGCTGTAGTTCCGCTCCGGTTTGGTGAAGGGTCCTTGAAAAAAACATGATGGGTGCTTCTTTTCCATCGGGGAGAGTGTGGCTGAGGACAGCGCCGACGCCGAAGGGTGATGTGTTGCATGTGATGGCTAGTAGTAGGGTCTCGTTGTACTGGATGAGGACGGCATCCGAAGTGAACAGGTCCTTGGTTTTTTTGAAGGCAGCTTCTCATGTTTCCCCCAAGTCCAGGTCGCCACCTTGTCCAAAAGCCTATGCAAAGGCTCTGCCGTGGTCGCCTTTTGGGGCAGGAAGACATTATAAAAGTTAAGTAGCTCCAGAAACGCCTGTAGTTCTGTTTTTGACTTGGGTGTGGGGGCTTCCTTGATGGCTTTAATTTTCTTGTAGGTGGGGTGAATGCCGTGTTGGTCTAGGAGGTATCCTAGGAATTCGCCCTGCTCTGTGTACAGCTGGCATTTTTCCCTCTTCACTTTAAGCCCGGTTTCTTTGAACCTCGTTAGCACCTCCCTTAGGCGAGTCTCTAGTTCGGCCTGGTTGGTTGCCGATACTAGTACATCTTCGAAGTATGGGACCACCCCCTTGATGCCCTGTAAGAGTCTTTCCATAAGGCTCTGGAAAATTCCAGATGCCACGCTGACTCCAAATTGGAGGCGGTTGCATCTAAAGGCTCCCTGGTGGGTGACTATGGTTTGTGCCTCTGCAGTTTCCTCGTTGACCAGCAGTTGCTGGTATGCTTGGGCCAGGTCGAGTTTCGTGAAAACTTTGCCCCCTCCCAGTGAGTATAGGAGATGCTGCACTACTGGGACGGGGTAAGCGCTTTGCTGCAAGGCGACATTTAGGGTGGCCTTATAGTCCCCGCAGATTCTCACTGACCCATCAGGCTTAATCGGGGTGACTATGGGGGTCTCTCACCGGGCGTGGTCTATGGGTTGTAATACCCCTTGCTTGACGAGCTTGTCAATTTGCTCGTCTATCTTCGGTTTGAGTGTGAACGGTACCCGCCTTGGTTTTAGGCATTTCGGGGGAACGTTGGGGTCTAGGCTGAAGGATATAGGGGGCCCTCGGTACTTGCCTAGGGTGCCATCGAACACTTCCTGGAAGTCCCAGGCCAGTTGTCGCTCCCAGTAGGCTTCGGTGATGTGGTCGATGCCCGTGACTGCAATGCCTAGCGGTGCGAACCATTGAAGTCCCAGTAGGCTAGGTCAGTCTCGATTGACGATGGTTAAGGGAAGTCTTTCGGTGTGTCCCTTGTAGGTCACTGTAAACTGTCCTGTTCCCACTACAGGGATGCGGTTTCCCTGATAGTCCTTGAGGATTAGTCTCTGGTTTTCTAGTTGCCTTCTCTGGATGGTAGGCACCAAGCGTTTAATTTCTTGCCAGGCTACCCGGAGTCCACCTCCATTTTACAGGGTTTGCCTTCGATGCCTACCTCCACGTGGACCTTTCTGGCGTCTGTGGTTGTGGCGTGGCCGATGGTGACCGTCTGATGTGTCTCTTCTCTCCGCCTGGTCTCACCACCTCATTGGGCTTGTCCATTTCACTCCCAGCGGTTGTCTGTTTGCCAGTCTCTGGTCCTGGGGGGTGTGCTCTCTCGTCTCCGCTCACTCGGGTCCCATCGCCTGGGGCTGTGGGTCTTCTTGAGGCAGCAAACGCGTGCGACGTGGCCCTTCTTGTCGCAGTGCCGGCAAATGGAGTCGAAGAACCGGCATTCGGATCTGGGGTGGTCGCCTCTGCAACCGGCACACACGGTCCTCGACTTATGGCTCCGCTGGCTGCGCTGGTCGCGGCCTGCCTGGAGACGGTGGATGTCTTCCTCCTCGTCTGACGTGCTTGAGGTGGAGTGGAGTTCGCCCTGGTGGGTGGTAGTTTCAGGTTGGGCCTCGGTCGACCTTGCAGGGTTGTTGTTTGTGGTGCAGTCCCCGGCATTCGGTCTCCGCATGCGGTCTGCTGATTGTCGGGTTGCTTCGGCGGCCACAGCTTCAGAGATAGCATCGGCGAGGGCGATGTTGCCCTTAGCCATCAACCGACTTTGGAGAACGGGGTCCCAAAGGCCGAGCACGATTCGGTCCTGAAGGGCCTCGTTCATGTTGGAGAACTCGCATAGTCCTCCCAGGCGCCGCAGCTCTGCAACGAAATCACTGAGACTCTTGCCTGACCGCTGGTCCCGCCAATAAAATTCGTATCGTCGGATGAGGATGGGCACAGCTGGAGTGTAGTGTTTCTGGAGCAACGGTTCGAGGTCCGCCCAATCCATCGCGGTAACGTCGGCAGGCTTGGCTAGCGCTTTTGCCATCTTAAACACTGCGGGCCCGCAGTGTGTTAGGAAGATGGCTCATTTCTTTGGTCCCGTGGCATCCTTCAGATCGTTGCATTCGAGGAACATGTGGAATCTGTCCGTGTAAAATTCCCAGTCCTCGGTATTGGGGTTGAAGGGGGTTGGTGGCGCGATGCTGGCCATCTCATCGGTTGGCTGGCTTTTGTCGGACACGTGCTTCGGTTCAGGAAAGGAATCCCATCCTCGTCGCCAGTGTTAAGTCCGCGTGGAAGGAAGCCAGGAGTCGGTGACTTAGTATCAAGCTCTTTTATTTAGTCAGGAACCGAACTGGGGCTAAAGGAAAACTTCACAGCTTTTTATTTCCAAGCCGTGGTGGCCGCGGCCAATGGCACCGCTTTGAATCTCCCGCGATTTGAATTGACCAATCGCGGAAGATTCTCAGCGAGCCAATCGGCATGGCTCACCTAGCCAATCCGATCGCCTCGCGCTTTGGCCAATCAAAGCACAGGGATCTCAAGAATTCAAATGAGGGGACAGAACACAACTATATTATAAAAAATTACATTTATATGTTGCCCGACTCCCAGAAACTTTACATGTTTTATAATTATTAAAACATTAAAAAAAAAAAAAGACCCAAGTTCAGTTGCAGCCCAATCCATGTCTTAAAATGACTTGTTCATGATACTGGATTGAGGAGCAACATCCTGAAGGGGAATGAATTCCCTCATATAACTGGATATAGTGATGGAAGCAGGTTAAAAAAAGATTTACTACCATACAGCACAATATCAGCAATTGATGTTTATGTCTTGCTTGCTGTTCTATAGGAATAAAGCTCAACTGGACATAAAAGCTGAATTGAGTTGAACAAGCTGGGACACCACAAAAGTGATGAAGTGGATCTTTCTTCTTCCATAAATATTATGGACAGTCTTTTGCAGAATGCTGCCTAATGAATTAATGCCAAGGTATATATTAATACCAGACAAATACATAGGAGAGAAGACATTAAAACAATTATCCAAAAATATAGCTTTAGATGTGGTGGCAAGTAAGTTGAACATATCTCAATAGCAAATAAGAAGCTAGTGCAGCTCCTACAAAACAAGTTAAAGTAATCCTTGGCAATCTGTTAGTTTAGCTGCAACCCAGCTTCTACATTTTGTAGAAGTTAGTGGCAGAGTATAAAGTTGGAAATGTTCACAAAACAAATGTTCTGTTTAAAACTAACATCACTATGTAGCTTAGTTCCAATTTTGTATTTTCAGTCTCTTTTTGGGATGCTGTCAGCCCTCACAAGTAAACTAGACAGGAAAGACTAGATAAGTTGATTCTGTTTTATTGTGTAGAAAGTTAGCACTTGCTCCTCTCCTAGAAGAATGAAATATTCTAGGAAATATTAAAAAGGCAGAATATTATATTTCCCTGGATGAGAAAAGGAGAAACATGTTTTAAAAACAAAGCAGCTTCCTGCAGCTCCCTGCCCCCACTTCAGCTCCAGGGTGATGGGATTAAGAAATGATAGGATTACCGATCTCACCACATGGCACCTGAACCCAGAAGGATATTTCTCCCAATAATTGTCAGTCTACCTTAACAGAATATGAAGTCTGAAAGTACACATTTTTACTTTTAAGGGTCTGGTCAATTAGGACAAACTGTTCTGTCCTTCATTAACGTACTCGAGATCCCCGCGCTTTGATTGGCCAAAGCGCGGGGCTCTCCGATTGGTCAGGCGAGCCACGCCGATTGGCTCGCTAAGAATCTCCCGCGATTGGTCCGTTCAGACCGCGGGAGATTCAAAGTGGTGCCATTGGCCGCGGCTGCCGCGGCGAAAGGAATAAAAGCCGCGGGCCTTTTTCCTTTTGCTAGTTCGGTTCCAACTTACAATAAAAGAGCTTTGCACTAAGTCACCGACTCCTGGCATTATTTCGTGGACACAACACTGGCAACGAAGGTGGGATCCAGACCCTGAACCGAACCACGTGTCCGACGGAAGCCAGACGAACCACCGAGATGGTGAAAATCGCACCACCCGCCCCCTTCAACCCTGCCACCGAGGACTGGGAATCGTTCTCCGACCGATTCCGCATGTACCTCGAGTGCACCGGCATGAAGGACGCCTCCGGCCCAATGAAACGTGCCGTCTTCCTGACCCACTGCGGGACCGAGGTCTTCCAGATGGCCAAAGCATTGGCAAAGCCCGCCGATGCGACCGCGATGGACTGGGACGTCCTCGAACCCATTCTTCGGCGGCACTACGCTCCAGAGGTACCCATCCTGATCCGGCGCAACGAGTTCTACCGGCGGGACCAGAGGTCGGGTGAGAGTTTCAGCAACTTCGTCACCGAGCTGCGGCACCTAGGGGGGCTCTGCGAATTCGATAACCTAAACAACGCTCTGAGAGACCGAATCGTGCTCGGTTTGTGGGACCCTGCCCTCCAGAGCCGGCTGATGGCTAAGGGCAACATCAGCCTAGCAGACACCCTCACCACAGCTGCAGCCGCCGAAGCAACCCGAACTTCCGCCGACAGCATGCGCAGACCGAACACGGGGGACCGCAGCGGAAACAACAACCCAGCGAGGTCGACCGAGCCCAAAACCGAGATGACAACACACCAGGGCGACTTCCACTCGGCATCCGGCACGTCCGATGACGAGGAGGACATCCATCGACTCCAGACAGGGCGCGACCCACGGAACCGGCAAGGTCGTAAGTCGAGGACCAACTGTGCCGGCTGCGGCGGCGACCACCCCAGGTCGGAATGCCGGTTTTTCGAATCAATCTGCCGACATTGTGACAAAAAGGGACACATTGCCCGGGTTTGCCGCCTGAAGAAAAACTGCAGTCCGGCACGATGGGACCAGCGCGACCGGAGGAGGGAGAGCACACCACCCTGGACCAGAGATTGCCCCTCGGACAGCCGATGGGACTGAAATGGACGATCCTCGTGAGGCGGCGACAACCGGCGGAGAGAGGAGACCCACCAGACGGTCACCATCGGCCACGCCATCACCAACAACGCCCGGAAGGTCCACGTCGAGGTACGCATCGAGGGCCAGCCTTGCAAAATGGAGGTGGACTCCGGGTCCTACCTTTCCATGATTGCATGGCACGAGATAAAGCGGTTGTGCCTACCCTCCAAAGGAGGAACGTAGACAGCCAGAGACTCATTGTAAAGGACTACCAGGGAAACCGCATCCCGGTAGTCGGCACCAAAAGCTTTAACATCACTTATAAGGGGCGCACAGAACGACTCCCCCTAACGATCGTCGATCACGACCGCCCAAGCCTACTGGGACTGCAATGGTTCGCCCCGCTGGACATCGCCCTCACGGGAGTCAACCACGTCACCGACGACGGCTGGGAGCAGCAACTAGCCCGGGAGTTCCAAGAGGTCTTCGACGGAAACCTAGGCAAGTACCGAGGGCCCCTTATATCTTTTGACCTAGACCCTAACGTCCCCCCCAAACGCCTGAAACCAAGGTGGGTGCCATTCGCACTGAAACCCAAAATAGACGAGCAAATTGATAAGCTCGTCAAACAAGGGGTCCTGCAGCCCATAGACCACGCCCGGTGGGAGACCCCCATAGTCACCCCAATCAAGCCCGATGGGTCGGTGAGGATCTGTGGGGACTATAAGGCCACCCTAAATGGCACGTTGCAACAAAGTGCCTACCCCGTCCCAGTAGTGCAACACCTACTGCACTCACTGGGAGGGGGCAAGGTTTTCGCCAAGCTCGACCTCGCCCAGGCATACCAACAGTTGCCGGTCGACGAGCAAACAGCAGAAGCGCAGACCATTGTCACCCACCGGGGAGCATTCAAATGCAACCGACTCCAATTCGGAGTCAGCGTGGCACCGGGCATATTCCAAAGCCTAATGGAGAGACTATTGCAAGGTATCAAGGGGGTGGTACCTTATTTCGACGACGTCCTAGTGTCGGCAGCCAACCAAGCCGAACCAGAAGGTCGCCTAAGGGAGGTCCTAACTAAATTTAAAGAGACGGGACTAAAAGTAAAGCGGGAAAAATGCCAGCTTTGCACGGAATGAGTGGAATTCCTGGGCTACCTCCTAGACCGTCACGGCATTCACCCCACAAGCAAAAAAATCAAGGCCATCAAAGAAGCCCCCACCCCCAAATCAAAGACTGAGCTACAGGCATTCTTGGGGTTACTGAACTTTTACAATGTTTTCCTACCCCAGTAGGCGACGGCAGCGGAGCCCTTGCATAGGCTCCTGGACAAGGCGGCAACCTGGACTTGGGGGAAACGGGAGCAAGCCGCCTTCCAAAGAACAAAGGACCTCCTCACCTCCGACGCCGTCCTCATACAATTCAACGAGACCCTACCTCTGGCCGTCACATGCGACGCATCACCCTTCGGCGTCGGCGCTGTCCTCAGCCATACCCTTCCCAACGGAAAAGAAGCGCCCATCGCGTTCTTTTCAAGGACCCTCACCAAACCGGAGCGGAACTATAGCCAACTGGACAAAGAGGCTCTGGCTATAGTTGCCGCCATAAAACGATTCCACGAATACCTCTACGGCCGAACTTTCACCATCATAACAGACCACAAGCCGCTGCTGGGAATCCTTGAAGGGAACCGGGCCACCCCGAACATTCTGTCTCCCCGAATGACAAGGTGGTCCGAGTTCCTGGCAGCCTACAACTACGAACTCATACACAGACCGGGTAAGACGATCTCCCATGCAGATGCCTTAAGCCGCTCGCCGCTACCGGAACCCGACACCGACCCAGCACCCATGACGACCACCCTCAACATAGAGACTCTACCCAACCTGCCCATAACCGCGTCAGACATTGCCTGAGAGACCAATAAAGACAAACGTCTGGCACGGGTGTTGCATTGGGTGGAGAAAGGGTGGCCGGAAAGGGACAATGACGAGTCGGTCAAAACGTTCCGAAACCGCCAAACGGAACTCTCGTTGTTAAAAGGGTGCATACTATGGGGGGACAGGGTGGTCATTCCGGAAAAGCTACAAGGGAAGGTTTTGGAAATGCTACACGAGGGGCACCCTGGCATCGTGAGGACTAAAGCCCTGTCCAGAAGTTACGCTTGGTGGCCAGGGATGGACAAACAAATAGAGGCCTGGGTAGCTAGGTGCCAACGATGCCAGGAAATGAGGCCCAACCGACCCATAGCACCCGTCCTAGAGTGGGAAACCCCAAGGGGACCTTGGTCTAGAATCCATATAGACTTCGCCGGGCCCACAAAAGGACACACCTTCCTCATAACAGTTGACGCTTACTCCAACTGGCTGGAGGTAAGCAACATGAAGACGACAACCACGGAGGCCATGATCAAAGAACTCTGCAAACTCTTTTCAACACACGGCCTCCCAGACGTCGTCGTCTCCGACAATGGGCCCCAGTTTACCTCGCTGGAATTCGAAAAATTCCTAGCGGAAAGGGGCATCCGCCACGCGCTGACAGCACCGGCGCACCCGGTGGCGAACGGTAGGGCGGAACGGATGGTCCAATTCACTAAAAAGACCATCCGGAAAATAGACCACGGGGAGATCCAAGAGAAAATCAACAGACTACTCTTCACCCAACACATAACCCCGAATACCACAACCAATAAAAGCCCAGCCGAACTACTAATGGGTAGAAAGCTAAGGTCCCCACTCGACAGGTTACACCCCACGTATAACCCGGAGAGGCCCCCAGACTCAAGCACCAAACACCGAACCTTCGCACCCGGGGACCCCGTATATGCAAAAAACCTGACGGGAGACCCTCTATGGATCCCAGCCGTCATCAAGCAACAGGCCCACACTTGTACCGGCTACAAACAGCAGTCGGACGAGCGTGGAAACGCCACATCGACCAACTCAGGTCGAGAACTGCAAACCAACAAGCCGCCGACGCACAAACAAATGAACCCAACCCCCGCAACGCAAGCCAAGGGGGGAGGGAATACCCAGGGGACCGAATCCAAAGAAAAATAAACCAGCAGTACTCACCGGAACGCAGCCATCACGACCCCTCGCCAGGAAGGAACAGCCAAGCCAGCTCGACCGACCCGGAAAGACCGAGCGGGAGCGGCGAAACCCGTAGCTCAACCAACCCGGAAGGCCCAGGAGGGAGCTACGGAGAAGGGACCGGCCCAATCGACCAGCCGGTTCCCACGACAGCAGCAGGAGCAGAGGAGATCCCGACCGAACCGGCCGGGATCCAGCCTACAACTGAGTTGCGCAGGTCAAGTAGGACCAGACGGAGCCCCGCCTACCTACGTGACTATGCAACGTAAGGACTGAACCAAGAGGGGAGGGGTGTTCTGTCCTTCATTAACATACTCGAGATCCCCGCGCTTTGATTGGCCAAAGCACGGGGCTCTCCGATTGGTCAGGCGAGCCACGCCGATTGGCTCGCTAAGAATCTCTCGCGATTGGTCCATTCAGACCGCGGGAGATTCAAAGCGGTGCCATTGGCCGCGGCCGCCGCGGCGAAAGGAATAAAAGCCGCGGGCCTTTTTCCTTTCGCCAGTTCGGTTCCAACTTACAATAAAAGAGCTTTGCACTAAGTCACCGACTCCTGGCATCATTTCGCGGACACAACACAAACCTTTTGTGATTTTTTTCCCTCTGATTATTAAGCCATTGGGTCTCTCTTATCTGATTGTTTCCTAGCCAGCATCTCTTCTAGTTCCCAAGGCTGTTTACTCATTCCATGACAAATGTGAACATTTGACAGACATGGATGTTCCATGTAAGCCATCCCTTTTCCTTCTAATGTTGTAATGGAAGAATGTATGAATCCTTTTAATTCACTTAACTATGAATGCTAATTTTTAATTCATTTAACTATGAATGCTAATTTTTGTCCTCGTAAATAGGATTCCAATACAATTCTGTAAATGTCTATTTAAAACTCAGTTTTAGACTGCAATGGGCTATGTTTTCAACAAATGGTTGCTAATTTGTGTACTATTCACTTCCCAAAATTCTTAGCCAAATTCTGGAAATTAAAAACCCATTTTGGTACAGAACTGGAGTGAGAAATGGTGAACTATAGATTTGCAATTATAACACTTGAAGGGTTTCCAAATCATCCCAAACACTGTGCTTCTTGTCCAACCAATTCCATTGCAAGTCACTTGTGGCTGATGATATTACTATTGCAAACAACATATATGAGGCTTACAGAGGATAGAAGAACAGGTCACTTCCCTTAAAAAAGTTACATTTTTAAAAATGGCAGAGAAGTAGCAACTGAAGGGGGGAGGGAAGCATCTGCAGTAATGAGAAGCCTTTGAGTTATGCTGCATATATAAATTGAGCGTTACATATAATGCACAAAAACTTTTTTCTTATGAAAATGTTTCATTCTGTCCTCTTTTCTATTTACCATTCATCATTTCTTAAGATACTGAGAGTGTTTTTTTGTTTTTGTTTTTGAAGAGTAGCCTACTTATTCTGTTCTGGCTTAAGTTACTGAGCAACATATTTGAAACCAGAGAAAAATTCACACACAGAGAAATGGCTTTCTTGTGGTTATTTTCTTTATCAATCTAGGAACATGTTGAGGTATTCCCCATTAGGAGAATGAGTGCACTCAGGGAAACATAGTGAGAGTGTTAGGAATATAAGTCACCTAACAAGCATTTGGGTTGGAAATATATAAACCAGGATAGACATTTTAATACTGTCTCTTTAAGAGAAATGCAAAAGTATAATTGGGTGTGGTTTCTCAAATGGCCATAAGATGGAGCCAAAAACCTGGGTTGTTTAGTCTTAGTCTCAGAAGAAGTCTCAGTGAGTCTCTGTTTCCTTCTGTTGGAGAGTTTTGCCATTCCTTCTAATTGACTGATATTCATGGATTTGATCTAAGTCTGATACTGAACTGTTTTTTTGACACTGGACTTTGTCA
The DNA here is from genome assembly GCA_033807585.1 of Hydrophis major. Classification (NCBI taxonomy): domain Eukaryota; kingdom Metazoa; phylum Chordata; class Lepidosauria; order Squamata; family Elapidae; genus Hydrophis; species Hydrophis major. The sequence continues at coordinate 84,398,735 of CM066343.1, read as the reverse complement.
TTGGATTATCCCTGTACTGAAAACTGTCTGATCTTACCTGTGAATGACTTTGGACTGCCTATTTTGAACTTTGCTTAAACCTTTATCAAAAGTAAAAACCTACATTCACTGTACAGTGTATCTTTGTGCTGTATATGCATTATTCAAACACTTCTGTCAAATACGTCTCCCTGTATGCGCTCATTCTCCTAACGGGGAATTACCTCAACAGAGAGTGATGTTGAATAACACACGACCAGCATACTGATACACTGAATAGTAAAATGTAGGTTTTACTTCCAGTAAATGGGTAAACAAAGTCCAACAAACAGTCTAAATCATACACGGTTAAAGCAGGTAGTATTCAATACAATCAGTCCAGGGATAATCCAAAAACGAAGTCCAGTATCATAAACAAAGTTCAATACATGGAGTTTGCTAACAGTTGCAAGACTCACAGCAATCCAAACAGAATGATGATCAGGCAATAGGGCAAAACAGTAAATGCAAGAAGAACAAACCAAGGTTTTGGCTCCATCTTATGGCCATTGGAAGAACCTCAGCCAATTACAATTACAGCATTCTCTTAAAGATACAGTATTAAATTACTATGCTGGTTTATATATTTCCAACCCAACTGTTTATATATTTCCAACCTGACTATTTTTCCTAACATAACACATAAGATGTTTATCATGCTTGCTTGCAGTTGAAATTCATTTATCCTAATCAACACTTTTAGAACAGCTACAACAATTACAAAGATAGTCACACATACCCCATTGCAATGTACATATTGGTTAACAAAAATAGTCTCTTCTTGACCCAACTATTGTTCCATGTACTGTGAAAAAATAACTACAGAGGGAATAACTTCATAAACAAATTGGAGGTTAAATCCTGGAGGTTAAATCCTTTATGCTAATAGTTCTCATATTTGTTGTGGCACATTCTAGAGATGGCCTTTTCTAAATGTTCCTAAAAAGCTCATGCAGATTTTTTTTTTAAGTGCATTAAATTGTATTTGTGAGCATTTTATGTTGTTTAATAACTTCAAGAATAAGGCTGAATCACTTCAACAAAGTAGCTAAAAATGCAATGAGTCATATTATAAGAAAATGGAGAAAAAGATACAGGACTCTCTATGGAACACAATTCTATATTGTAGGCAATCTTTGATAACACCCTTTCATTTCAGCCTATAAAATTACCATGAACATTACAACTCATGCAGAACAAAGATAAATGTAAAAATGTCACCAAATTCTTCCAGATGGGACTTTTAGTTCCACTAGATCACCATCTACTTTTTAACTTGTCTAATATTTCATTACAACCTTCCATAAGTTAATTTTCTTTCCACTGACCATGTAAATCACAAATCAATTCTCATTTAAAATGCCTGACTACAGATTGCTCCTGAAAGGCACATGCTTCATTGAACTCCCCAACATTCTTAATGCATATTAGAAAAAAATGTTGTAGGGGCTTTTTGGTTAAAAAAAATCTTTTTAAAGGAATTAATTGTACATTAAAAACATGAGATTTTGAGGGCCTTGTTCCTTGTTCACTCTTCTTTTCCATTAAATGCAATTGCTGTTGAAAAATATGACAACACACACACACACACACACAATTTTATCCCAAAAGCTTAGAATCATAGAAATAAATTATTGTTCCAATTATTCTATATTTATATATGTATAATACATAGTCATTACCAGACTTATTCCCCCCACCTTGTGCCTTCCAGATATGTTGGATCTCAATTCCTATTTGAGATAGGTGCATATTCACAGAATCTGTAATTGAAACAAGTAGACAACACAAGGCTGAGAAATGACTGCACTATGATAATTTCTGCAGTTGCTTTAAATTTACCATTTGATCTATAATTATTATTTTTTTAAAGTTGGGTCAGTCAACCAAGTATTTCTGTGAAAGAGTAATCAATTATTTAAATGTATAGCAACAGTAAAAAAGGGAACATTGTGTTAATTCTTAGCACTAATGTTACCCAGAACTCCCCAGAGACAAATACTGGCCAGAAGCTTTTAGAGCTAAATGGAGAGACCACTTTCCCATATCTATGCTATAGAAGCAATGATAATTAGTCTTATGCTGAAATTCATTTGCATTTTTCATAACTGTTTTTCTAGTATTTGATAGAGGGAGGCTGGCTATATTTTTTTTCCTCAAAGATAGAGAGAGAAAGAGAGAGGCAGACAGACAGAGGCAGAAAGAGAGAAGCAGAGAGACAGAGACCCATACATTCTCATAGGTGACATTTATTTTAATTATAAAGTGGATGAGGATAGTACATGAATATTCTCTCATTTACTGTGCTATCTTGTTTCATTGGCCTGAAGACTTGACATCTCATCCTTCAGTTACACCATGAGGGAACTTTTCTTCTGGCATTTTTAGTAAAAAAATATGTTGGGCAACAAGGAAAATATAGAATGACAAAAAAGATACAACAAAAATCAATCACAAGCTCTCTGCTGTAATGAAATAAATATAATGAAATTATCTAAAGAAATTAAATGATTAAATAAAATAAATGTAATCATCATCCCCATTTTATGCAATATACTAACTCCTTTATTAAACTAAAAATAGCAAAAACTGGGTATTGGGAAACAAGCTATTGGCAGGTTCAGAGAACCAAAAGCATGCAGAAGTAGGAAGAGCTTGTAGGGAAAAATAAGATAAAAATGAAGTCTCTTCTTCCCACCAATAAAAACCATGCAATGAGGATTGGAAAGTTTACAGAATGATGGCTGTAAGGCACACAGAAAAATAGCATTCATGATGGTTGCAATACAAAACAGAAATGATTTACACAATGAAAATATGTGGTTAACAGATACCAGATCATCAGAGTTGGAAGGGACCTTGTAGGTCATCTAGTCCAACCCCCCACCCTACATCATTTCTGACAAATGGCAGTTCAATCTCTTCTTGAAAGTTTCAAGTGATGCCATTCCCACAACTTCCGAGAGTAAGGTGTTCCATTGGTTGATCGTTCTTACTGTCAGAAAGTTTCTCCTTATTTCCAGGTTAAATCTCTCCTTGTTCAGTTTCCATCCATTATTCCTTGTCTGGCCTACAGGCGTTTTAGAAAATAGCTTGACCTCTTCCCCTCAAATATTTTAAGACTGCTATCATGTCTCCCCTGGTCCTTCTCTTCACTAGACTAGCCAAGCCCAGTTCCTGTAACTATTCTTCGTATGTTTTAGTCTCCAGTCCCCTAATCATCCTGGTTGCTCTTCTCTGTACTTTTTCTAGAGTCTCAGCATCTTTTTTATAATGTGGGGACCAAAACTGGATGCAGTACTTTAGGTGTGGTCTTACCAAGGCTTTAGTACCTCCCTTGATCTTGATTGTATCCCTCTGTTAATACAATTTAGAATTGCATTAGCTTTTTAAAAGAATTTTAAAGTTTAAAAGAATTTAAGTTTACATTTTGTTATGATCTCAAAGAGAATTCTTATAAAACAATGTATCTTTGATACATGATGCAAAAGAAATTATCTAGTGTATAAAGGCATTTCAAATGTATATTGGAAATGTGAATATAAATTTTATCATGCTTGGTTGATATATAAAAAGCTTAAAAAATTGGATTCAAATATATGCTTTGATACATAGGATTTTAAAGATTAATATTCAGTTGAAATCATAATTTTTTCCTTTTGGAATTAATGAACAAACAGCTAGAAAAAAGCCATGGAAGATTATATGATCACAGCAGTGAGATTATTGTATGCCCAGAGATGGAAAGATTAAAGATTGATATGGAGGAATGGTTGGTGAAGTTGACAGATTTTGCTAAATTCTAAAATAAATTTACTTCTTTGATTAGAAAAATAACTCTATCTAGATGTACTGTTGACTGAAACCTTTATGGACTTTTTGGGTAAAAATAAAAAAAGAACTTGTGATTTATGACAATTAGATAGGATATATTATACAAAGAAGAAGAATACAATGCAACTTTAGAGACAGAGACATTATAATTTGTAATTATAATCGCCCTGAAGAATATCAGAAGCCACTTTATATTTTTTATTTTCTTACATTTTTTGTTTTTCCTTTGATTTATTTTTTTATACCATGCTTACTGCTATTAGTTCGTGTGAGATTTTATCTACCTGTTTAAAAGTATTAATAAACAATATTAAAAAGAACAATTTACATTACAATATTTGACATTATCTGAATGAAAAGGTATAGGTCAGATTGGAATACATTGATTAATTTACTAACTTCTCAGTTTTAAATTTCATGCACCTGAAAAGGAACGAAGATCTAAAGATCTTTGCAGATCTTTTTGCAGTAGAAAAATCAAGGTTTCTTCTTACTTTTGGATTGTGTAATGAAGATCTTTTTAGAGGCAAAGCTATATTAAAATAGCCAGTAGTTGTAGTGTCAGAAAAAAGATTTACACTGCACCCTAAAGACTGCACTGCACCCTAAAGGCTTAGAATCAGAAGATACATAAAAACAAGGTGGTCTTATTTTTAAGCATGTCATACAGTAGGAATAGTTGACTTATGAACACTTGTGGCTGGCAATTGAATGCATTCCAAATCCTGCTTTGGAACCCATGGCATGAGAAATGCCAGCCAGGAAAAAAAAAAAAAAGACTATGATACTTCACAAGAATATTAATTCATTTCCGGTTCCGCGTGGCTTCGGTGGCAGCAGGAATTCGTGACTGTTCGCGATTCCTATTGCGCTTGCTGCCCCCGATCCAAATGGGTCAGGGGGATATGGTTGCCCTGTAGAGACAGCCGAAGAGAGAGGGGAGCCGGACAGGGGATTGGGGGTGTCGCAGACCCCCTCCTCATCCAAAAAAACCCCTTTTTCCCCGAGGTGGTGGAGCGGCGGTCAGTAATGGCCGCCACGAAGAAGCCTGCAACTGGGTAAGATCGTGCTGGAGGAAGCAAGAAAAGTTAAAGTGCTAGCTGAGCTGGGTCAATCAACATCTTTTAAACTCACTGGAACTGAACTGTCTGAATTGCTGGAGGATACATTGTATCCCTAAGAAGAGTGGAAAGCAGCGGAGAAGCTCTTAAAAGGATTTTTTTTTTCTTCACTCTCCCACCCCATAGAAACAGCAGATGAAGATTTGAAATTTATTTGGGCACTCAAGGTGAACTATTTTGAAAGTTGAAGTCAAGGGATAAAAGACTTCTTGGACATTGGACTTAAAAATTTAAGGAATTGGAAAACCCTTATTAGAGGTATGGATTTCTGATCATTTAAAAATTGATGTTGCAAGTGGGAAGGGAGAGGAAAAAAATTGGAGCAGAAGTGGAAAAAGGAGGAAATTGCCTAGAATCCCAAAGAAAGATATATGGTAATTGGACCTCTTTGATTAAACAGTAACCCCAGAAAGAGAAATAGCAGAAGGAAGAAAAGTATTAATTTTTGGAACTTTTTTTGAACTATTTTTGATTAAAAATATTTGGGTGGTTGTTTTGGAAAAAGTTTCTCTTTTCATGATGGCATCACTTGTGGATGAACTAAAGACTGAATATCAAAAATATAAAAAGGAAGAACAAGATGGAAAAGATACTTTGGGCACTTTGTTTCAATTTTTAGAAATGGCGTTATGTACTTATGAAAAGTTGACTACACAGCAGAATGACTGGGACAAAGAAGAAGAGGAACAAGAAGCCATCTTTTATGAACAATGGGTTTTTTCCGGGGAGGAGGAGAAAGAGGATAAGAAAAAGGGGATTTTAAGGTTTGAAAAAACAACCAAAAAAGAGAAAAATGAGAGGAAAGGTGGATGCAAGGTTAGAAAGCAATGGAAAGGGAGTAAGAAAAGGGAGGAGGAGAGACAAAGGGGTAAAAAGGGCAAGGAGAAGAATAAGCAAGAGAGAAAGGGGGGGAGGAGAAGCCTCAATGGTGGGAAGCAAGATCTAAAGAAAAAAAGCTTATTTAGAGACAATGGGTGAAGGATAAAAAAGGGGGGGATTCTGGAAGGTACATAAGATTGTGTTTTTATATGTGTATTTAGAGTATAAAATTTATTGTGTAATTTTAGAATCTACTAAACAGAATCCCAAGATAAATTAAGTGTTATATGAAGTACTTTTAAGTTAGGGTAATAAGTTAAAGGCGTCACTCCAATTAGTGTATAGGAGAAGTATAGTAAAAGAAAAAAGATGAATGGATAGTTGGAAATAGAACAGACAAAGAATGTTATTGAAAATGGTCATAAGATAGAGAAGGATATATAAAGTGAATATGATGTGTAGATTTTGTCTGTGTGAAGAATTTTAACTCGGGATCAAGCAGCTTTCAGAAAAGATGTTTTAAGTTTTGTTATGTTTTCTGCGTTTTGTATGTTGATAAAAGGCAATAAAATTTTAATTAGCAAGAAATAATTTGGATGAAAAGAAGAAGTTGGGATAAGATATGAAGTTAAATAGATAAAGTAAATATTGATATTATAATTTGGACTCATTATGTTCTATTGGTTTTCTTCTTTAATTATTACTTTTTTTTTTTTAGAAAAGAATTTATAAGCTGTTATGCCTTGATTGTTTGTGCACTGTTTTTGTAAAATTAATAAAATTTGTTTAAAAAAAAAAAGAATAGCTATTAATTACTGGGCTAAAGAAATATACAAGTGCCCTTTGAGATGATATTATAGCTGTGATTTTCATCTGCCACCCTACTGAAGTGAGCAAGAACTATAGGGTCAAGGAACTCATCTCCACCCACTGGCATACTTCAACATAAAATAAGTCATAAGCAAAGGATTTATCATGTACTTTAGGGCTCAAATGCTAACAAAGGCCTATTTAATCCTTGTTGTCCCTGATGAAGCACCACTCACCACTCCTGTGTATAAGCCAATTCAGATTCTATTCCTATCATTGCTAATGCTACAGAGGAGGTGTTTTGAAAAGCCTTGGCTTATGTTTCTGCTTCCCCAAAGGAAAACATCTGAATTATATAATGGTGGGGAAAACATAGTTGGATTGAATCTATGCTAAAAGCCTTTAAAACCTGTCTTTAAACCTGTGGTTATCAATGCTCAACAATGGCACACATTTCTCTCTTCCTTTTCACTCTTGTAAATTTACTTGTAAATTTACTTGGAACACAAATATCACTATATCATTCAAAGTAGTGCAATCCAAAGAATTTGAGATGTTGTGAATCAATAAAAGTACTTAAATAAAGATTATTAAGAGCTTGAAGTAAGTGCAGGGTTCTGGTCCTGCACTTCTGATTGGCCAATAATAATGACATCGGATTGGTCCGTTCAGGAGAATCTGATTGGCTATTACCGAGCCTCTCCCATTGGTTAACGGAGCTAGCGCTCCCCGTGTTTCATTGGTTAAATAGTTAAGAGTTTGCCTATATGTGAATGTATTATAAAATGTTGCCATTAGTGTTCTTTTAAAAGACACGCACACAGATATCAAAACCACAAAAATGCCCTGACATACAGGAAAACTTATCTTGCAAGGACACGGCAACCTTAGCTAATTACGCCATAGATAACGCCCGGCTAGCTTGAAAAATCCTTGAGACATGTCAGTGATATATGAGCTATGCATTCCTTTGTAGATATCATTATATGGCATAAACTGCTTTTCTCTTTGATCCTTGTACTCCTAAACCCTCCCTACCTAAAGAACACAATAAAGGAGGTTGTAGCAGAGCAATCGGGGCCAGGACCATTCCATCTGCCCCGAGCGCAATGTGCTTCCTCACTTCAAGCTTCTAAATGTCTGGTGTCTTTTCTTGGTGCCTAAATTCTGGTCCACCCTCGCGAGGGTCCCGCCAAAACTTAAAGGATTAGAAGAAGAAGGTCTGCCGGGCCGGTCGCTCAACGTGACACCTATATAAAGAGGGCCGTTGCAGCCATTGCACTGAGCTGTTTTCACATGTAAATAAAGAGTTTGAAGTTCACTGTTCACCGGCTCGTCTCCTCCTTTGTGCCCATGCACAGAACATAACAGAGGATATCATAGGAAGTTCTGTAATTTATAATTGGTAACTCCAAGTAACTCATCCACCTCAATGGGTTCCAGATACCAGTGTGCAAAATCAACTTATCTGAGGATGGCTAGGGGAAGAAATGGATTCAGACACAATGAGAAGTGTTCTATTTCCACCTTTGTCAAATTTCCTCTTCCAAATGTGTTAGTCCCTAAAGTGCTCCACAACAGGCAAGATCAGAAGCAAGCCATTTATTTTAATTAAATAAATTTACTGCCAGAATGCATGTATAAAATCTTTCATAGGACTCAACAATTTCCTCAAAAGAGATGCTATGAAGATTTTTACTTTCCTCCCTTTATTAAATTCAAAACTACCCCTGCAAGTATAAGTTTCAATGTATTTCTAATACTATATAGCTATATCGCAAGTGATTCCACCCTTAAAAGGGCAAAACAGGGTTGATTGTAATGACAATATTGGTCGGGCCAATCTCTTTGATTCATTTTTTAGTTCAGTTTTTGTGGATAGTAATGATTGCAGTTGCTCATTCACAAGTCAAACCACAAATAGTTGTACACTAAATATTAAATTTAGAGTAGAAAATGTTGAATTAGCATTATGCAATCTAAAACCATTGCTATCCATAGGAACAAATGGTTTATGTGCATTTTCTTGAGAAAAATTGCTACTATCCTAGCTGAAAAATTGTATACAATTTTCAAAAATATCATTTTGAACTAATTCTCTGCCTGATCTATAGTCGTCAGCTATAGTTATATCAATTTTTACAAAGGGTGACCTAGTTCAATTGAAAATTATAGGTCAATCTATAATGGAATCAATTATAAACCAATCCATTGTTTACTATTTAGAGACAAACAACTTGCTATCTGACAGTTTGGCTTTAGGAAAAACTCATCTACAACTTTTTTATGTAATCTACAACTTTTGCACTGTAAAAACATCTAAACTACATGTCTTGATCAAGGCAAAGCTGTAGATGCAATTTACATAAATTTCTGTAAGGCTTTTGATACAGCAGTACATGATAAACTGCTGTTGAAACTCTTATGGCATTTCTGGTCCTTTGCATAAGTGGATTGCTGCTTTCCTGTCTAATAGATTGCAGAAAGTCAAAATATGGAACTCGCTGTCTAATTCTGCATCAGTTAACAATGGTGTTCCGCAAGGCAGTGTCTTAGGTCCCACGCTTTTCTTGCTCTGATTTATCAATGATTTATCAATTTAAAAGCATTTGCCTTTTTGACATAAAATTATTCAATACTAGTTAATTCTGTTGTTTTGCAAGGTGATCTTGACTATGTGTCTGAATGGTCATCTATTTAGCAACTTCAAATTTTGATCAATAAATGCTTTGTCTTACATATTGGTAAATGTAATCAGAATGTCAAGCAGATTCTGACCAGTTCTAGAGAACCAGTAATGGAAATTTTGAGTAATTCGTAAAACCAGCAAATACCACCTCTGTCTGGAGATTTTACAGTATCCTTCCCCTGCCACACCCACCACAGAACCGGTAGTAAAAAAAATTTGAATCCCAGCACTGATGTCAAGTATAAGCTAGTATGGCATTGAACTAGCTGATGACCCTCACTTTGTCAAGGGCCTAGGTGTACTTATCTCTGACGATCTATGCTCCAAAGTTCACTGTAACAGCATTGCTAAAAAAGCATTAAGAATTATAAATTTAATTTTGTGCAGTTTTTTTCTAGAAACATTGTATTGCTAATTAGAGTTTATAAAACTTATGCTAGACTAATCTCAGAGTATTGTTCAACTGTTTGGAATCCCCAATATATATCTGACATCAGTACAATTGAGTGGTTCAGAAGTATTTCACGAGAAAAGTCTTGCATTCTTCTGTACACAATAGAATTCCCTATGCTACTAGGCTTAAAATTCTTGGTTTGGATAACTAGAAAAGTGGTGCATACAAAATTATATGTACTAATTTTGTACCGTAAATAATTTTTTTGTTTTAATTGCAATAATACATGCGCTAACAACCGCTTTAAACTCAATGTAAATTGTTCTAAACTTGATTGTAAAAAATATGATTTCTGTAATAGAGTTGTCAAAGTCTCCACCTGATTCAGTTGTTTCTGCTACAATTTTCAATTTCAGTTACAAACTGACTTCCGTGGGCCTTACATTATACTTAAACGGTTAGTAGAGTGCGCATGCATAAGTGCACTAACCTGCCTATCATTCCTGTCATTGTATTTTTATTCTTTTATGCTGGTTCTCGTTGTTTGACAAATTCTAATAAATAAAATAAATAAATAAATATCCATCTAAATTAAGAATATAATAGCAATATGGATATTTTATAAGATCTTGATGTAGTTATAATGTTTAAACATTATTTAGCAATAGCAATAGTTCTAGTATTTACGCTTATATACTTCTCCATGGTGCTTTACAGCACTCAGCCGTTTGTTTACAATGTAGCATATTGCCCCCAACAATCTAAATTCTCTTTTTACCAATCTTAGAAGGGTGGAAGGCTGAGCCAACCTCAAGCCTGTCAGGATCAAATTCCAAGTTGTGGACAGAGTTTGCCTACAATACTGAATTCCAACCACTGTACCACTCATCTCTTTGATAGCATGATTCAGAAGTTTATTGCTTAAAGATGTTAATTATTTATCCATTTTAAGCAATCTACAGAACATAGTACTTAAAAAAATATTAAATACTTTGACAGTGAGTTTCATATACATAACTTTGCATAGAAAATATTTTCCAAATATTGGAATTTAGAAGCCTTTCAAGAAAAAAAGGTTATGTTAACAATGGTATTAGTATAGCAGAAAAATAGAAATTCAGTATTTAGGAATATTGTAGTATGATGAACACCAAAGAATATCTTCAAGCTTGAAACCTTGCCATAGGTTTACCTTAAAGTTTTTCTCTCCTTTTTCTGCCTTTGAGTGGGTCCTAACTCCTGGTGATGGCCTGGACAAATCCTTACAGTTTTCATGGCAACATTTTGGAAGTGGTTTGCCTCCTCCTATGGCTGAAAGAACTTGCTTTGTGCCTAAAGGGGAACTAGAAATCATTATTTCCCTGTTTATAGCCTGATGCCAGACTATTAGACCAACCACTGGCTCTTTCATAAAATTATCACCTACTTTTAGAAACTGAGTTTAAATGGAAGTTTCAGAACTGAGTTTAAATAGAAGTTTTTGTATTAGAACTAGGTTTTCCACACAGTCTTTTACAACATTTCCCCTTGTTTCAACAGCTATGAGACAAATTCAGTATTTTGTTCTGATGTTTCTTCTGAATTCAGATTATACATACCATAGATTTAAATGTGAATCTACAAAAGGAAATCTAAGCCATGCAACTTTAACCTAGTAATTTTGAACTGACAATTTGTTCATTCTTGCAACATCCAGCTTCAATTTTCTGTATCCACTATTTCCAATTTGTTGATCCCTGTTTAACCCTCATATTTTCCTACTGCTGCATGTAGAAAATTTTGTATTTGCTCAAAGTCTAAACCAAACGAAGTACTATGTTGAAGCAGTAAATTCTCGTATTCATAGAATGGCACAAATGATGTTCCAGAGCCTCTAAACTCTAAATAAGTACTTGTCCAACTATTTACAAAGTCTGCACTACTATTACTATTAATCTTCTCATCACTTTTTATTATCCATCCCCTCCCACTTGTGACTGTATGACTGTAACTTTGTCACTTGTATCCTTACAATCTATATTGACTGTTTCCTAGTATGATTTGATTGCTTATTGCACCCTATGATTATTATTAAGGGTTGCACTTTATGATTCTTGACAAATGTATCTTTTCTTTGATGTATACTGAGAGCATTTGCACCAAGACAAATTCCTTGTGTATCCAATCACACTTGGCCAATAAGGAATTCTATCTATTCTATTAATAAGCAGCAGTTGTAAAAGGGTTTTTTTTAAAAAGAAAAGGAGAAAGCCAGGGGGAAAGATTAAGATAATTTGGCTTTTGACAGTATATCTATCATAAACTCAATGTCAGACAATATGCCATTGTTCAAATATCTGATGTAAACTTTTATTTTGCTCTTCTCCATGCAAGCACTTCTTTTATTTGAAAAGTTACCCATCTTTCATAGTTTTATGTTAAACTGTAAGTGAGTAACAGTACAATATCAAAGGAAATAAAACTCCAGTTGCAATTGCTGTTGGGATTGCCTTCTGAATGTAACTTCTACAATATTTCATCTGTTCTGACACCTTTCACTCTCAATTATTTGAGTGCTGTCAAAATGAATCAGTCAAATTACAGCACAGTATGTCTTCATGTTACCAGTCTATTATGTTGGTTGCATTATCTTTGAAACATATGGGAGTATATATTTTTATTCCTTATTATTTATTTAATACAACTTTCCACCCTCCTTTTGGTTATAAGTTCACAAGCACAGAAAACTCAAATTAGCTCAAATTAGTTCAGATGCTTAATATACATACATATCTATGTAACAGGTAAAGAAATGAAGGAATGTTGAGATACTTTAAAATATTAGTAAAACATCATTATTGCTCTGAAAACATCAGATAAGTTGATGTGCCCAAATTACCTATAAGCGGATAAATAATGCAATACAATATTATAAAAACTAATGAGAAGGAGACTGAAGTAAATATTAGAAATTGCTAATAACTATCAGTTAGATTTCAGAGATTAAAAACAAAGTAAATAGGTCATTTTTATTAATAATAGGTACAAATGTAAAAAGGAACAATTCAAAACTTTAGTATCAGCAATGCTAACAGATAATTTTGGTAAACTGGTATCACGAAACAAAATTCCTAAAGGTACTCTAACTGCTATAATAGACATAATAATGCCACTATAAATTCATATTAATGTATATGTGTTTTATTCCAGTTTAGCTAATATGGTTTCTGTTTAATGATCTATCCATGGAAATGCAGTTTTGTGACAATACTGTCACAAAATATTCATTCAAATATTGCATAGATAAGGAAGTGGGCCTAAAAGCAGTTATTTATCATTCAATTGTCAGAAGGTTATGCATATGTTAAGATAAAAGTTTCCCTCACCCATATATGCTAATCATTCCCTTCTCTAGGGGGTGGTGCTTATCTCCATTACAAAGCCGAAGACCCATCTGAAGGCATCTCTGTGTTCATGTGGCCGGCATGACTAAACGCTGAAGGCGCATGGAACGCTGTTACTGTCCCACCAAAGTGATCCCTATTTTTCTGCTTGTATTTTTATATGCTTTTGAACTGCTAGGTTGGCAGAAGCTGGGATAAGTAATGGGGGCTCACTCCGTTATCTGGTGATAGGGATTCAAACTGCCGACCTTTCTGATTGACAAGCTCAGCGTCTTAGCCACTAAGCCACCACGTCCCTTGCATACTTTAGTACCCTTTAATTAAACAGTATCATCCTAAGGGTCTCAGGAACCTATTTTTAGACTGATCTCAAACATTTTATGTCACACCTTAATCTTATATGACAAAGATAAGAAAGCTGTAATTTAAATACATTCTTATTGGCATCTTTTTAAAAGGAAAGTGCTGTTGAGTGGATGTGTTTTTGATGTATTTTTGTTGGGTTTTTAAACATTCCTTTGAGTCAAGTTTATGTTTTTTCAACTGGGGAGCATGATTAGAAGAGTTATCTCCAAAGCATATTACATATATATTTTTCCTCTAAAACTATAGGAAATTTTATATTAGCTAGTATAGCTTTAATAAAGTTTGTACATGCATTTTATTGTGTGTGTCAACATTCCACAAATATTTATAAATAATATTATGTATATTCCACAAATATATACAAATAATATTATGTATATTCATACATAATTCCTAAGCTTTCTAAGTGCCTAAGCACATATTGTTTCTCAGCATACATTCTTGCTTCCTAAATTACAGTCTTCCTGTTCAACTGTGTATTTGATGGACAATTGCTTGGAAAACCTCTTTAAGTTAATGCTTACAATAAACTTTCTTAGAATGGAGAATAATTACTTTTCTATTATCAAAATAATATACAAACTATTCCCAAAGCCTACAAGTGACTTAGGAACATTAAATATTATACAACATCTTGATAAAAGAAATAAGAAATCCAATTTGAGAGGTTCAATTGTATTTAATTAATTCTATGAGCATAAAGAGTTTTGATATTTTTCCCCTAAATCATACTCTTTGCTATCAGTTCTGATGGATAGCATATAAATTTCTAAGAATTACATTATACAGCATAGAGTAAAGCTTTTTTTTTTTTTTTTTTTAAAGTCAAATAGTTAGGTTAATTAATAAAGCACCATCCTATAAGCCTTAATAGACTTTGGATCTTTAATTAAATATGACAAGGTCTGGAATGTCATGCAATTTGGTAAACTGGATTGTACTGAAGGCAAAGTGCAAATGTTTAAATAAATATTTTGGTTTAATCTGGAGAAGAATATTGATAGTTAATATCATTGATAATTGAATATAAGAATATTTTAACTTCTGAATATATCTCTGACAAAAGGATGTGAATCATGTCTCGATGGAAAAAATGTAAAAATAATGTTTTTCTGTGGCAGACTTCACCCTATGCAACAGTTCTCACCCCAAGATATGGCTGGAATCCATTTTAGAACCATTTTATTTCCTTATCTAATATCCTGAATCTGCTACTTAAAACATGTTCATGCCATATATTGTCATCTGAATATCTTAGTGGGAAAATACACTATTTTTCATTAAAATATAATAATCTTCCTATTGATTTTATATATGATGTCAATATGGTATAGAGACCAAGCTGTTGAGTTAGGAGAAGGCAATTCAAATCAAGCCATTGAAATTCACTAAGCATTGTCTTTACTGAGATCTTATTCAGGGCATATATACTAGTTTGAGCTTCTGAGCAAATACAGGATACAAGATATAAAATATATGTACCAGAATATATATTTATATATGTAAGTATATAAAACTGGAGTAAAGTAATGTTGTTAGATTAAATCTTTTGATTTTTCTGGTCCAAATTCTATATGTTTGAATAATCTATATTGGGCTATTTTTAGCTATTGACTTTATATTACATTTTAGTCATATAATTAAATGCATGAAAAATAATGCAGTATTTAGTTATAGCCATGGAAATCCATATCAGAAACAATGAGTAGCCTATTTTTTATTATTGTCATTATTGTTTCAGTTCCTTTTTGATAATACTAGTACATGCAAAAGTACCTGAAAATAAACTATTCCATTAAGTAAAATATCATTTTGATTATTACTGACATTGGTGCTCATTAAAAAACATTTTTTCTGTAGGCCCTGAATGCTACTTCATGTAAATGGACAATAAATATAAATGAATACAACTACATAAGTTTAGTTAAAAAGAGGATTTTGAGAGTAGAACTCTGGACTTTAAATCAGTAAACCATTGTAGTATAACTTGTTTTATAATTTGCACTGTTTACATATCAAGCCTAAATTTTAAATTATACTTTCAAAAAGAATGAAAGCACCTCATACAACTTTTAGGTATTTTTTCCAATTAGGATTGCATAAGCTTTATCAATTGCATTAAATTTATTTGTTTTGCTTATTTGTAAAGAGGCCAATTATATGGATAAATATCAATATAAAAATTAGAATGCTCATCTTCCAGCTCCTGTTTTTCATAATAAGAAATGCAGTAGATTAATTCACACAGACACATATAGGCATAAGACAAACATGTTTTCAGGAAAATAAACTTCATTTTTTTTTTCTTCCAGCACTGTGAATTTTTGTAATGATGAGAAAAGATATCTTATTCCTACTGACTTCAGGGATCAAAGATACATACATTTATTAATATCACAAAACATTTCAATTGTGGAATAGAAAACCCACACACATTCCTTATATTTAAACTTGTAGATGATAGGAAATTTCTCCTAAAATTTACTACTTTAGAAATAGAAATATCACTTAAGCTGCTTTATACCTCCAGTAACGCCTCAACATTTGCTGTCTTAGATTTGACATAATGTAGTGCAAATATCTTAATCATGTCAAATGATTATCAATTCATTTCCCCCCCCCATTCAATCAATCAATTAAACCAGAGAATAAACATGCAGATGCTATAACTTTCTATGATATGATTTATATATCTGCCATAGTAGTGAGACCCAATTTGGTATAGTAGTTAACATCCTGATCTAGAAACCAGGACACTATGAATTCCAATCTCACAGATAGGCATGCAAGCTGGCTGGGTGACTTTGGGCCAGTCACTCTCTCTTAGCTCAATCCACCTAACAGAGTTGCTGTTGTGGGGGAAATCTATAAAATAAAATAAAAGAGTAGTAGCTCGATGGTTGGTATGCAACTTTTCAGCATCCTATTTTCCAGTGAAAAGCTAGTTTTATTTGGCAGGAGTATAAATAATTTAACATGGGAGAAACACTGAAAAACCCATCTCCCATCCCTTCAGTGACCTGGAACTTGTACTCTATAAATATAATGCTTAAATAGACCTTGATTATGGTAACATTTAGAATATATTTCTCAGTGGTTTATGAAGAATCTAGTCTTAGTTTCTTTGTCAGATTTCATGTAAGATGCAGATTTAATGGTACCATCTTCCTTTCTGAGCTGGACAATGGATGGCAATAAAAGGAAAATCAAGATAGGGTTCACTTTGTCCTCATAAAAAATGTGATTCAGGGGGAGGTCATAGAGTTGTGGACTTACTGCTACTGTGACAGGTGGAGAGATTTTCTGCTTTGGGACTAGGAGTTCTTTTATAACACATTAAAAACAATAGGATAGGGGGGCTTCTGGTTTTGAGCTTCCCTGAAGATGGACCGTTGAACATGATTGTGTGTGGCTTTGGTCCATGCTTCAGCGTTGGAGAGCCCCAATCCTTTGGATTCGGGGCAGAAGCCGCCTCATAGGGGTGCTGAAAGAAGGGGACACTGTCAGTTGGGTAGAGGGGAGTTCCAAATCCCCTCCCCGGCTTGGCAATTACTCCCTCCCGAAGACGCTGAAGCAGTGATCTAAAATGGCCACCCTGAAGGGGAAGGTTAGACTGGAATAAGATTGTGCAAGAGAGAGAAAGAAGCAAGCAGCAGAAGGAATGGGATGAAATAACTAAATGGAAGATACCCTCAGTATTAACATTTCAAAAAATCTTTAAGAAAGGATTTACAGCGGTGAAGAGAAAGAGAAAAAAAGAGTGAATTGCTCTTGACAGCGATGGGGCTTTGAAACCATGAAAGGTTAGAACCTGGAGAAGGAATAATCTAATCAACTTGGATAAGTATATTTTGATTCTATATAGGCACTAAAAAAGCTGCTAAAAAGCTGCTATAGACTGCTAAAGAGGAAAATTTAATAATATTAATATCAATTGGATTGGACCTTTTTTTTTTTTGGAAAACTGTGGTTTGAAAAGCTCTGAATAACTGAGAAGGAAAAAGGAAAGAGGGGGTGAAGAATTAACATATTAAAGAGTGTCATCTGAGTTAAACTTAACTTGTTTTTCTTTTAAAAGACTCTGTTTCTTAAAACTGTAAGGAAAATTGATACAATAAACAAGAACTTTGAAAAATTGAAACATTGTAATAAAGAAAGAAACGGGAAGATTCTGCCCTTGGATTAATTGTTGATTCTGATATGGACTTGGCATTGGATTAGTGGAGGATTACAAATTTTAGAGAAGAAAATAAAAGCTGACTGTTGGAAATTAACTTTAAAGATACTGTTTGGATTGAATTGCTAGAAAGAACTAGAAAGTGGCATCATGGTGGCATTAAACATGGAACTCAGAAACACAAAAGAAACATTACAAGAATGAGGTGAATCTCAGGGTTTTGCTTCAGAATCTATTGAATTTATTGAAAATGCGATTGCAGAATACGAACAACAAGGACAAAGGACAGAAGAGGAGGTAGAGCAAATCATAGAAGGGGCCATCTTTAGTGACCATCGAGAACAAAGAATTCCAGAAAGAAGGAGGAAAAGAGTTGGAAATAATTTAGGAGATTTAAAAAATTCAATGAAAAGGGGATTATCCAGAAAATTATAAAAGGGAAAAAGAATCAGCAGAAATTTGAAGGGTGAAAGGAAATCTTAAATAGAGAGGGAGATAAAAACTGGAATAAAAGAATAGAGGAGAAAATACAAGGGAAAAGAAGGGAAAAGAAACGGGATTTGGGAACAAAGAAATATGGGAATTGTTAAAAAAATGGAGAAAAATTGTCTAATCGAACACAGAGATAATGGGTAATCAATATTTAGAGAGGGGATTCTGCAAGGTATTGGGGGTAATATAAATAAATATATAGTGATGAAACAGGGACATAGATTGATAAGATAGAAAATAGAATTGATAATTTTCTATAGTAGATCCTAAAGCTCTTCTCCTTTATGCATAGAAACAAATTGTAATAAATAATGGAATAAGTTTATTAAATATATTGAAATATTTTTAGGGTTGGAATGTTGGGTTTTTTTTTTTTTTGTTTAAATAGGAATGGAACAATTAATGAAATAAGTGTATTAAATATATTGAAATAAATGAAATGATATAGGAGGAGAGCTGAAATGGAATTGATCTTAGGTTTAGTATTGTTTCATTCTTTGAATGTGTGTATTATTATGTCCTTTTCTATTAAAATTGTTAAAATTTTATGAAATTAAAAGGGGGGGGGAAAACCATGCAGAATCTGATTTTTATATATGCTATGTAGTTTTAAAGGGATTATTAATTTTAATGTTTTAGATAACAATGTTAAATGTTTAATGGGATTCAAAAGGGTTAATAATTAATGAATATGTAACTTAGAGGTGGCACACTTATATTGATATGACGGGAGGAAACCAATTTATAGGAGTGTTTTAAGAGGAAATATACAAATGTGACAGTTAAAAGTATTAAAATATAATGATTATGAAGTTAATACAAGTGAATTAAATAATAAGATAAGTATTTTGAATAACACAATAAAATAGAAAATGTACAAAAGTATTGCTAAGATAAAAAAAATGTATACAAAAATTGAGTATGTAATTATGGTCATATTTGTATGTATATGTGAAATCTGTAATCGTGCTGTTCACTAAAAAAAGATGTTAAAATGTGGAGAACTGAATAAAACTTGTTTAAAAAAACAAGAGCTTAGGATAAGATAGGATAGGATAGGATAGGATATCTAGATACAATAAGATAAGAGAGGAGACAGAAGCAACCGTGGAGGTCTTCTAATCCTGCTCCCTGCTCAAGCAGGAGAACCTATACCATTTTAGATCTGTGATTGTCTAGTCTAGGGGTGTCAAACTTGATTTCATTGAGAGTGGCATCAGGGTTGTGTTTGACCTCATAGGGCTGGGAGGTGGGCATAGTCATGGTGAGCGTAGCCAGCATGTCCATGGTGGGCATAACATGGGACGCATGTCAGGTGCATCTGTGGTGCCCATGTGCTAAGGCAGGACTTCCCTGATCCTCCCTCATTATAATCTCTTTCCTTCCTTCCTTCCTTCTTTCCTTCCTTCCTTCTTTTTCTTTTTTTCCTTCCCTCATCATTCTCCTATCTTCTTCCTTCCCCTCTTTCCTTATTTTTCCTTCCTTGCTCTCTTCCTATCTTTCCTTTCCTTTCCTTTCTTTTTTTCTCCTTTCCTGTCCCTTCTTGTATACTCAAATGCAAAAGGGGAAACACTTCTCCTTTTGTTTCATTTTTAGTTTGTTTTGAAAGCCCTTTTCCCCGCGAAAAGGAAGCCTGAGGAGGGGCACTCTCTGGTCTCCATTTTCACTGACAGAGGCACTGCAGGCCAGTCCTTTGCTGTTTCCAGGCCGGTCCCATGGCCCAGATCTAAGCATCCTGTGGGCCAGATCTGGCCCATGGACCTTGAGTTTGATACCCCTGGTCTAATCTCTTCTTAAAAGCTCAAATGATAGAGTGCCCATGATTTCTGAAGGCAAACTGTTCCACTGGTTAATTGTCCTTACTGTTAGGAAGTTTCTCCTTAATTCCAGTTTGCTTTTCTCTTTGATTAGTTTCCAACCATTGTTTCTTGTCCTTTCCTCTGGAGCTTTAGAGAATAATTTGACCCTCTCTTCTTTGTGGCAGCCCCTCAAATACTGGAATACTGCTATCATGTCACCCCTAATTCTTTTCTTTAGTCTCGCCAGACCCAAACCTGCAGCTATTCTTCATATGGTTTTGATCATTTTGATCAGGTCTTTGATCATTTTAGTTGCTCTTCTCTAAACTTTTTCCAAAGTCTCAACATTTTTTTTTGTAGTGTGGTGACCAAAATTAGTTGCAGTATTCCAGGGGTGGTCTTACTAGGGTTTTGTAAAGCAGCACTAATACTTCATGTGATCTTGACTATGCCTCTTTTTATACAACCCGGATTGATCAGCTTTCTTGGATGCTGCTGACTCATGTTCAAATGATCATCCACTAGGACTCCAAGATCCCTCTTGCAGTTACTGTTTTTGAGCCAGGTCTCCCCTAATTTGTACTTATACCTTTGGTTTTTCTTGCCTAAATGTAAAGCTTTGCTCTCTTCTACCTTAAAATTCATTTTATTGGAGGGGGCCCATTGTTCAAGTCTGTCAAGATCTTTTTGAATCCTGAATTGTCTTCTGGGGTATTGGCTATTCCTGCCAGTTTAGTATCATCTGCAAAGTTGATGAGTTCCCCTTCTATTCCCTAAGTTTGGGCCTAAGATTGAGCCTTATGGTGCCCCACTGCTTACTTATCTCCATGTGGATTCCATATGGACTACTTATTGTGTACGCAGCCAGCTACAAATCCATCTGGTGGTGATGTTGTCTATTCCACATCTTTCTACTTTGTTAAATGCCTTACTGAAATCTAAGTATACTAAGTCCACAGCATTTCGTTGGTCTACTAATTTACTCACTTTATGAAAAATTGAAATGAAATAAGATTGGTTTGGCATGATCTGTTTTTAACAAACCCATGCTGGCTATTACTTACAATTAATTTGCTTTTAATTGTTTTCAGATTTTTCTTCCCAGGTATTGATATTCGACAGATTGGTCTGAACGAATGAATGAATGAATTTTTTATTGGCCAAGTGTGATTAGATACACAAGGAATTTGTCCTGGTGCACATGCTCTCAGTGTACATAAAAAGAAAAGATACATTCATCAAGAATCATAAGGGTACAAATAAGCAATCAAATCATAGCAGGAAACAGTCAATATAAATCGTAAGGATACAAGCAACAAAGTTACAGTCATACAGTCACAAGTGGGAAGAGATGGGTGATAGGAACAATGAGAAGATTAATAGTAATAGTAATGCAGACTTAGTAAATAGTTGGACAATGTTGAGGGAATTATTTGTTTAGCAGAATGATGCTGTTTGGGGAAAAACTGTTCTTGTGTCTAGTTGTTCTGATGGCATCGTTTTGAGGGTAGGAGTTGAAAGAGTTAATGTCCAGGATGTGAGGGGTCTGTAAATATTTTCACAGCCCTCTTTTTGACTTGTGCAGTATACAGGTCCTCAATGGAAAGCAGGTTGGTAGTAATTGTTTTGTCTGCAGTCCTAATTATCCCTTGAAGTCTGTGTCTGTCTTGTTGGGTTGCAGAACCCGCCAGTCAGTTATAGAGGTGCAGATGACAGACTCAATAATTCCTCTGTAGAACTGTATCAGCAGCTCCTTAGGAAGTTTTAGCTTTCTGAGTTGGTGCAGAAAGAACATTCTTGGTTGTGCTTTTTTGATGATGTATTTGATGTTAGGTGTCCATTTTAGATCTTGAGATATGATAGAACCTAGAAATTTGAAGGTCTCTATTGTTGATACTGTGTTGTCTAGTATTGTAAGAGGAAGTAATATAGAAGGGTTTCTCTTAAAGTCTACTTTTTTAGTGATATTGTACTGGAGTGGGCTTTTGTGATTGCATTTTTCAGAGTTCCCTAGGTTTGAGTTGTTTTCTCATTTAGGATTTTCATCCATGGAATCTTTCCTTGGCTCTCTCTGACTTGTTAAAATCAGCTCTTTTAAAATTTAAGACACTGTTGGATTATTTTTTATTCCTTTTGTTTGATTATATTGCATTCCAATATAATGTGCTCACTTTCACCCAAAGTTCCAGCAACTTCAACTTCTTTTATCACTTCTTCTCTATTAGTAAGAATTAAGTCCAGTATAGCTTTACTCCTAGTTCCCCCCTCTATCTTCTGGCTAATAAAGTTGTCAGCTAGGTTGGTTAGGAATCTGTTTGATCTCCAACTTGCTGCAGAGTTGGTCTACCATTTATTTTTTATTTATTTATTTTGTCAAGCAATTATAAGATAAGAGGTATAAGTATAAACATAATTATGGATACTAGAAATAGATACATATAAAAAAAATAAAAAAGAAACAATAGGACAGGGACGGTAGGCACGTTGTTGCACTTATGCATGATCGCTACAGACCTCTTAGGAAAGAGGTGAGGTCAATAGTAGGCAGTCTAAGGTTAAAGTTTTTGGGTTGGGGAAAAACCACAGAGTCAGGTAGAGTATTCCAGACATTGACCACTCTGTTGCTGAAGTCGTATTTCCTGCAATCAAGTTTGGTGCGGTTTTCCTTGAGTTTGTATCTATTGTGTGCTCTTGTACTGTTATGGTTGAAGCTGAAATATTCATTGATAGGTAGGATATTGCAATGTATAATTTTATATACTATACATAGATCAGACTGAAGGTGGCATAGTTCTAGATTTTCTAGATCTAGAATTTCGAGTCTGGTGGCATAAGGTATTCTGCAACGAGTAGAGGAGTGGAGAACTCTTATTGTGACATATTTCTAGACTTTCTCAACTGTGTTAATATCAGATGCAGGTTCCAGACTGATGAGCTGTATTCAAGTATTGATCTAGCAAATGTTTTGTATGCTCTCGTTAGTAGTGTGATATTACCAGAGAAAAAGCTACATAGGATTAGGTTAACAACTATTAATGCATTCTTGGCTATGTAGTTACAATGGGCTCTAGCACTTAGATCATTAGAAATGAGAACTCCAAGGTCCTTGACAGAGTTTGGATCATCAACAAGGTCTTGACTATTCAGCTTGTATTTTATTTTCTGATCTTTTTTGCCAATATGTAAGACAGAGCATTTTTTTGTTGAGTAAGAGTTGCAGATGACAGGATAGTTTTTTTCTGAAACCAAGTTGTTTATTAGAGAGTAAATTGTTTGTCTCTAAATGGGGGATAATGGATTGGATTAATGGATTAATGGATTAATAATTGATTCCATGACTTTACAGGTGACACAGCAAAAAGGAGACTGGTCTGTAATTTTCAACTAGGCTGGGGTCTCCCCTTTTGAAGATGGGGATGACCCTGGCTTGAGACCATAGGTTTGGCAAGGAGCTGTTCCTGAAAGATTTTTCAAAGATTATGCTTAGAGGTTCAGCGATGTCAGTGAATAGCTTTTTTAAGAAGTAGACACATATTACATCCAGTCCAATAGATAGAGATGGTTTTAGATTGTGTAGCGCTTTTTCTTTTTTAAAACAACAACAATAAATTTTATTAGTTTTACAATTAAAAAAAACAACACATCTATAGCATATATACAAAGAAAAAGAAAGTCAAACAAGGCCTTGACAGTGTAGTGCTTTTTCAACATTGTCTTCTGTGAAATTGATATGTATTGGATCATTGTAGTCGTCTGTGGTTCAACTAGGAAATACTGGGCATGATCCATTGCTGTTTACAAATATTGAGCCAAAGAATGTGTTAAAGAGGTTGGCTTTAATAGTGTCGTCATTGCAGTCTTTACCAATAGGTCCTTTCAGGGGTGGGATGGACCTTGAATCTTAGTTTGTGGTTTACAAAATAGTAGAAAGCATGGGTGGAATTGGTGCATGGAAAGTTTTCTTTTTGTTTAACGTGATAATTGGTGCATTCAGTCTTTATCTGATGGCATAATTTTTTGCATCGTCTTTTGAAGTTGGCAACGTGAACAGATTTGTTTTTCCACCAAAGTGATTTCTTTTGGGATTGAAGCTTCCTTATTGTTATGAGTATTTTTTTGGGGGGGGGTTGGGAGTTGTTATTGGTACATATAGTTTGATGACTCTTTTGACTTCAAGTAAAAATATATTGTAATGGTCTTCAACAGTATTGCATCCAGAGAATAGAAATTGTCAATCAAGTGATGAGAGATTGTTGTTTATAAGATCATAGTTGCCTTGTTTGAAGTTATAATTGGGGATTCCGTCATTGTGATGATTTTTGTGTGGATGTAGGTTGAGACAAAAGTCAATCATGCTTGGTCACTGTTGGAAAATTTAATTTGTATTCCATAAATTGAATTCAAACTATTGCAGAAGATGAGATCGAGGCAGTTATTAAGTCTAGTATTGTTGGTTACTAGTTGTTCAAGTCCCAGATTTATTACAGCATTGTAGAAGGTTGCATGTCTGGGTTCAGTTGTACATTCGTTAAGGGTCCAGTTAATATGAGGTAGGTTGAAGTCACCAAGAAAGATAATTGATATCTTTGTTGATATCTGGATATCTGTTGATATCTAGATAGTTGATATCTGGATAGTAGATATCCAGTTGACATCTGGATAGTTAAAGCCTCCCATTACTACTGTGGTATGCTTCCTATATACATTTGTTAACTGGTTGGCAAATAGTTCATCTATTTCGTCTGATTGGTTGGGTGGCCTGTAATATACACCTATGGCAATGTAACTTTTCCCCCCTTTTATGTTGACCATATTCATTCTGGAGGGGGTTTATCTTTTATCATGTGCATTTCTATAGATATGTAGTGATCTCTCACATGTAATGCAACTCCACCTTCTCTTTTTTCTAGATCTGTTTCTTTTGAATAATTTGTATCCACTCATTAGTACATTCCAGTCATGGGTTTCATCCCACCAGGTTTCTATAAAGGCAACTATGTCATCTCACCCTCCTGTAGTATTGCTTCTAGTTCACCCTGTTTGTTCCCAAGTTTTGAACATTTGTATATAAGCATTTAAGGCTTTAAAAGTTTCTACATATTCCAATAGATTTGTACAGGAATATTCCAACCAATATAAATTCTGGGAAATTTATCTTTCCTGCATGGAGAATGTATACCTGTACTTAGGGATAGTTTTGGTATAATTACAATTTGGAGAAATCAGAAACCACAACTCTTTTTCTTTTCTTTTCTTCATTTTTTTTTAAGCTGGGCCATTCTAAATTCAACTGGAAATATGGTAGTGTTTTTATCTTCCAGGATGAAAACCATGTTTCAAAAGATGTTCCAAGAGAAAAGAACAGAAAAGAAGCTATGGGAAAGCAGGAAAGATATCTTTTGGAATCATATGGTGAAAAACAGGAGCTTATTACTAGGTCTGAGAGACTGTTGACCTGCTAAAATTAGTATTGCCAAACTTTTTTGATTATTTCCATATGTATCTCAAGTATATCTTGCCTTTCCATTCTAGTAAGTATTCAAAACATTATGGTAGATAATGTGCCTTCTTCAATTATTCCCCATTTGTAATTAAACATAAGATGATGATCCTTCCACCCAAACATTACATGAACTTCACCTTATTAGGTAGAGTAGATTAAAATATTTAAAAAAACTGCTCCATTTTTATTTCCCCATCAACTAAAATAGGCAGAAATCCAGTGTCTTATTAGATTTGCTTCTATTGTGTAAAGTGTTCATGCCTCCTGTCTTGGAACAAACTCCAGCACTTTGACAATATATTGCCATATTCCTGTTTTCTCAATCCCTTGATAAAAAGAGATATTGCAACTTTCTAGAAAAAGTACAAGATCACATTGTATATTGTAGAGTCAATGTAATTTGTAGAAAAATTCTTATTCTTACTATGAATACATTGGAAATGATTTTCCATTATGGACATTTCCACTAATCGTGGTATTTGGCATTCAAGAATTTATTCCATGGATTCCTAAATTACTGTGGAACAGGCTGAACAAATATTATTTACTTTATTGTTAATAATAGTAATATGGACCTACCCTGCAACACTATATATATAATATATAATCATATATATATATAATATATAATCATATATATATATAATATATAATCATATATATATATAATATATAATCATATATATATATAATATATAATCATATATATATATAATATATAATCATATATATATATAATATATAATCATATATATATATATATATATATATATATATATATATATATATATATATATATATATATATGGCATTCAGCTTTGTTCGGGTATTTTCCCAAGTCATAATAGTGGTGCTTTTAAAGTTGTAGCAACGTTTCAGCAGAATCTCATCTGCCATCAGCAGGCTTCTGTATAGTGTTTGTCTGTGAGGCAGACTTTTACAGTGGTTTCAGATTTAAATTTGGGGCAGCCTATTGCTGTGCCAGAATGGTTTTTTCTTCCTCCTGATTGGTTGAGAGTATTGGTCTGTGTTTATTGGTCTTGGAGTTTGCTGTGTTCTGCTTCTAATATCTTCTGTCGGTTTTTTGGGGGGGGGAGGGGGTTCTTTTTGTATCTTGATTGGCTGGCAACATTGTGTTACTTTATTGGAGGCCTTTAGTGCAGCTTGGCTTCGGGTAAATGGACGGCTATCATTAGCTAGGAAGCTGGCGTTGGTGATAGCCATCCATTTACCCGAAGCCAAGCTGCACTAAAGGCCCCCAATAAAGCAACACAATGTTGCCAGCCAATCAAGATACAAAAAGAGCCCCCCCCCCAAAAAAAACCGACAGAAGATATTAGAAGCAGAACACAGCAAACTCCAAGACCAATAAACACAGACCAAGACTCTCAACCAATCAGGAGGAAGAAAAAACCATTCTGGCACAGCAATAGGCTGCCCCAAATTTAAATCTGAAACCACTGTAAAAGTCTGCCTCACAGACGAACACTATACAGAAGCCTGATGATGGCAGATGAGATTCTGCTGAAACGTTGCTACAACTTTAAAAGCACCACTACTATGACGTGGGAAAATACCCGAACAAAGCTGAATGCCATACATGTAAGTACCCGCGAAAACTTAAGAAAACAAATATATATATATATATAAATCTTATTTTTATTTATAATACAATGCCTGCAGTAAATAAAAGCTGGAACCTGAAGAAGTCAAAAGTTGTACTTTTAAAATGGCTATGTCCTCATTAAGATTTTATCATCCACCTACACTAAAAAGCCTCTTCCTTCCATTTTCTTTCATCATGACCCTTTTCCTGCATTCTTTTTTTAATCTGAAATTCCCTACTTTACATGCACTCTCAAATTTTAAACAAGCAAAATTTGTGCATTAGTATGTCCTTTTCATCTATGATTTATGAATGACAGGTTCTTCTGTGCAGCGTAATGGTATGAGAGGAAAACATTATTTTAAACATTAAAGAAAAAAACCATTTGCAACTATGATAAGAAAGGTTTATTGACATTAAAGTTTAAAATCTGCTCAAGGTAAAGGCAAGCCACTGAGCCAACAGGTGAGGGCATTATGCATGCAATTGGTAGATAGGTCAGCACATTAGTTGTCTTCCTTTCTCAATCTATTGCAACCTTTTAGTTTTGGTGCATCAAACAATCCATCAAGTTATCAAAACAACTGGAGTTTAATGATTTAAAAAGTATTTAGAATGCTAGTCAGAGCATTCCCATTTGATTTGTGATAAAAATTTTGCCTGTCTTTAAATCAGCAAAATATACAAATACAAAAAATGCAAAATGAAAAGTTTTGAGATGGATCTAATTCTTTCACATATACTTCAATGTTTTTCCATTACATATTCTTCTAGACTGTGTTTTGGAATACATAGCTACAGAGCATGCATTAGGAAATAGAAAATATGAAATTCAATAGTAACTGAAGATGTGTCAAAATGAATCTTATGTCCTGTGCTATACTATAGATTGGTAATTACAATTCCTGCTCTTATTTCCTCAGTGGTAAAAAGAATATGCCAAGAAAGAAGACTAAGGAGGAAAGTTTCCTATTAATAACTTTTATGTCAAAAATAGTACAATAATCAACAGCTTTTTAAAATAACAGTCATTGTTTAAATATTGAGCTTTTACATTTCAATGATGCATCATTTTACAAGGACTTGTTATACTATTGTGTATTTTTGTCGTAATATCTATCATTTGTCTATTGCATTTATAAGCAGCTCAACTCAGGATACACAATTAAAAACAAAAGATATAAAAGATATAAAAACAAAGAGATAGTAAATTGATATGTAAGAAGTATGAGAATAAAAAAATCCTCCAAGGCTTATATTTTTAACCCAATTGGAAAGGATCATTTTTGACAGACACATTTTGAAAGATGGAGAGATAGTATTCAATATATTCAAGAGAATACTATTTGTGATAAAAACAAAGAAAACAAGAGAAAGAAGAGAAAGTGAGAGGAAAAGATTGAACATAAGAAATTTATTTGGTGATGACATAAAATATGTTTGTTGCAGCTTCTAACCAAGGCTTTATTTTTTCAATGCAAGAAACCTTCATGATAAAGAGAAAGGCAAACTTTATTAAAGAAAAGATGTAATTTAAAGCCCAAATCCAGAGTTTCAAGCTCTACATGAGAAATTCTCTATGCAGATTATTCTCCCACCCACCCAGTATCCGGGCTAGTCACTAATTCTAATTGTAAAATTCTTATCATATTTGGTTTTATTATATTACTGTCACTATCCTCAACACCTAACCCAACATTGTTTCCAGGAACAGCTTATAGATATTGATGGGAGCTCATAGACAGGAGGACATGGAGATTTTGCCTTCCTATTACCTCTATCTTCTGATACCTAAGAAATATCATCTGTCTTACAAATGCTTGTCTGCTGGAAATATCTTCTGTGTTTTTAATTCTACTTAAAAATCTGCTATAAGATTACTTAAACCAGTAGAAATTATATGGCAATTCATTATAATTATATAAATCAATTACATATTATTCCTATTGTCTTTTATCAGTCCTCAATCAATTTCAGTGAAAGGCTAATGAAATCTTAAGTGTCACTGGATGACCCATTGATGGTCTTGACTGCAGCTATTACATCATTTATGGGTATAGTGACAGAAAAGTGACTGGGGATTGCTTTTCTAACAAAAATATTTTGATCTAAACTCTGCTTATACCTAACACAACGATTATAATAAGTGTTCCCACTTTATAAATTTTAACAGACTTTTATTTTCTAATTCATCTGTTTGAAGACAGATAATTTATTGCATTATTAGCATATGGCATAGTCATTACGGGTTTAGAAATAGGGTATAAATGCATATGCTATTTTGCGAGCCATACATAATAACATTGGATCACCACTGAATATTCTTGCTGTATATTACACTATTTCATTAACTGTAGTATACATTAGGAGAAGAAATTTGCATGTCTAAATTAACCAATCATAGTGCCTTGATACCAATCATTGTATTATATTTATTAATTATTCAAAAATCTGCACAATTTCCTCCCATCACCATCTGATTATAAAATAAATTTGTAACAAATAATATTATTCCATAGATTAATGCAATATCTCTTTAATCTACCCTAAATGTTTTCACCAATGTCAGCCTTCCCCTGTGTGCCTCCAGTTGCAACTACCAGTATCAGAATTTATAACAATGATATATCTGACTACCACCTCAACATTGGGTTGAGAAGCCTGTACTATTGCAAATATTACATGTATTTTCAAGCACAGAAAGAATGAATGAAACCTTGGATAAAGGAAAATATGAGAGAAGGAATAAGAAAAATGAAAGTACTAGCAATTTTCTTTGTAATAACCCTCCTTATGAAATATTGTTTCTCCTTGCTGTAATTCCATAAACAAATTAAAGTTTTTTTTTTCAAATATACTTCAGATTTCAGACTGGGCCATAAACATAACTTGTTGGCAGAACTAGAAAATTATAGCTATAGGCAGATAGCATAATGATGTTGGCCTTCTAGAAAGAGAAAGGAAATTTGGCAAAAGCATATCATCTACAGGAAACAGAATTGTTGCCACAATGGGCAAATAATCTGACAAAAGCCTATTCCTGGCTTAGTTTTTGCATGATGCATAGATTTCTTGAATCCACACAATGAAATATCAAACTTTCCTAATAAAATAAAAAGAATTTGAAAGAAAGCCTGATTGTGAACATTTCTCCACAAGTAGACAAGGGAATCGACTGAGAACTTCCACGTTATGCACATTAACACATTAGCACATTATGTAACACATGCTTTCTGCAAACTAGATTTCATATTACCATAATTCTGGCTAGTTGAGTCATTGCCAAAGATGACAAAGGTTGAAGTTCATACATAAGTATACATATAGGAACTAAATCAGGTATGAATTTTACCATCCAGGTTTTTAAAAGTATAAACTATATCAAAAGAGATAACTACACTGCTCAAAAAAATAAAGGGAACACTTAATCAACACAATGTAACTCCAAGTCAATCACACTTCTGTGAAATCAAACTGTCCACTTAGGTAGCAACATTGATTGACAATCAATTTCACATGTTGTTGTTCAAATGGAATAAACAACAGGTTGAAAGCATAGGCAGTTAGCAAGACATCCCCAATAAAGGAGTGGTTCTACAGATGGTGACCACAGACCACTTCTCAGTTCCTATGCTCTTTGTCTGATGGTTTGGTCACTTTTGAATGCTGGCGGTGCTTTCATTCTAATGGTAGCATGAGACGGAGTCTACAACCTACACAAGTGGCTCAGGTAATGCAGCTCATCCAGGATGGCACATCAATGCGGGCTGTGGCAAGAAGGTTTGCTGTGTTGTCAGCGTGGTGTCCAGAGCATGGAGGCGCTACCAGGAGACAGGCCAGTACATCAGGAGACATGGAGGACGCCGTAGGAGGGCAACAACCCAGTATCAGGACCACTACCTCCACCTTTGTGCTGGGAGGGACAGGAAGAGCACTTCCAGAGCCCTGTAAAATGATCTCCAGCGGGCCACAAATGTACATGTGGCTGCTCAAACGGTCAGAAACAGACTCCATGAGGGTGATATGAGGGCCTGACATCCACAGGTGGGGGTTGTGCTTACAGCCCAACACCGTGCAGGACGTTTGGCATTTGCCAGAGAACATGAAGATTGGCAAATTCACCACTGGTGCCCTGTGCTCTTCACAGGTGAAAGCAGGTTCACACTGAGCACATGTGACAGATGTGACAGGGTCTGGAGACGCTGTGGAGAATGTTCTGCTGCCTGCAACATCCTCCAGCATGACTGGTTTGGCAGTGGGTCAGTAATGGTAGGGGGTGGCATTTCTTTAGGGGGCCACACAGCCCTCCATGTGCTTGCCAGGGGTAGCCTGACTGCCATTAGGTACTGAGATGAGATCCTCAGACCCTTTGTGAGACCATATGCTGGTGCGGTTGGCCCTGGGTTCCTCCTAATGCAAGACAATGCTAGACCTCATGTGGCTGGAGTGTGTCAGTAGTTCCTGCAAGACAAAGGCATTGATGCTGTGGACTGGCCCGCCCGTTCCCCAGATCTGAATCCAATTGAGCACATCTGGGACATCATGTCTCACTCCATTCACCAATGCCACGTTGCACCACAGACTGTCCAGGAGTTGGGGGATACTTTAGTCCAGGTATGGGAGGAGACCATCCACCACCTCATCAGGAGCATGCCCAGGCATTGTAGGGAGGTCATACAGGCATGTGGAGGCCACTCACACTACCGAGCCTCATTTTGACTTGTTTTAAGGACATTACATCAAAGTTGGATCAGCCTGTAGTGTTGTTTTCCACTTTAATTTTGAGTGTAACTCCAAATCCAGACCTCCATGGGTTGCTAAATTTGATTTCCATTGATAATTTTCGTGTGATTTTGTTGTCAGCACATTCAACTATGTAGTGAACAAAGTATTTCACAGGAATATTTCATTCATTCAGATCTATTTTTGTGTTCCCTTTATTTTTTTGAGCAGTGTATATCTGCATCAAGGAATATAACTTTTCAAGATATGGTTTTGCATTTACAGATGTTTACATTGTAACAAATCAATATGATAAAGATCCAATAATTTTTTACCTTGCAGATTTTGCAGTGGCAATGTCATGATGCCTCCTGCTGCAGCTGCTGCTACAAGCCCTTGGATGTTGGTGAGGTTAGCAGTAGGCAAAGTCAGGACAAGACCTTGCTGACCACCCAATTGTCCAGCCATGTTGAAGGGAATCAGAATAGGTTGATTCAGTGCTGGAGGGGCACCTGGCATCACTCCAGCTACAACTGAGGCTAACTGCTGAGCTGTCAACAATGGCTGCAACAAAACATAGTGATTATAGGTTATCATATAACAAAATAGATATATAGCAAGAGGGAAGCAATTATTTCACTGGAGCCACAAATTCTTTCAATGCATCTGAGCTTATAAATGTATCTGGCTCATTTAAAATACCATGTCCAAAGATGGGACATAACATTAAACTAATCGATATTTCTAAAAGTGTAACTGTTTCAGAAATTGTCCCCAATGAACAAGGCTGGTTATTAAGAATGCTGAAATACATTGTTCCAGCCTCATCAAGAAGAGGGTTTAAGCAAAGGTTCTGGGGCCTACAATAAACATTCTATTCATTATCTTAAAATAATTAAATATGCTTTTTCAACTTGGTGTAAATGTAATTGATAAAACATAATTAATTTAAAAGTTTTAAAATGTATAAAGATGTAAATTATTATTTAATTATATTGCAACCTTAGATGGAACAAGGGCAGCACAGTGGTTAGAATGCAGTATTACAGGCTAATTCTGTTCACAGTCAGGAATTCGATTCTAATCAGCTCAAGTTTGACTCAGCCTTCCATCCTTCCAAGATTGGTAAAACGAGAACCAGATTGTTGGAAGAAATGATAACTCTGTAAACCACTTAGAGAGAGCTGTAAAGCACTGTGAAGTGGTATATAAGTGATATTGCAATTGCTAATAAATTCAGTTTATAGGAGCACCCATTCAAGCAATCAGATTTATCCATACAATGTATATTTGTATGTAGTTATGTTGGGGCTAGCTAGATGCAAGGACAATAATTGTATCAAAGTATTTAAAGAGAAACTGTCTTTTTAGAGGCAGAATTAAGTGCAAAAATTGGAAACTTTTTAACACATTCTTCACTTTCTGGAGTGCTTTTTCAATTCTCTACCTCTCAAGAAACCCACGTGAAAGATGAAAAATATAATCCTCTGTTAATACAATTAGTTCTCAACTTACATTTCTGTAGCTAAACAAGATAGATGTTAAGTGTGTTTTGCCCCATTTTACAACCCCATTTTTCACAGGAAAAACATGAATAACTCCTGTTTGGAAACACTAAAGCAAACACTTTCCCCTGATTGCCAGCAGGGGAAAGAAACTAATAATCTGAATTAAACAGATGAAACCAATTTCTATTAAAAGCTACACTCATCTTTTTTTTGAGATGAATAATTTCAGCTCCTTTAAATTTACAGCAGATAACATATTTTCTAAATTAAAGATACTGCTTTATTGTTGTTTTCTGAAATCTTACCATTTTCTTTATATTATATTATGATTATATTAACTCAAACTGACCATAGTACTCCCAATATTTCCTGAACAATGTTTGTCACCCTTTTTTTTCTTGAGATAAAACTAGGCAACATACAATATCTAATTATTTCTTTAAAAATCAAGTTGGGGTCCCAACCAATGATTATTTCTACACTAAAAGATTTAACTGATCAGTACAAAAAATCCATTACTATTTCATTGATTTAAAAAAGGATAATAGAAAGTGTCAGTAATTGAATATGGAATTTTTTCCATGTATAGGGATCAGAGATATCAAACTCAATTTCATCAGGGTTGTAGTTGACATCAGGGGGTGGGTATGGCCAGCTCAAAGTTGCTTGGGACTGGGGCCTCCTGTGGTGGCACAGGTAGGGCTGGGAGGATCCATTGTCTCCAGCAGAGGAAGGTGAGACCAGGAAGAGCACCAAATCCTTGTCCACCAAAAGAGTCTTGCCATTCCTCTCAGGCCATGTGGAGGACCCTCGTATGACAGTGCAGGCTGCCCAGAGCCCTGGGCAGTGGTGGGCAAATGCCAAGCCCAACCAAGCCCAGCCCAGCCTTCCCTAAGGGGCTACCTAGCTGTTCTTACCTCCTTTCCCTACTGCTTTATCCTGTTTTCCCTACTGAAAATGGCTGTTTGCAACACACAGTGAAGTGATACTTTCCTAAGAGCTCACAATTCAAGAATACCAATGTTAACTTGGATTGCCAACCAAGTCTGGTCTGTAGCATAACAGAACATAAAATTGCTTTCTCCTTTGAGCCCAAGTCTCAATGGATCCAGGATTGATGCAGAACTTCCTTCCTTCCTTCCTTCCTTCCAACTGTCAGGAAATTTCTCCTTTGTTCTAGGTTGATTCTCTCCTTGATTAGTTGCCATACATTGCTTTTGTCCTGCCTTCAGGTGCTTTAGAGAATTGGCTGACCCCCTTCTTCTTTGGAGCAACCCCTCAAATATTGGAAGATCAACATCTTTTTATATCATGATGACCTTAACAAGATTCAATATTCTAAATGTTGTTTTACCAAGGCATTATAAATACCCTAACTTGTTGGGGGGGGAGTCCAAACAAGGCAGACACAATATGTGCTGGACTCCCCATCACTCATGTTGCAGGGGCAAGCAAGGATTCCTTTTTGGGAAGGAGGTAGATGACCCCTGCCTCGGTTCCCTCAAGCACCACTGCAAAGGATAGATTGTAGATCAGTGCCTGGCTGGCCTGAGCTGGGGCAGGTGCTGTGGGCTGGTCCTTCGCTGTTTCCAGGGCAGCCCCATGGGCCAGATCTAAAAGTATTGTGGGCCAGATGTGGGCCATGGGCCTTGAGTTTGACACCCCTGGTATACATATTATAACTGATCTACAATTCATCATCACTTATATATAATGTTCTCCATGTATGAGTGTCTGATAATTAATATTCTTAGTTTTCTTTCATGTTCAAATAGAAATTCTGAAACATTTTGCCTAACTATAATGCTTAATGTTCATGAAAATAACTAAAATTGTTCAAATGAAATACACTAAATTAAGATTAAGTTTTTGACTAAAGACTGCAGTTCAAAATATCTGTCAGCTCTTTACTTTTATCTCATGGTATTCTCTTATATACCCTTCATAATTTTGCTAAACATTACAGTTTGGTCATAAATTTGTTGTGAATTTAAACAAATTCTGTGGATAACTGTTAAAGTGAAGAAATTAAAAGTTCAACCCAAGACTTCCAGCTGAGGTTGTGGCAAAATCAGACAGGAGGAGAGGGTCTCTGTGCTGAGTTTTCCCCATTGGAGGGCTCCAAAAGGAGATAAAGCCACCCTGTAGCTGTGGCAAAGTAAAGTGGGGCACCCTACAGATCCTGGAAAGCAGCAACTCTTCACTCAACTCCTCTCATCACGATGAGGAGAAGAGGCAGCCATTATGACTGCCATGAAGCTGGGACAGCTGTGGCAATGAAGAAATGTGCAGGAGTGGTGCAGATGAACAGTGACTGGAGCTGGGGGAGAGGATTCCTTTTTTATTTAGACCTAACTTTAAAAGTAGGGGAGAAAAAAATCCAGGAAAAGGAACTCTTAGAACTGTTTGTTAAAGCAGTTTGTTTTTCTATCATAGACAGAAAAATCCTAGACCCAAAAGAAAGGAACTAAGGGGAAAAAAGCTAAAGATTTTTTAAAACATTAAAAATTGGACTTTCAAACTGGATAGGCATTATTTTGGAAAGGCATTATAAAATGCTGGAACTATCACTTGAATAGCTGATTTTGCTTCAGATATTGCATTAAAATTGGATTAACCAATTTGTCAGACTTGAAACAATGCTGAAACCTAAGCTGAGGGTGCATACACCATACCCCTACAATCCTGGGACATACACCATACCCCTACAATCCTGGGAAAAATTTTGATAAGAAAAATAAACAGCATTCATCTGGAGGACTGTGGTGACACTTACTGTTCTATAACTATCTATTGTATGATTACTGGAGACTCTATTATGAGAATAAAAAGAAGAGTTTTAAGTAAAGTGAGTTTTGATTTTAGGAAAGCTGCCTGGAACTTGATGGAACTGATTAATAATTCTGAGATGTAAACTATGATTATTGAACTTTCTGAGGAGCAACATTAGACTTGAATATATTGTTTTTGGACTATTGAGTAAGACTGTTGAGTAAGACTTACTAAAATAGGGCAAGATGCTCCACTGGGGGAAATGAGTGAGATTTCAAAAGAAATGTTGTTGGTGTTTTAAAGCATTAAGGATACTATGAAGAATCACAGAGAGATGAAGAACCTATTGCAAGGCATACATGGGAAAATATAAAATATCCTACAATTAATAATGATTGAAGATCAAAAAGTCCAGGAAAGAGAGGAGACAACAGAAAAAATGGAGGGAAAGATAGAACAGATAAATCAGCAAATAAAGCAAGAAAATGACAAGGAGAAGATGATAAAGATAATAATGACTGATGAAATAAACCAAGGGAAAAGTACTTTAAGAGATTTTAAAATGGAATCGGATAAGATGGAAGATACTTTTGAAAGAGAGGTAGAGGGTTGGGTAGACATTCTGGAGATCTGGCAGCTTAGGAGGATAGAGATGGGAGAAATATTCAGACTGAATGGCCAAGACATCAGATGTTGATAGAGACAAAGATCCAAAAGAGGAGTATGGGAGGCAAGCTTAAAAAATGAATAAGAATTGAAGTATTAGAATGAACAAGTTTTTAAATATAATGAGAGCCTTATTAAAAACTAGAATAGACTTTTATATAAAATAATAGTTAGATGGAAAGATTGGAGGTTGAAAGATGGTATTATTATATACATTTAAATAATATGATGATTGGTACTAGAATGGTGTATTGAAACATTGCATAAGCAAATAATGAAGGACTATGTCTTAATATAAACATATGTATTAACACTAGGATTAGGAATGATGGCCTGACTACAAGCTAGAATAGAGGTAGAAATAAGAAATAGGGAGAATATTAGCATATATAATTTTTATATAATAGAATACAAGCAATAACTAGATGGAAAATATTACTATCTATGCTTAAACATTGAAATATTGAATAACTATTTTAAAACAAACATGTATATTAATACTATGATTACATAAGTTTGATTGATGTAATAAATATTATTAATATTATTATTGCTACTTGTACACACACTTTGTTGGAATGAAATCTGCTTTCAGAAAAGCTTAGATTTCATGAGAGAAACTTACCTGGGACCCAACAGGGAATGATGTATGGGATTTACTGGATTGGTGCTGATCAGAAATATTTGTATCACACAGCACTGTATTTCCTCTGGCTCCTGGAATTCAAATAAAAAATTATATCTTAATTTCTAGCTTGAGGATCAGCATGTTACATTTTACTCTGATGTCACATAGCATCATACGTCAAAGCAGTTTATCAATAACTCATGTGCTCAATTCACTTATCAGATGCATAAATGATCCAACATTCATTCTGTCCAGGACCATCCTTTAGACCAGGGTTTCCCAAATTAGGGTGCGAGACAATATTCCAGGGGATGTGAGAAAAGTCCAGGTAAATAATAGGATATTGGCTATATGTTGGCATTTTTATTCCAGGGGGTGCGAGGTTCGAGTGAAATTTCTTTAGGGGTGCGGGGCGAAAAAAAGGTTGGGAACCACTGCTTTAGACTAATAGAGATATCTGAAAACGGTGAAACTGCAGCTAATGTCACCACTATTAATGTGGCTTGTACAATTTTAAATCCTGTGGACTAATATGAATTCAGGGCACTGTTCGTTGAAGCACCTGGACTCCCAGTGACAGGATAGGGTCCTTTAGGCACTTAGCCTGTTTCTGCAACTTTAAACACTCAAAGAGCATTTGGACCTGTTTTTTACAGAAAATAAAACACCGGGATCTCCTCTCTCTCTCTCCTTCCCTCCCTCCCTCCCTCTTCCTCTCCCTCCTTCTCTCTCTCTCTCTCTCTCTCACACACACACACACACCTCATCTCTCTCTGTGTGTGCCTCTCTCTTTTTGCATAATTGTTTATTTTATTTTTAATACAAACAATCCATCTTCCATTAAACAATGTGCTGTCTTGGTACAAATATCTTGTTCAATAACAATTAAAATTTACAGCTTTATTCATTACATTAGTATTAATTCTCTACTCTTAACTTAATATTGCTATACATAATACATCTAATTATTATAAAAATCCTCATCTTAATATATTTAATTCTATTAACATATTTTCTATATTTCACAAATCTTCTTTTGTTTCTAATTTTCATTTATTCTCTAGCCATTGATAAAATAATTCCCATATCATATAATATTCAGTTTCTTCCATCTCTTTAATTTCAAGTGTTAACTTATTCATTTCTGCATATGCTAATATTTTCCTGATCATGCTCTTATCAGTAGGAATCTCTTCACTTTTCCAATTTTGTTCATATATATATATATATATTCAGAAAAGGTAAGTTGTTCTTCGGGAAAAGTTTATTTATTCAGAATTTTCAGACTTGGTGCCTCAAGTCCGTCCTCAGTGAACAAGCAATTGAAAATGTACAGGTAAAAAAATTTTTTGTTCGTTACTTGTCGTTGAGGTCAGCGTTCTGTTGATTGGCTGCGTGAGCGCCAATCACGCGCTTGGCTCGTACGTTGTTTGTTTGGGCATGAGTTGAGTTGTTTTGCGACGTGCGAGTCATCCAAAATTCGCGCAAGCTTTGGTAATTGGGGTCGATGTCCTTGTGGCGATTGATGCAGTTAGGGTCGGTGTGCCATGCCTCGATGAATTCACGGGCGTGACGTGTTCTACCTGTGCCAATCACCTTGGCTGCGCCCCAGTCAAAACAATGGTCGTGATCCACGCTGTGCATTGCCATCTGTGATAGGGGGTCTCGCCTTCTAACCGCCAGTGTGTGCTCATGGACTCGCTCGCAGAGTTGTTTTCCAGTTTGGCCAACATACGCTCTTCAAACGTGCTTACGCTTACTGCCAAGATGAGAAGACGCGGAAGGAGGAATTAGGCTTCCTCTACAATCTCTTCGCAGCTAACGGGTATCCAAAAAGCTTTGTCAAAGACTGCCTGCGCCGCAGACCTCATGAACAAACAGACGCGAACAGCAAGAGGACACCAGACCCACCTAAGTGGAACTCACTCCCCTATATACATGGCGTTTCTGAGATCATCGCGCGGCATTTGAAACCATATAACATCAACATTGCGCACAAACCGACGACTTCATTGAGGAAAATGCTCGTATCTGGAAAGGACAAGCTACCAGTCACCTCAATGAAAGGCGTTGTTTACGAAATACCATGTGGAGCCTGTCCCCAGAAATATGTTGGCCAAACTGGAAAACAACTCTGCGAGCGAGTCCATGAGCACACACTGGCGGTTAGAAGGCGAGACCCCCTATCACAGATTGCAATGCACAGCGTGGATCACGACCATTGTTTTGACTGGGGCGCAGCCAAGGTGATTGGCACAGGTAAAACACATCACGCCCGTGAATTCATCGAGGCATGGCACACTGACCCTAACTGCATCAATCGCCACAAGGACATCGACCCCAATTACCAAAGCTTGCGCGAATTTTGGATGACTCGCACGTCGCAAAACAACTCAACTCATGCCCAAACAAACAACGTACGAGCCAAGCACGTGATTGGCGCTCACGCAGCCAATCAACAGAACGCTGACCTCAACGACAAGTAACGAACAAAAAATTTTTTTACCTGTACATTTTCAATTGCTTGTTCACTGAGGACGGACTTGAGGCACCAAGTCTGAAAATTCTGAATAAATAAACTTTTCCCGAAGAACAACTTACCTTTTCTGAACATCTATCTCGGGATGCAAGCCTTTACGATTTTACGAGATACCCAAGAGCGTTATACGCTCCTACAAGCACGAAGATGGGAAAAACTTGCCCGAAGAGAAGCTGCTACGCACGAACAACTGTGGTTTTTGCACCGATGCCGAGACGCACACGTCTTACCGAAGTCAATATCATTCACCCCCCCTGTCAAATCACCTTTCGGTTATGAAGTAGCCGCTCAGAATGGCCGCCGCATGTTACGCGTTTTACTCCAGGATGCACAAAACCGGCTCCAACGATTCAAATTTGAAGCAAATCAGCTGAAATCACTGTGCGAAGGAAAACTTTGTCCAGAGCTCTTTTCCCAACTTGTTGATAAGATCAAATCATCAGCATCAAACAGTGGTCGAGGCAAACGCTCGTCACTTGAAGCCAAACTACAGAAACTCACAACAACTACATGCCCTTCACAAAAGAATTGCAAAGTTGTGAACTTGTCGACAAGACAGTTGACTACAACAGAACACAATCTACTTTCGTATGGATTAAAATTCAATACCAAAGACGCACACTTCATTGACTTCATGGCCGACCTTGAAACAATCCTTTCAAGACCAGAGCTAACTGATGACACTCGGACAACAATCCGAAACACAGTTACTGGATTACTGAAATTGAAGAACCCAGATCACATTCTGACAAAAGATGAAAATCTTGGAATGCAATCTTTACGACGAGACAAATCTATTGTCACCCTTCCTGCGGATAAAGGCGGTGCCACTGTCATCATGAACAGAGACGACTACGTCACCAAAGTGACTGCACTGTTGGAAGACAGCACAACGTACACAGAACTACCAAATGATCCAACGAAGAAACAAGCTAATGCGATAACTTCAGTGGTGAAGCGACTCTCGAAAGAAAAATTCCTTTCGACTGAAGATGGCAAATTCATCCAGATGCCCAGTCCCACCATTGCCAGAGCGTACGGTCTTCCTAAGGTACATAAACCAAACGTTCCACTCCGCATGGTGATTTCACTCGTCGGGACCCCCACATACAACCTAGCCAAATGGCTCTTCCAACGTCTTAAACATCTGATTGCGGACTCAGAATACAGCATCACGAATGCATACACTTTTCTTGATCGCATCAAAGAGATACAATTGGAGCCTGACGAATGCATGGTGTCTTTTGACGTAATATCGCTGTTCCCATCGATCCCTCTTGAGCTCGCCAAGAACATAATTCGACACCGACTAGAAGAGAAACCCATCAGTATTCCTACTGATAAAGTGATGGAACTGGTTACGCTCTGTCTAACCAACTACTGCCAATTCAACGGAAAATTCTATCGCCAGGAGAAAGGCACACGAATGGGCTCACCCATTTCAGGGTTCGTCGCTGAAATTGTTTTACAAGATCTCGAAAAATCTGTTTTCACAGATTTCAGACCAAAATTGTGGCTTCGATACGTTGATGACACATTCGTTATTGTCAAGCGCACCGATTTGGAACGACTACATGAGGCAATCAACTCAGTCCACCCAGACATACAGTTCACTCGAGAGGAGATGAGCGATGCCCAATTATCATTTTTGGATGTTAACTTGAGGCTTCTTGAGACGGGTAGATTGCAGACGAGCGTGTACAGAAAGAAGACAAACGCGGACATCATACTTCACTACCGAAGCAATCACCCTGCTACGCACAAACGAAGCTGCGTCTCTACGCTCTTCAAACGTGCTTACGCTTACTGCCAAGATGAGAAGACGCGGAAGGAGGAATTAAGCTTCCTCTACAATCTCTTCGCAGCTAACGGGTATCCAAAAAGCTTTGTCAAAGACTGCCTGTGCCGCAGACCTCATGAACAAACAGACGCGAACAGCAAGAGGACACCAGACCCACCTAAGTGGAACTCACTCCCCTATATACATGGCGTTTCTGAGATCATCGCGCGGCATTTGAAACCATATAACATCAACATTGCGCACAAACCGACGACTTCATTGAGGAAAATGCTCGTATCTGGAAAGGACAAGCTACCAGTCACCTCAATGAAAGGCGTTGTTTACGAAATACCATGTGGAGCCTGTCCCCAGAAATATGTTGGCCAAACTGGAAAACAACTCTGCGAGCGAGTCCATGAGCACACACTGGCGGTTAGAAGGCGAGATCCCCTATCACAGATGGCAATGCACAGCGTGGATCACGACCATTGTTTTGACTGGGGCGCAGCCAAGGTGATTGGCACAGGTAGAACACGTCACGCCCGTGAATTCATCGAGGCATGGCACACCGACCCTAACTGCATCAATCGCCACAAGGACATCGACCCCAATTACCAAAGCTTGCGCGAATTTTGGATGACTCGCACGTCGCAAAACAACTCAACTCATGCCCAAACAAACAACGTACGAGCCAAGCGCGTGATTGGCGCTCACGCAGCCAATCAACAGAACGC
The DNA here is from genome assembly GCA_033807585.1 of Hydrophis major. NCBI lineage: Eukaryota > Metazoa > Chordata > Lepidosauria > Squamata > Elapidae > Hydrophis > Hydrophis major. Next base: position 84,356,375 of record CM066343.1, on the reverse strand, counting down.
TGACCTCAACGACAAGTAACGAACAAAAATTTATATATATATATATATATATATATATATATATATATATATATATATATATATATATATATATATATATATATATGTTTTCGTAGATTTTCATGGGTACAGGTATGCAGGTCTTGTGCAAGCAAGAAGCCAAAAGCACCAGCCTGAAGATGGCGAGTGGGATCTCGTCAAAACGTTGCCGAGATGCTCTCAATCTTACATGGGAAAAGACCAGAACATGCCAAGACCTGCATATATATATATATATGTAAGTATGTATGTATATATGTATATATGGTATATATGTATATAGGTGTATATATATGTATGTGTGTGTGTGTGTGTGTGTGTGTGTGTGTGTATAGGTATATATACTCTCAATCTTACATGGAAAAAGACCTGAACACACCAAGACCTGCACAACTATAATAACGTGGGAAAATACTCGAACAAAGCTGAATACCATACATATATATTTGTTTTCGTAGATTTTCACGGGTACAGGTATGTAGGTCTAAGTGTGTTTAGCCAAGATACTCTTAATCTTACATGGGAAAAGACCCGAACACACCTAGACGTACAAACATACATACATATATATATATTTGTTTTCTGAGGTTCACGTGGGTATTTGTATGTGGATCTTTGGTTATTCAGGTTTTCAGAGTAAATATATTCAGAGTACATATATGTGTGTGTGTGTGTGTGTGTGTGTGTGTTTTCTTAAGTTTTCACGGGTACTTACATGTCTGGCATTCAGCTTTGTTCGGGTATTTTCCCGCGTCATAGGAGTGGTGCTTTTAAAGTTGTAGCAACGTTTCAGCAGAATCTCATCTGCCATCATCAGGCTTCTGTATAGTATTCATCTGTGAGGCAGACTTTTACAGTGGTTTCAGATTTAAATTTGGGGCAGCCTATTGCTGTGCCAGAATGGTTTTTTCTTCCTCCTGATTGGTTGAGAGTCTTGGTCTGTGTTTATTGGTCTTGGAGTTTGCTGTGTTCTGCTTCTAATATCTTTTGTCTGGTTTTTTGACTCTTTTTGTATCTTGATTGGCTGGCAACATAGTGTTACTTTATTGGAGGCCTTTAGTGCAGCTTGGCTTCGGGTAAATGGACGGCTATCATTAGTTAGGAAGCTGGGTTTCATCTGGGTGCCTGGTTGGGGTGTGTTTGAGCTGGAGGTATCAGGGGGGATCTGTTTGTGCCCAGGTGTTTGCCTGGCTTGTGGTGTGGAGATTTTTTGGTTTGTGAGTGCAGGCTTCCAAATGATTGACAGCCTGGTGGAATCATCTCTTCTGTTCATGCTTTCTGGTCTTTTTTCAATCTCTATGGCTTCTCTGATGATTCTGTGGCTGGGATTTTCTATAGTGGCTAGGGTTTTGGTGCCATTGAAGTTGATGCTATGACCTGTGGCTTCCATGTGTTGGACTGGTGAGGAAGTGTGTTCCAGCTTTTTGACTGCATTTTTGTGTTCATACAGGCTGGTGCTTATTCTTCTATTGGTCTGTCCAATGTATCTGGCTGGACATGATGCACAGGGGACTTCATATATGCCTTGGTTTTCCAGGTCAATTTTGTCTTTGGGGTTTCTGAGGATGGCTACTATTTTTCTGTCTGTTTTGAAGGCAGTCTTGATGTGGTGTCTGTGTAGTATCTTACTAATTTTGTCTGTAGTGCCTCTTATGTAGGGCAGGACAGCTGTTCCATGGGTCTGTTCAACTTCTGGGTCTCTATTATGTTTCAGTGTGTTTTTGTGGATCAAGTTGGTGATTTTGCTTTTGTGGAAGCTGTTGGCTGTCAATATTTTAGTCAGGGTGCATAGTTCAATCTTAATGTGTGTCTTGTCTGCCAGGCGTTTGGTTCTAGTAGTTAGTGTTTTAGCCACGGAGTTTATCTATGCTGGGTGGTGGTGGGATTGGGAGTTGAGGTAGCGGTTGGTGTGTGTTTTCTTCTGGTATATGGTGTGTCCTAGTGTGCCATCTGTTTTTTTTGTAGATTAGTACATCTAGGAATGGTAGTTGTTTGTTTGTTTCTGTTTCCATGGTGAATTTGATTTTGGAGCGTGCGCTGTTTAGGTGTGTTAGGAAATTGTTTAGGTTTTCTTGTCTATGGGGCCAAATCACGAATGTGTCATCGATGTATCTTAACCATAGTTTGGGTTTGAGGATGGCATTGGCCAGGGCTCTGGATTCGAATTCTTCCATGAACAGGTTTGCAATGACAGGTGACAGTGGTGATCCCATGGGGGCTCCTTCAATTTGTTTGTAAATTGAAAATCCCAGCCACAGAATCATCAGAGAAGCCATAGAGATTGAAAAAAGACCAGAAAGCATGAACAGAAGAGATGATTCCACCAGGCTGTCAATCATTTGGAAGCCTGCACTCACAAACCAAAAAATCTCCACACCACAAGCCAGGCAAACACCTGGGCACAAACAGATCCCCCCTGATACCTCCAGCTCAAACACACCCCAACCAGGCACCCAGATGAAACCCAGCTTCCTAATTAATGATAGCCGTCCATTTACCCGAAGCCAAGCTGCACTAAAAGCCTCCAATAAAGTAACACAATGTTGCCAGCCAATCAAGATACAAAAAGAGTCAAAAAACCAGACAAAAGATATTAGAAGCAGAACACAGCAAACTCCAAGACCAATAAACACAGACCAAGACTCTCAACCAATCAGGAGGAAGAAAAAACCATTCTGGCACAGCAATAGGCTGCCCCAAATTTAAATCTGAAACCACTGTAAAAGTCTGCCTCACAGATGAATACTATACAGAAGCCTGATGATGGCAGATGAGATTCTGCTGAAACGTTGCTACAACTTTAAAAGCACCACTCCTATGACGCGGGAAAATACCCGAACAAAGCTGAATGCCAGACATGTAAGTACCCGCGAAAACTTAAGAAAACACACACACACACACACACATACACACACACACACACACACATATATATGTACTCTGAATATATTTACTCTGAAAACCTGAATAACCAAAGATCCACATACAAATACCCACGAGAACCTCAGAAACTTAAACCTCAGTTGCTTAAAAAATGCCATGGTCATTAAGCAAACCAATGGTTCACAATTGTTGTCATAAAAAATGTCATGTGGAGAATGCAATTGCAGGACAATACAAACAGTGATAAATGCAGTCCAGTTGTTGAGCTTCCAAAGTGTAGTTATATGACTACAAGAGTTATTGGAACTTAAAATCTGAATTGTAATTGTCCCCAGGGAAGTCAGTTGTCATTTTGTAAGTTAACCAGTCTGCACTGGCCAAGCGGGGCTCATGAAGATTAGGGTGGATCATAAATAATGCATGGGTCTTGTGAGAGGAGCTGCGCTGATTGGAGATGGCTTGTGAGAGAAGTGGGCATGAATTAGAAAGGGCATCTGGGGGTGAATAAGAAGTACAGGTCAGAGATGGCATGTGGGGAGGCAGGTTAGGAAAGATGTATGAGTATGCCCAAGAGGTGTTACATGTATTAAGGAAGGTACATGGGTCAGGGGTGCTGGCTTTTGGATGCAGTCTGTATATCAGCCCATTTCAGGTAAATTGGTTCAAAAATTGTCCCTATAATGTAACATTTCACTCACTTAAAGGTCATAAAAATGAATTTTAGTAGTCTATAAATTAAGCAAAAACCTTGTTTCATTTCCTTCATTGAACAAAATTATATAGAATAGGAACAAACAGCAAATATTTGATAGCCTTACTAATGCATTTCTATTTCATTAGGATTCAATATCTTTATGGATATCTTTAAGTCTAAAATATAGGTCCACCTGTGCTTAACCTTTTATGATCAGTTAGGTGCTGCCATCTAGCTGGGCATGCAGTTATATAAATTCTAAGCACAAAAAAATAGTGACTATGAAACACCAGATGGCAGCTTCCCATAGGATCCCACAGAATTATCTGTTAATCCTGGCCAGACCATTAACTATCAAAACAGAATGCAGTGTTTCTCTTTACTGATTTTCAATAGGATGCATAGCAACCATTCATCCTGATATGGTAGGAGCTTCTGTGATCCCTGGCACTAGATATAAAGCTAGGCAAACTCTATTTAAGGTGATCTTAAATAGGGGGATTCAGGATTAGCACATGAAACCCTGAATATTAATTCTTTCCTTACTGCAGACACCCAAAAATCCCATTTTCATCCAACCAAACAAAGTTCCAAGTGTTTCTAGCAGGAAGCTTGTACTGGTAGAATTATAAAATTCCATCTTCTATTTAAAGCTAATAGTAACTCCAAGGTCAATAATCTGATTTCGCCTGACCAATGGGAAAAGTTAAACAAATTAATCTCCATTTCCTCTAGACTGCCTTCTTATTTATTATGATAGTTTCTCAGAATGGGAAAGAAATTAATATTGGCTTTTTGAGTCACTGGACAAACAAATTATTCTTTTTGTGATAATGCATATATTAAATTAAAGGTGTACAATAATACCAGGGGTGGGATTCTACCGGTTCGCACCTATTCACTAGAACCAGTTGTTAACTTTCTAAGCAGTTTGGAGAACCGGTTATTAGAAGAAATCTCTTTTTGGTTTTTTCCCCCACTTTACTGGCCTAATCCTGTAAGGTAGTTGCTTACAGAAACTGCCTCTCCATTAACCCTTATTACATTCTTGGCAGGACTGGACTTTCTGACTCCGGAGCTTCTCTGGAGTTTTTTTTTCTCCTTTGTTGGTACTTTGCTTGTGTGGAGCCCGAAATTGACATATGTATAGCCATTTCACTTGGAAAGCTGACAGCTTGACTTTCTTAAAGGGGAAGGGTTGTTTTAAGCTTTTTACACTGCTGTTAGTAGGAAATACTCCCCTGTTGGAGTTAGCACTTTGAAGAAATAATTGAACAGTGAAGCAGAGCTGCCGGAAAGAAGCTTTTAATGACAAAGAACCAAGATGAGTGACATTCAGCAACGCTTCTTGGCTAGTTAGAAAGATTGACATTCAAACATGAGTTTACATACCCTCTCTGAGTTTTGGTCTAAAACTGGTTTTTGGTGAAGCTTAATTCTGTGCTTGGTGAAGTTTAATCCAATGTTTATTGATGGGATAATTTTCCCTATTCAGCTTCAACAAACAACTGCTACTGTTGTGATTTAATTATTTGTATTGTGTTTGAATTTTTTGTTGCCTCATGGTTTCTTTTTCTATTTGGGGAGGGGGCTCTTCCTTCACTGCTTTAATACTATCTGGCACTGTCCTTTTGGGGGTATACTTCCAAGAGGCAGGATGCAAGCTTGTCACTGTTTTTTTTTTACTGCTTTTCTGGGGGGCATGTGACCTTTCCTTAAATCTGGGTGATTTCCTTAGGATATCTTGTGAGGTGAGTGAGACCAGCTGATATTTTTAAATGGTGCAAATGGATCTAAGGATTACTTTTCCTGGGTTTGCTTTTTCTGAAGAGCTTAAATGACCTCTCTGCTAAAGGGTTTCACTTTCTGAGCAAGAGTTGGCTGTTTAACAGATAACAGATAATCAGAGTTGGAAGGGACCTTGTAGGTCATCTAGTCCAACCCCCCACCTCACCCAAGTAGGAGACCCTACACCATTTCTGACAAATGGCAGTCCAATCTCTTTTTGAGAGTCTCAAGTGATGGCGCTCCCACAACTTCCGAGGGCAAGCTGTTCCATTGGTTGATTGTTTTCACTGTCAGAAAGTTTCTCCTTATTTCCAGGTTAAATGTCTCCTTGTTCAGTTTCCATCCATTGTTCCTTGTCTGTCCTACAGGTGCTTTAGAAAATAGCTCCCTTTGGCAGCCCCTCAAATATTGGAAGATCTCTATCATGTCCTTCTCCTGGTCCTTCTGTTTACTAGACTAGCCAAGCCCGGTTCCTGCAACCATTCATTGTATGTTTTAGCCTCCAGTCTCCTAATCATCCTGGTTGCTCTTCTCTGTACTTTTTCTAGAGTTTGATAGTTATCACTGCATTTTAAATATTTTCATACCTCAAGGTGCCCTGGCACCCTGCCTGATTTGTAACTCTGGCTTGCAGGTATTTTTAATCTAATGATTGGTATTTTTGCAAGCAAAGAAGCTTTTTGTATTTTTGTACAGGTAATCCTTGACTTACAACAGCTCATTTAGTGACCATGGCACTGAAAAAAGTGACATGATCATTTTTCACACTTACAACCATTGTAGCATCCCCATAGTCACGAGAGGCCAGACAAGAAGTGCCTCTTGATGTGAGTGATGTCGAGTTGGCCACGCCCAGCCAGTCACATGACCACCAAGCCATGTCCACCAACTAAGCTGTACCCACAGAACCAGTTGTTAAAAATTTTGAATCCCACCACTGAATAATAGCTTTAAATTTTAGTGCAAATGCCCTTTAAAAACATCAAAATAATATGAAAATAAGATACGGTAAATTTAGACAAGAAGAAAAAAGGCTGAGCAAATCAAAATGGGAAGATTTATCCATCCCTAGTGGCTGACTATAAAGCAGCATTACCATCTCCCTCTGAGGAAGCTTAATTCTCCGTGTTAAACACTTCTGAGATAGCAGTTTCTTTACAATACTGTTAAATTCAATTACCGCAATAATAATTCATTTTTAATTGAATTTACATGGCTATATACTTGCTACATATATCATATATTTGAAAAGAGGTAATCAGATGTCAACTTCATCTAACAAGAACTTTAAAATATAGTGGTCATTGACAGAACTACTCCACTCAGAGAATTCTTGTATTCTTCACCGAAAGAGCTGTATAGGGCTACTTGAATATTCTGATTGCAGCTTGACCCAACTGATAATCAAAAGAATTATACAGTTGCCACAACTGTGCTTTCAGTTCAGCATTCACATAGTGAATGACTCCAGACAAAGTCTGCTTTCATTTCTGTATGTTTATTAGGTAGATTAAAGTGCCTGAGTTATTCTTTCAAGAGGGATATTGGTAATAAAAAAACTGCAGCAGGATTATATGCATTTTCTGCTTCTCTGTAAGAATGAAAGGCAATCTCCAATAAGCAAAAGGCATAAGGGTGGTTTAAGAATGACATAACAGCGACATTTTCAAAAGATTTTTAACAGATAGTTTAGTATGATTTTATTCTCTTTGATTTATCTGAGAAGTATAGAAATAAATGTCTAACATATCTTGACAAAAGTCTTTTGTCCTTAATATTTTATTGCCACACCAATAATCACACACAAAAAAGAAAATGATTCTGCCATACTTATAAATTTTAAAGAAGCTATTATCTATTTATTTAAAACAAATGTTTCTATATATTCTCCAAGGGGACAGATTTATAAATAAAGAAAATATGAAAATTCCCACACCACATTAAGATACAAATAAAATAGATTACTATATATTCAATTGACTTTTATCTCTATAGTGATGTGTCAATCTTAACAATATTTTACAAAGAGATTAAGCAGTACATGGAAAGAATCATTAAACAGAAACTACAGGATTCAACTAATTTGTAATTAAAGAAATGTTGGGACTATCATATGAGTCCCTGAAATTTCTATCCTGACTTGATACAAATTCGCTGTTTTTCTTATAAAATTAATTACTCAAAAATGTACTTTGCATATAATAAGCTGAGTCTTAATGAAAGTCTTGGTCCTGGGTCCACACACCAAAAGAAATGCATCGTGTTATTCCCAGAAGAAATGTCACCTGAAACTCTCACATTTTTACCATGGTTTACAGGAGAAGACAACAGCATGTCTCATCAACTAAGCCAAGTGCAGCAAAAACAAAACAAAACAAAATACAGAAGATCCTCTAAATCTGCGATCTGTCTCAGACATGAGATTTGTGGATACTTTTATAAAAGTAATTTGGCAAAATTATATAATTTTTAAGGTTATGTATTTATTGAATAAAGTTCTATGTCAATTGCTTTCAAAATGTATCCTAATGTGGTTCATAACTGATTAAAATGTTGTAATAATAATTAAAATAGTTAATAAAAACAAGAAACTTGGAAGAAAGAGAGACAAAACAAAACAAAGCAATTCCTCCAACATTCATACAAAGGAAGCCAGAGTGAAGAGTGTAGTCTTCAACTGATACCTATATGGTATACACAGAAGGACCTCCTCTGATAATATTAGCAAAAATCTAAATAAAGATGCTGTGCTAGAAATCTGTGGTGGAATCTGTAGCTAGGGTTGGGGGAGGAGTGAAAATGTTGGCAAGTTGGAATCCTTACAAGGAAGGAAGTGACAGAATTTTCCTAGAACATTCATGAAATTCTTTTGCATTTAGCATTCTTTCTGTCACCTATTGCCTACCAATATTTGAAGTATTTGGTCAACTAATTTTCCAAAATTAAAACCAGGTTATGGCTGACATAGCTTCCAGACAAGGAATTAGATATTGATACATACTGGTATAATAATTAAAGGAACTTACTTAATTATCAGAATAAATGCTAATGTAACTCAGTGCCTAAGAAACTAAGTTACAAGATATGGATGAATTTACCTCTGATAAGAACTTCTTCGAGCACTTTTCATGCAATCTTCATGTAAAAATGCATAGGGATGCAGAACAGAACTATTGTGGTTTAATACTACCATATCTAGCCATGACATTATATAAAACCAGGTGCTATTCCAGGCAGGGATGGGATTCAAAAATTTTACTACCATATCTGTGGGCATGGCTTGGTGGGTGTGGCATGGCTTAGTGGGCATGGTTTGGTGGGCGTGGCAGGGGAAGGATACTGTAAAATCTCCATTCCCTTCCCATCCCACTAACCTGCTTTCCAGCTCTGTTCTCCTGTGTACAGCAACAAAAGAAGACCCAGCCAATCAGCTGGGACTCAGGAGGCAGAGAATAGATAGGGTGGGGCCAGTCAGAGGTGGTATTTTGAACTACTAAAAAATTCTGCTACCGGTTCTCCAGAACTGGTCAGAACCTGCTGAATACCACCTCTGATTCCAGGGCGGGGAGAGTTTAAAGAAGTTGTAAAAAAAACTGTAGTTGAGTGGTGCTGGTATCAACTCCCACTGTTCTTGTCTGAAGCTTCATTGGCTGACAATGGGTACAATCTCCTCTGATGTTTTCATACCGGGGATATGTATGAAAAAATCTTTCTTTCTTGGAAGCTGACTTTGTCAAACTTGTGCTCATGAAAACAACAGATTTTTTCTATTTTCTACATAATTTGGACTTAGTAAGGCATCAGCAATATTCCCATAATCTACATTATATATCAAACTGATTACATGTTAAGGTTAACCACATAGTCAGCCAAATAAATTAGTTAGCCAAATAAATTAGACTGGATTTGGCATTATTTTTCCATCTACTGCATTTTCTCAAGGATCTGGGATAAGGTAGATTTTGATGATGTTAAAGATATTGCAGGATATAATCTGTCCCCGGTAAGCTGTCTTTTGCAATTGACTGATGGTGATTTTCAACATCATCATTATTATTATCTCTTTTATTCATTGAACATGAAACTAAGGCAACTGAACATTTAAAAATGTATCACAAATGTCATTAACTGGCACTGATGGTTGATATGAGTTGCTGCCAGCATCCTTGGTATCAACCAAGTATCTTCTTTAAAAGTACAATGTTCCAAGTTGCACAGTTTTTTGCAGTTCCGTTGGTGTTATTGCAATTTCTTGATGTATTTTGTGGACATTCTTGGACATAGTATCACGTGCCCCAATGACAATGGGTATCACTGTTACATGTTTCATCCATAATTGTGTAGTTTTGATGGCCAGGTCACAATATTTAGTGATTTTTTCCAGTTCTTTTTCTTCACTCTGGCGTCTCTTGGTACAGTTGTATCAATAAATTGTACGCTTTGGTTTTTGACAATTGTGGTATCTGGTGTGTTGTGTTCCAAATGACAATCTGTCTGAATTTGAAAGTCCCACAAGTTCTTCACCTTCTCATTTTTGACAACTTTTTCCACTTTATGTTCCCATGACTTTTTGGATACAGGTAGAAGTGGTATTCAGGAGGTTCTGACCAGTTCTAGAGAACCAGTAGTGGAAATTTTGAGTAGTTCAGAGAACCAGAAAATACCACCTCTGACTGGAGATTTTCCCCTACACTGTCCACCAAGCCATGCCCATAGAACCGGTAGTAAAAAAATTTGAATCTCACCACTGGATACAGGTAACTCATATTTTTTACATAATGACCAGTGGATTAATGTAGCAACTTGGTCATGACTAGGTTTGTAATCAGTTTGTACGATTTTGCTGCACTCACATATTAAATGTGAAATCGTTTCAACTTTGTCATTGCAAAGTTGGTAGTTTGAATTGTCAGTGGTTTTTTGTAGATTAGCTTTCATGGCATCAGTTTGTAGTGCTTATTCTTGAGCAGCAAGTATTAAATCTTCCATTTCTTTCTTGAAGATTCCCATCTTAAACCATGTCTATGTCAAGTTGTTATCACATTTTCCTTCAATGTTTTTCAAATGCTGTCCATGCAAAGCTTTGGTTTTTCATCCATTTAATCTGTCATCCAGCTGTTTTTCCTTATATTCTACCTTTGTTTCTGTTGTTTTTATAATGTTCTCCATTTTAACAGCCTGCAGCAATTTTTCTGTACTTTGATTCACAAAGTCATCCAAACTTAGTTTTTCTTCTTCTACAGTTTGATGGATTTGCAATAGCCCTCTGCCCCCTATTTTTATTGGCAGGTACAACTTGTCGATGTCACTTTGTGGATGTAAAGCATGGTACATATTCAAAAGTTAGCACGTCTTCTGGTCCAAGTTTTCCAGTTCAGCCAAAGTCCTGTTGATGATTCTAGCTGGGGAGCCTGTCACTGGAACTGCCCATGTGTTAATCATTTTAATTGTTTCCAGCATTCAGCTTTGATTTTAATATTTTTTGAACCCTCCTGATGTATTTCTTTTGTGCTGACTCTTTGACTTTTCCATTCAAGAAGTTATCTGCTTCCAATATGCCTAGATATTGTTGTTGTTGTTATTGAGGTAATTATAATTTTGTTAAGGTATTGCCTAATGAAGAAATCTGAAAATCTCAAAACCTTAACATACCGTATATACTCGAGTATAAGTCGACCCGAATATAAGCCGAGGCACCTAATTTAACCACAAAAAACTGGGAAAACTTATTGACTCGAGTATAAGTCGAGGGTGGGAAATGCAGCAGCTACTGGTAAATTTCAAAAATAAAAATAGATGCCAATAAAAACTTTCACTAGGACAGTTGAGAATAAGTTTGATGTTCACAATTTCCTCTTTGAAAGAGACCAGTAAATAGGGAACAAGAAGATGAAGAAAAAGAAGTGTGTTTTTTCACACTTTTCACACTGAAGTGAACAAAAATGGCATCATAGGAACAAGCTTATTCTCAGCCCAAAGGTTTGTTTCTGATTTCTTCCCTGATTTAAGGGAAATTTGGGAAACGATCTCACTATCATGAAAGGTTTGATTGATTCACTAACCCAAAAGATGATGATGATGACAGTGGTAGGCAGGAGTCACTCTCTCCCTTGCAAGAAAAAACCAAGAGCCGTTCTGATGATCTCTCTCTCTCTCTCTCTCCCCCTCCTCCCCCTCCTCCCGAGTGGACTGAAAGCAGCTGGAGCTGAGGAAATGAAACTGAGTGGAGCGACCTCAGCTCCCGTTGCTTTCTCAGCCTAGAGCTCAGAAAAGCCTCCCCCCCCCTCCTCCCCCTCCTCCCGAGTGGACTGAAAGCAGCTGGAGCTGAGGAAATGAAACTGAGTGGAGCGACCTCAGCTTGCGTTGCTTTCTCAGCCTAGAGCTCAGAAAAGCCTCCCCCTCCTCCCGAGTGGACTGAAAGCAGCTGGAGCTGAGGAAATGAAACTGAGTGGAGCGACCTGGGCTCGCGTTGCTTTCTCAGCCTCGAGCTCAGAAAAGCCTCCCCCTCCCATGCTTAAAAGTTGCAAAGGAAACACGGAAGCAGGGAAGCGGCTGCCCAGCTTCGGAGCTCCACACCATTTTTTTTTCAGAGGGGAATCTGACTCGAGTATAAGCCGAGGGGGGTTTTTTCAGCACAAAAAATGTGCTGAAAAACTCGGCTTATACTCGAGTATATACGGTATATATTATAGTCTTGTCAATTTAAGGCCTAAAATTGGGAAATGTCCTTTCTTCCTATTCTTTTTCCTCCTATAAAGTAGATTTTTCTGCAATATGATGAAGAGAATTCTGAAAGTATGATAGTCAATTTGGGCACATAACCTTCAGAAATCTGCTAAAATGATGATGAGGATACCTCCAAATAAAAAAAAGAATGGGTTCACCAGAAGAAAAACAAAACTTTTGAGTGGTCCATCCAGAGCCCAGATCAGAATCCAATAAAAAATCTGCAGGATGACTTGAAGGCTTTGCACAGGAGATGCCCTAGCATGCTGACAGATTTGGAACACTTTTGCAAAGTTTTCCAAGATGTGCCATGCTGATTAGGCTCCTACTCCAAAAGACTGAATGTAATTACAAAATCAAAATATTTTTTTAAAATTGATTTAAGGGTATGTACACTTGTGCAATCATTTTATTGCAAGTTTTTTAATTTTAATTTTCCTGCTAAAAGATTTCAGTTTATTTTTCAATTGAATTGTATATTAAAGATGAAAAAATTCTGAATTAATTTATCTTGATCTGATTTTTTATATCTAAAAAATGTGGCATTTTAACAGGGGTGCATAAACTTTATATATATATTGTACATAGCTATGTTTCAGTATTAGAAGATGTCTTTTTTCCATAGGCTATTCATTGTTACATCTAAATATTTGCCTTCTGCAAACATTTTAAGTAATTCAGGATTAAATATCTAACCTATAAGTAGCACCTAATTTGTCTATATTTTTTCAACTGGTTAGCAATGCTTGTGAAATAACACATAATTTCATGTTTAGGAGTACTGTGGCTTTATACTTTATATGTATTTTTTTCATGATGTTCTTTCAGGATTAAAGAGGGATGTATCATCTGTTTTAGCCTTGTAGCTTTTTTCTTAATCTAGCTACTGTTTAGGGATTGCTCTATGAAAAATGAATAAATAAAGGGGAGGGAATTGAAAGCCAGAAAAGAAATTGGTAGATTGTAAGCTGAAAACTGAATAAATCGGTAAAGCAGTAATTTCAAACTGGCTAGAAGCACCATCACACCCCACAGTCCAGTTGAATTTATTTTTTGATTTCTAGTACTGTCACTGAAAACACAGGTAAAAATACCTAGAAGGAAAAAGTACATCCAGAAAAGATTCAAAGGAAAACTTTTGTTGTTCCTTTACAATGGTTTTAACATAACTAATGGATGCAATAGGGTTATTGTGGTTACAACAATAGTAATAATTTTCAATATTATTTAGAAAGTCCTTAAATAACACAGCAATTAAATATAAAGTTTTTCCTGTCTAGTCATGTCTAAGTTTAGGGGGCAGTGCTCAGTGGTGGGATTCAGCCAGTTCACATCACTTTGGGAGAACCAGTTGTTAACTTTCTGAGCAGTTTGATGAACTGGTTGTTGGAAGAAATCATTAGGGCAAAGAACCGGTTGTTAAATTATTTGAATCCATCACTGGCAGTGCTCATCTCTATTTCTTAACTGAGGGAGCCAAAGTTGACATTTCTGTGGCCATATGGCCAATATGACTATAGTAAAGGCCCAAATTGTGGAAACCTTTTGGAGAAAGTGTCTCCTTATGTATTTTATGCCATCACTACGGTTCTGTACCTGCATTTGCATTCTTGAAACCCCGCGTTTTGATTGGTCAAAGCGCGGGGTGATCTGATTGGTTTAGCGAGCCGCACTGATTGGCCTGCTAAGAATCTCCGACGATTGGCGGATACGAATTGCGGGAGATTCAAAGCGGTGCCATTGGCCGTGGCCGCTGCGGCTTGAGAATAAAAAGCCGCAAGTTTTCCCTTGGAGCCAGTTTGGTTACGGGGGCTAAATAAAGAGCTGAAACCATAGTCACTGCCTCCGGGTCTCCTTGCCGAATGGACACAACACTGGCGATGAAGGTGGGATCCCGAGGCTGAACCCCATCGAGCACGTGTCCGACGGAAGCAAGACCAATGAGATGGCCAGCATCGCTCCGCCCGCGCCCTTCAACCCCGCTAGTGAGGACTGGGAATCCTACACGGACAGATTCCTCATGTTCCTCGAATGCAGCAACATGAAGGACGCCACCGGGCTGAAAAAACGAGCCATCTTCCTGACACACTGTGGGCCCGCAGTGTTCAAGATGGCGAAAGCCCTTGCGAAGCCCGCTGACGTCAAAGAGATGGACTGGGACATCCTCGAACCTTTGCTCCGCAACCACTATGCCCCCACCGTGCCCACCCTCATCAGGTGGCACGACTTCTACCGGCAGGACCAGAGACTGGGCAAAAGTATCAGCGACTTTGTTGCCGAATTACGGAACCCAGGAGGCATGTGCGGATTCTCCGACATGGACGAGGCCCTCTGGGACCGAGTCGTGCTCGGACTTCGGGATTCAGTCCTCCAGAGTCGGCTGATGGCCAAAGGCAACATCGCCCTCGCCGACACCATCGCTGAAGCCACCGCAGCCAAGGCTACCCGGAAGTCGGCGAACCGCATGCGGAGATCGGACGCAGGGGACCACACCGCAACCACCAACTCTGGATGGGTGACCGAGGCCCAACTGGAAGCAAGTCACCACGAGACCACTACCCACCATGGCGAATTCCACTTCGCCTCCGACACCTCGGACGAGGAGGAGGAAATCCACCAGCTCCAGGCGGGACGCGACCAGCGCAATCGGCGGGGTCGTAAGTCGGGGACCGCGTGTGCGGGTTGCGGAGGCGACCACCCGAGGTCTGAATGCCATTTCTTCGATGCAGTCTGCCGGCACTGTGACAAAAAGGGTCACATCGCCTGCATCTGCCGATTAAAGAAAGCCTACAGCCCCAGACGGCGGGACCACAGTGAGCGGAGCTGGGATAACACCCCCCCCCAGAGCCAGAGATCGCCCAGCTGACAGCCAATGGGACCGGAGCAGGCGAACCCGATGAGGTGGCGAGACCCGACGGAAGGAGGAAACCCACCAGACAGTCATCATCAGCCACGCATCAACCACCGACACCCGAAAAGTCCACGTGGAGGTAGGCATCGAAGGTGAGCCATGCAAAATGGAGGTGGACTCTGGGTCCTACCTCTCCATGGTCGCCTGGCAAGAAATCAAACGCTTGGTGCCTACCATCCACAAGAAGGGACTGGAGAACCAGAGACTAATTATCAAAGACTACCAGGGAAACCACATCCCGGTAGTCAGAACCGGACAATTCAAAGTGACATTTAAGGGCTGCACTGCGAAGCTTCCCCTGACCATCGTGGACTGAGACCGACCCAGCCTTTTGGGATTGCAATGGTTTGCGCCGCTCGGCATCGAAGTCACGGGCACCAAGCACATCGCTGAGACTGATTGGGAGCAGCAACTGGCATGGGATTTCCAGAAAGTGTTCGATGGCACCCTAGGCAAGTACCGAGGGCCCCCCATCTCTTTTAGCCTAGAAACATTCCCCCGAGATGCCTAAAACCACGGCGGGTACCTTTTGCACTCCGGCCAAAAATTGACGAGCAAATTGACAAGCTCGTCAAGCAAGGGGTCCTACAACCAATTGATCATGCCCGGTGGAGACCCCAATAGTCACCCCAGTCAAGCCCGATGGGTCGGTGAGAATCTGCGGGGACTATAAGGCCACCCTAAATTGCGCCTTATAACAAAGCGCCTACCCCGTCCCAGTAGTGCAGCATCTTCTACACTCACTGGGGGGAGGCAAGGTTTTTGCGAAACTCGACCTGACCCAAGCATACCAACAGCTGACGGTTGACGCAGAAACCGCGGAGGCGCAAACCATAGTCACCCATCGGGGAGCTTTCCGATGTAACTGACTCCAATTTGGAGTCAGCGTGGCACCTGGAATTTTCCAGAGCCTCATGGAGAGACTCTTGCAAGGCATCAAGGGGGTGGTGCCCTACTTCGACGATGTGCTGGTGTCGGCAACCAACCAGCGAGAACTAGAGGGTCGGCTAAGGGAGGTGTTTACTAAATTCAAGGAAACCGGGCTAAAAGTGAAGAGGGAAAAGTGCCAACTTTACACAGAGTGGGTCGAGTTCCTGGGGTACCTCCTAGACCAGCACGGCATCCACCCTACCGAAACCAAAATCAGAGCCATTAAGGGGGCCCCCACACCTAGGACTAAAAAGGAACTGCAGGCGTTTCTGGGACTGCTTAATTTTTACAATGTTTTCCTGCCCCAGAAGGCGACTGCGGCGGAGCCTTTGCATAGGCTCTTAGACAAGGCGGCTACCTGGACTTGGGGAAAACGTGAGGAAGCCGCCTTCAGGAAAACCAAGGACCTGCTCACCTCGGATGCCGTCCTCATCCAATACAATGAGACCCTACCACTTGCCGTCACATGCGACGCCTCACCCTTCGGCGTCGGCGGCATCCTCAGCCACACAATCCCGGATGGAAGAGAAGCACCCATTGCCTTCTTCTCCAGGACACTCATCAAACCAGAGCGGAACTATAGCCAGCTGGACAAGGAGGCCCTAGCCATCGTCGCAGCAGTGAAGAGGTTCCACGAGTACCTCTACGGCCACACCTTCACAATCATCATAGACCACAAGCCATTGCTGGGCATCCTGGCAGGGAACCGGGCCACCCCGAACATTTTATCTCCCAGGATGACAAGGTGGTCCGAATTCCTTGCCGCCTACAGCTATCGGCTCACACACCAACCTGGTAAGACTATCACACATGCAGATAGTCTTTGAGCCGCTCGCCGCTACCTGACCTAGACACCGACCCAGCACCCACAATGAGCACCCTCAGCATAGAGACTCTGCCCGATCTACCCATAACCGCGTCAGACATTGCCTGAGAAACTAATAAAGACAAATGTCTGGCGCGGGTGTTACATTGGGTAGAGAAAGGGTGGCCAGAAAAGGACAACGACGAAGCATTCAAAACATTCTGAAACTGGCAAACAGAACTCTCGCTGCAAAAAGGGTGTGTACTATGGGGTGATAGGGTGGTTATCCCAGAAAAACTGCAAGGGAAGGTATTGGAATTGTTACACGAGGGGCACCCGGGCATAGTTAGAACGAAAGCCCTGGCCAGGAGTTACGCTTGGTGGCTAGGGATGGATAAACAAATCGAGGCCTGGGTGGCAAGGTGCCAACGCTGCCAAGAAACCAGACCGAGCCCTCCCATGGCACCGATCCTGGAATGGGAAACCCCCAGGGGACCTTGGTCTAGGGTCCACATAGACTTTGCTGGGCCTACCAAGGGGCATACATTCCTAGTAACCGTAGATGCTTACTCCAACTGGCTGGAGGTAAGCAACATGAAATCCACCACCACAGAAGCCATGACCAAGGAACTTTGCAAACTATTCGCAACCCACGGCCTCCCGGATGTCATCGTGTCGGACAACGGGCCCCAATTCACCTCGCTGGAATTTGAAAAATTCCTAGCGGAACGGAGCATACGACACGCACTGACAGCTCCGGTGCATCCGGCGGCGAACAGAAGGGTGGAACGGATGGTTCAATTCACGAAAAAAACAATCCAGAAAATCGAACAAGGGGAAATGTTGTAACTATGTATCATTCATGTGATTGCAACTATGTATCATTGCAACTATGTATCATTCAAGCATTGCAACATTGTATCATTCACGTGTAAACATTAGACTTCTGTCTCTTCAGTGATCTTTTCAAGGCACGGACAAGGGATGGGGAGATAAACAACTGTCAATACAGAATGATATCCTAACTGACTTGAACTGTTGTAAATCACACACATCCTGTTAACCTGGTATCCTAACTGACCTGAACTATTGTAAATCACGCGCATCCTGTTTAACCTGGTATCTTAACTGACCTGAACTATTGTAAATCTTGTATGAACTGTTTGACTTGGGCTCTGAAAAATTTCACCCCCCCTGTGAAAAAGCATAATAAAAGAGCGAGTACCAAGACATTCTGGGCGCGCTCATCCCGAGGAAACCTTGTCTCGTGTCGTTTCTCTCTCCCTTGTTCCCTTTCATGAGCCGCCCATCAGATGCGGGATGGCAGATACCGCATTCTGGTGACCCCGACGTGATTCCCTAAGGGGGATATGCAGAGGCGCGCCCATATCTTATTCGCTCGGTGGGAGCATCGCCAGGCCTGGCACATTCATCGGATCTGAAAGACGGTCTCGACTTTCGTAAGTATGAGTGGAGGCTTTTCTCAACAGAAGGAATTGAGGGAGCTAGTCGCTTCTTCCTCTAAATACTCTGCTAATTTAAAGGGCTCTCCCATAAAAAAGAAACCTATTGCTACATTATTGGCTTATGTGTGGCAACATTGTCCCAATTATTCTGAGGAAGGGTCCTTAAAAATTTTCCAATTGGCAAAAATTGGTGAACATCTCCATAGTCCTCCTCGTGCACCTATTGGCATTTTGGTCACTTGGAGGAAAATTATGGAGGCTTTAAAAGTCCATTATAAAATAGAAGCAGGGAGTGTGTTTGAATCTCCCCTGCCAAGTTATGATAACTTTTCAATTTTCCCTAACTCAGGCAGAAGCTGCTGCCATTATTCAACAATGCCCCACATGTAGTAAGCAAGGACATTCCATTCCCATAGGAGTAAAATCTAGAGAATTAAAAGCTTGTGAAATTTGGCAAATGGATGTAACTCAGTATCCACCTTTTGCCCCATGGAAATATTTGCACGTTTCAATAGACACATATTCAGGTTTTATTCTGGCTACTCCTCAAAGGGGAGAAGCTGTAAAACATGTCATCAATCATTCAATTCGTACCTTTGCCTCACTGGGATGTCCAAAAAAATCAAAACAGACAATGGATCTGCCAAGACAAGTTCTGCTTTTCAGGACTTCTGTAACAGATGGGATGTAATCCACAAGTTTGGGATTCCCTACAACAGCCAGGGGCAGGCTATTAGGCTATTATGGAATGAGTTCACTTATCTCTGAAACGTGCTCTTGATAGATATTCATTGCGGGAAAAAACCCCGAACCTCCCAGCATTGCAAAATTCTCTTAACCTTTGTCTTTACACTTTAAACTTTCTCAATCTGATTGGCATTCCTCCCACTTCTGCTGCTTCTCGTCACTTTTCCTCCCTCTCACCCCCTCCTAACAGACCTCTGGTATATTATCGCAGATTGCCAGATCCTGCCTGGCAGGGTCCCGCTGAGCTTCTCACTTGGGGATGAGGATACGCTGCGATCTTACTGCCAGACAAAACCACTCTCTGGATCCCTGGTCGGACAGTAAGACCCTATCATGGGAATTCCTCTGCTACATCTGTATCTTAAAAATCTTTCCTGATATTCTTGCCTATATCTTCTTTGCAATTTCTACCTTACTTCAACAAAACCTATGCTTCCTGTCAAAAGACTATTCGTGTTAAAATCATTTCATTAACAAAAGGCTATTATACTTGTTCCATGTGGGTACGTCATGAAAATGCTACCCGTAGCTTTCACTCTGTCATTTCTGTTTTGTTTAAAGAACACTCTACCCCTCGCTCTTTTGTTCCTTCTTTACTCTTCCTATGGAAAGGAACCTTAAAATCTTTTCCTCTATTCAATCTAAAACATAGGGAGACCTAAATGTCCTTATATTGTATTATGGGTTTCCCCACCCCAATTAACATCCTTGATGAATTACCAAATTAATCTTCATTGTCATTATTGTAATTATTATCCTTTTTCTACTAATTGCATTCCCTTCTCATCTCATAAATGTTCTACAACTAACTTGTCCATAGTCCTCTCTCCTACTTGTGATGTTTTTATATACCCGAACTCTGATCCTGTCAACAAACGATGCTTCAAAAGAACTGTCCATGATGATCCGCAGAAGCCTCATAGAAGAGATAATATTGCCTGGACTATAACTGACTTTCAAAAAGTTCGTTTAAGTTCTACAACCAATTTCTCTTGCATAGAAGACTTCTACCCACCACTTCAATTCGATTTGGCAGACGCACCCACACAACCAGGGGATATCCTGCAATCCACACCATTGCAGGAGGAACTTTAACATCACGCCTGAAAGGAATGTATTTTATCTCTGGCAATAATTTTGTTTGGACTTGTTACAATGGTTTCATGGCATGTATCCATGGGGATGAAATTGTTAAATCCAAATCATTTTTGCATTCAAGTATGGCTTGTGTGTATAACTCTGATGATTTTATATCCCTACAGACACCCATGGAATACCCCCTCAGAGCAAAACGGGAAATTATTAGTACTCTCACTTTAGGTCTACTGCTTGCTCTGGGCGCCACGGGCACAGCCACGGGCATTGCAGGACTAGCTGTCTCTGACAAAAGAATTACAGCTCTGGGTTCAGCCATTGATGATGATTTATTACGAATTGAGAAATCAATTGTAGCTTTGCAAAACTCCTTAACGTCCCTCTCGGAAGTAGTCTTGCAAAATCGTAGAGGTTTAGATCTGTTATTTTTAAAACAAGGGGGATTGTGTGCTGCGCTTAAAGAAGAATGTTGTTTTTATGCTGATAGCAGGGGGGTCGTGTTGGATTCTATGAATGAATTAGAAAAACGCTGAAAAGATAGAGAAAAAGAAAGGTTAAACATGTATAATTGGTATCAAGGTTCGTTTTCTATTTCACCATGGCTTACAACCTTTTTAACTGCATTGGCAAGACCATTAATAATCATTATATTAATATGTACTATAGGACCTTGTTGTTTTAATAGAATATTGCAATTTTTGAAAAATCAATTATCTTCCATAACTGCTGATGTTAATGTGTTATTGCAAGCTCATGTTATGTCTTTAACACCGGAAGAAAAAATACCATTGCTGAGTTACCGCTCCTTGGACAACCCTGACACTGACGGGTCGCACTCCTGCCTAGATGACGGGGACGGCGAACATTTCAGAAAAATAGGTCCTGTCTTTTTGGATGAGGAAGAAGACTCGTCATAAATAATAAAAACAGAGGAGATGTTGTAACTATGTATCATTCATGTGATTGCAACTATGTATCATTGCAAATATGTATCATTCAAGCATTGCAACATTGTATCATTCACGTGTAAACATTAGACTTCTGTCTCTTCAGTGATCTTTTCAAGGCACGGACAAGGGACGGGGAGATAAACAACTGTCAATACAGAATGATATCCTAACTGACTTGAACTGTTGTAAATCACACACATCCTGTTAACCTGGTATCCTAACTGACCTGAACTATTGTAAATCACGCGCATCCTGTTTAACCTGGTATCTTAACTGACCTGAACTATTGTAAATCTTGTATGACCTGTTTGACTTGGGCTCTGAAAAATTTCACCTCCCCTGTGAAAAAGCATAATAAAAGAGCAAGTACCAAGACATTCTGGGCGCGCTCATCCCGAGGAAACCTTGTCTCGTGTCGTTTCTCTCTCCCTTGCTCCCTTTCATGAGCCGCCCATCAGATGCGGGATGGCAGATACCGCAGGGAAATCCAAGACAAAATAAATAAAATGCTTTGCATACAACATATAACCCTGAACACAACAACGAACAAAAGCCCGGCAGAGCTACTAATGGGGAGGAAAATAAGGTCCCCACTCGACAGACTACACTGCACATACAACCCGGAAAAACCCCCAAACTCCTCCAGCAAGCACCGGTCTTTTGCGCCAGGCGATGCCGTCTATGCAAAAAATCTAATTGGAGACCCACTATGGGTACCAGCAACCATAATCCAACTGACAGGTCCCTGCTTGTACCGGCTGCAAACAAACGACGGACGAGCGTGGAAACGCCACATCGATCAAATAAGATCGAGAACGGCCACAAGAAACACAACCGACATGCAACCAAACACAGAAAATCCCCTCAACACAAGCTAAGAGGCGAGGGAATACCCCGGGAACCAAAACCCAGAAGGAAACCAACCATACTCACCAGCAAGCAGCCAGCTCAAAGCCTCACCAGGGAGAAACAGCCAGGCCAGCTCAACCAGCCCGGAAAGACCGGGCAGGAGCGGTGAAAACCGCAGCTCAGCCAGCCCGGGTAGACCAGGAGGGAGTTGCAACAAGCGGCCCGGCAAGGCCTACCAGGCGGTTCCATCAACGAGAGACCCAGAGAACCCGACCAAACCATCCGGAAGCCAACCAACGACTGACCTGCACAGGTCCAGTAGGCAATTATGGAGCCCCGCCTACTTACGGGACTATGTTACGTAGGACCAAACCAAGAGGGGAGGGGTGTTCTGTACCTGCATTTGCATTCTTGAAACCCCACGTTTTGATTGGTCAAAGCGCGGGGTGATCTGATTGGTTTAGCGAGCCGCGCTGATTGGCCCACTAAGAATCTCCCGCAATTGGTGGATACGAATCACGGGAGATTCAAAGTGGTGCCATTGGCCATGGCCACCAAGGCTTGAGAATAAAAAGCCGCAAGTTTTCCCTTGGAGCCAGTTTGGTTACGGGGGCTAAATAAAGAGCTGAAACCATAGTCACTGCCTCCAGGTCTCCTTGCCGAATGGACACGACAACTACCAAACAGAGAGATCTTGGTCTCGTCACTCCAAATAACACTGTCCCATTGTTCCTCTCTCCAGGCAACATGGGTTTTAGCCCAGTTTAGTCTTTTCAACCTTTGTTTGAGAGATAAAAGTTGCTTTTTTCATGGAATTCTAGATTTTAGGCCAAATTCTTGCAGTCTGCACCGAACAGTCCTTGCATTCAACTTCACATTGCATTGTGCCATTTTATCTTGTATACACCCAGATGATTTTCTTCTGTTACGTAGGCACAGTCTCTTAATTCTTCTATCATCACTTGATGTTATGCACCTTTTCCTCCCTTTACCAGTTTGGTTTTGTAGTGACTGAGTCTCCACATATCTCTTCAAAAACTTAGAAATGCCACCTTTAGTTAAGTTTCCACCAATTTTTCTTCTAATTTCTTTATAACTGTAGCCTTCACTTAATAATACTATTTTACATCACTTTCTGAGAGACCAGTCAGGTCTTTCCACCATTACTTTAATTTTATTACATTTTGCAAGCTCAATAAATGAAAGAACACAAAAAACCCAATCAACTTGATAGCAATCACATAACACACTGACAAAAATATCCTCCTCTCAGCTTTAATACATGAATTAATAACTGAATCCTACTGTGATCTGATTGGCTCATTGCCAAAACAAGATTGTTCCATACTAGCAGGCTTGAAGACCTGCATTCCCATTGGTCCGGAAGAGCCGGGCCGTGATTGGACGCTGTGGAACACTCTTGATTGGCTCGTATAGGGTTTGCCGCAATTGGGTAAAACCAAGCACAGCAAGCTCAAAAACCTGTCACTGGCTGCCTAGTCGCGGTCGGCTCCATAAAAACAGCAGCCACGGCTAGGGTTTTTGTCTCAGAATCTACCTATCAAATAAAGAGCTGTTGTTCACTACTTGATCCTCATCTATCCATGGGACCCACCCACCATTCGTAACAAAGATGACACCTGATTGGCTCTCTAAACACTCATGCTGATACATGGCTACAATCAGATGAAGGAAAGCTATCTGATATCAACCTAAGCAAGTTGTGCATTCTTTTTCTGGTTATTTGGCTATACTTTTTCATAGAATACAGATAATTGAACAAACTTTGTTGTATTACATTCTTGATATAAATTATCTATTGATGTATAATTTTATGGTACTACTAAAAAAAATTGTTATTAGCCATCAAACCTCAAAAATACACTTTTTCCAAAAGGTTTCCACAATTTTGGCCACTATTGTATATGCCGAGGTGCAGGGAATGCTATTATCTTCCCATCAAAGTGATACTTGTTTATCTACTTGCATCTCTTGAACTGACAGATAGGCAAGTAATGGGAGTTCACCCCATTGTGCAGCGCTTCAGTCTCAAACCTGGACTATCAGCTTTCCAGATGACAAAGTCAGAGTCTTTAACCTCTGAGTCATCATGCCCACAATAACACAGCTATTAATTAACAAAAAAAGTACTACAGAAATTGGAAGCCTCAATACACCCACCTGTGTTTGCACTGTACCATATGATACAGTATAGTACAGTATAGTCCTTAGGTGGATGTGTTGAGAACAATTTTAATGAGTAATCCTATTTTAATGACGCTACTTGTTTACAATTTTGCTTGAGACCTTTCATTTTGATCATTTAATTATGCATTTATTTATTGAATTTATATTCTTGCCTTGGCGACTTGGTTTATAGAATGTAAAACCATATTTAAAATAAAAAACAATTAAAACCAACAAAAAGAATCAAATAAATTAATAAAGTACAATAGAACAAAATCTTGAAAAATAAATAAAAAATCACCCCCAACTCCCATCCCCCACTCTGACGACAGCAGAGTACATGAGCCATTTGATGGGCCCCATCTTGCTCTGGGTTCCCCAGGCCCACTGGCAGAACCAGGTCTTCAACGCCTTCCGGAAGAGAATCAGAATGGGGGCCAGTCTAATCGGTAGGAAATTAAGTATATCTCCCTCAGGGATGGGACCCACAGTATTCCCTGCTTCCCTGCTCTAATGGGTCAGGTAGATATGACTTGCAAGAGATGTTCCCTCAGATAACCTGGTCTCAAGCCATAAAGGGCTTTAAAGGTGACAATCAGCATGTTGAATTGCACCCAGAAGCAAATTGGCAACCAATGCAGCTCCTGCAGGAGAGGTGAAACATGTGCACACTGGGGTGTCCATAAAACCATGCAGGCTGCTGCATTTTGCACCAACTGGAGCTTCCGGATATTCTTCAAGGGCAGCCCCATGTAGAGCACATTGCAGTAATCAAGATGGGAAGTGCCTAGGACATGAGTGACTGTGAGTAGGGACCGCTGGTCCAGGAAAGGAGATAACTGGTGCACAACCCACAGCTGTACAAAGGCCCTCCCAGCCACAACTGCCACCTACTCTTCAAGCAGGAGTCATGAGTCCAGGAAAACCCCTAGATTAAGCACAGGGTCTGTTTGAGATAGTGCCATCCCATCCAAGACCAAAGATGGCAATTCTCTCTGAACCAATGAACCCCAAATCCAGAGCCACTCGGTCTTGCAAGGGTTTAGTTTCAACCCATTGCTCCCCATCCAGCCCCTAACAGCCTCCAGGCACTGCAAGGGGAAGGACACAGCAACACTTAACTCACCACAGGCTGAGACATATAACTGGGTATTATCAGCATATTGATGATACCTCAGTCCATGGTGATAAATGATCTCACCCAGTGGCTTCATATAAATGTTGAAC
The DNA here is from genome assembly GCA_033807585.1 of Hydrophis major. Classification (NCBI taxonomy): domain Eukaryota; kingdom Metazoa; phylum Chordata; class Lepidosauria; order Squamata; family Elapidae; genus Hydrophis; species Hydrophis major. Next base: position 84,331,078 of record CM066343.1, on the reverse strand, counting down.
AGGAGTGAAGAGAGTACCAAGCCATGCAGAACCCCATAAAGTAGTGGGTGAGGGCTGAATCTCACCCCTCCTATCAACACTGACTGAGAGTGGCCACAGAGGAAGGAAGTGAACTAGGATATATGGTAAAAGTTAGCAATATACATAAGTATATCATTTCCATATTGTAACTTTTACAATGTTACAATGTATAAACTCTCAAGCAGCTTGGGTTGGCTGAATTTCTTCCATATACCGGACATACAAAATTTTATATCTCAATATATTCTAATGGGTTAGTACCATTAATCTCTACTGCACTCAAGATATGGCTATTAAGTTTGGATCCAGAAACATTTTTGCTTCTTTCTTTTTTAGATTTGAATTAGTTATAATTATTTTATCATTTTAGAAAACAGATACACGTAGCTGTGGTTTGCCATTATTTTATTTCTTGCCTTTTCCAGCTAAATAAGGGCTGAGCAACAAAGCCATTACATGAAAAGGCTTCATGTAAAAACATGCTCTTTATTAAAAATAGGGTACCCCCACTTACCCCTCCCAAGTAGTGTACAGATCCCTCTAGTAATGATGCATGCATCTTTTATGAATTGGACCCTTCTCATTGTAACTTCTGGTTTCTTTTCTGCTGAATGCATTAGTACACATATAATCATATTAAGGTCACAAAGACCCTATCAATTTTCTGTGAATTCATACAATATTTCATTTGCTGTTAGCACAGCTGAATGTAGTGGCAATAAACGTTGCCTGTTAGAAGATGGGCAGTTGAATGCATTATTATTTTATGTTGGGCAGCCAATTCCTCACTAAATAGACTAGATGATTCTCTAAATTAGACTTCCTTTCCTTTTATTCTGCAAGCTTATTAAATGCCAGATACAGAACATACTAAAATAGTTTATATTATTTGGAACCATTGCTCCCGTTTGATTTTTCTTTAAAAAGAAAAGCTACTTATCATAGTAGTATCTTATGATATAGTTTTCACTTTATTTATATGTAGCCTGCTTTCTCTATTTGGAAAATGATACAATTTTACCTGCAAATACAATACCCAAAATTTTGACTAAGAGACTGATGTTGGTTTATGACCATAGTAAAGATTTTGATTTGACACATGTATTTGATAGACATAATTGTGTTACTTGGTTTAATCAGCACTTGAATTTAACTATTAGAAAAATCTATGTAATGTGATTACTCTAATTGGTAAACATCATCTATAAAATTACACCACTGCTTATTAGAAACTAAAAAAATCTGTATTTCAGAATATTTTTTCCTAATATATGGAGGAAGAAAGAGAAGAAAGTTTCTAAAAAATTTCTGCAAACAGAAGAAGAAGAAGAAGAAGAAGAAGAAGAAGAAGAAGAAGAAGAAGAAGAAGAAGAAGAAGAAGAAGAAGAAGAAGAAGAAGAAGAAGAAGAAGAAGAAGAAGAAGAAAGTTTTAAGTATATCTCCCTCAGTGTAAGTAACCAGATCCTTAGTAGCCCTGGGTTTCAGCTTTTGAATGCCAAATCTTTGTGTAGAAAGACTACCTCATCTATAATCTTATCATGAAGGATTGACCTGGCATCTCTTACCCAATTGGGATGGTGATAAGAATTCCCCATTTGAAAATGTGCCCACTCAAGTTTTGGATTTTTCATCAGTTGAAAGCCCATGGAAAAGGAAGTGTTATCAGAGATGTTATTCAGCAGGTTCTGACCAGTTCTAGAGAACTGGTAGTAGAAATTTTGAGTAGTTCGGAGAATGGCAAATACCACCCTTGACTGGAGATTTTACATTACCCTTCCCCTGCCATGCCACCAAGCCACGCCCACAGAACTGGTAGTAAAAAAATTTGAATCCCACCACTGAGTGTTATCATCTATGAATTATAGTCTTGCACATTGAAGAATTATGCTCTTCTTTGGTTGAAGTTGGCCTAAGAGAACTGTTAGGGTTAGAGTTAGGGCTGCTGGTAGATTGTCCTTCCTGCTTTGCAGTGGCATCTTTACATAAGGTATTTGATTTCTTTTCTGAGTTCACAATAAGTACCTAAGGTTATTGATGCTTGGAGATTTTAATTTTCCACCTGGTGATGTTTAATCTAGGTCAGTGCAGAAGACTGTCTGGTCTTTGTGGCGATGATGATCTGCCCAAGTTGTTTACAGAATACTGGCAGCCACATGTTGAATCTATTTCCATCTTGGGATAGATGAGGGATAACATCATGCCATGAATAGTCACTCTGTGGTGGACTTCTGACCCCTGCATCACCTGTCACTCTAGGAAGACATGCCCATTTTATTGATCTGGCCCAAATGATTGGCCCCAACGGGGTTCCATACAGACCTTGGGGTTTTCCTTGAGGATCTGGTGGACAATTTGACTGAAGCCTTAGTCACTGCCCAGAACAAACAGGTGGCTGTGGCCATGGATCTTATCACTGCTGATTCTGGTACACTTTGGTACCAAAAGAAATGCCTGGAATGTTTTTGAAGAAAAACTCGAAATGAACATAATTAGACATGGGTAAACTCCCAAAGTAGGCATTATCTCATGGCAATAAAGATGGAGAATTATCAACATATGTCTTATTATGTGTATGTATAGCTGCCTAGTGCCTGTATATCAGCCTTTCCAAGCAGATCAGACAGGAAATGATTGGATGAGCTGCTATATTATAAAGCTATTCTTAGCAGAAATTTGCAGAACTGAGAATACAAATCTCCCACCATTTTTTTACAGCATGAGACGTTAGGGAGAGTCCCCTCTGAATCTCTTGCTGTGTCCATTACACAGCATTGGGCTAGGCTGGCTCTTATATCACACCCATTTCTTATCATAACATCTTATTTAAGATGCCCAATCCATTTGGGTAAGGAGGGCTCCTCAGAACATCTGTTGGGCCTCTGTGAAGACTACTCAGGTTATCCGTAACCTTATAATAAAGATAAGCTTAATATTTTTGATTTTGGTTTGTTGGTGCAAATAATCTTGAAGGGTTGAAAATTGGCAACTGTAGCTAGAAAGGTCTTGGGATGAGTCCATCCTCTGCACCAGTTGTGCTCTTTCCTAGAACAGGGGACCCTAGAGAGAGATCACTTTGTAACTTAACTACTGTAATATTCTGTATATATGGCTGCCTTTGAAGACCATCCTGAAGCTTCAAATGGCCTAGGATACAACTACTGGAAATCAGTATGCCCATGTAACACCTCTGCTTTATAAGTTGCACTGATTGTCATTTTACTTGCAGATGCAATTAATTTAATTGGTCTGTTTTCAATTGTATGATTTTTTTTTATATTGGACTAGAATACCTATGATGTTATAATGACAAGGCCCCTTGCTTATAATGCAATTTGTAGAAATCATGTCAGCTATACTCCTTGCCTATCAACTGCTTATTCTGCAAAAATTGATACGAATTGGATACAAATAAGAAAAAAAAGAAACAATAGGACAGGGATGGTAGGCATGTTGGTGTGCTTATGCATGCCCCCTACAGACCTCTTAGGAAAGGGGTGAGGTCAATAGTAGACAAGCCAAGGTTTTGGGGTTTGGGGAAGAAACCAGAGAGTTAGGTAGAGTATTCCAGACATTGACCAAAAGTTTTCCTTTTATTCCCTCATCTAAGTCGTTTATGAAGATATTGAAGAGTACTGGGCCTAAAATGGAACCTTGTGGCACTCCACAGCTTCCTTTTTCCATGTAGACTTAGACCCATTAAGGACTACTCATTGAGTACAGTTTGTCACCAGTTGGAATCCATCTGAAAGTGATTCTATCTATCCCACTTTTTTCGAACTTCCCAAGAAGTAGGTTGTAGTCTACTTTGTTGAATGCCTTGCCGAAGTCTAAGTATATTATGTCCACAGTATTTCACTGGTCCACTAATTTAGTCACCATGTTTGAAAATGAAATAATTTGAATAGACTGAAAACTATTGTTTTCATATAACAACTGAGTGCATTGCTTTCCCTCTCTTACATTGATATTTCTTGCTTATTATTGAAATACTTGACCTTTTGAATTGCTACCCAATAAATATCTGCTAGTTGCCTGCTCTGTGACATAAGCAGAATAGTTTCTTCTAAGTCTACTGTGGGTTTATCTTCATGGGGTTCAAAAGCACTTAATTAAATGTGGGGGAGTAGTTGATGGTCAGAAAAAATAATAGTAAGCAAAAAAAAATACATAGCTATATTATTTTCATCTATGTAACATGTATTATGGACTGCCTATTGACCATAATAATCATTCATTATAACTAAAATGAAGGAAGAAACTAATGGAGGGAAATGGTCAAAATGAATTATATATAGATAGTCCTCAGTTAATGCCTGGCAACTATTCAGAGTTGTTATGGCATTAAATGAGAAGTCTTTCCTGATCCTTGAAGTTCTGGCTATCTCAGCATCCCTCTTAAGTCCTGGGCATGGGTGCAAGGAATGGAGACGAGACACAAACGATGACTTCAACTCTTTATTATCAAGAAAGAACAGAGCAAAATACTTGGGCAGCAGCAGCTCTTTTATAGAGCTGGCTGCTGTCAAAACAACCAATGAATTGAGTTTACCACTTTCACAAGCGTCCAATCAAGGGGCCCGGTTAATAGCCAATCAGAGTGGCCAAAAACGACCAATCACGACTTGCTATCTACGGGCCAATGAGAAGTGCAGGATTACAAGCCTGCTGTAAAGTAAAGTTGTTGAGGGTTGTATCGCTGTGTTGGCTTAGTCCATAACACCCCCCCTAGGTTCTTTCTGAGGGGTGGGGTGACGTATTCTCGTAAATAGGCAGGTCATTTCACCTGTCTGCTTGACCTGCGCTGTTCCACTGGTTTCTGTCCTGGTTCTGGTTCCGGTGGGATGCTAGCCAGGCTGGATGGTGAAGATCATGTCCCTGGGCTGCTTTCCCTGTTTACGCCAGTGCTGTCTTCCTGGATCTGCTTCCATTGCAGTCCTGTTACGCGGCAAGGCCACTCCCTGGCTCGGTTCTCCTTCGGATGGTGAGTATCCCCTGGTTGGTTGTGTAGGCTGTTGGGTTTTGATTACCATTTTTTCTTCTTCGGCCTCCTCAATGTTCCTCCCCCGCCCCCAGCTAGAGTTTCCGGTGCTAATCTGGAACGGAGTTGATCTATGTGGCGTTTCCACATTTTACCGTCTGTAGTTTGTAGGCAATAGGATCGGGGTCCCGTAAGTTGCGTTATGGTAGCGGGGACCCACAATGGATCACCCGAGAAGTTTTTTGCAAACACAAGGTCACCTTCCTGGAATGCCCGACACTTGCTGCTGGATCCCGTAGGTTGTTCCGGCATGTAGTTTGGGTGAAGGCGATTGAGATGCGAGCGAAGTTTCTGTCCCATCAGGAGTTCTGCTGGGGTTTTGTTCGTGGTACTGTTTGGGTTTATGTGCTGGAGAAGAAGCATCTGGTTTATTTTATCGATAATGTCGCCATGGTCCATTTTGTGCAAGGTCTGTTTTACAAATTGAACCATTCGCTCAGCCCTACCATTGGTTGCAGGGTGAGCTGGTGATATTAAAGCATGGCGGATGCCCTGATCTGCCAGGTACTGTTCAAATGGCAGGGCAGTGAATTGGGGGCCATTATCGGAGACCAGGACATCAGGGAATCCAGGGGTAGTGAATAGTTTATGCAGTTTTTTGGTGACTGCATTTGTGATGGTGCTTTCCATCTTGTGGACTTCGAGCCAGTTTGAATAGGCATCCACTGTTAGGAGGAAAGTGTGTCCTCTTGTGGGTCCCGCAAAATCGATGTGGATACGGGACCAAGGACCTCGAGGCGTTTCCCATTGCATTGGGGGAGTCTTTGGAGGAGTGGAGCGAGTCTCCTGGCATTTGCTGCATTTTGCTACCCAGGTCTCTATCTGTTTATCTAAGCCAGGCCACCATGCGTAACTCCTGGCCAATGCCTTCATCCGCAAGATGCCTGGATGTCCATCGTGCAACATTTTCAATACCCTATATTGTAATTTCTCCGGGACTATGACTCTGTCCCCGCACACTATGCAGCCTTTCTGGGAAAATAGCTCTGTTTGATGGTTCCTAAATGGTTTGAATGTGTCATTGGTTCTGCTGACCGGCCAACCCCTTTCTACCCAGCTGAGGACTCATGCCAGAACAGGGTCCTTTTTTGTCTCTAAGTTGATGTCTCGGGTGGTCAGTGGTGGCGATTTGAGGGTTTCAATTTGCAATATGGCTAAGGTTGGAGCAGGGTCTTCTATGATGTTTGGTAGTGGAGAGCGGCTCAAAGTGTCAGCGTGGGGAATGGTTTTCCCTGGGCGGTGTTGCAATCAGTAGTCGTAAGCGGCTAAAAATTCTGACCAATGTGTCATTCTTGGTGATAAGATGTGGGGAGTTGGTTTGTTTCCCGCCAAAATACCAAGTAGTGGCTTGTGGTCTGTAATTATGGTAAAGGGTCTCCCATATACATATTCATGGAAATGTTTAATTGTGGATACAATAGTGAGAGCCTCTTTATCAAGTTGACTAGAGTTCCTTTCGGTTTTAGGCAAAGTTCTTGAAAAGAATGCAATAGGTGCCTCATTTCCATTCGGTAGGACATGGCTTAAAATGGCTCCCATTCCAAATGGTGAGGCATCACAGGTAACCGTCAAAGGTAGAGTCTCGTTGTATTGCATTAATACAGCATCGGAGGTTAAAAGTTTTTGACCTCTTGGAACACTTTCTCTTCACGCCGTCCCCAGACCCAGAAAGCCTTTTTATCGAGAAGTCTATATAGGGGCTCGGCTATGGTTGCCTGCTGGGGCAAGATGTAATAAAAGTTAATGAGTCCCAGGAAGGTTTGGAGATCTGTCTTATTCCTAGGTCTCAGGGCGTTTTTGATTGCGGTTAGTTTTTTCGGTGGGGTGGATTCCCTGTCTGTCGAGAACATATCCCAGGAACTCTACTCTCTCCATACAAAGTTGACACTTGTCCCTTTTTACCTTCAGACCAGCATCTTTAAATTTCTAAAGAACCTTTCTTGTACATTAGTTGTACTAATAACTCTTTAGTGGGGGCAGCTATTAGGATGTCGTCAAAATAAGGCACGACGCCTTTTATGCCTTGTAATAGTCTCTCCATTAAACTTTGGAAAATGCCCGGTGCCACGCTTACTCCGAATTGGAGTCTATTGCACTTGAAAGCACCTCTATGTGTAACTATTGTCTGGGCTTCTACAGGTAGTTGCGTCTACAGGTAGTTGCTGGTACGCCTGAGCTAAGTCCAATTTCGCAAATATTTTTCCGCAACCCAGGGAATGAAGAAAGTGTTGAACCACTGGTACTGGGTAAGTGCTCTGTTGAAGAGCATGATTTAGGGTGGCCCAGTAATCCCCACAAATTCTTAACGATCCATTTGGCTTCATGGGCGTTACTATCGGGGTTTCCCAGCAGGCATGGTCAATCGGTTCCAATACACCCTGGGCTATCAGTTTATATAGCTGCTCGTCGATCTTCGGTTTTAAGGCAAAAGGTACCCGATGAGGCTTAAGCTGAATGGGAGCTACATCGGGGCTGAGATTAAATGATATAGGGGTCCCCTTGTACTTGCCTAATGTTCCTGTGAACACGTCCTGAAATTCCTGGATGGGAGCCTCTTCCCAGTCGTCGCTTCTGGTTTGGTGAATACTGGCTAGTTCAATTCAGAGGGGGGCAAACCACTGTAACCCTAACAAGCTGGGTCGGTCACGATCGACAACAGTCAGGGGAAGCGTCGCGGTGCGGTCCTTGAAGGATACTTGGACGTGGCTGGAACCGACAACTGGAATTCTGTTTTCCTGGTAGTCTTTCAGGATGATTCGTTGCATGCTGAGATCCTGGTGGCAGATGGCAGGGATCAGCTGTTTGAGGGTTTTCCAGGATACCATCGATAGGGACGATCTGGAATCGACTTCCATCACGCATGATCGATTTTCAATAGTAACATTTACGCAGATCTTCTTAGCATTGAATGATGAAGCATGGCCGATAGTAATGGTTTGGTGGACCTCTTCTTGTTGAAGAGGCAGGGGCTTGGTTTCTGTAGTAGTAGTGGTTGTTCCATTGGTGGTTCAGATGGTCCCGGTTCTTAGGAAGTTTGCCTATCTCCCAATGGAGGTTGTTCTCCCTTCGGTTGGGACTGGACTCTTGTCTGCTTCTGCAGACCTTCTCCACAGGTACAGCAGAGTGCGTCGAGGAATTTGCAGTCTGATCGCGGGTGGTTTGCCCCGCAACCAGCACATTGGCGCGGACGTCTCTTGTTCCTTTGCTCTCATTCTAAGCGGAGCAGTTGACTCCTCTTCCTCACTGTCTGAGGATGACTCGAGGTCTTCATGGTGGGTAGTGGTAGCGTACTTCTCAGTGATGAGTGGGCTCTCATTGGTGAGTTGGTGAAGCAGTGCGTTTGCTTGGCGCATTTGAGCGGCTGACTTCCTGGTTGCTTCTGTGGCAGGAGCGTCGTCAATGACATCTGTAAGGCTGATGTCGCCTTTCGCCATCAGCTTACTCTGCACATGGGGTGCATTTAATCCCAGAACTATGTGGTCTCTTAGGGCTTCCTCCAAGTTTGCAAAACCACAAAGGCCTCCTAGGTTCCGGAGGTCAGCTACGAAATTTCCAACGCTCTCATCCTTCCGTTGGTCCCTCTGATAAAATTTGTGTGTTCGTATCAGTGTAGGTACTGTGGGTGTGTAATGGGCCTGGAGGATTGGGGCGAGGGTATCCTAATCCATGGTCTTCATTTCCGCCAGTTTTGCCAGTGCTTTAGCCATTTTGAAAACAGCAGGGCCGCAATGGGTCAGGAACACCGCTTGTTTCTTGCCAGGCGTAGCATCTTTTAAATTGTTGGTCTCCAGGAACATCTGGAAGTGATCTATATACGAGTCCCAGTCTTCGGTTGCTGGGTCGAATGGAGCAGGTGGTATGGCGCCGCTGGTCATCTTGCCGTTTATTGCGTGCGCTCTTTCGCCACGTGCTCTGTCTTGTTCAATGCATTCTTAGTCAGTTCTATCGTCTCCGGATCCCACCTTCATCGCCAGTGTTAAGTCTTGGGCATGGGCGCAAGGAACAGAGACGAGACATCGAATGGTGACTTCAACTCTTTATTATCAAGAAAGAACAGAGCAAAATACTTGGGCAGCAGCAGCTCTTTTATAGAACTGGCTGCTGTCAAAACAACGAATGAATTGAGTTTACCGCTTTCACAAGCGTCCAATCAGGGGGCCCCGTTAATAGCCAAATCAGAGTGGCCAAAAACGACCAATCACGACTCGCTATCTATGGGCCAATGAGAAGTGCAGGATTATAAGCCTGCTGTAAAGTAAAGCTGTTGATTGTTGTATTGCTGCGTTGGCTTAGTCCATAACAATCCCTGCAGTCTCATGATTGCCATTTACAAACTTACTTGCTGGCTTCTCACAATCAAAGTCAATGTGGAAAGCTGCTGGGGAAGATTGCAACTCACTTCAGTAAATTGCTCCAATCCCACTGCATTTTTCTCAAGGAGCCACATATGGAATTCATAAAGTATGAAGTTCTGAGCACATACCCACCAACCTTTGTATGTATGGTATCACAGCAGCTGCCAGCAGAACCTCCCACACTCTGCAGCTGATATCACTGATTCAGCCATGCTCACATAGTGCTTTAGTATCTGCTCATAGACTGCTTAAAAAGCATCTAGAACTTGCAACTTCCTGCTGACTTTCCTATTGATTTTTTGGAAATAAGCAGGAAGTAGTGAGGAGATCTTCACATAATGATGCATGCTTAATAGCGACAACTATTGTAGAATATCTGTCAGAGCAAGAGCAAGGGTAAAAAGGGGAATTAGCTTAGAATCATTACATAGCCACTGTCATAGGAAAATTCCAATAAAGAAACAAAGGACAGTAACACAAACAATAATTCTTACTTTCAGATTTAGAGGTTTATTTCATGAGCAATTTGAAACATGAACAGTATCATAACAACACAATATCACAACATTACTTACATCAATAACCTATTGCAATGAGGTCCACTGACATACCTTGGTCCAGCAAGGGTGAGTGACCCGGAACTGAGTTAGAGCTTTAGTTTTTATACCCTTTTTCTAAAAGCCCTTCACAGATGGAATTTTACTGGAACTTACTTGTATTTTCTTACTGAAGAAAGTTTCCACATGCATACGTGCATAGCCGAAGCAGTTATCAGTGGTGTTAGGTAGCAGCCATTACATATAAAGAAGTAAAATTCTGAAACAATCAGCAATTTCATTTTGTAATACCATGTGGCAAGCCAAAAGAGAAATTGCAATTGTTCATATTTTCGTCACCGACAGAGGATTTTAAGTTGCAAAAGACAGTTTAGAAATCAATTTATAAATCAAATAAAAAGTAAATATTTCTTCGTTTGTTTTTTGATTAAATAAGAAAGTCCTTAAATATATTTACCAGATCAGACTGCTAGGAATACAGCAAAGGTGATTAACAAATAATTACATTTCATTTTGTTAAACCTGCATAGAGCACAGAGATTGGAAACAAACAGATTTGTCTGTTATCCATGAATGTATATTAAATGGAATTTTAAAAAATGAATGGTAAAAATGCAAATTAATGCTTGCTAAGTAAATATTTTGAAAGACAGGATAAATATTATTATGCCCACACTATTGAAATATTTCTGGACAAAAGTATGAAAAAAGATATTTTCCTCTCCCCAATACTGATAAAAAATAAGGAAAAAGTCACTCAGGTAATTAATTCATATTTTAGTTTCTATAATACATCTATTATATTATACATAAGAAAGTACACATCTAAGAAAAAAAAAGTTAGTGAAGGAATCCCCAAATGGAGAAAAGCCAAAATTAGATTTTATTTCATGATCACCATTGCATTGTTGGAATTCAGTTGGATTCAGGTAATGTTATTAGACAGTGTTAAATGTTACATACAGGTTGCTGATTAAAAGCTGTATAAATTGATTTTAACTCCCTTGGCAATTCACTTATAAAGAACACAGTTGGGAAGCAATTAATGTATCATGAGTTTCCAAGGAATTGTACCACTTATCAATGAAATTTTCTCAGAAAATGTCATTAATTTATCCATTATTTATAGGTGTTTGTTTAGGATTGTAACTTTAAGTCTCTTTCAATGCAATGTGGTCATGAAATAAAATCTAATTTTGGCTTTTCTCCATTTGGGGATTCCTTAGCTAAATTCTTTTTTCTCAGATGATAGAGGACATTTTTAGAAGACTGCAGGAATGCTGGATTGGTTTTTACAATCCTCATATAAAGGGAATTTCACATAAATTATTCCATGTTTCATTCTCAAAATTCAAAGAAATCATTTGTAATACATCTTTAGAAAAAAATCATAGCTGTTCAAACCATAGCCATATAAGCATATCTGAATTACATATTTAAACTGCTGCTGTAATCCACTCATATCATTTGATTTTAAGCTAGCTGAAAAAAATCCTGTTTGGAGTATGATAGTTTGGTAACAGATTGCAAGACACTCAGTCCAGACTGTAACTATCAAATCCTTCCACTGGACAATGCTGATTTCTCGTCCCCAAAAAGCAGGTATCATTCACTTTTTTTTTTTTTTGGTAGACAGTTTTGTGTGTGAATTACAAATTTATAAAATCAGATTAATTTTATAGAGTTAAACCTTTAAATGTCAAAATTTGCAGGCTCCACAATAAATTTTAAAATGAATTTTCTTTCTTACCACTCTGTTGGTCTCTAAAGTCTTCTAAAACTATAGTTGCCAACAGTCCTGCAATAGCTATAACAGTTTTAACATACAGAATGTTCTTAGATCAAAGGTGGGGAGAAAGTTTTTATTATTTCTTGTTTGTTTGTTTCCTTGAGCTTTTGATATTTCTATTTTTTATTTTATTATTTATTATTATTTTATTTTATAACTCTTTTATTTTTTAAAAAAGAAGCCCAATGCTGCATTGCTTCAACTATCTCATAAAGTAAATTAAAGTAACCCTTTCCTTAAATAAAAGAGTAAAGCCATTTTCTACCAGCTTTCAAACCAACAAAGTTCTAGATGTTAAGCATATATTGAAGAACTAGAGGAAAGCTCAAGAAAATATTAGAGGTTATGGTAATTGCTGGCTTAATTAATGAGGCATTGCTACATCTTCAAGTAGGCAGTCAAAATCTAGGCATTGATTTTAAAAAAACTAATATAGTTAATATCAGATATTTGAGGTAATCCAGACAAGAATCACACTTAGGAATATTAGCTTTATTTTATTGTAATTTTACAATTTCTTGCAAATCTAAAGGTACAACTCTCCCCCCTTGGCTTTACAGTCCAAACTAGGGAGGATCCGTTCTGATATTTTTGTCACACCCCCATTGCTTCTGCAAGCCTAGCTGTCTCTGATTTGACCAATATTTAATCTTATCTCCCAATGTCATTCCCATTTACCTTTATAGATTAAATGGTATTTAAGGCCAGGAGCAGGAAGATGACACTTGGAAAGCAGAGTAAAAAAAGTGGACCTGGAGGATACTTTGCAATAGATGAAGAATGAGTAGAAGTGAAATCTATTCCTGTCAGCTGGTAATAGTTGCCAGCCCATCCTGGTGATAAGCAACCTGGCATTGTGTAAAAGTATTACGCTAAAATCTTGAATGTATTACAAGACAGCTTCTAGAATATCAAGAATCTTTATTTAAGTAGTAAATTTAATTTCTAATCTAAAAATGATGCTGCAAGGAAGGGTAGAAAAGTAAAGGCAACCAAGGGAAAAGAAAACAAAACAAAAATGAAATGAAATACAGATTAAGAGACTCAGTGCAATATTATTGGACAACATCCTGCATTATCAGACCATATTCAAGCTTTCTGTTTCATACTAGCAGGCTTATAGGCCTGCATTCCTATTGGTCCGGAAAAGCCGGGCAATGATTGGACAAGACTAAGCGTTCTGATTGGTTCATATTCGGGCTGCCGCAATTGGGTAAAACCAAGCGCGGCAAGCTCAAAAGCTTGTCATAGGCTGCCCAGCTGCAGCCAGCTCTATAAAAAGAGCTGCCGTGGCTGGGAGCCTTGTCTCAGTATCTGATTTCCTAATAAAGAGCTGTTGTCACTACTTCGAGTCTCGTCTCTCCTTGGGACCTGTTAAGTCCGCGTGGAAGGAAGGCCTCCGTGGTGGTTGTTCTCATGTTGCTTACCTCCAGCCAGTTGGAGTAAGCGTCTACTGTTATTAAGAACGTGTGTCCTTTTGTGGGCCCGGCGAAATATATGTGGATCCTAGACCATGGTCCCCTGGGGGTTTCCCACTCTAGGATGGGTGCTGCGAGTGGGCTTGGCCTAGTTTCCTGGCATCGTTGACACCTTGCTACCCAGGCCTTGATCTGTTTGTCCATCCCTGGCCACCAAGCGTAACTTCTGGCCAGGGCTTTTGTCCTAATGATGCCCGGGTGCCCCTCGTGTAACAGTTCCAAAACCTTCCCTTGTAGTTTTTCCGGGATGACCACCCTATCCCCCCATAGTATGCACCCTTTTAGTAACGAGAGTTCCGTTTGCCAGTTCCGGAATGTCCTGACGGACTCGTCGTTGTCCCTTTCCGGCCACCCTTTCTCTACCCAATGCAAAACCCACGCCAGACGTTTGTCTTTATTAGTTTCTCGGGCAATGTCTGACGCGGTTATGGGTAGGTTGGGTAGAGTCTCTATGCTGAGGGTGGTCGTCGTGGGTGCTGGGTCAGTGTCAGGTTCCGGTAACGGTGAGCGGCTTAAGGCGTCCGCATGGGAGATAGTCTTACCAGGTCTGTGTGTGAGTCCGTAGTTGTAGGCAGCCAGGAACTCGGACCACCTTGTCATTCGGGGAGACAGAATGTTCGGGGTGGCCCTGTTCCCTGCAAGGATTCCCAGCAGCAGTTTGTGGTCGGTGATGATGGTAAATGTCCGGCCGTAGAGGTACTCGTAAAACCTTTTTACTGCGGCGACGATAGCCAAAGCCTCTTTGTCCAGCTGGCTGTAGTTCCGCTCCAGTTTGGTGAGGGTCCTTGAAAAGAACGCGATGGGTGCTTCTTTTCCGTCGGGGAGAGTGTGGCTGAGGACAGCGCCGACGCCAAAGGGTGATGCGTCGCATGTGATGGCTAGTGGTAGGGTCTCGTTGTACTGGATGAGGACGGCATCCGACGTGAGCAGGTCCTTGTTTTTTCTGAAGGCGGCTTCCTTGCGTTTCCCCCAAGTCCAGGTAGCCGCCTTGTCCAAAAGCTTATGCAAAGGCTCCACTGCGGTCGCCTTTTGGGGCAGGAAGACATTATAAAAGTTTAGTAGCCCCAGGAACGCCTGCAGTTCTGTTTTTGACCTGGGTGTGGGGGCTTCCTTGATGGCTTTAATTTTCTTGTTGGTGGGGTGAATGCCGTGTCGGTCTAGGAGGTATCCTAGGAATTCGACCCGCTCTGTGTACAGCTGGCATTTTTCCCTCTTTACTTTAAGCCCGGTTTCTTTGAACCTCGTTAGCACCTCCCTTAGGCGAGCCTCTAGTTCGGCCTGGTTGGTTGCCGATACTAGTACATCATCGAAGTATGGCACCACCCCCTTGATGCCCTGTAAGAGTCTTTCCATGAGGCTCTGGAAAATTCCCGGTGCCACGCTGACTCCAAATTGGAGCCGGTTGCATCTAAACGCTCCCCGGTGGGTGACTATGGTTTGTGCCTTGGCAGTTTCCTCGTCGACTGGCAGTTGCTGGTATGCTTGGGCCAGATCGAGTTTTGCAAAAACTTTGCCCCCTCCCAGTGAGTGTAGGAGATGCTGCACTACTGGGACGGGGTAAGCGCTTTGCTGCAAGGCGCCATTTAGGGTGGCCTTATAGTCCCCGCAGATTCTCACTGACCCATCAGGGTTAATCGGGGTGACTATGGGGGTCTCCCACCGGGCGTGGTCTATGGGTTGTAATACCCCTTGCTTTACGAGCTTGTCAATTTGCTCGTCTATCTTCGGTTTGAGTGCGAAAGGGACCCGCCTTGGTTTTAGGCGTTTCGGGGGAACGTTGGGGTCTAGGCTGAAGGATATAGGGGGCCCTTGCCTAGGGTGCCGTTGAACACTTCCTGGAAATCCCGGGCCAGTTGCTGCTCCCAGTCAGCTTCGGCGATGTGGTCGATGCCCGTGACTGCGATGCCTAGTGGTGCAAACCATTGACGTCCCAGTAGGCTAGGTCGGTCTCGATCAACGATGGTTAAAGGAAGTCTTTTGGCGTGTCCCTTGTAGGTCACTGTAAACTGTCCTGTTCCGACTACAGGGATGCGGTTTCCCTGGTAGTCCTTGAGGATTAGTCTCTGGTTTTCTAGTTGCTTTCTCTGGATGGTAGGCTACCATTGAGAGGTAGGACCCGGAGTCCACCTCCATTTCACAGAGCTTGCCTTCGATGCCTAGCTCCACGTAGACCTTTCTGGCGTCTGTGGTTGTGGCGTGGCCGATGGTGACCGTCTGATGTGTCTCTTCTCTCCACCTGGCCTCGCTGTTTCATTGGGCTCATCCGTTTCACTCTCAGCGGTTGTCTGTTGGCCGGTCTCTGGTTCTGGGAGGTGTGCTCTCTCATCTCCGCTCACTCGGGTCCCATCGCCGGGGGCTGTGGGTCTTCTTGAGGCGGCAAACGCATGCGATGTGGCCCTTCTTGTCGCAGTGCCGGCAAACAGTCGAAGAACCGGCATTCGGATCTGGGGTGGTCGCCTCCGCAACCGGCACACGCAGTCCTCGACTTACGACTCGGCAGGCTGCGCTGGTCGCGGCCCGCCTGTAGTTGGTGGATGTCTTCCTCTTCGTCGGACGTGCCCAAGGTCAAGTGGAGTTCGCCTTGGTGAGTGGTGGTTTCAGGTTGGGCCTCGGTCGACCTTGCAGGGTTGTTGTTTGCGGTGTGGTCCCCGGCGTTCGGTCTCTGCATGCGGTCTGCTGACTGTCGGGTTGCTTCGGCGGCCGCAGCTTCGGAGATGGCGTCGGCGAGAGCGATGTTGCCCTTAGCCATCAACTGACTTTGGAGAATGGGGTCCCAAAGGCCGAGCACAATTCGGTCCCGAAGGGCCTCATTCATGTTGGAGAACTCGCATAGTCCTCCCAGGCGCCGCAGCTCTGCAACGAAATCGTTGAGACTCTCGCCTGACCGCTGGTCCTGCCAATAAAACTCGTGCCATCGGATGAGGATAGGCACGGCTGGAGCGTAGTTGTTTCGGAGCAATGGCTCGAGGTCCTTCCAATCCATTTCGGTCATGTCGGCGGGTTTGGCTAGCGCTTTTGCCATCTTAAACACTGCGGGCCCGCAGTGTGTTAGGAAGATGGCTCGTTTCTTTGGTCCTGTGGCATCCTTCAGATCGTTGCATTCGAGGAACATGTGGAATCTGTCCGTGTAAGATTTCCAGTCCTCGGTAGCGGGGTTGAAGGGGTTGATGGCGCGATGCTGGCCATCTCGTCGGTCGGCTGGCTTCCGTCGGACACGTGCTTCGGTTCAGGATGAGAATCCCTTCCTCGTCGCCAGTGTTAAGTCCGCGTGGAAGGAAGCCAGGAGTCGGTGACTTTGTTTCAAGCTCTTTTTATTAGGCTGGTACCGAACTGAGCATATAGGAAAACTTCGTGGCTTTTTATTTCCAAGCCGCGGTGGCCGCGGTCAATGGCACCGTTTTGAATCTCCCGCGATTTGAATGGACCAATCGTGGGAGATTCTCAGCGAGCCAATCGGCGCGGCTCGCCTAGCCAATCAGAGCGCCCCACGCTTTGGCCATTCAAAGCGCGGGGATCTCAAGAATGCAAATGAGGGACAGAACAGGACCCACCGCCCAGATTTAACACTTTCAGTTTGGAAGCAATATTTGATGAGAAAAATTAACTCTTCTTACTGTCTGTATATAGCAGGTTCTAAGAGATTTTAAAAATTTTATTGTGATAATGGCACTTCAAAAAAAGAAGAGACATAACTACTGTTGGAAGAATTATTTTTCTGGTTCAGTTCCAAGTGGGGAAAAAGACACTGGAAACATGGAGGCTGTTTGAAAAGATGGTTTAATGGTGGACAGGACCACATGGCTTGGAGTTCCAAAGTGAAAAGTACAATCACATGCTTCAAGAAGTTGGGTGAAGGAAAAGAAGGAAAAAAGGAGCAAAAGGCTGAGCGTACAATTGTTTTATACCCACTGTTGGGCCCCACCTTAGTATTTCCTGTTAGTATTTCCTGTTCCTGTGTAAGAAATGTATCCCATTGGCTGTTAGATTCCTAGGACCGGGAGTCTTAGCTAACTTTGTAGGCTTTGTCTGGATCACATGGATTCACATGAGTATTGGATGATGCAATCTTCCCAGGTCAGTTGGTGAGATGGGCAGAGGCTTTTGTTATGTAGAATATTCTGGTCCAGGCCTTAATGGCATTAAGGAGTTTCTACTTCTCTTTTTAGGGGGAATATTCTGCCTTTTTAATATTTCCTAGGTTATTTCATTTTTCTAGGAGAGGGATGGGTGCTAATTTTCTACACTACTTTAAATGAATTGGTTTTTTATGGGTTATGTTTAAAGTTAATAATAATTAGTTAAGGGTTCTTCAAGTGAGCTTTCCCTACTTTGATTAAACTTGTTGAGATAGATTCTACAAGCAAACCAGTGGTGGGATTCAATTTTTTTTTACTACCGGTTCTGTGAGTTTGGCTTGGTGGGTGTGGCAGATTGTTATGTCCTGAACATGGGCGCAAGGAACGGAGATGAGACATTCAACTCTTTATTGTGAAATAAGAACAGAGCAAATACTTGGGCAGCAGCAGCTCTTTTATAGAGCTGGCTGCTGTCAAAACAACCAATGATTTGAGTTTACCACTCTAACAAGCGTCCAATCAGAGAGGCCCATTAACAGCTAATCGGACTGGCCAGAAACGACCAATCACGACTCGCTATTCGCGGGCCAATGAGAAGTGCAGGATTACGAGCCTGCTGCAAAGTAAAGCTATTAGGATTGTTACTGATGCGATGGCTTAGTCCATAACACCCCTCCCCCCTAGGTTCCGTCTGAGGGGTGAGGTGACATATTCTCGTAAATAGGCAGGTCGCTTCACCTGTCTGCTTGATCTGCGCTGTTCCACTGGTTTCTATCCTGGCTAAGGTTCCGGTGGGCTGCTAGCTGAGCTGGATGGCAAAAACGGTCCCGCTGTTCCGTCGAATGGCTCTGGGCTGTTATCTCTGCTTTCGCCAGTGCTGTCTTCCGGGTTCCCTGGATCTGTTTCTATCGCAGTGCTTTCACTTGGCGAGGCCACTCCCCGGCTCGGTTCTCCTTCTGGTGGTGAGTATCCCCTGGTTGGTTGTGTAGACTGCTGGGTTTCGATTGTTAAGTCATCTGTTATTTCTTTTTCGGCCTCCTCAATGTTCCTTCCCCCCCCCCAGTTAGAGATTCAGGGGATGAGATGGGAATAGGTGTTAGTCTGGAACGGAGTTGGTCTATATGGCGCTTCCACATTTTACCATCTGCAGTTTGTAGACAATAGGATCGGAGTCCCGTAAGTTGCGTTATGGTAGCGGGGACCCACAATGGGTCGCCTGAGAAGTTTTTCGCAAACATGGAGTCACCTTCCTGGAATGATCGACACTTGCTGCTGGATCCTGGAGGTTGTTCAGGTATGTAATTAGATTGGAGGCGATCGAGATGCGAGCGAAGTTTTCGGCCCATTAGGAGTTGAGCTGAGGTTCTGTTTGTGGTGCTGCTTGGGGTTATGTGTTGGAGGAGAAGCATCCAGGTTATTTTGTTGTCAATGTCGCTGTGGTCCATTTTGTGTAAAGTCTTTTTTACAAATTGAACCATTCGCTCAGCCCTACCATTGGTCGCAGGGTGAGCTGGCGATGTTAAGGCATGGTGGATGCCCCGGTCTGCTAGGTACTGTTCGAATGCCAGGGCAGTGAATTGGGGGCCATTATCAGAAACCAGGACATCCGGCAAACCGTGGGTAGTGAATAGCTTATTCAGTTTTTTAGTGACCGCCTCCATGGTGGTGCTTTTCATCTTGTGGACCTCGAGCCAGTTAAAATAGGCATCCACTGTTAGGAGGAAAGTGTGTCCTCTTGTGGGTCCCATAAAATCGATGTGGATACGGGACCCAGGACCTCGAGGCATTTCCCACTGAGTTGGGGGAGCTTTTGGAGGAGTAGAGTGAGTCTCCTGGCATTTGCTGCACTTTGCTACCCATGTCTCTATCTGTTTGTCTAACCCAGGCCAATATGCGTAACTCCTGGCCAATGCCTTCATCCGCATGATGCCTGGATGTCCATCGTGCAACATTTTTAAAACTTTATGTTGCAATTTCTCCGGGATTACAACTCTGTCTCCCCACAAGATGCAGCCCTTTTGGGAGAATAGTTCTGTCTGTCGATTTCTGAATAGCTTGAAAGTGTCGTTGGGTGCACTGTCCGGCCAACCCCATTCCACCCAGCTGAGGACTCATGCCAAAAAGGGGTCCTTTTTTGTTTCTGCAGCGATGTCTTGAGCGGTCAGCGGCAGCGATTTAAGGGTTTCGATTTGCAATACGGCTAAGGTTGGAGCTGGGTCCTCTATGATGTCTAGTAGTGGAGAGCGGCTCAAAGCGTCAGCATGGGGAATGGTTTTCCCCGGGCGGTGCTGCAATCGGTAATCATAGGCGGCTAAAAATTCTGACCAATGTGTCATTCTTGGTGATAAGATGTGGGGAGTTGGTTTGTTTCCCGCCAAAATACCAAGTAGCCGCTTGTGGTCTGTAATTATGGCAAAGGGTCTCCCATACACATATTCATGGAAACGTTTAATTGCGGATAAAATAGCAAGAGCCTCTTTATCAAGTTGGCTATAGTTCCTTTCAGTTTTAGACAAAGTTCTTGAATAGAACGCAATAGTGCCTCATTCCCATTTGGCAGGACGTGGCTTAAAATGGCTCCCACTCCGAATGATGAGGTGTCATGGGTAACTGTTAAGGGTAGAGTCTCGTTGTATTGTATCAATACAGCATCGGAGGTTAAAAGGTTTTTGACCTCTTGGAACGCTTTCTCTTCACGCCGTCCCCAGACCCAGGAAGCCTTTTTATCGAGAAGTCTATGTCAGCTACGGTCGCCTTCTGGGGCAAGAAGATGTTATAAAAGTTAATAAGTCCCAGGAAGGCTTGGAGGACTGTCTTATTCCTAGGTCTCGGGGTGTTTTTGATTGCGGTTTGTTTTTTTTCAGTGGGGTGGATTCCCTGTCTGTTGAGAAGGTATCCTAGGAACTCTACTCTCTCCGTACAAAGTTGACACTTGTCCCTTTTTACTTTCAGACCAGCGTCTTTAAATTTCTGAAGAACCTTTCTGAGTCGTTGTACTAATAACTCTTTAGTAGGGGAAGCTATTAAGACGTTATCCAAATAAGGCATGACGCCTTTTATGCCTTGTAATAGTCTCTCCATCAAACTTTGGAAAATGCCAGGCACCACGCTTACTCGGAATTGGAGTCTATTGCACTTGAAGGCGCTTCTATGTGTAACTATTGTCTGGGCTTCTGCAGTCATTGTGTCTACAGGTAGTTGTTGGTACACCTGACCTAAGTCCAATTTCGCAAATATTTTTCCACCACCCAGGGAGTGAAGAAGGTGTTGGACCACTGGTACTGGGTAAGCACTCTGTTGAAGAGCATGATTTAGGGTGGCCCAGTAATCCCCACAAATTCTTAACGAGCCATCTGGCTTCATGGGTGTTACTATTGGAGTTTCCCAATGGGCATGGTCAATCGGTTCCAACATGCCCTGGGCTATTAGTTTATCTAGCTACTCGTCGATCTTCAGTTTTAAGGCAAAAGGTACCCAATGAGGCTTAAGCCAAATGGGAGCTACATTGGGGCTGAGATTAAACGATATAGGGGTCCCCTTGTACTTGCCTAATGTTCCTGTGAACATGTCCTGGAATTCCTGGATGAGGGCCTCTTCCCAGTCATTGCTTCTGGTTTGGTGTATGCCGGCTAGTTCAATCCCGAGTTGAGTGAACCACTGTAACCCTAACCAACTGGGCTGGTCACGATCGACGACAGTCAGGGGAAGTGTTGCGGTGCGGTCCTTAAAGGATACTTGGACATGGCTGGAACTGACAACTGGAATTCTGTTTCCCTGGTAGTCTTTTAGGATGATTCTTTGAGTGCTGAGGTCCTGGCGGCAGATGGCAGGGATCAGCTGTTCGAGGGTTTTCCAGGATACCATCGATAGGGATAACCCCGAATCGAATTCCATTACGCACGGGCGATTCTCATTTGTAACCTTTACGCGGATCTTTTTTGCATCTAGCGATGAAGCGTGGCCGATAATAATGGTTTGGTGCGCCTCTTCTCATCTCGTTGAAGAGGCAGGTGCTTGATTTCTGTAGTAGTAGTGGTTGTTCCATTGGTGGTTCAGGCGGTCCCGATTCCCAGGTGGTTTGCCTGTCTCCCGACAGAGGTTGTTCTCCCTTCGGCTTGGACTGGACTCTCACTTGCTTCTGCAGACCTTCGCGATGTGGCCTCTTTTCCCGCAGGAACAGCAGAGTGCATCGAGGAATTTGCAGTCCGATCGTGGGTGATTTGCCCCGCAACCAGCACATTGGCGCGGAAGTCTCTGGTTCCTTTGCTCTCATTCAGAGCGGAGCCGGTTGACCTCCTCTTCCTCACTGTCTGAGGATGACTCGAGGTCTTCGTGGTGGGCAGTAATAGCATGCTTCTCAGTGGAGAGAGAGCTATCATTAGCGAGTTGGCGATGCGGTGTGTTTGCTTGGCGCATTCGAGCGGCTGACTTCCTGGTTGCTTCTGCGGTAGTAGTGTCGGCGATGACATCTGCAAGGTTGACGTCTCCTTCCGCCATGAGTTTACTCTGCACAGTGTGGTCATCTAAACCCAGAACTATGCGGTCTCTTAGGGCTTCCTCGAGGTTTGCAAAACCACAGAGGCCTCCTAGTTCCGGAGGTCAGCTACAAAGTCCCCAACACTCTCGTTCTTTCGTTGGTCCCTCTGGTAAAACTCGTGTCTTTGTATCAGTGTAGGTACTGTGGGTGCGTAATGGGCCTGGAGGATTGGCACGAGGTTATCCCAATCCATGGTCTTCACTTCCGCCGTTTTGGTAAGTGCTTTAGCCATTTTGAAAACAGCGGGGCCGCAGTGAGTCAGGAACACCACTCGTTTCTTGCCAGGCGTAGTATCTTTTAAATTGTTGGTCTCTAGGAACATCTGGAAACGATCTATATACGAGTCCCAGTCTTCGTTTGCTGGGTCAAATGGAGCGGGTGGTATGGCGCCGCTGGTCATCTTGCCGTTTGTTGCGTGCGCTCTTTCGCCATGTGCTCTGTCTTGTTCGATGAGTACTTAGTCAGCTCTATCATCTCCGCATCCCATCCTCGTCGCCAGTGTTATGTCCTGAGCATGGGCGCAAGGAACGGAAACGAGACATCAAACAGTGACTTCAACTCTTTATTGTGAAATAAGAACAGAGCAAATACTTGGGCAGCAGCAGCTCTTTTATGGAAACAGCAGATATGTTTGGACATATTGGACATTGAAGGTGAATTATTCTGAAAGTTGAAGTTAAGGGACAAAAGGGTTCCTGGACATTGAAAAACTTAAGAAATTGGAAAACCCTTATTAGAGGTATGGATTTCTGATTATTTAAAATTGATGTTGCAAGTGGGAATGGAGAGGAAAAAAAATTGGAGCAGAAGCTGAAAAAGGAGGAGATTGCCTAGAATCCCAAAGAAAGGTATATGGTAATTGGACCTCTTTGATTAAACATTAACCCCAGAAAGAGAAAGAGAAGAAGGAAGAAAAGTATTAATTTTTGGAATTTTTTTTGGAATTATTTTTGATTAAAAATATTTGTGGTTTTTTGGGAAAAGTTTCTCTTTTCATGATGGCATCGCTTGTGGATGAACTAAAGACTGAATATCAAAAATATAAAAAGGAAGATACTTTGGGCACTTTGTTTCAATTTTTAGAAATGGCGTTATGTACTTATGAAAAGTTGACCACGCAGCAGAAGAACTGGGACAAAGAAGAAGAGGAAGAAGAAGCCATCTTTGATGAACAATGGGTTCTTTCCCGGGAGGAGGAGAAAAAGGATAAGAAAAAGGGGATTTTAAGAATTATAAAAACAACCAAAAATGAGAAAAATGAGCGGAAAGGTGGAGGCAAGGTTAGAAAGCAAAGGAAAGGGAGTAAGAAAAGGGAGGAGGAGAGACAAAGGGGTAAAAAGGGCAAGGAGAAGAATAAGCAAGAGAGAAAGGGGGGAATGAGAAGCCTCAATGGTGGGAAGCAAGATCTAAAGAAAAAAAGTTTATTCAGAGACAATAGATGAATTTAATTTAGGATAAAAGAGGGATTCTGGAGGGTACATAAGATTGTGTTTTTTATATGTGTATTTAGATATAAAATTCATTGTGTAATTTTAGAATCTATTAAACAGAATCCCAAGAAAAATTGTTATATGAAGTACTTTTAAGTTAGGGTAATGAGTTATAGACGTTACTCCAATTGGTGTATAGGAGAAGTATAGTAAAAGAAAAAAGATGAATGGATAGTTGGAAATAGAACAGACAAAAAATGTTATTGAAAATGGTAATAAGATATGAAAGGATATATAAAGGTTTTGTTATTTTTTTTTTTGGATGTTGTATATTGAAAAAAGGCAATAAAATTTTAATTAACAAGAAATAATTTGGATGAAAAGGAGAAGCTGGGATAAGATATGAAGTTAAATAGATAAAGTATTGATACTATAATTTGGAATTGTTATGTTCTATTGGTTTTCTTCTTTTATTATTTTTTCTTAGAAAAGAATTTATAAGCTGTTATGCCTTGATTCTTTGTGCATTGTTTTTATAAAATTGATAAAAATGGTTTATATATATATATAAAAAGAAAATGATAATAAGATATGGAAGGATATGTAAAGTGAATATGATATTTGAATTTGTGTCTGTGTGAAGAGTTTCAACCCGGGATCAGACAACCTTCAGAAAAGATCTTTTAGTTTTGTTTATGTTTTGTGTTTTGTATGTTTGTATATTGTGTTTTCTGTAAAATTAATAAAATTTGTTTAAAAAAAAAAAAGAAGGATGCTATAAAATCTCCAGTCAGAGATGGTATTTGCCGGTTCTCCAAAGTACTCAAAATTTCCTCTACCAGTTCTCCAGAACTGGTCAGAACCTGCTGAATACCATCTCTGAAGCAAACACATCAATACTTTTATTTAGTGTTCCCAGCAAAGGCAGGGAATTAAATCCAACCTCTTTTAATAGTTTTTTCTTAAGTATATTTTATAAAAGTAGAATTAAACTCTGTTTAATTTATTTGCCACAGATATAAAGCATCTGGGTTTTATCACATAATATAATAATTATAAAATACTCAGCACTATAGTTTGGTTAGATATAGCTTCTATTTGTCAACTAAGCCTTGCAAAGTTGAAAAGAAAATAACTAATTCTCTATCCAGTGGAGCCTCATATTCATTCATATTTCCTGTAAGAGTCTATTTATTTCCATTTTATTAAGTATCGTCTTGCTTGTCCTAGTACCAATTGTGTTTGTGTTTTCAGAAAGTCTCTTCCTTTATTTATTGTTATCTGTGAATATTGTATTTTACAGTCTGTAAATTAGATATGGAATTTGATGTAGTAGCTGAACACAAGAGGTATAGTAAATGTTTGGTTCCAGCAGGGAAGCCACAGGGATGTTTAGAGCTTGATGCATATAATGTTAATATTACGTTACATGCTGTGCTATTGCACCGTATGCTTATACAAATGCCTATAGGGAGAATCAGTTCCAAAGATTTCATTTTCAATAAACAGATTATGCAGTTCCACCATATACAATTAAAGAAGTAGTAATGAAATGGTTATAAAATCCCCAGTTGCACCCTTGTTGTTTTTTAATTTTGTAAATAGCATCAGAAGCAATCTGCTGGGAAGTGCTTATGTATTTATTTATTATTGATTTTTTAAAATAAAAAAATAACATTTAACATTACTTGTTATTGCAAATCCAGTCCTAGGGATGGTAAGACGATGAACTATTTCCACATTATTAAATGTTGGATGCTTGGGGAATTGAAGCAATATATTCCTTGATAAGAATATATTAAATATTAATGACCAGTGATTACAGAAATTAATTTAAAGGTACAGTTAATTTGTAGATGAAAACTTTCACAATTTTATTATTTAGTTGCCAAACAATGCATTTTAATCCCCTGGCAAATCACTTGAATGACTGTTGAATTATTCTTTCAAATGTCTGGAATTCCACATGCCATACCCAAGGTAAAGCAATAGATATTCAAAAGAAATTACTGTACCCATGACAATAGAGAAGTATTGCAGAAGAACAAAGGATGCATCTGAATGAAAGAGAGAGAGAGAGGACCAAGATCATGCCAAAAGCTACGTGTTACTTAGACTACAATCATATAAACCAGAGGTGATGTTCAGCAAGTTCTGACCAGTTCTGGAGAACCGGTAGTGGAAATTTTGAGTAGTTTGGAAAACCAACTCTGACGGCCCCCAGCCCCATCTATTCTTTGCCTCCCAAGTCCCAGCTGATCGGTTGGGTCTTCTTTTGTTGCCCTGCACAGAAGAACGGAGCTGGAAAACAGGTTAGTGGGCTGGGAAGAGAATGGGATTTTACAGTATCCTTCCCCTGCCATGCCCACCAAGCCACACCGTGCCCACCAAGCCATGCCCACAGAACCAATAGCAAAAAAATGTGAATCCCACAACATATATGTGTGTCGTTAAAATCATCTTGAGGGTTACATTATATGTAACTCTGAATGCAGCCCTATACATATTTACCAGGTAGTAAATTCCATTAAAGTTAAGTGTGCTGAGTTTCATGTTCCATCCCATTACTCTCAGTAGACTTTGATTGCCCTCATGTTTGGCAAAGTATGCAAAATATGCTTGGGTTTATCCATGGGAATTATGTTTGTCATTTGGGGTTAAAAAAAATAAATGTATATCTTTATCTATAGAAATTGAATTCTTTTAAAATAGTTCTATACTTCTGTTAACAGGAAAAATAGATGAATTTTCTAAAGATTGGCAGTATACATTTAACATCTATAAAAGAACCTTGAGGAAGGCTATCTAGACTTTACCATATGTGATAAACATTCCTATTGTTTGTCCTTAGAATAGATATGTAATGCCTTGCTTTTGAAAAAAATGAGTGTGAAAGTATGTTTATTTTTTTAAATGTACAAGTTGTTTAACTGACTCAGATATTTAGAAGAGGTTCTTGATGTATCATCAGTGGTTTAATGACCATTCAAGTTATGACTGACCCAAAAGGGGACTTATAATCCAGATTTGACGTTCTGATGGTTGGGACTCCTCCACAGTCATATGATTGAATTTTGGGTGCTCAGCAACATCGCTGCATTTACAGCTGTTTGCAGTGTTCCATGGTGACATGATTATGTTTTACAATGGCTATACCAAAACCAGATACTTTACCAATTTTAAGCAAGACAGTTCTCATTATCGACCCTGCTCACTTCTGCTAGGGTGTATGTATGCATAGTATGTATGCATAGGTGTGAAAAAGGTCTCCAAGATTGATTTCAACATGTGAGCATGTTCCTGTAAGTGACGTTCTTGAAATACATCAACCACTCAAATGTACAAAACTTAAAATCATTAATACTTAAAGAAGCAGTTGCGCCAAGATAGATAAACAAATGGGCACATTTAAGTAGTTCTCAGTTAGTGACCACAGTTGGAACCAGCCTCTTCTTTGCTAAGGCATTGTAGTCACAAAGTAAAATATGTGATCATGTGATAACCACATTTATACTTATAACTGTTATCTAATAATTGCTTGACAAAATAAAATAAATAAATAAAAATAAACTTACCAAATTTTGAGATGATATTAAACTGGCAGGAATAGCTAACATCCTGTCAAGATGGATCTTGACAGACTAGAACTCTGGGCCACAACTAACAAAATGAAATTCAATGTAGAGAAAAATAAAGTCCTACATTTAGGCATGAAAAACCAAAAGCACACATATAAATAGGGTGAAACCAGGCTTAATAGCAATAACTGTGAGAGGATCTTGGAGTTTTAGTGGACAACCAGCTAAATATGAGATATATAGCGGCAACCAAAAAAGCCAATGCAACCCTAAATATTAATAACAGAGGGGGACAATCAAGATCAAGTGAGGTACTAATACCACTCTATAAAGCCTTAATAAGACCACCCCTAGAGTACCGCATCCAGTTTTGGTCACCACACTATAAAAAAGATGTTGAGACTCTAGAAAGTGCAGAGAAGAGCAACCAGGATAATTAGGGGACTAGAGACTAAAGAGCAACCAGGATGATTAGGAGACTAAAACATATGAAGAATGGTTACAGGAACTGGCTGTCAGCTTTCAAGATTTTCTTCCTTTGCTTTGCATCTTTTGGCTGTCATAAGTAATGGGGGAAGAAGGGTGGGACATGGTTATGGGAAGTGAGCTGGAGATTTTACAAAACAGAACTATATAAGTTGGGGGGGAGTTTCTTGCTTATGTTTCTATCCTATGCTATACATAGCAGCAGCTCTTTATCAAAATATATCAAGGTCAACGGACAGAGGCCTCATCACCACCTGGAGATGCCCACATGATGTTATGCACAACTTTTTATTGGATGGACAAATTGAACTATTGTGGGTGGGAACATTGCCATCACTTTGTATATGTGATTTAGGCATTCATTTTATCAGATTCAGAATCCTTTTGATGCTACCACTTGATTTCTAGTAAAAGATATCCTTTTTCTAATTAATGGAGTCTAAGTATTTCTTTCTTAGATTTTGAATGGAGCACCAGCTGACACTCGGCTTAGCTAGTCTAATGAAGAGAAGGACCAGGGGAGACATGATAGTAGTGTTCCAATATTTGAGGGGCTACTACAGAGAGGAAGGGGTCAAGCTATTTTCCAAAGCACCTGTAGGCCAGACAAGAATAATGGATGGAAACTGAACAAGGAGAGATTTAACCTGGAAATAAGGAGAAATTTTCTGACAGTGAGAGCAATCAACCAATAGAATAGCTTTCCTTTGGAAATTATAGGAGCTTCATCACTTAAGACTTTCAAGGAGAGATTGGACTGCCATTTGTCAGAAATAGTGTAGGGTCTCCTGCTTGGGCAGGGTGGGGTTGGATTAGATGACCTACAAGGTCCTTTCCAACTCTGTTAATCTAAGCTAAATTTAAACTACGGTAATCTAAAATCTACACATCAGTTAAAACAAACTTCTGTGCATTTCTTTTATAAATTTCATGAAATTTGAAGTTCAAAAAAGTACACAAAATGTATATATATACCGCACATTACACTTACTTTAAATGAAAAGCAAATTTGATTTTTAAATAAATCGATATAAACCTCTGACATAATTTTACAGAATAGCAACATGTAATTAAAACATAGTATTTCTTTATTTTTAATTTATTACAATATTTAATATTTTTGTAATATGTACAACAAAGTTTAAAAAACATTAAACATATATAAATAATAGCAATATTTTTTAAAGAAACTCAGAAGAAGAAAGTGAACTTTAGAAAGAGTTGTCGTGAATTCAGGGGTACCCTTGAAGGACAGGGGGATGATCCATTACTTAAACAATGATCAGATAAAAGAAGCTTGAACGCTGGCAAAAAAAGTGGTTTACAAAAAACATCCCAGGTACCATCATTACCACCACAATTCTCTTGAAGATAAAAAGAGAAAAGTGGGAAGCATATTCAGACTTGTATGATTTTCCTATTGAACTCCCAGTGAGGAAAATTGTTGGTTACTAATTATTCCAGTCCCAGATTTGTTACAGCATTATACATGTAACCTTCTACAATGCTGTAACAAATCTGGGACTGGAACAACTAGTAACAACAATACTAGACTTAACAATTGCCTCAATGTCATCTTCTGAAACAGTTTGAATTCAACTTACGGAATACAAATCAAAGAACCCTTTTCCAACAGTGACCACAACATGATTGACTTTTGTCTCAACATACATTCTCACAAAAAATCATTATAACAATGGGATACCCAATTATAACTTCAAAAAAAGCAACTATGATCTTATAGACAATGATATTTCAACCTCTTGATTGGCAACTTCTATTCACTGGATGCAATACTGTCAAAGACCATTACAACATATTTTTACTTGAAGTCAAAAGAATCATCAAATTATATGTACCAATAACAACTCCCAAAACCAGAAAAAACAAATTATCCATAACAATAAGAAAGCCTCAATCCAAAAAGAAATCACTTTGGTGGAAAAACAAATCTGGTCATGTTGCCAACTTCAAAAGACAATACAAAAATTTATGTCACCAGATAAAGACTGAATGCACCCATTATCACATTAAACAAGAGGAAAACCTTCTATTCACCAATTCCACCCACGCTTTCTACAATTTTGTAAACAACAAACTAAAAGACTCAAGGTCCATCCCATCTGAAAGGACCTAATGGTAAACACTGTAATGATGACACCATTAAAGCCAACCTCTTTAACACATTCCTTAGCTCAGTATTTGTAAACAGCAATGGATCATGCCCAATATTTCCTACTCGAACCACAGACAACTACAATGATCTAATACATATCAATTTTACAGAAGACAATGTTGAAAAAGCACTATGCAATCTAAAACCATCTCTATCTATTAGACCAGACAGAATATGTGCCTACTTCTTAAAAAAGCTATCTACTTCCATAGCCGAACCTCTAAGCATAATCTTTGAAAAAATTTTCAGGACTAGCTCTTTGCCAAACCTATGGTCACTAGCCACGGTCATCCCCATCTTCTAAAAGAGAGACCCCAGCCTAGTTGAAAATTACAGACTAATCTCTTTATGCTGCGTTACCTGTAAAGTCATGGAATCAATTATTAACCAATCCATTGTCCTCCACTTAGAGACAACCAACCTACTTTCTAACAAACAAATTGGTTTCAGAAAAAAAAATCTATCCTGTAATCTGCAACTCTTACACTGCAAAAACATATGGATGACACAACTTGATCAGGGCAAAGCAATAGACCCAATCTATATAGACTTCTGTAAAGCCTTTGATTCAGTGGTACATGAAAAACTACTCCTAAAACTAAAATCTTATCGTATCTCTCTGGTCACCTGCATAACTGGATAGTAGCATTCCTGTCAAACAGAAAACAAATGGTCAAAACTGGGAGCGTCCTATTAAATTCTGTACCTGTCAACAGTGGTGTCCCCCAAGGCAGTATCCTAGGACCAACTCTCTTCATACTCTGCATAAATGACCTCTGTGATCATATCAAGAGCAACTGTGTTCTCTTCGCCAATGATGTAAAGCTATTCAACACCACAGACAATACTGCTACCCTTCAAAAAGACCTTGACTATGTATCAGAATGGTCAAACAAATGGCAACTTCAAATCTCAACAAATAAATGCTCTGTCTTAAATATTGGCAAAAAAAAAATCAGAAAATAAAATACAAGATGAATAGTCAAGACCTTGTTGATGATCCAAACTCTGTCAAGAACCTTGTAGTACTCATCTCTAATGATCTAAGTGCTAGAGCCCACTGTAACTACATAGCCAAAGAGGCATTAAGAGTTGTTAACCTAATCCTACATAGCTTTTTCTCTGGTAATAACACACTACTAACTGGAGTATACAAAACATTTGCTAGACCAATGCTTGAATACATCTCATCAGTCTGGAACCCGTATTACATATCTGATATTAATACAGTTGAGAAAGTCCAGAAATATTTCACAAGAAGAGTTCTCCACTCCTCTACTCGTTGCTTATGCTACCAGACTTGAAATTCTAGACCTAGAAAAACTAGAACTACTTCGCCTTCGGTCCGATTAAGTATAGTATATAAAATTATACATTGCAATGTCTTACCTGTCAATGAATACTTCAGCTTCAACCATAACAATACAAGAGCACACAATAGATACAAACTCAAGGTAAACCGCACCAAACTTGATTGCAGGAAATACGACTTCGGCAACAGAGTGGTCAATGTCTGGAATACTCTACCTGACTGTGTAGTTTCTTCCCCAAACTCCAAAAACTTTAACCTTAGATTGTCTACTATTGACCTCACCCCTTTCCTAAGAGGTCTATAGAGGGGGGGAGTAAATGCACCAACTTGCCTACTGTCCCTGTCCTATTTTTTATTTTTATTTTTCTTATATGTATCCATTTCATGTATTCATAACTATGTTTATACTTATACCTGTTATCTTATAATCACCTGACAAAATAAATAAATAAATAAACAAATAAATAAATAAATAAACAAACAAACAAATAAATAAATAAATAAATAAATAAAATTGGCAAACTCATGCTCTTTAGGCATAGAGAGCCACAGCAGTTGAGTAAATGCCAGCTGAGGAGTAAGGGTGCATTTTGGCCAGCACAATCTTCTGAATGAAAATAAGATCTAGAAAGAAATCACACGTGCTCACTGATTGAAGAAACTAAAAGCGTTTTGAAGCTAGCTCAGGAATTAAACTGCTGAAAGATCTAGACATTCACCTATGCTCTTAACTGTGGTGGAACAAAATGGGCAATACAGTCTTGTCCCCCCTTCTTAATCACTTTGAGAACTAATTTAATTATAGATGAAGAGAGATTTCTTATGTAAGAAGGACTCCTTGCATTTCATTATGCCTTCTCTTGAGAATATAAAAATAACACAGTCTTTAAACTAAAGATTTAAGAATTATTTGCAACCTATCCTTCAACTAGAAGAGGTACACTAAAAAAACAGACAAAGGGGACAACCTTCCCTCTCCCCATATTTTTCTATTTCTTTTGTTTTACAACTTTTGGCAAAAGTGCTTTGATATGATTTTTTTAAATTAATCCAGATGACGAAAGCATGGGAATGTTATTTGAAGAGTGTATATGACTGGTGGAATTTGTATGACAATCATAAGAGATGCAAGAGATGAATTGAAGAATGATACTAAATTAGGAGCTGTAGGTATGGATTTTTCTGTATTCATGAATATGAATTAACAAATGTTTATCAGGGAATATAAATCGACTAAATGCTCCTCAAAAGAGGGGGAAAAAGTATTTCATTATTTGAAAAACAAAACAAAACTAAAGCAACATATTATTTGCCTAAAATAGACTGCTATCATGAACCAAAATGTAAAATATTTGACTTATAAAACTTTGAGTGAAGAATATTGAGCAGATACTATGAAAAGAAATAGGGTTAATATATTAATATTAATTAATTAGTATGTTATATTAATTCTCAACTAAAACCAGAACTTTTTAACTGATCAACATGGTATATTTCTTGAAGTAGGAGTTACACTATATGGACTTAAAATATGGTTTGGGGAGTTTATGCCACAAATGAAATTAAAGTAACTTTTTATAAACAACTTAAAGAGGTGGACTAATAGGTTTTTTTTTCTTTTAGTGTTTGATGGTAGATAGGAATTGACTTGTTTTACCCTAAATGGAAACTTCTGAGAAAAATACTTACATTATTCAAACCAAATTACCAAACTTTTTAAAATTTTATTGAAAAATTTAATTGATATATGGAGGCAAGTGTATAGCAATTCAAGAGAATATGCTTATTCTTCAGAAACATACAAATCCTTTTCAAAAATATATCAGATCTGGATTCTGCTATTAAAATTTCAAAGAAAATTATTTTACTAAAAGTTTTCTAATCCTATGATTTTGGTTTTAGATATGTAGTACTGTTAAAAAAAGATGAAACCGTTGAAGATTTTTAAAATAAATTAAGTTTTTAATTCAAATAAAAGGCCTGTCATAAGACTAGTTTGGGATGCAAGCAATGCCTTTGTTAAAGAGTACTTAATACAATACAAGAAGATGATCAAGAAAAAATAGAAAAGAAGAGGAATTAAATATATTATCAGGGAATATAAATATATATGAAGAAATTAAAGTTTTACAGCAACAGTTATCCATATTATCAGTAAGAGTAATGGAAATAAAATTGAATTATCTACAGTAAAGGCATTTTGACTTGATAAACCAGGGGAAATTATTTGAAGATAAACTATAAAAAGAAAAAGAAAAGACAATGATATAAAAAATAGAAGAGACAGATATTGTATTAGCAATCTTCAGTGAAATGTTGCATTTCATGATTTTGTATACTGTAAGAAGTTTAAACCAACTGAATGTAGTTTGGTGTTCTATAGTTGCCAAGAAAACTCTTAATGACATCCTTAAATGCTTTTCAGGAAATTTTCTCTAGCCCCACTGATACATCTTTAAATTCTTTGTCATTGATGATATATCTGATCTGTAGACCAACAAAAATGCCATCTTTAATCTTGGCATCAGATCTGTCTCAAATAATAAACTCTTTAACTCTTTAACTTTTCAGTTACGAATGTTTTTATATATATTTTTCCTGTACAGTTGTTCTTCACATCAGATAAATAACTGAACTTGACACATTTTCTCTGCACTGACATTAGTAGCAACAGTCAGTATTATTTAATCTACTTAAAGAGTGCAAAAGTGAAAAGTGTATCAAAAAGCAAGAAAAGAGATGGAATCCATTGCTTCTTTCAAGGAAGGCACCATAAAATCCATTGCTTTGCTGTGCTTGATTTACACTGCCTTAGGCAACTTGTAAGACAACAAGAGGTGGCTGTATGCCACTCTTAGTTAAGATGGTCAGAGGTGTGCATATATTAAGAGAGCTTACTCACTAGCTATGCAGGCAGTTAGCTAAACCCTCTAGTCCTCTATAGAAATCTGTTTATAGCACTTGGCTTATCAATTTACTTGCAGATGGCTCTCTGAAGTATTAACTCAGGTTAATTATTCGTCAAATATGATTATGCAGTGGTAATATAAAAAATCAGAAATATAGGATGGAATTTTTCACTCCAGCAGTTTGGCAATTGTGGCAGCTGTGGAGTTTCTGTAGTAATTACTAGCCCATTCCAGCCAGTGGATCAGCCTTCTGGTTCAGAAAAGAAGGGGAGGGAATGGTGGGCAGAGAAAGAAAAAGCAATAAAGAACTAAGGGAGCAAGAATATGAGCTGTGCCAATTGACGTGAGGAAAAAATCAACAGCTGCTGGTAGTGATAAATGAGAGCCGGTGGCCCTACTTCTAATCAATACATGTAAATGCTACTCATTACAGCTTTTATACACACTTCTCAATTAGCCTTTCCTCCCACTGGTAACAAGGAATGTCATGCTTTCTGGACTGTGAAAGTGGTTGAGCACGAAGTTCACCTGCATCTGTAAAGACAAAGTAACAATGCTCCAGGCTCAGCTTGGCAGCAGGTGGTAGCAATAGAAGTCTAAATTCCTTCTGTAATGCAAACGAAATAAAATCCCTAAAGCCTCATTTAATTAAATGGGATATTTTGGATCAAGCTAGAATCAGGACAGCGTTCACATTTATTTGAGAAAACACACACATATACAAAAAAGGATAGAAACTTCAAGTCATTTTAGACCCTATCTACCAACACCAAAAAGCCTCATAAATAGATCTAAGCAAAAATAGAGAGTTGCTTATTTCTTTTAATGTGTCAGAAACCAAAGACTTTCCACTTCTGCATTTTAAATATATTATTTTAAACCAATGTTTAGAGGGCAGGATTTAAATAACTATCTTTACACATTTGATCTAAAATGTTTTAATATGCACACTGCAACTAAAGAAAATAAATTTTTCAATTTATCCATAAAATTGAAAAGGTGTTGAATGCATAGTGTTTTCTTTTTTCCTTCCTTCCTTCCTTCCTTTTTTATGATGATGATGGCTCTCTACACAAAAGAGAAATTCATACAGACATCAAGGGCAGATTGTGACTTTTTAAGGAACAAAGGAAGAGATCTGATCACCTGAGACAATGAGACTGCAAGTCTGGAGAGTAATTGCTCAATAGTGGCAGAAATAGGCTGGTGATCCAGACTTAAAAGAGCTGTGTAACCTAGGCTTGCTGAAAACCAACCTTTGCTGAACAATAGACTTTCTAAACTCCCATTGAGAAGTATATTTTTTATCATCAGCAGAAAAAAAAAGGCCTTATTCTATCAGGTCACTTATTTTCTAATCTGACATACCCTACTTTGCTTAATTAGGGAGCCACTCTTCATTAATTCCTTTATTATATATTAAAAACTTAGCATTACACACAAAAACATAGCTCTTTGCCAAAAGTAGCACCATGTAACTTTTTTGCACTTTATTACTGTCGCATCCGTCGTGGGAAAGGAGACTCGGAGCCAGTGGCTCAGTTTCAGCTCTTTATGTAGTCCCGAGATCGGCTCGGGCTCCAAAGGAAAAACAGCAGCTTTTATCCTTTGGCCACGGCGGCCGCGGCCAATGGCACCGCTTTGAATCTCCCACGATTAGTTTCCACCAATCGCGGGGGATTCACGACGGGCCAATCACGGCAGCTTGCTCGACCAATCCAGATGACCGTGCGCTTGACCAATCGCTACGCAGCGTTTACAAGTATGTTAATGACTGTACAGAACACCCCTCCCCTCTTGGTATGGTCCTACGTAACGTAGTCCCGTAAGTAGGCGGGGCTTCGTACTTGCCTACTTGACCTGCGCAGGTTAGTTGGTGCTTGGCTCCCGGCCAATTCGATCGGGTTCTGTGTTGCTCTCTGCCTTGTCGATGGAACTGCCTGGAAGGTTTCTCCAGGCCTTTTGTCGCAGCTCCCTCCCGGTCTACCCGGGCTGGTTGAGCTGAGGTTGTTGCCGCTCCCGCCTGGTCTTTCTGGACTGGTTGAGCTGGTCTGGCTGCTTCTCCCTGCTGAGGCTTTGAGCTGGCTGCTTGTCGGAGAGTATTGCTGGTTTCTTTCTGTTGCTTGTTGGTTCCCGGGGTCTTCCCTCCCCTCTTGGTTTGTGTTATGTGGGTTCCCTTCTCTCTCTGGGTGTCTGTCTGTGTCTGTTTGTGTGTCGGTTGTGTTTCCCGTGGTTGTTCTTGATCTTAATTGATCGATGTGTCATTTCCATGCTCGTCTGTCGGTTGTTTGCAGCCAGTACGAGCGGGGACTTGTCACTTGGGTTATGGTTGCTGGCACCCAAAGTGGATCCTCGGTAAGGTTCTTCGCATAGACTGCATCGCCTGGTGTAAATGTTCGGTGTATGCTTGAGGAGTTTGGGGTTTTTTTCTGGGTTGTATGTGGGGTGCAGCCTGTCGAGTGGGAACCTTAATTTCCTCCCCATTAATAGTTCTGCCGGGCTTTTGTTGGTTGTCGTGTTTGGGGTTATGTGTTGTATAAAAAGCATTTTGTTTATTTTTTCTTGGATTTCTCCGTGTTCAATTTTTTGGATTGTTTTTTTCGTAAATTGAACCATTCGTTCTGCCCTCCCATTCACTGCCAGATGTGCCGGTGCTGTCAGTGCATACCGTATTCCCCATTCCGCTAGGAATTTTTCAAATTCCAGAGAGGTAAATTGGGGCCCGTTGTCCAACACGATGACATGTGGGAGGCCGTGGGTTGCAAACAGCTTGCTGACTTCCTTGGTCACGGCCTCCGTGGTGGTGGTTTTCATGTTGCTTACCTCCAGCCAATTGGAGTAAGCATCTACCGCGATAAGGAATATGTGTCCCTTAGTGGGCCCGGCAAAATCTATGTGAATCCTGGACTATGGTCCCCTGGGGTTTTCCCATTCCAGGATTGGTGCGGCGGGAGGGCTTAGCCTGGTTTCTTGGCAACGTTTGCATGCTGCCACCCAAGTCTCGATCAGTTTGTCCATCCCTGGCCACCAGGCGTAACTCCTGGCCAGGGCTTTTGTTCTAACTATGCCCG
The DNA here is from genome assembly GCA_033807585.1 of Hydrophis major. Classification (NCBI taxonomy): domain Eukaryota; kingdom Metazoa; phylum Chordata; class Lepidosauria; order Squamata; family Elapidae; genus Hydrophis; species Hydrophis major. The sequence goes on along the minus strand of CM066343.1, from coordinate 84,294,265 downwards.
GGTGCCCCTCGTGTAATTACTCCAATACCTTCCCTTGTAACTTTTCCGGAATAACAACCCTATCCCCCCAAAGTACACAACCTTTTTGTAATGACAGTTCTGTTTACCAATTCTGAAATGTCCTGAATGATTCGTCGTCGTCTTTTTCTGGCCACCCTTTCTCCACCCAATGTAACACCCGCGCCAGACACTTGTCTTTATTCGTTTCGCGGGCAATGTCTGACGTGGTTATGGGTAGATCGGGCAGAGTCTCTATGCTAAGGGTGGCCGTTGTGGGTGCTGGGTCGGTGTCTAGGTCTGGTAGCGGTGTGCGGCTCAGGGCATCTGCGTGGGTGATCGTTTTACCGGGTTGGTGTGTGAGCCGGTAGCTGTAGGCGGCAAGGAATTCGGACCACCTTGTCATTCTAGAAGATAGAATGTTCGGGGTGGCCCTGTTCCCTGCAAGGATTCCCAGCAGCAGCTTGTGGTTGGTGATGATGGTGAACATCTGGCCATAGAGGTACTTATGGAACCTCTTCACTGCGGCGACGATAGCCAGGGCCTCTTTCTCTAGCTGACTGTAGTTTCTCTCCAGTTTGGTGAGGGTCCTTGAAAAGAAGGCGGTGGGTGCTTCTTTTCCATCAGGGAGGGTGTAGCTGAGGATAGTGCCAACGCCGAAAGGTGATGCATCGCATGTGACGGCTAGTGGTAGGGTCTCTTTGTATTGAATGAGGACAGCATCCGAGGTGAGCAGGTCCTTGGTTTTGTCGAAGGCGACTTTCTCGCGTTTCCGCCAAGTCCATGTGGCCGCCTTGTCCAAAAGTCTATGCAAACGCTCCGCTGCAGTCGCCTTTTGGGGCAGGAACACATTATAAAAATTAAGCAGTCCTAGAAATGCCTGTAGTTCCGTTTTATTCTTTGGCATGGGGGCTTCTTTAATGGCTCTGATTTATTTTTCGGTCGGGTGGATGCCGTGCTGGTCTAGCAGGTATCCTAGGAACTCGACCCGCTCTGTATGCAGCTGGCATTTTTCTTTTTTTACCTTTAGCCCGGCCTCCTTGAATTTGGTTACTACTTCCCTTAGACGACCCTCTAGTTCTTGTTGGTTGGCTGCTGACACCAGTACATCGTCGAAGTAGGGCACCACCCCCTTAATTCCTTGCAAGAGTCTCTCCATGAGGCTCTGGAAAATTCCTGGAGCCACGCTGACTCCAAACTGGAGTCTCTTACAGCGAAATGCTCCCTGGTGGGTTACTACGGTCTGCGCCTCTGCGGTTTCTGCGTCGACCGGCAGCTGTTGATAGGCTTGCACCAGGTCGATCTTCGCAAAAACCTTGCCTCCCCCCAGTGAGTGTAGGAGGTGCTGCACTACTGGGACGGGGTAGGCGCTTTGCTGTAAGGCACAATTTAGGGTGGTCTTATAGTCCCTGCAGATTCTCACCAACCCATCGGGCTTGACTGGGGTGACTATGGGGGTCTCCCACCGGGCATGATCGATTGGCTCTAGGACCCCTTGTTTGATGAGCTTGTCTATTTGCTCATCGATCTTGGGCCGGAGTGCAAAAGGTACCCGCCGTGGTTTTAGGCGTATCGGGGGAATGCTGGGGTCTAGGCTGAAAGAAATAGGGGGCCCTCGGTACTTGCCTAGGGTGCCGTCAAACACTTCCTGGAAGTCCCTTGCGAGTTGCTCTTCCCAGTCAGCATCTGCGACATGATCGACGCCCGTAACTTCGATCCCGAGTGGCGCAAACCACTGTAGTCCCAAAAGGCTGGGTCGGTCTCGGTCCACGATCATCAGGGGAAGCCTTGCTGTGCGCCCTTTGAAGGTTACTTCGAAATGTCCTGTTCCGACTACTGGGATGCGATTCCCCTGGTAGTCTTTAAGGATTAATTTCTGGGTTTCCAGTCCCCTTTCATGGATCGTGGGCACCAAATACTTGATTTCCTGCCATGCAACCATGGAGAGGTAGGACCCGGAGTCCACCTCCATCTTGCATGGTTCGCCTTCAATGCCCACTTCCACGCATACCTTTCGGGGGTCTGTGCTGGATGAGTGGCCGATGATGACCATCTGGTGGGTTTCCTCTCTCTGTCGGTTCTCGCCGTTCCGTTGGCCCCATCTGTTTCGGTTCCAGTGATTTTTGGCTTGGCGGTCTCTGGGCTTGGGGGGGTGCCATCTCATCTCCGGTTGCTGTGATCTTGCCGTCGGGGGCTGTAGGCTTTCTTAAGTCGGCAGACTCGGGCGATGTGGCCTCTTTTATCACAGTGTCGGCAGATCGCATTGAAAAACTGGCACTCCAATCAAAGGTGGTCACCTCCGCACCCGGCACATTGGGGTCCCGACTTACGACTCTGCTGGTCGCACCCGTCTCGTCCTGTCTGGAGTCGATGGATGTCCTCTTCCTTGTCCGTGGTATCGGAGGCAGAGTTGAAGTCGCCATGGTGGGCGGTGGTCTCTCATGGCTTGCTTCGGGGCATGTTTTGATCATCATGCCCATCTCAGTGGTCTCGGTGCAGTCCCTGGTGTCCGGTCTCCGCATTCGAGCCGCCGATTTCTGGATTGCTTCAGCTGTGGTGGCCTCGGCAAGAGTGATGTCGCCTTTTGCCATCAGTCGGCTTTGCAGGACTGGGTCTCTGAGCCTGAGGATGACACGGTCTCACAGAGCCTCGTCCATGTCCATGAACCCGCACATGCCCCCTAGGCTCCGTAGATCAGCCACAAAGTCGCTGATGCTCTCACCCGATCTCTGGTCCTGCTGGTAGAAATCGTGCTGCCTGATGAGGGTGAGCACGGCGGGGGCATAGTGGTTTTGGAGCAACGGCTCGAGATCGGCCCAGTCCATCGCCTTCACGTCCCCGGGTTTTGCAAGAGCTTTTGCCATCTTGAACACTGCGGGCCTGCAGTGTGTTAAAAAGATGGCTCTTTTCTTCTGCCCGGTTGCATCCTTTAAGTTGCTACTTTCGAGGAACATTAGGAATCGGTCTGTGTACGATTCCCAATCCTCGGTAGTGGGGTTAAAAGGTGCGGGCGGTGCGATGCTGGCCATCTTGTCGGTCTCGCTTCCTCAGGACACGTGCTTGATGGAGATTAGTCTTGAGATCCCATCCTCGTCGCCAGTGTCATGTCCATCACAGGAAAGGAGACTCGGAGCCAGTGACTCAGTTTCAGCTCTTTATGTGGTCCCGAGATTAGCTCGGACTCCAAAGGAAAAACAGCAGCTTTTATCCTTTGGCCACGGCGGCCGCGGCCAATGGCACCGCTTTGAATCTCCCACGATTAGTTTCCACCAATCGCGGGGGATTCATGGCGGGCCAATCAGCGGGGCTCACTCGACCAATCAGATCGCTGTGCGCTTGACCAATCGCTATGCGGCGTTTACAAGTATGTTAATAACCGTACAGAACAATTACAACTAATAATTTAGTGTCTTTTTGTAAATAGGAATTGCTAATGTATCCACGTGTATATATCTAAATATAACATTTTTTTAAATTAAGCTTCATAAAATTTAATTCAGAAAGCAGATTGTGATTATTTAAAAATAATTTGCTGTAAATATAAATCCTTTCATCTATGATAGAGTCTTACTTGCTTTCGTGAGTGATGTCCTGTGTCATATGTAAGGAACACTGAGAAACTAAGAGTGCAAATGTTTCTCTGGAATTTAGTTCTAATCTGCTATAAGTGGTCCATATCATCTATAAACAGCATCTCTGAGGTGAAACTGCAGAGCTCTCCCAACATGTCAGTCATAATGTCTTAACCTGCAGATCTGCTGTGTGGGGGCACACATACTTGGCTCTTTCTCAGTCTTTTGTTTTACAGCACTAATTCTGTTTTCCTGTTGTCTAATAAAACACATGTGTTGCATTCTACTAACATTTTTGTCAGAGAAAAAAAGCTTTAGTAAAAATAATATTCATATAGAGGACAGCATTTAAGACAACTGCAGATTTGGCAGACTTTCTTAATAGGAGGGGGAAAATATTTTAGGCTCTAGTTATAAACTATTCCATTCCAAAGTATGACTAATAGTGTCAATATAAATCCACTTAAACATAAAAAATGATTAACAAAAATAGAAAACTGAAAAACATAAACAACACAAACCCATAAACCCCATGTTTAGTAAATGTGGTATTTAGATAAAATAGCTAGGTCTTCACTGTTTCCTTAAAACTCAAGAATAATGAAACTGACTAAATTTCTACTAGAAGACAGTTTTCTGCCAATGGAAAGTTATTTGAAATGTTCAGAACAGGTATGTCCAACCTATTGGTTTACCTGGGTCACATTAAGTGCAGACAAAAATGGCTTGGGCTGCATATAAAATAAATAATATACCAGTTAATGTATATTAAATGCACATAATAATAGCAAAGCTTTAAGATCTTGTGGGCCTACATTACTAGTTGTCTAAGGCCACATTTGGCTCTTGGATAAACCCGCTTTAGAATAAAATATAACAATAAACTCTGAAAACTGGGAGACATTAAAATGCAAAGATGATTTACAAAGATACAGAAAAGGTCTGAAGTGAAAGTTTCCATCTCCCAATTATAAGATGAAATGGTGTACACTTCCAATGATTCTTAGTAATGCTTGATTTAACACAAATGAAATTCAAAATTAGAGGAAAGAATTCATCATGACATCTAGGAATAAACATCTTGAAAAAGTAATCAAAGGGATTCAACAAATTGAGTATTAATGTCTAATGATACAGGTGCTGTAAACTGCTACCCAACAGATGGGTTGAATCAGTATATTATTATAGTTTTAATAACAAATTATGTATTTTGTTTATTCATTACTTTAAAAAAAATCAATCAGCAAATTCTTGGGGAAATGCATAAGGAATATTTTGACATGGTATAAGCATCCTGTTAGAGTTAACAATCCATATTTTATTGTTTTCCTTCTCTTTAAAACAGTAATGTCTGAAATTCAAAAGAATTATCTTTAGAAAAATAATTAATATTTGGGAAAGAACCAAGGGTGGGATACAACAGGGTTAACTATCGGTTCGGGATTTACAAGCTTCCCTGCATGCTGAGAGCTGTGTGCCTATAAATCGTCATTAGCATGCTGAGTGCAGAGAAGTAGCCTTTGAAACAGCCCTCTTTTCTTGCTTTTTTAACTGCAGCTGTGCCTCGTTTGGCAGCTGAAGTTGAAAAATCAGGAAATAAAGATTAGGTAAGAGCCCAGATGGGTGGGTGGGCAAAAATATCAGCAGACATAGAACTGGTTCTATGTCTGCTGCTCTTCAGAGCTACTTGTTCTACAGAGGTGGACAGAACTGGTAGATACCCACCCCTGGAAAGAACATAGAACAGAGGTATAGTACAAGTTTGGAAGAAAGACAATTCCAGATTCAGTTTTTGATATCTCTAGTTATAGGAGTCAAATATCAAATATCCTTAAATTCCCAGAAAAGTGGTTCAATCTATGAAGAGTAAGTAGTCTGATGTAGAATAAAAGACCTTCCTATGAGTAAGTTGTAGGAATAACAAAAAGTTAATGAAGAACCCTCTTTCCCAAAAAGGATATGAGTACTCATGTACATTTAAAGAAGATGAAACTGTAAATTTAATATTTGTAGACTTTAATAGAATACTTTCTAAGAAATAATACTAGCACTTACAGAAGAGCAATATCTACCATTGAGCTGACCATTGCTAAGCTATCTTAATATATCAACTTACTTGAGATTTATAGAAAATGTCTCTCTTCCTCTTTAATTCCCTTAATTCTTCCTATCTTGCCTTATCTTCTAACCCATCCACAAAATTTGATCTTAACACTTCTCACATTAGTGCCTTCCCCCCAAAATTCTTCATTACTAAAAACCACTTGTCCTACATAATAAAAAACACTTTATCTTATTTTAAATATTTTTCTTGTGCTTGGATAATTGGTTCACTTGTCAATGCAAAAAGAAAAAAAAACATCTACACTATTTGGGGTAATTTATCCAGGTTGGGAAGTACTGCCTTAAACTGCAAATAAATGCAGTGTGCCAGCCCAAAATTTTTCCTATTATATTTCAGAAGGTTTGGGATAATGATTTTGCTTCCCATGAGGCATTAAGAAATTTAAAAAAGGCTACATCTCATCTGGTTATCTTATCAGCTGCATTAATTATGCATGAAACCGTAGTATTTTGTACCTTATCCAAAGGAAGAATGCAACCAATCTCTACAGATGAACTATGGAATTTAAAACATAGAAGAGAGAAATATTTATTTATTTTATTTATTTATTTTTGTCAATTGCTTATAAAATAATAGGTATAAGTAAAAACATAGTTATGAATACATGGATGCATATAAGAAAAATAAAAAATAAAAATAAAAGAAACAATAGGACAGGGATGGTGTGCTTATGCATGCCCCCTACAGACCTCTTAGGAAAGAGGTGAGGTCAATAGTCTAAGGTTTGGGGAAGAAACCATAGAGTCTGGTAGAGTATTCTAGACATTGACCACTCTGTTGCTGAAGTCGTATTTCCTGCAATCAACCTTGAGTTTGTATCTGTTGTTTGCTCTTGTGTTGCTATGGTTGAAGCTGAAGTATTCATTGACATGTAGGACATTGCAAAGTATGATTTTATATACTATACTTAGATCGGACTGAAGGCAGCATAGTTTTAGGTTTTCTACGTCTAGAATTCCGAGTCTGGTGGCATAAAGTATTCTGCAATCAGTAGAGGAGTGGAGAATTCTTCTTGTGAATATTTCCAAATGTTCTCAACTGTGTTAATATCAGATACGTAATGTGGCTTCCAGACTGATGAGCTGTATTCAAATGTTGGTCTAGCAAATGTTTTGTACGCTCCAGTTATTAGTGTAATATTATCAGAGAAAAAGCTACGTAAGATTAGGTTAAGAACTCTTAATGCCTTTTTGGCTATGTAGTTTTAGTGGGCTCTAGCACTTAGTACTCATTAGAGATGAGTACTCCAAGATCCTTGACAGAGTTTGGATCATCAACAAGGTCTTGACTATTCAGCCTGTATTTTATTTTCTGATTTTTGTTGCCAATATGTAGGACAGAGCATTTATTTGTTGAGATTTGAAGTTGCCATTTGTTTGACCATTCTGATACATAGTCAAGGTCTTTTGAAGGCTAGCAGTATTGTCTATGGTGTTGAATAGCTTTACATCATCAGCGAAGAGAACGCAGTTGCTCTTGATATGATCACAGAGATCATTTATGTAGAATATGAAAATAGTTGGTCCTAGAACACTGCCTTGGGGGACACCACTGTTGACAGGTACAAAATTTGATAGGACACTCCCAATTTTGATCATTTGTTGTCTGTTTGACAGGAATGCTTCTATCCAGTTATGCAGGTGTCCAGAGATACCATAAGATGTTAGTTTTAGGAGTAGTTTATTGTGTACCACTGAATCAAAGGCTTTACAGAAGTCTATGTAGATTGGGTCTATTGCTTTATCCTGATCAAGTTGTGTAGTCCATATGTTTCTGCAGTGTAAGAGTTGCAGATTACATGATAGTTTTTTCCTGAAACCAAATTGTTTATTAGAGAGTAGATTGTTTGTTTCTAAGTGGAGGATAATGGATTGGTTAATTGGTTAATTGGAAATGTCATCAGATACCTGGCTCATATTACCATATGTGGTGGACTTGTGAGGATGCTAGAAAATATTGGACTAAAATTTGCATGTGGTTGGAAAAAATGATAAAGAAACATATAGATTTGAAACTGGATTTTTTCTTATTGGAAATCTTACCAGATACATACAGTAAAGACTTGAAATATTTGATTGTAAATGTATTAACAGCGGCTAGGATTGTATTTCCTAAAAATTGGAAGAATGAGAAAATACCATCGTAGGAAGAAATTATTAAGAAAATATTGGAATGTGCTAAGATGAGTAGATTGACATTTGAAATTAGAGAGCAAGAGGATAAACAATTTTATGAAATTTGGGATCTTTTCTATCAATGGTTAGATGACAAAATACAATAATAGAATATTTAGAATGTTAGACAGCAAGGAATATCTTTATTTTTTTTCTCTTTTGTTATTTGATATTATATCTATAAAGTGTTTATAGGATAGATCTGGTATGATTATATGATTTGTTATAGAATAAACTGTTTAAAGTATTGTTATTTCAAAAAGCATGAATGATTAAAAGTATAGTCAAATGATTTTTTAATAGCGATATTAGGATATATAATTTGGATTGACAATATGAGTTGTTATGTAATATAACTGTAATTGAGACTACGAAATGAATGCACAAAACTGATGAACCAACCGACACACTGTATGTACATAAGAGAGTTGGTGTTTTTTTGTTTTGTTTGTTTGTAGAAAATCAATAAAATTGTTTTAAAAAATAATAATAATAATTGATTCCATTACTTTACAGGTGATGCAGCATAAAGAGATTGGTCTGTAATTTTCAACTAGGCTTGGGTCTCCCTTTTTGAAGATGGGGATGACCATGGCTTGTGACCATAGTTTTGGCAAGGAGCTGGTCCTGAAAATTTTTCAAAATTATGCTTAGAGGTTCGGCTATGGCAGTGGGTAGCTTTTTTAAGAAGTAGGCACATATTCTGTCCAGTCCAATAGATGGAGATGGTTTTAGATTACATAGTGCTTTTTCAACATTGTCTTCTGTAAAATTGATATGTATTAGATCATTGTAGTTGTCTGTGGTTCAACTGGGCATGATCCATTGCTGTTTACAAATACTGAGCCAAAGAATGTGTTAAAGAGGTTGGCTTTAATAGTGTCGTCATTGCAGTCTTTACCATTAGGTGCTTTCAGGGGTGGGATGGTCCTTGAGTCTTTTAGTTTATTGTTTATAAAATTGTAGAAAGCATGGGTGGAATTGGTGTATAGAAGGTTTTCTTCTTGTTTAATGTGATAATTGATGCGTTCAGTTTTTATCTGGTGGCATAAATTTTTGTATTGTCTTTTGAAGTTGGCAACATGACCAGATTTGTTTTTCCACCAAAGTGATTTTTTTTTATTGAAGCTTCCTTATTATTATGGGTAATTTGTTTTGTTTGGATTTTTTTTTTGTTTTGGAAGTTGTTATTGGTACATATAGTTTGATGACTCTTTTGACTTCAAGTAAAAATATGTTGCAATGGTCTTCAACAGTATTGCATCCAGAGAATAGAAATTGCCAAGCAAGGGATGAGAGATCATTGTTTATAAGATCATAGTTGCCTTTCTTGAAGTTATTATTGGGAATTCCATCAATGTGATGATTTTTGTGTGGACGTATGTTGAGACAAAGTCAATTATGTTGTGGTCACTGTTGGAAAAGGGTTCTTCAATTTGTATTCTTTAAATTGAATTCAAACTTTTGCAGAAGATGAGATCGAGGCAGTTGTTAAGTCTAGTGTTGTTGGTTACTAGTTGTTCTAGTCCCAGATTTGTTACTGCATTGTAGAAGGTTGCATGTGTGGGTTCAGTTGTAGATTCATTAAGGGTCCAGTTAATGTGAGGTAGATTGAAGTCACCAAGAAAGATAAAAGTGTGTGGGCAAGATGTTGGTAAACATGATAGTCTCTTACTGTGGTAATGGAGTCAGGGAGAAATGCGTTGAGCCATGTTTCACAGACAAATATAATGTCAAATTTAGCCATATTTAGTAAGAGGATAAATTCAGGTATTTTATTTACAAGGCTTCTTGCATTGAATAGCTTGCATTTAAAGCCAATTGTAGTTGGAATAGAGGTAGTTAGGAGCATGCATGCCTAGTTTTGAGCGATGTTGGATTGGATGGGGTGGGGTTGGATGCAGAGTTGTGGGTTGTGTGACTTTCTTTTGATGCAATCAGCTCTGTAGTCAATGTCAAGGTCCTTTTCTCCATTGTCTAGACAGTTTTTGAGTTCTGCGCGGAGTTCACGGGAGCGGATTCTTTGCAATATGGATAAGTCTGGTCTTGAGCAAAGTTTTTTGTGGTTAGGATTGGTTTTTGCAATGGCATTTATTGTATGAATGAATATGTGTTTGCTGGACTCGTTTTTGCATACAACTCTACAAAATCTTGGGGCCACAGAGCGGTCATTGTATTTGCACCCAGGGCCATCTCTGGTTATTTCAATGATATCTTCAAGAGAGATGTTTGTTGTATTTGAATTGCTTATGATATCATGAACTTTGGTTATGTCATCTGATTCGTTGGTGTCTTCGAGACCAAATAAGATGGCATTTGGATGTTTCTGTTCACGTTCCATGGTGTCTCTGAAGAGTAAGGAGATATTATTTGTGGAATTATTTGAAGGGATAGGGATTATTTGTGGCTGTGGTTTGGTGGTTATTTTTGGTTGTAGTTGTGATTGTAGTTGAGATAGTGGTTGTGGTTGTTGTGGGATTTGATTTTGAGCTGATAGGTACTCACGTATTTTTTTTCCAAGAGAGATTAGGCTTCTTGTATAGTTGCTTCAAAACATGTTGCTAAACTAGTAGCTGTTATTTTCACTAAAAGTTATTAATGAGAGATAATGAAATAGTAGGTGTCAAGTTATATCATATCATGTTGGACAATCTGTATACATCAGCTTGCGTTAGCAGTAGGCCCTATTTCAGTTATTAACTGCTAGAGAATGACAGAGACCATTCAGTGGTCAGCCTTCTTTGAGTTTTGATCTCTGTAAGCTGCTTAGAGAGGGTTGTAAAGCACTATAAAGTGGTGTATAAGTCTAAGTGCTATTGCTATTATGCATTTAAAGCAAGCAATAAATAAATGAATTAATATTATAACGAGGTAATGTACAAAAGTGTTTATGCTGTTCTTGATTGTTTTAAAGAATCCCTGACTGAGAATCCTTAAGAGAGTAAAAGCTTTCCTTCCCTCTCCTTTCCCTTCCCTTATCTCTCTCCCCTCTCCCTCCAATAGGTTTCTGAATATTTACTTTAATTCTTTTTTTTTCAAAAGTGAATAAATCCGATATAAGGACATAGGGTTACAGATTAATGATCATTACTCAAAAAAGGATGGAAGGATGGAAGGGCATATAACTTGGAGTTCAGAACAAAATTACAATAGTATACAAATCTAATTTTCAGCTTTCAAAACCAAATGTCTTTAAAAACACAAGCTTTCTAAAGATTTAACATACCTACCCAATAATGATAGAAACACAAATGACCTATTCTCTATCAGAAAAGATGTAAAAGATGTAACTTATTACATGATCAATACATACAAAAAACCTAGCAGACAAGGATCTATAATAAAACCTGGCAATGACTAGAGAGCAGGAAAGTTGAAGAAAGCAACCACACAAGATTAAGCCCTAAGAATAAATGCATATATATCCAGAATAGACAAGACAGCAAATATCATCCCTGCAAAGAAGCTGAAGAAATAATGAAACACTTCGTTAGCTGCTACAAGATTACCCAGATCTACCATAGACAATGGCGTGATGAAGTAACAACAATGGTGTGCTGAAATATTTGCAAGAAATATCATTTTTCTACAAGCAAGAACTAATGGGGCCACATAATAGACAAAATAATAGAAAACAAAGAAGCTAAAACTCTCTGGAACTTTAGAATTCAGACAAGCATTTCATAGAAAATTTGTAGAGAATTTGAAGAAATTATATTGAACCAACCTTTTTAATGATACACACACAAACTCTGGGAGAAGCCTATTAAAGGGATTAGATTAGTTTTGAGTGTCAGGCTTATTATAAAGGATACACACAACTGCCTTGTGCTTTTCCAAAAACATCCATGGGCTTTCTTGTTATTGATTGTAGAATCAATCCTTCACGAAGTCTCATAGGTAAATATCTTTTGGGATGTGGTTGTGTGAGTGGGTGTTGTTCAAAGGGAAAGTTATAAAAATGTTTAAGGATGCATGCATAATTAGATTTATTTTTCATTTTTACATAGGACTCAAGGTGATATGCACAATGTTCTCTTTCCTCCCATTTGTCATAATAGAAACCATATGAAGTTGCCTAATGAGTTTCCATGACTGTAGACCGATTTTTCCATTCTTAGTCCATACTTTATGGACCATAATATTTAGTTAACATAGTACTGTTAAATCAATCTATAAAGAAACATATTTGTAATCATCTTTTTCACAGGATTTAACATTTTATTTATATCATCTTACACCTTATTTAGTTTTCTAATACAATATTCAAATCGGAGGACAGGTTGATTAATTTCTTAACATGTTTTTATGATACTGTTAAAATATCTGACAAATCAAAAAGATCAAAATGCAGCATAATAGGAAATTATATTGTGAAAATATCTTAATCTAGCATTGGAAGTGCAATTTATCAGATAAAAGAAAATCATATTCAACAGAAGATGACTTTCATTCTTGAGAGCAACATGTTGCTAAAAACACACCATTACATATTATTATAGATATAGATGTATTATTATATACTTATTTAAATTTGAAATTCTTTGAAATTCTTATTTTAATTCTTTCTTATTTCAAAGTTTAATATTGACAAGAACTTAGCAGGTAGTTCTCTTTACAAAAGCTATTATCTCTTAGAACTTCATCGTGGAAAGGATAATTATGGCTTTATAAGGCTATTAAAAATATGAATGGGAGCATACTTTTAAAACCAATCACTTTTGGTTGGAGCAAAGAAATGTAAGGACAATTAATTCATTTACCACAAATGGATGGGAAATAGTTCAGCAGTAGAAGAATTCCTGCTGTGTGGTTAACAAATTATACAAATCATATAATAAGCTATTATTAATTTTCAGAAACCAGAAATGGCAGGAAGGAGCTGTATCAATCAATCAAAATATATTAAGTGAACATTAAGATTTCAGATACAGATTTCATTCTATACAGTTATCTTTCTCAGTATGTGCCTAGGTGTATCTCTCTGTTATACATACATACATACGAGAATGCTGCCAAAATTTTAAATTAAATATGTCTGGCTTTCACTTTGATAAGTGTGATAGAGAAGAGGACAAAGGGACACAGCTATCCAAAATTCCTTCTCTTACACCCTAGGTGAATAATACATTTTTCCATTTTAGCAATTAAATTATTTGCTTGCATATCTCCTTTTTGAAAAGAATATGTCCAGCCTTCTCTTTATGGGCTCATCAGAATAAGTTAAATTATCCTAGGTAATTCAACCATTATCATTTGTTATCTGCTCTCCTCCATATAAAGCTTCTTTCAGCAACATGTTCAATAGAACTTTCCTTGTTTAGCGACCATGTCCTGTTCCAATAACTTGATTGTTAACGAAAATGGTCACTAAATGAGAGAGAGAGAGAGAGAGACAGAGAGACAGAGAGAGAGCGAGAGAGCTGTTATTGTTTTGTTCAGATAAAATTCTCTTATACAATGTTTGTGCATAAATCATTTTTTTGCATCCTCAAGCCCCCCCCCAAAAAAATCTTTTCCTGATCTACTTTTTTTTCTGCAGCACAGAGCAATCTTTTGAAACTGACCAGTCTCACACTGAAAACATTGGTTGTCATAAAAGTATAATTTATTTGTGAGAAAATGTATTTATAATTACTATTTATTATGGTTGTATTTACAAATAATCACTGAGGTAGTTGTTAACAAGGGAATATCTATAACTTCATACATGTGCAAGGTACATAGTGAAATTTATGCTCAAATTAGCATTTGGTATGTTTTTGCACTATCTTACAAGTTCTTTAAATCAAATAAATCCAGTCAATTTAATGGGCCTTTGGCAAGAAGTATCTAGATCAAGGGTAACAAACTGTGGACTGGATGATTCACACACGGACCATGCCCTCCCCAGCTCCATGAAGGGGAAAAACTGCAAAACGTCATGTGACAGCAATTTGATGCCACGAGTTTGACACCCATGATCTAGATAAATTCAAAGGTCTACAGAATTGTTTGATAAGTGATAGATATCCCCCAAAGTAACTATCATGCCAGACTCTTTTTTAAGGCCAAGACAAGAAGCTAAGACGAATCCTTCCTGATGAAACTTTCTTAGAAAAGTACACATTTGATAGTCCTAAAGCACGATTTTCAAAACAAATATTTTTTTCATTGAGAAAGTAAACTTCTGATAACAAGCACAATTGGCTTTGACTTTTAATTTATTATAGTTAACAATAGAAGAATAACAATTTGGAAGTTGTTCTGAGCTCTGGGAAATTACTCAGGTTGCCGATACCATGCATGCTTATATATGCAAACAGTTGTGATACACATTGAATAATTGTAATATCTAATAGGGATAAAATTATTGGTACTTAATATGATAACTTCAACATATCTTTGTATATATAATTAATGTCAAATTTCATAGTAAATGTAGAACATTTTTTTAAAAATATCTAGTGTCAGTGATATATCTATTAATAGCTAAAAGAAGGTTTATTCTAGTTCCAAAACTATGGAAGCTGATATTAAACAAAAGAGTACATGACACCCAAGATGACAGTATATTAGAATTTTTCTGGCAGAAGTCTGGTCAATTTATAGAAAATAAAAAACTATATTAGTTTTCAATAGTCTAATAATAATAAAAACTAAAAGATGTATTCTATTTCATATTAGACTGCTAAAATATAAACCTCAAAGAGAAATCCTTGAGTGGCTTTTGTTTTTGGAGATATATTCAGAATTATCTGATCTAATTTTAGCCACATGTCCTTTCTTTATGTCCTTGTTTTGCATGTGGAACTGCTTAGTTTTGCATGTGGAACTGGTCCTTTCTCTGTGTTGTTGTTTTGCATGTGGAACTGCTTAGTGGATTTGAAAGTAAGACTTTAAAAAACCAAACAGTTCTTGTAAGTCAGGTATTTGTCTATTCAGGATATATTGCAAATTCATTTTATGTTTTGATAACAAGTGGTTTGCTTTGCTATTAACTGTCCTATTTTTCAGCATGATATTTTAGAGACTATTTATGTTAAATTATTGTCTTCATTTAGTTGTTAACTCAGCCTTAAAATGTTTAATCAAAATTACAGCAGGTTTGGTATACATGTTGGCAAACATGGTTGAAGTTGAACATTCAATATGGCATTTCTGCAGAATCTATTTTGTATAAGACTAATATAAATAATATATATATACAGAAACTTTTTCACAGAAAAATGTACAAATTACTGACATGATTACCTACACTGAGTTTTAGTACACTGAATATACCCATATTAAAATCTGGAGCAGAAGACAGAAGACAGTAATACTGGTTTTGATTATGGCAAATCTAGAAATGATTCTCAGTTGAGTTATGAAATTCAGTTGGACTTATTTAATACTTCTCTCCCAAACATTGTTTCCTAATTCAGCATTACTGAAATATAAAAGTAATGGCTTAAAGAATGGCCAATTGAAACATAATTGTGAAATTCTATGGAGATTCTCAGTCATCCAGGTCATGTTTGTCTCCAAACTGCTTTTTCAGGAGACAATTGGATTTTCTGGATTTTTCTTTGAAGATGTTTTCAAAGAAAGAAGAAAGAAAGTCCATTTGCCCCCTGAAAAACCACCTTTGTGACAACCATGAACTGGATGACTGAGAATCTCTATAGACTTTTAGCTATGCACTTTGGGATGAACAACCTTCAAATAGTGTGGCAGTATGAATGGATTTCCAGAAAAAATGCAGACTACAGGAACCATTTGCACCTCAGTTTGAGATGCAGTTTCATCCCCAACAGCCTGTCTTCAACAGTAAAGGGACACAAGGTAGAAAACATCCTGCAGCGAAGAAGGTTCTACACTCATTTGCTCTACTCACATGACCCAGAGGACTCAGATAAACCTCCAAGTACCCTCAATGACTCTCTAAAAGAATGCAAATGACCAGTTGTCTATAAAGCAAATAAATCCTTTGATTCCCCACCATTCAGTCAGAGCTGAAGAAGCTTCTTGGATGAGAAGCAAAACTTCTTCAAAGAAAGTCCAATTGCCTCTTGAAAAAGCACCTTTGGGATAATTGTGCAATATTTATATAAAATATATATAGATTGTTAGATTATGATTACAAAAAAGCACTATAGAATCTATTTTCTACATTCATCCAATCTAGATTTCTTTCTGCCAAGAAAAGATACTAGCTTTTCTTCAGACTTTTTCTCAAGTAATCAGGTATTGTGAATCCAGTATTAATCAATATGGATCCAATCTTGGTTGTATTTAAAATATGGGCATTTCTTTCCATAAACTATATAGAATATTGACTCTGACTTGAATTTAGTAAACTCTTACTGATATATTCTCAATTTAATTAGATCTGGACCCAACTAAATATCTCTGAACACAAATGTTCCATTTATTTGTAATGGGTAATTATCTTTGAAATTTTATTCCCTGTGAATTTATTTAATATCTTGTCAAAAACTATTAATTGACTATTATTTTTTAAAATAGTTTATTTAGTAATGTGCATGTTCATATACATTTTAACAATAAATGTTTCCTTAGTTCATGTAATTATCAGGTCATGAGCTATTGATGTATTATTGGAGATAGGATTTTGTCTTACTGCAGAATAGATTGTATGTTGGATTTATTGTGCATGGGGCTTCCCTTTTTGTATACATACATTGACTGGCTGGCTGTCTCTCCCTCTCTCTTTTCATTAGATGGATACCATATAAT
This sequence comes from Hydrophis major, assembly GCA_033807585.1. Classification (NCBI taxonomy): domain Eukaryota; kingdom Metazoa; phylum Chordata; class Lepidosauria; order Squamata; family Elapidae; genus Hydrophis; species Hydrophis major. The sequence goes on along the minus strand of CM066343.1, from coordinate 84,277,676 downwards.
AAAAGGTAACGGTAAAAAAGTCCCTGCAGATTTTACTGTTAATCATTGCCAATTATAGGATGCTGAAATTCATTAATAAAATGAATCTAAAACAGTTTCCAGAAATAATTAGTTATAATAATTAGTTTAGAAGATGTAGGTGGATTACTTTTCCTACTACAATTGCTCATGCTATTAGATGGGGTCCAATAATATGCATAGGAGTGTTATCTAAACTAGATAACACCTGGTTGCCTAACATTTAAACTTCCCATTTTCTTACAAAGGGGCAATGAAAAGATGGTTAGGGAGAAACTGGGAGAATGCCTCACATCTTCAGAGGACCTTTGCTGCTTTCATTAGCTGCTAAGGTGCATATTCATCTCCTCCCACTCCATCCTCTGGTTGCAGGTGCACACATAAGGGAGGATCTTCTATTGACTCAGGACCAGTAGAAACTCCACAGAAGAAACTGTTTGTTAGCCTTATGACATAAGGAAGTACATCAGTGGTGGGAGTCAATTTTTTTACTACCTGTTTTATGGGTGTGGCTTGGTGGGTGTGGCAGGGAAAGAATATTGTAAAATCTCTGAAATATGGGGAAGGGCAGACCTGGCATCCTGGCGGTTGGACAGGAGATATTGATTTTCCAAGATCACTGTCAATATCACAGCTTTGGTCCCCATGGACCTAAATCATCCCGTAGAGATAAGGGCATGTCCTGTTGATCCCAAGGACATCGCAAAGTCCCTGGTTGATCCAGGAAAAGCCCTTTTTACCAGCGGCAGAGAGGCAGTCTCCCAAGCTGCTGAAGCTGGGACAACTCCGGAATGGAAGAGACTGGAAGAAAGTGTGTCAGTTTGGTGAGATGAACTTTTACTTATTATCTCTTGGAGAGAACACCCTGAAAAAATGAAAGTGGACTAAAAATGAAGAGGAAAGAGTTTAAGCGGCAGTATTAATTGTCAAAGTGAAAGTTTTGTCTCCCCCCCCTTTTTATTAGAATTTTGAACTTGGCAAAGCTGTTTTACTTTTTAAGCTGGACTGGTACTTTTTAATCTTTTTATTTCTGTTTGTATTTCCTTCTTCTTTTTTAACAATCCTTTTGAAAATTCTTTTTTGATTAAGAGTCTTCTGCTTGATTTAAGATTTATTTCTCTCCCTTTAAAAAAAGGGGGGGGGATTCTACTTTTTTTTTCTTGTAGTTCCTGGTTGTAGATTGCGGAGGGGGAAGTGAAGGTGAAGGAAAGTAAATAGCACTGCTGCCCAGAGGCTTAGATACATTGTTTCTTTTTCCTTTCACTAGTTTGTGCTACGATCAAGGACTCTGAGCTGTGTATTGGAAAAAATAGAGATGAGCATGGCAGTTTATTTATTCAGGTGCTCATTTCTGAACAGATAGCTGGAGCCTGGAGTTGAAGTTGAAAGAAAGAAGATTGAAGTGACCTTGAAAAACTCTGAACTGATTTATTGAAGAGCCTTGGATATTAGGCGGCAGAGGCTTGTTTCATATTAGAATTGCTTTTTACCTTTACTTCCCTTTCTAACCCCCCCCCCCACTAGTTGGGCTCTTTTTTCTTCTCTAATTGGATTTTAACTTTTCAAACCAGGAACTAGAATTAAACCTTTTATTTTAATTTTCTTTTTGACTATTAAGAGGAACATATAGAATATTTTTCTTTTTTCCCTTTTTCTTTTTGCTTTTTTACATCTACCATTGCAAATAATTGGATTAAGGTATACAAGTGTCTGAAAAGTTTCTTTTTCTTTTTTCCTTTTGGAGTGGCAACTGTTTGCCTTCATTTTGTTTTTGTTTTTTCCCTTTTCCCTTTTCCCTCTTTTTTCTTTTTTCTTTTCTCTCTTTCTTTGCAGATAAGCATTACAAAATGAGTAGAAAGACAACAGCCCCAGCTTCTTCCCCTCATCATCTGGAGGACAACTATCTATACAGACAATATTACAACAGGAAAAAGAGAAAGAGAAAGAGAAGGAAGTGACATTGCACATGATCATGCAAGGAATTCAGAAAATTGACCAAAAAATTGAAAAGACAGATGAAAAAGTGGAAAAGATTCAACAGATGATGATGGAATATGAAGACAGATTCAAAAAAATTGAAGAAGATATACAAAGAGATAAAAAAATTGGAGATATTGATATTTGTTTGAGCGATATTAAGAAGGGCAGGGGTGAATCATTAGGATGGGAAATAGACAAATCAGAATTTTACTTAAGATTTCAAAATATAGAAGAAGGGAAAGGTGAAAACCTTGCTGAAATAATGGCAGAAATATTGGCAGAAGCACTGGAAACAATTAAAGAAAAGATGATGGACGGGATGGATGAAGTGTTTTGTGTCTACACAAGATATGCAATGAGGAATAGAGTACCAAGAAAAGTTCACATCAGATTTACTAAGAAGAATATTAAGACACAGATACTCCAGGTGGCGAAAGAGAAAACACTAAAATATAAAAATAAAGAAATTGTGGTGCTGAAACAGATACCAAGAAGAGTAAGAGAGATGATAAGAGAATATTTATTCCTGACTAAAGAGCTACTTAAAAGAGGAGTAAACTACAGATGGTTGATGCCAGAAGGCCTTTTGTTCACTTGGCAGGAACAAAGACACAGAATTGACACAGTTGGAAAAGCTGAGCTATTCTACTTAGAATACTTTAGATAAAAGAAGGAAGAAGAAAGAAAGGAAGAATCACTAATTGAATTCCAAGAGGAGTCTATAGCAATAATTGAAAAAGAAAAAGAAGATGCAGTAAGCGGTGAACCCAGAGAACAACGAGGATTGAGATCTACTAGAGCAATAAAACCCTCCTATAAAGCTTAACATAGATGAAAGAAAATTGATTATGATTAACATAAATGCACTTAATTTGACTATTAAAAGAAGGAAGTATTTCACAAATTAAATAAATTAAAATTTGATATAATCTGCTTACAAGAGGTACATATAAAAAAGCAACATGAATATATACTAAAACAAGAAAAATTAGGAAAATTATTCACATTGCTGGCACAATTGAAAAAAAGAGATGTGGCATTATATATGAAAGAAACAATTTTGGCAGAACTAATTTATACAGATGATGATGGAAGGATTTTGATGGTGGAGATAATGGATAACAGTGTTAAAACAGTTTTAATTGCAATTTATGTCCCAAATGATATACAAGAAGAATTTTATAGGAAATTACATACAAAAATAATTGATTGGACTATGTTAATATCTGCATGATGGGTGATCTTAATGGAATAATTAATGACTGGTTGGACTATAAAACACAGAAAACAATGAGGAAAGTTAGAAAGATATTACCAAAATCCTTCTTCTGAATAACAGAAGAATTTAATTTAAAAGATGCATAATTTAAAAGAGAGAGAGAAATGCGGAAAGTAAGCAATATACTTTTATTCAAATAGACACACATCCTGGTCTAGAATAGATATGATATAAATGTCAGCAGAATTATTGACTAATGTATGACAGATTGAAATAGAAACAAGCACATGGGCAGATCATAATCCAGTTTCAGTTATTTGGAAAGGATACAAGAAGAGACCCAAGTGGACTCTAAATAATATGATTCTGAAAGAAAAATACTTTAAACAGAAAATAGAAAAAAAAACTTGTTTTCTTCTTCAAAGAAAATAGAAAAGAGGATACATCTTTACAGAATCTCTGGGACACGATGAAGGCCTACACAAGAGGCTTGATAATAGATTATACTAGGATGTGCTCGCTTTGGCAGCACATGTACTAAAATTGGAACAATACAGATAATAGATGATGCTAGGAGAAGAAACATAAAACAGAAAAAGACATTTAAGACATTAGAGGATGACTATAAAAGACTGGAAAAAGACTTACAGAAGTCCCCACCAAAAAAAAAGACATTAAAAATAAAATTGATATAATTAAACATAAAAAGGGACTAATGGAAAAAGAGGAATTAGCATAAAAAATTAAAAGTGCAAAACAGAATTACTTTGAAGATGCAAATAAACCAGGCAGAGGGCTAGTTTATAAACTGAGAAAGCAAAGAGATGCAAGAAGAATTAGCCAATTGATAAACAAAGAAAGACAGGTTTGTTATGGAAATGAAGAGAAGAAAAAATTGTACAAGATTACTATGGAAAATTATACTTTCAAGAGAATATTCAAGAAGAAGAAAATCAAGCAATATCTTCAGAAAGCAAATTTACCTCAGATACCCAAAAATATTGAAACAATGTTAGAAGGAAATATAACAATGATGGAACTAAAAGAAGCCTTAAAAAAACAGAATGCTGGGAAAGCTCCAGGTCCAGATGGGTTGCCAGTGGAATTCTATAAGACTTTTCAGGAAATATTAAATTTTCATGTTCTAGAAATTATGAATGAAGTTATGCTAAAGAAAAGAATACCAAAAACATGGTCAGAAGCATACATTATACTTATACTGAAGGAAGGTACAGACTTGCAGCAAGTTAAAAATTATAGACCTATATTTTTATTGAACTCAGACTATAAAATCTTTGCTTCAATTTTGGCAGAAAGACTAAAAAGATACTTAAATAACTTTATTCATACTGATCAAAATGGCTTTCTGCCAAAGAGACAAATCAAAGACAATGTGAGAATCATTTTGGATGCTCTGGAATATTATGAAGCACACCCCAAGAAGCAAATGGCCTTGATGTTTCTAGATGTTCAAAAGGCCTTTGACAATGTGAGTTGGCAATTTATTTTACTGCAACTGATACAAATGGGCTTTGGTAAAAAATTCATCCAAGCCATTGAAACAATATATCATGGACAAACTGCAAAATTGATGGTGAATGGAGAATTAACAGAATCCATAGAAAAAAGAAAAGGGACAAGGCAAGGCTGTCCTTTGTCGCCTCTGCTGTTTGTGTTAACATTGGAAGTACTGAACAGGAATGTCAGAGAAGAAAAAGAAATAAAAGGAATGAAAATTAAAAAGGAGGAGTATAAATTGCAAGCTTTTGCAGATGACCTGGTATTTATATTAGAAGAGCCAATGGAAGCAACACCCAAATTAATAGAAAAAATAGAAGAATATGGAAAAGTAGCAGGTCTGAGAATAAATAAAGACAAAACAAAGATATTAACAAAGAATATGTTAACAAGACGAAAGAAAGAGTTGGAAAAAACTTTAAAAATACAGGTCATGAACAAGGTTAAATACTTAGGGATTTATATTACACCAAGATGCAGTACCCTGAAGGAAGATAACTATGTTAAACTCAAACAGCAGATTGTGACAGACTTGATGAAATGGGAAAAATTGTAACTATCATTGATTGGGAGAATATCCACAATTAAGATGAATATATTGCCTAGAGTTTTATATTTATTCCAGACAATTCCTATTCGATTAGGGAAAGAGTTTTTTTGAAGATTTAAATAGAATTGTGTTGAAATATATTTGGCAGGGTAAAAAAGCAAGAATAAAATTAAAACTGTTACAAGATGCAAGAATAAGAGAAGGGTTTGCCTTGCCCAATTGGGAGCTGTATTACCAGGTGACAAGTTTGATGTAGGTAAAGAAATGGATAGTACTAAGGAACAGTAGATTATTGACTTAGAAGGCCACGACTTGCTGCTGGGGTGGCATGCCTTTTTTTGGTATAAGGGAACTAAAACACAAAGGTATTTTAGAAAACATTATATTCATGAGGCATTGTTTTTGAGCTGGGAGATTAAAAGACAATATTACTTAAAAATTCCAACATGGATATCAACTATTGAAGCTTTTTCTTATTCAATAATATATAAAAAGAAACAAACAGTTAGATATGTGAATTATTGAATAAAAAGGGTGAACTTAAATCTATGCAAACGTTGCAAGAACAAGGTGTAAAAATGAATTGGTTTTCTTATTTGCAAATACAATCTAGGTTTGATAAAGGCAGAAGGTGTTTATATAAGTTGATTGACTTAGATAAAATTTTGATTGATACTGATGAAAAGGTAATTTTAAAACTTTATGGATATCTATTATAATTTAAATTGGAGGAGGAGCAAGTTAAAGAAACAATGATTACTTGGGGAAAATTTTTTGGATATGGGATTGATTTGGAAAAATGGCAAAAATTGTGATCTCAAAGTTATAAAATGACAATGTCAACTGCATATAAGAAAATTTGTATAAGATGTTTTACAGGTGGCATCTACCCCTGATGACACTTGCGAGAAGGTTTAAGAATAAATTGGATAAATGCTGGAAATGTCATCTGATACCTGGTTCATGTTACCATATGTGGTGGACATGTTCAGAAGCAAAGAAATATTGGACTAAAATCCACACATGGTTGGAAAAAATGATAAAATGGCATATAGACTTTAAACCAGAGATCTTTTTATTGGGAGTCATTTTGAACATATACAATAAAGAATTGAAATATTTGATTTGAATTTGAATATTTGAACAGCAGGTAGAATTGTATTTGCGAAGAACTGGAAAAATGACAAAATACCTATGCAGGAGGAAGTTATCAAAAAAATTATGGACTGTGCTGACATGAGTAAATTGACATTTGAAATTAGAGAACAAGAAGATAAGCAATTTTATATGATATGGGATTTGTTTTATCAATGGTTGGATAAAAAGGCATGATAATATAATAGACTAGATAATTTTGTGATAGAAATCTAATAGATCGATAAAAAACATGATACAGATATATATAACTACTGGTTGAAAGTATAACATAAATTTTAAGATAAAATGTGGAACATCTCGTATAAAATGATGGAATAAATAGTTTAGTCATGGATGATTAATAACTGATAAATATATAAACATGTTAGTTTGACAATGTGAAGATTGATATAAATTGTGAGCTACAAAAGTATAGCACAAAAGATACGTAACTAACTGACACACTATAAAATGGAAGAGGATTTTATGTTTTTATGTTTTTGTATGTGTATGTTTGTGTTTAAAAATAAAAAACTTTATCTACAAATAACATCTCTGAAATACATGCAAATAAACTTATAATCATATCTTTGATTTATCCAGGCCAGAATTGTACCTTAAGAGCAAGACTCTGGGCCAAGGGTCTTGATCAACTCTACTAGTTGAGATACCTTTGTGGGAAGATTGGGGGACTGCTATGAAATCAGAGCTAGAGCAAGCAGATATTTTCTCTATTGGACACAGCACAATTGCCATAGTCACATCAAGATGAAACACAGGGACAGTCTTCTTCCACACCAAATCAACCTGGTTTTTAGATAAATATTTACCACTCTTTACTTAAAGTTCAGATACATTTGAAAAAAGTTGAATTATAGTTCAAACATAATGAAAGGGACAATGTCTGGAAGATTGATGCCTATTATATCCTTGGCTATTTGTTAAATCAGTATAAGATGTTGAGGAGACCAGTTATTGTCAGTGATTTACCCTCTCCCATGCAGCAGTTGGCAAAATTAAACTTCAGTAGTTTTCAATGGAATTGTTTGCCATAGAAGGGACATGATATTTGCAATGGGTTTGCAACTGAGGAACAACCCTAAACCTTTCCCATTTTGAGCAATCCAGCCATCTTTGCTTAAACTGCGCTTTCCTAGAAACTAATGATGCAAATGACTATATCCCACAGCCATACATCTTGCATGCTTTATGTTTAATTTTTTAAATATATAGCCAAAGAAATTATTG